>CM053786.1:630011502-630691502 GCA_028749045.1 Cupressus sempervirens | reverse complement strand
TATCATGCATGGTAGATGGTTTCATTTATATTATTGTACTTTGTATCATGGTTTTGAGGAGGATGATGTATCTTTATTTCTATATATGTATATTCTTTTAGCCTTTTCATACCTTGTGACATGTACAGTGGATGATTGAGCATTCTGAATTAATTTGCCAAGAGGCATTCGGAACAAATGTATATTATGGACATTGGACTTTCTATTATTCTTTTATATGGTTGTGGTAGTTGTTAGAGTTAGTATTAGTTAAATTTAAATGTGACTCAACATCTTGGGACTTTTAAAGAATATAACCTGGTATGTATGCTTTTAGTTGATTGTATGTTATTGCTTCCATTACTATGTGTTTGATGTGCATGTTATACTTTCTTGTTTCAAAATTTTTATTTTTTTTTGGAAAACTTAGTAAAACTTTAGGTCATTTCTTTTGGGTCCCTTGGCAGGGCATTACATATCATGCCCTTCCTTTTCACTTTAACACTGACACACTCCAACCTCGTAGCTTCTATTAGTTCCAACATCACCACAAATTTGATTATCCTGATATCCACCTAACCCTTATTCTAGGAATTAGAAAACTTAGTAGATAGGATCATGTTGGGGCCTTTCATCACATGGATATAGGAGTATAATCATTCCCTAACAAAATAACTCCAATTTTTTAAATTTTTCTTCAGCTCTTTGCAATTTCTAGGTTCAACACATTTCAGAAGACCTCCCATGGTGTTATCCTTCTAAAAAACATGGTTGGAATTCTCATGTCCCTCATTCAAATTGATAATACTCATCTATGCACCTTCACTAATCCTAGAAATAGTCTCCAACAGTTGAACACTCGGGAAACTATAGGATAACTTAATATGCAAAGAGGAAATTTTCATTGCAAAATAAGATGCCAAAAAAAATATTTTAATGTCATAAAATCAATAACTATACCACAAATATTTCTCTCAATCTTAGTGTCACACATCTTCATAAACTTGGCATTGTTCCTATCATCAATATAATAAATGTAATTAATAATGATGGTATACATCATGTAAGGCCTTGGTTTAGTGTTGTACTTGCCAACTCGCATCCATATACACCTGGCAAGAATAATTAATCAACTTGGGAAATATAAGATACATATTTTGTGGGTCATGCACATCATGATGTCTCATTATTAAAGCACAAAGGAGTATACTTTTCAGATTCATGAGCCCTAAATTATAATGAAGAAAATTATAAAGATTGACACTCAAAAAGGTCCACTCAAAATTTTCCAAGTATTAAGATTGGTAATTGTTGGAAATAATCAAGACTAGCTAGGTTACTAAGAGGGGAGGGGTGAATCAGTAACCTCAAAAACTTTAAATCAATTCAATACTTAATCCATTCATCATTCATTCATCTAATCTACTGCATGCATGAGAAAGATAAACACTTATAACACATGAACACAGAATTTTGGTGACCCAGAAACCTTCCAAATAGAAAGTAAAACTAGGGTGGGGATGATACCCACAAAACTTTGCTACTGCAGTATGAAGTTAGACTATTAGGGCTTACATTGATCACTTCTCATGATCTGCCCTATTAAGAGCAATTTGGACTTTTAGATCCACCTTGTTAGAGGATTTTCAAACATACAATGAAGTATGCACTCTGTTAGGAGATTTATACAAAGACTGTTAAGTCTATCCTGTTAAAGGATTTACAAAATTGATTCACCTGTTAGGATGAAACAGTGGATCTACTTACAACTTGATTGCTGATTAGATCTTTGAAGTACAGATTGTAGAACAAGAATCTTAGTGTGCAAAGAACATTAACATTAAAGCAAACATTCACAAACTAAAACTATATTCACATATGAGATTAGACAAAAGAAACAATTAGAGAATGCAAACCCAAAAAAGGGAAAACTCCATGCTTCTTTGATTTTGTAGATGTGTCCTTTGATGTGGATGTATGCTCAAATGCTCAAAGTTGCTTCAATGGTGGAGATGGATAATAGAAAATTGGTAGCTTTGTGAGCTCTCAATTTGGCATTATAAGGGTATGGGTATGGCTTTTGGCTCTCAAAAGGGCATGGTAACTTTAGCTTGAAGATTGTTGATGAAATGGCTTGGGATGGGATTCAATTTATAGGCTAAGGGGTAGAGGGATGGAGGGCTTAGATGCAAGGATGGATGAAGGCTTAAGGAGGGCTAGGATGCACTCAAAGGAGAGCACATGGATTGTGCTTATTTAGCACCAATGGGAAGGTGACACTTGTCACAAGGAGGATGAGTGTGAGAGGGTAGGGTAAAGGGTTGGTTAAAGGCATGATGAGTGGGGTTGAGTATGTAAGAGGGATGTAAGAGGAATGAGTGTGGAAGAGGGAAGAGTGTGGAAGATGGGTGTAAGAGTCATGAGTGGGCTTGTAAGAGTCTTTTATGTTTTGTAAGAGCACTCATGACTTAGTGGTTGGGTTTTTTGAGAGGAGACTTTGGTTTGGATTAGGAAAGTCTTAAACTTGTTTAAGGAATGTGACAACATTGGGGGTGGATTAGGCTTGGGTTTAGGATTAGATTAGGGATGTTAGAGATGTGCAAGTGGATGACATTAATGAGGGTGGGTGATTTAGTGACTAAGCTTGGTTAGTATGGGTGGATGGGGTGACAGAAATGCAACATAAGCAGGCAGAGACGACAGTCTATCAAGTGGAGACGCAAAAATATATAGACGCTAAAATACGGAGACGCTAGTATTTGGAGACGACAGGTCAGATTTTGTGGCGTAGAAAATATGTCACAAGGGGAGATGTCGATTTGCGCAGAGGCTAATTTTTGCAGACCACGATTTGGGTTGGCGGCGGCGGAGACGACAAAACAGGTTGCGGAGATGACAGTGTAGCTGGCGGAGACGCGGATATGCGGAGATGACGGTTGAGGATGCGCAGACGACAGTCTAGTAGCAGCACTGACAAAAGAAAACTAGGCAGAGATGCCAAAATATAGAGATGTTGATTTGGTTGCGTAGACGACAAAGTAGCTGGCAAAGATGATAGTTTGCAGGCGCAGACGCCAAAACTGCAGAGACGACACTGCACAAAAAAAGTTGAAAAACAAAAATTTTTTAGAATTTTTAAATTTTTTTGCTATTTTTGGATTTTTAGATGGTATTTCTTCTTCCTAAGTGCGTTCTTTAATGTGCAAAAATAAGCAAAACACCCTACAACACACTCAAACAACAACAAACATTAGATGGTTAGAAAAAATGACATATAGATGAAAATGGATGATTAAATGACCCATAGTGGGGTCCACCGAGCGTGCCAAAATGTAGAACAAGAATCTTAGTGTGCAAAGAACATTAACATTAAAGCAAACAGTCACAAACTAAAACTATATTCACATATGAGATTAGACAAAAGAAACAATTAGAGAATGCAAATCCAAAAAAGGAAAAACTCCATGCTTCCTTGATTTTGTAGATGTGTCTTTTGATGTGGATGTATGCTCAAATGCTCAAAGTTGCTTCAATGGTGGAGACGGATAATAGCAAATTGGTAGCTTTGTGAGCTCTCAATTTGGCATTATAAGGGTATGGGTATGGATTTTGGCTCTCAAAAGGGCATGGTAACTTTAGCTCAAAGATTGTTGATTAAATGGCTTGGGATGGGATTCAATTTATAGGCTAAGGGGTAGAGGGATGGAGGACTTAGATGCAAGGATGGATGAAGGCTTAAGGAGGGATAGGATGCACTCAAAGGAGAGCACATGGATTGTGCTTGTTTAGTACCAATGGGAAGGTGACACTTGTCACAAGGAGGATGAGTTTGAGAGGGTAGGGTAAAGGGTTGGTTAAAGGCATGATGAATAGGGTTGAATATGTAAGAGGGATGTAAGAGGAATGAGTGTGGAAGAGGGAAGAGTGTGGAAGATGGGTGTAAGAGTTATGAATGGGCTTGTAAGAGTCTTTTATGTTTTGTAAGAGCACTCATGACTTAGTGGTTGAGTTTTTTGAGGGGAGACTTTGGTTTCAATTACGAAAGTCTTAAACTTGTTTAAGAAATGTGACAACATTAGGGGGTGGATTAGGCTTGGGTTTAGGATTAGATTAGGGATGTTAGAGATGTGCAAGTGGATGGCATTAATGAGGGTGGGTGAGTTAGTGGCTAAGCTTGGTTAGTATGGGTGGATGGGGTGACAGAAATGCAACATAAGCAGGCAGAGACGACAATCTATCAAACGGAGACGCCAAAATACGTAGACGCTAAAATACGAAGACGCTAGTATTCAGAGACGACAGGTCAGATTTTGCGGGGCAAAAAATATGTGACAAGCAGAGACGTCGATTTGCGCAGACGCTGATTTTCACAGACGATGATTTGGGTTGGCGACGACGGAGACGACAAAACAAGTTGCGAAGACGACAGTGTAGCTGGCAAAGATGACGGTTGAGGATGCGCAGACGATAGCCTAGTGGCAGTGCCGACAACAGAAAACTAGGCGAAGATGCCAAAATACAGAGACATCAATTTGGTTGCGCAGACGATAAAGTAGCCAGCGAAGATGACAGTTAGCAAGCACAGACGCCAAAACTGCAGAGATGACACTGCGCAAAAAAAGTTGAAAAACGTGAATTTTTCAAAAAAATTTAAATTTTTTGCTATTTTTGGATTTTTAGATGGTATTTCTTCTTCTTAAGTGCATTCTTTAACCTGTAAAAACAAGCAAAACACCCTACAACACACTCAAACAACAACAAACATTAGATGGTTAGAAAAAATGACATATAGATGAAAATGGATGATTAAATGACCCATAGTGGGGTCCCACTGGGCGTGCCAAAATGTAGAACAAGAATCTTAGTGTGCAAAGAACATTAACATTAAAGCAAACATTCACAAACTAAAACTATATTCACATATGAGATTAGACAAAAGAAACAATTAGAGAATGCAAACCCAAAAAAGGAAAAACTCCATGCTTCCTTGATTTTGTAGATGTGTCCTTTGATGTGGATGTATGCTCAAATGCTCAAAGTTGCTTCAATGGTGGAGATGGATAATAACAAATTGGTAGCTTTGTGAGCTCTCAATTTGGCATTATAAGGGTATGGGTATGGCTTTTAGCTCTCAAAAGGGCATGGTAACTTTAGCTCAAAGATTGTTGATGAAATGGCTTGGAATGAGATTCAATTTATAGGCTAAGGGGTAGAGGGATGGAGGGCTTAGATGCAAGGATGGATGAAGGCTTAAGGAGGGCTAGGATGCACTCAAAGGAGAGCACATGGATTGTGCTTGTTTAGCACCAATGGGAAGGTGACACTTGTCACAAGGAGGATGAGTGTGAGAGGGTAGGGTAAAGGGTTGGTTAAAGGCATGATGAGTGGGGGTGAGTATGTAAGAGGGATGTAAGAGGAATGAGTGTGGAAGAGGGAAGAGTGTGGAAGATGGGTGCAAGAGTCATGAGTGGGCTTGTAAGAGTCTTTTATGTTTTGTAAGAGCACTCATGACTTAGTGGTTGAGTTTTCTGAGGGGAGACTTTGGTTTCGATTAGGAAAGTCTTAAACTTGTTTAAGAAATGTGACAACATTAGGGGGTGGATTAGGCTTGGGTTTAGGATTAGATTAGGGATGTTAGAGATGTGCAAGTGGATGGCATTAATGAGGGTGGGTGAGTTAGTGGCTAATCTTGGTTAGTATGGGTGGATGGGGTGACAGAAATGCAACATAAGCAGGCAGAGACGACAGTCTATCAAGCGGAGAAGCCAAAATACGTAGATGCAAAAATATAGAGACGCCAGTATTCGAAGATGACAGGTCAGATTTAGCAGCGCAAAAAATATGTGACAAGCGGAGACGTCGATTTTCGCAGACGCTAATTTTCATAGACGACGATTTGGGTTGGCGACGGTGGAGATGACAGAACAGGTTGCAGAGACGACAGTGTAGCTGGCGGAGATGCGGATATGCGGAGACAACGGTTGAGGATGCGTAGACGATAGTCTAGTGGCAGCGCCGACAATAGAAAAATAAGCAGAGATGCCAAAATACAGAGACGTCGATTTGGTTGCACAAACGACCAAGTAGCTGGCGAAGACGATAGTTTGCAGGCGCAGGCGCCAAAACTGCAGAGACGACATTGCGCAAAAAAAGTTGAAAAACACGAATTTTTCAGAATTTTTTAAATTTTTTGCTATTTTTGGATTTTTAGATGGTATTTCTTCTTCCTAAGTGCATTCTTTAACCTGAAAAAATAAGCAAAACACCCTATAACACACTCAAACAACAACAAACATTAGATGGTTAGAAAAAATGACATATAGATGAAAATGGATGATTAAATGACCCATAGTGGAGTCCCATCAGGTGTGCCAAAATGTAGAACAAGAATCTTAGTGTGCAAAGAACATTAACATTAAAGCAAACATTCACAAACTAAAACTATATTCACATATGAGATTAGACAAAAGAAACAATTAGAGAATGCAAACCCAAAAAAGAAAAAACTCCATGCTTCCTTGATTTTGTAGATGTGTCCTTTGATGTGGATGTATGCTCAAATGCTCAAAGTTGCTTCAATGGTGGAGATGGATAATAACAAATTGGTAGCTTTGTGAGCTCTCAATTTGGCATTATAAGGGTATGGGTATGGCTTTTGGCTCTCAAAAGGGCATGGTAACTTTAGCTCAAAGATTGTTGATGAAATGGCTTGGGATGGGATTCAATTTATAGGCTAAGGGGTAGAGGGATGGAGGGCTTAGATGCAAGGATGGATGAAGGCTTAAGGAGGGCTAGGATGCACTCAAAGGAGAGCACATGGATTGTGCTTGTTTAGCACCAATGGGAAGGTGACACTTGTCACAAGGAGGATGAGTGTGAGAGGGTAGGGTAAAGGGTTGGTTAAAGGCATGATGAGTGGGGTTGAGTATGTAAGAGGGATGTAAGAGGGATGTAAGAGGAATGAGTGTGGAAGAGGAAAGAGTGTGGAAGATGGGTGTAAGAGTCATGAGTGGGCTTGTAAGAGTCTTTTATGTTTTGTAAGAGCACTCATGACTTAGTGGTTGTGTTTTTTGAGGGGAGACTTTGGTTTGGATTAGGAAAGTCTTAAACTTGTTTAAGGAATGTGACAACATTAGGGGGTGGATTAGGCTTGGGTTTAGGATTAGATTAGGGATGTTAGAGATGTGCAAGTGGATGGCATTAATGAGGGTGGGTGAGTTAGTGGCTAAGCTTGGTTAGTATGGGTGGATGGGGTGGATTAGGCTAAATGAAGGATTAGAGATAGGTTAGGGGTTTTTGAATTTGAGGATTTCATTTATCAAATAGATTTAATTAATAAATGGGGATTTTTGGAATTAGATAGGAGAAAAGGATTTAATTGATAAATAATAGATTATTTGATTTATCAATTAGGACTATAGATGATTAATTAAATTAATCAACTAGGTATGGCAAAGGATTAATTAAATAAGAATTTAATTAATGATGCCTTTACAGATGGCTAAATTAGATTACCAAAGCAATGTAATCAAATTTAGGTGTCTACACAGATCACCTCTTGTGATTGATGAATCTTTACTGCTCCTTGTAGACCTTGTTGAATACTCTGCTCTGCTGCTGATTTACATTTATACTTCTCAAGCATTACATGTCCATTCCTTGATATACACATACACACATATATTGCAAATGATAGAATACATTACTTATATACCATTCCAATAATTACAATTGCAAGGTCAGCCAAAACACAAGTGAACAAAATATTACTAAGTCGGCCAAATAGTAAAAAACTCAGGTTCTTCAAGTTGACTTGGTGACCTTCTGATACTCGGCATCGACTGCATTACTTGGCATCATCATGCACTTGGTAGAAGTAGAAGCTTGGTCCATACTAATCACACAATGTAGCTTGGAACTTGGTAACCATTGGAGACTCGGTAGATATAGTGTGACTCGGTAAAAATTGAATCCTTCATTTACCTTGCTTTCACTCAGTAAACACTACACTTTCATCACCCAAACTAATGACTTGGTAGACACTGTGAATCTCAGTGAACACTGTAGGCTTGGTAGATACTGCTGGACTGCACACTCACTTGGTAGCTTCAGAAATGTTTGGTGTGAACTACTGGATTGCACACTCACTTGGTAGCTTCAAGAATACTCAGTGTGAATTTTTGGACTGCACACTCACTCGATAGCTTTAGGAATGCTCGGTGTGAACTACTTAAGTGATGAACCTACAAGATAACCACTGAATGCTCGGTATACACTGTAGACTGAGTGATGAGCTTAGTAATCATTCAGAGTCAAATACGTGTTTTCACTAATGAAAAATACAATATAATGCCAATAATCTCCCCTTTTGGCATTAGTGACAAAAAAAAACCACTTATGAGCCAAACTTTGTGTACACTGACATAATGGATTTGATTTTTTAAAATTGATTTTTGTAAACCTGTCGTATATATATTTCTTACATGTCTTTAAATATCTCCCCCATACATATGGCATGGTATATACATAGTTTATCACTATACATATATCAATCTATTATATTCTCCCTTATTTTCTCCATTGTCTCTTACTCCCCTTGACTTTTACTATCTCTTACTCCCCCTTTTTTGACAATAATGCCAAAGGTAATCATACTTATACAGAGACACCAAAATGTGAGAGAAACTTAGAATGTACCTTAAGAATAAGAGCTAATGTCTTATCCGAGTTCTCTTGCAAAATTTTGCAGATATGAAGTGCAACCTAGACTTTTGCTGATAGTTCCATCATATGATCTACAAATAAAAAATTGGTATCCAACTGGAGGAAAACTAAGTAGAAAAAACTTGAATTGATCCAACTGGAGGAAAACTAAGAGAGGTAATAACTATATCCAAAATTGATGTGCTTCACAAAAATGAAGTATCAATAGGTAATGTACCAACTGGAATATTTAAAACTAAAGAACTAATTAGAACAAAAATTGGTATAGTTGAAGCTATGGATGACAAAACTGTAGAGAAAACTGGCAAACTTACTGTACATGCTATAGTAGATGATTGAGGAGTTGATGAAGAGGGCTATAGCTCGATAGATGAAGTTCTTGACACTTCCATTGAAGATACTTGTAGCTGGGAGGTGACAGGTGATGATTGAGCTATTGATGTGGCAATTGTGTTCACAGTCTCACTTGTAGAAGCTATCTCCATAGTAGATGTAACAATCTTTGGTGGAGAGTGAGGAATGGATGCAATAACTTCTACTACAATTTTTGCTAGATCTTCTTCATCTTTGTCTTCTTCTTTAGCTTCATCATCATCCTTTAGTGCATGATATTCCTTAACATCAAAAGTGACACATGGAGCATTATCTTCTTCATCATTTTCACTGTCATCATCATCATCTTTGATTTCTACAAGATCAGTACTTGGCTTGTGCAGATGATAGATGTTCTTCCACATTTCTGTATCATCCTTAACTACATGCTCAATATCTTTTATCAAAATTAAACAAGTATGAAACCTAATTTTCATCTTGTCTTCATTCTTCTTCATTGCTTCTTTTACCTCTACATTGGTAAGGCTCAGTAGAAACTATCTCAAAGATTGTTCATATATATCTTTTGCAGTTTGCATAGCTGATTCCCATCTAGGTTGTAATCTTGCTCATAACTCATTAGAAATATGAGAGGTGATTTGATCAGAGGAATATTTTCATTTTCCCTTCTTGGAGAGTACTAGCTCCTCAATTTGAATTTTCTTAGCATCTGCTCTAGTTTCATAATTTAAAGCCTTGAAGTTTGAGATGCTTGTACCTTCTTCCATTTGTTTCAATATTTCTTGGAAGGTGAGAGGGGGCTTACTGAATACAACTTCACTGCCCCCTTTCTTCTTTGATCTTCTGGTAAACATAGTTGTGGAGGCTTTGGGTGGCTTGGTGATGATTACCTTGCCCTTGTTTTTGACTAGCTCTACCTCTTTCTTAGATTCATCCTCTTCTAATTCCTACTCCTCTTCTTCATCTTCACCTTGTCCCTTGATAATCATTAAGGGCTCAGTAGCAATTTTTAACTTGGCAACCTTTCTCTTGCCTTTATTAATTTGTTGAGGAAGTTTGATTTCAAGCTCAATTCTAGACTTTGCCTCATCATAAGTTCCAAAAATTGGTTGCTTTGGATCTACTGGCTCATTCACCACTGGTTCAATAATATCCCTGGTTTCATCAATATTGACCTCATAAGGAAGAGGTTTCACCCATGCAACTCAGAGCTTGACTTCTTGAATGTATACTCTATCACAATCAACCATAAAGCATACATCATCTTTGTAGTCTTCAACCAATGTTGGTGGAATTCAAAACTTTTTATTCATCCTTTCCTTGAAATCGTCAAAATAATTATCCATGATGCTATCAAAGTTTACACCCATTTCTGCCACAAACTCATTTATATATAGAATAGGAATATCTTTTCTTCGCACACCAGATCCTTTGGATGGAAAGAATTTTTGTACATAGAAGAAAATACATATCAATAAAGAACCAAATTTGCAAGGGTTGTTCTTTGAAATCCTAATGCTATCCATATTCTTGTTCAGTTGTATTAACAATAATTCTGATAGATCAAATTCCAAATTTTTCTTCACAACCTTGAATGCCAAATCCATGGCCTCACAGGGCACACTATTCAAATGACTAGAGCTATAAATCTTGTGAGCAATGACGTGAATGCCAAACCTTAATATAACATTAGAAATAGTGCTAACCTTCAAACCTCTACCATCCCATTCAGCTAAGGTTTTCTTCTGAAGTTTGTCCCGACCTAGGGTTTTGGTAGTTTTTTCTTTACTTAGCATGGGGACACTAGTAATCTTATGAATAATCTTCTTGGTGATTAATACTGGCTACTCTAACCATATTTGGTCCCATTGTGAACATGATTGAGTATGTACCTAATCCACTTAATCTGGAAGCTTCTTGGCATATGCGAGATATGGGTTAATCCTTTGGTCTCTAGATGCTTATGCTCGGGTTTTAGCAAACCATCAACACTCATTTCTCCTAGGGCATTTTCCATTTCTAGGTTTCCAATCTCTTGAATAGAACATTTAAAATGTGTATGAATATCATTGATAAAGAGTACCTTTGGTGGAATTTGCGATTGAGCTCGATTGGGGTGGAGTGACTCTACAATTGCTGGAACTAGCTTGAAATTTGGCACTTTCCACTCTACACCCTTAACTAGCATTTCTGAACCTCTTTTTGCCTTGCTGCTATTGCTACTACTAGATGCCATTGATGCTTGGTAAAAGATAGAAATTTTTTGAACAAATCCTTTGCTCTAAAATTGCTTGAAATACCCTAGATACACCTAAAATTGCTTAGCTCTAAGAATTTTGAAAACATGGTAAGAAATGAAATTGAATTCGACCCTTTTGATGAAGATTCTACCACTAATGCTCGGTATGAAAGTTGTTATGATGACATAGTGCTTGACAGGCTATCATCTACTCACTTGCTCAGTAGAAACTTGAGACTCAGTGATCGAACAAAACTTTTGTTACTCCCGATCTAGCTCAGTTGAGTCTGTGATTGGCCTTGCTCAATATGACCTGATTTCTTGTGACCCTTTGTATTTGAAATACTAATTGGATCTTTTGCTTTCTTTCATTTGAAACTGCTCTAGATATAGCTTGATGATAGAGTTCTAGATCCTCCTTCATGAATCTAATTGGAAATGGTGGAGCCACCCACTTCTTGAGTGATGTGGCCATCATTTGAACTATTTTTCTCTATAGATTTAGGAATCCACTGTTGTCTCATTTATTTTTGAATGTTATCAGCTTTAGATTTCTTTTCATCTTAAATTATTCCTATATTCATGAAATTATTGGCTATATGACTGAGTTCAGTGCATGTATAACATCTTACTGTTGTATCTCTTTTTCTAAAGTGATGCATTTAGTCTTTGCCAATGTGTCCATATTCTCCACAATAATGACATCTGCACTAGGTATTGTAATCTCATCCAAATATTTCCTTAACAAGTTGTTCAACTAGATTGAATGATTTTGATCTGCATTGGAATGCCTTGTGACCATGCTTCTTACATTTGTGACATTTACCTAGAAATTTTGGTTTTTCCTTGCATTCATTAGCTTTGTGACCATGCTGATTGCAGTTGTAGCATTTTCCATTGAATTTTTCTTTTTTATTACTCCAACATTTGTTTGTTGTATGACCTAATTTACCACAGTGATTTCAAGTAGGCCTTTGATTCCTTTGAGCACCTTGTTTGGAAGATTCACCTTCTTTATTGTATCTAAGTCCTACTTTAGATTCTATTCATTTTTCTCTATCAATTGATTCATGTCTTCTTGTGACTTCATCATTCTTTTATTGATTTTCTTTTTAGTATTTAGGTCACTCTTTAATTTCTCAACAATTTTCTTTTCACATCTTAGTTCTCTCATTATTCTTTCATTAACTTCCCTTTCACTATTCAGATCACTTCTTATTCTTTCCTGCAGTGCTTTGAGAATGCAAATATCTTCATTTGCTTTAGAGATTTGATTCATGAGGTCTTCATGCTGATTGGATTGATTGTTTCTTGCCTCCAAGTCTTCATTTTCCTTGTTCCTTTGTTCCAAAACTTCACATAGCCTGATTGATTGAATTTCTTGTTCTCTTTTAAGTTTTCTTACTTCTTCCTACAGAAAGCCATTCTTTGCTAAGAGTTCCTTGATTGCCTCATCAGCTTCATTTGAGCTACTTGATGGTAAAAGATCTTCAATCTTTTCTTCAACATACTGATGGTCATTCATTTGTCTTGCAAGTTCCTTCCTTCTCTTCAGGGATTGAGAAAGATTCTCCTTTGCTTCTTTGAGTTGAGCCATGGCCATTTCCAGATCTAGCTTTTCATTTTCAATTGCTTTGTCAAGTCTGAATATCTCCATTTGTCCTTTAGATCTTTGCTCAAGCTATCAAACTTTATCTTGAGAACCACAATGCTCTAATACCAATTGTTGAAAATAATCAAGACTAGCTACGTTATTGAGAGGGAAGGGGTGAATCAATAACCTCCAAAACTTTAAATCAATTCAGTACTTAATCCATTCATCATTCATTCATCTAATCTACTGTATGCATGAGAAAGATAAACATTCATAACACATGAACACAGGATTTTGGTGACCCAGAAACCTTCCAAATAGAAAGTAAAACTGGGGTGGGGATGATACCCAAAAAACTTCGCTACTGTAATATGAAGTTAGCCTATTAGGGCTTACATTGATCACTTCTGATGATCTACCTTGTTAAGAGCAATTTGGACTGCTAGATCCACCTTGTTAGAGGATTTTCAAACATACAATGAAGTATGCACTATGTTAGGAGACTTACAACTTGATTACTAATTAGATTCTTGAAGTACATATCACCTCTTGTGATTGATGAATCTTTACTGCTCCTTGCAGACCTTGTTGAATACTCTGCTGTGTTGCTAATTCACATTTATACTTCTCAAGCATTGCATGTCCATTCCTTGATATACACATACACACATATATTGCAAATGATCGAATACATTACATATATACCATTCCAATAATTACAATTGCAAGGTCGGCCAAAACACAAGTGAACAAAATATTACTGAGTCGGCCAAACAATAGAAAACTTAGGTTCTTCAAAGCTAACTTGGTGACCTTCTAATACTCGGCATCCACTGCATTACTTGTCATCATCATGCACTCAGTAGAAGTAGAAGCTCGGTCCATACTAATCACACAATGTAGCTTGGAACTCGATAACCATTGGAGACTCAATAGATATAGTGTCACTCGGTAAAAACTAAATCCTTTGTTTACCTTGCTTTCACTCGATAAACACTACACTTCCATCACTCAAACTAATGACTCAGTAGAAACTATCAATCTCGGTGAACACTGTAGGCTTGGTAGATACTATTGGACTGCACACTCACTCGATAGCTTTAGGAATGCTCTGTGTGAATTGCTGGATTGAACACTCACTCAGTGGCTTCAGGAATGCTTTGTGTGAATTGCTGGACTGCACACTCACTCAGTAGCTTCAGGAATGCTCAGTGTGAACTGCTGGACTGCACACTCACTCGGTGGCTTTAGGAATGCTTGGTGTGAATTGCTTAAGTGATGAACCTACAAGATAACCACAAAATGCTCAGTATACACTATAGACTGAGTGAGCTTGATAATCATTCATAGTCGAATAAGTGTTGTCACTAATGACAAATACAATATAATGCAAACAGGTAATGACTTCTTTCTTACTCAACATCTTTTTAGTCCAGTCTTCATTCTCCTTCTCTCTTCCACCTATTTTCCCTTTGGATCTCTTACCATACACCTTGATAGCTTTTTTTATCATTTGAAATAATTTGTCTTGAGTCCTGTGTACACTCCATCTAAGCTACTGATTGCAATCCTCATAATCTAATCCCCAAGTGGCCAAATAATCAATAACATTGTTTTCTTCTCTCAAGGTGTATTTATTACTAAATTTATTATAGGATAAGAGACATCTTTTGTAATTTGTGATAACTAGGTCAATGCACTATGGGGCAATTGGTTGTTTAGAAGGGTATCAATCACTAGTACATTTGCACTAATTTTTCAATCAATATTTTTGACCAAAGCCCAAATTGGCTTATGAAATATTTTTTTGTTTTTTTTTGCCTAATTTGGTCAAAATTTTGACCAAATTAGGGTTTCCCTTTTTGGTCAAAATTTCAACCAAATTGAGTTAAATTAAAAAAAAAAAAAAAAACAAAAACATGAAAACATTTTGATTTTCTCAGGAGTAGTGTGTTCGATGAGCTTTGCATGCAGAGCCATTTGAGGTTGCCATTAGAGATTTTTCTATTTAAGTTTGTATTGGAGATTGTTGGTTTTTGCACTTACAATTATCAAAAGAAAAAGGAAAGCAAAAGGAGGGCACTTGTGGAAGAGTTTTATAGGTCTCAACACATTAACTAGAATTATGATTTTGTAAGTTGTTTCTGACAAATTTAGCTAATCTTATCTGATATATATTGCACCTTTCCTCTCTATTGAAATGATTATTATGGAAAAATTGTTGGGGTTGTTAGCTTGTTTGTTGTATAACTTTTGGTTGTTTGTTTTATGTTTTGTAGGTTTTAAGCAAGCGTGAAGAATATGCTAAGCTTGACATATTTGTGATGAGCATTTGGGAATGTTGTGAATTGTTGAATGAGTTTGTTGATGAATCTTATCTTGATCTTGACAAGCCCCAAATTGAACATCTTCTCCAAATAGTAGAACCCATTCATAAATATTATCCTAATGAAGATTGGCTTCATTTGACTAGACTCATTCATGGTATAAATTATTAACCCTTCTTAAATCTACCAAGTTGATTCATGATATAGCCCTACTTTTTATTCTTCCATTATTCTACAAACATATGGATGAGAAATATGGTGATTCCAAATTTGGCCAAGGTGCAACTTCATCCAAGTTTTTGAGTTGAACCCCAATGGGCTATTGTAGGTGAGCTCTATCAACATTTCACACAATTAAACATAACCCATCTATTTAATAGAAAAATCTCTTATTATTTCATCTCATTTATTGTCAATAGTCTTACTTACACCTGATAATTTTGATAATTTCTTTACATTTATATGTCTTGTGGGTCATAGGTTAAGTCCACATGAAAATCAATCCTATCATCAACTAAGTTTTCTTATGAAAATGGGCTAAAGTGGTAGATTTCTTGATAAAATATGAAGTTGTGAGTATTTAAAAGCAATATTGTGATTATTTTGTTGACTAATGTGCTAAACATCTTCTATTTATCAACCATATATTATAAATTTTCATCCATTTGATAATATTAGAAGTATTAGGGATAGTTTAGACCAAAATACCCATTAACATTTCTTTCCAATATCCCAAAATCTCTTCAATCCTCCCCCTATATAAAAATTAAAACTGATATTTCTTATCAATAATCATCAAGGCATTCGTGAATATTTTGTTCAATAAGGATTAGCACTAAAAGGTCTTAGTGACACTTACAAGAAGAATGCAAAAGGACATTTAAAAATGGCTATTCTTAAACATTATTGTGCTCAGTGGTCAAGTTTACTTTTGGTCACTAAATTAAGAACAAATATTTAGTGCTTGCTTATACAGATAAGTGAAAGATTGTTGTTGATAGTTTAACAATTGAATTGGGTGAATTATTTAATGTTTTTTTAGTCGTTGGTAGTTTAACAATTGAATTAGGTGATTTCCAAATAAAATTCTCAAAGACATAGTTATCTTAATTGCAATATACTACTTAACTTTATTGATTTTCACTTGTTAACCATTTCCTCTGCTGTCCACTTGATTATATCATATGATTAAAAAATAAATGCTTGAAACAATAATGAATGGAGATCTATATAAACTGACTTACATTTCTTCTTTTCATTTTTTCCTCCTTCCATTTAATCCATAATTAGTTGTGATATCTCCTTGCACAAGGTTTTTTTGATTCTTCAAATTTGATTTTAGATTTATGTGCTAAAAATTTGAAGTTTCACTCAAGCAATTTGTGCTGGTTTATTAAAGACTAATTGTAACATAAATCATTTTTAATTTTAATTTTTTTTAATGGATTGAAATGCTTCTAGATTTTTGTTTCTTGTAACATTGAAAGTAAGAAAATTGCTTATTTATAAATATAATACATGAATAAAATATTGGGGTACAATGGTGATGAGCAAGAAGTTGTAGGAAGCTATTGTGCTAGTAATTTTGAAGAAGAAATCAGGGCCATCTTGTTTTTGTGCTCTCTTCCTAATAGTTGGAAAGGAGTGGTGATTAAAATTAGTAGCTCTAAAATCTAATAATAAAGGAAGGTATGTTGTAGTCTGATTTTGTTACAACAACTTTTTTGAATGAAGACATGAGAAGAAAAGACCAAGGTATCTCAATCCAAGAGATTGTGATAATTGAAAAATTGATAAATATGTAGATGTGAAATTTGAGAATATATAAGCTACATGAAGCATGCACGGTGCAAAAAGACTTTAGAAAAATGTTGCGTGAAAAAGAAAAAATTCAACTATGATGTGTGATGAAAATTGAGAAAGTCGACAAGAAAGGTGACTATGATTCTTTCCCTTTCCAATAATGTATTGTTTAATGGTGATAACCCCAAGATACTAGACATAAAATTCAATATCAACCTTCATTTCTATGTATATAGGAAGTTTAATGAACACCACAACCATGAGATATGAAGAAGAAACAATGACTATCATTCAAACATTACTGCCTAATTGTGAGCTGTGAGCTCTTCTTTTCAATCACCAAATGATGCTATATCCATTTATAATATCAACAAGTAGTTCTAGATATTCTTTTCTCTATATAAGAAACTTAGTAACCACCATAACCATGAAGTACAAGAGAAGATAGAAGCATTGTAATACAAATACCAATATATCAATAATATTACACAAAAAATTGATTTCTACTTCAAAAACCATACACCAAACCTTTCATTTACCTTCTCCATATCTTCCTCTATATCAATAACATGATATTACATTTCTTTATAGCATAACATGAATTTTAACCTCCCTAATGGCTCAAACAAGATGAATGATTGTTTACCTTCTACACTTCATCAAGTTTTGCAAAGAATTTCTTATAGTATTTCTTAGCAATTTTTATACTTTTTTTTTCCATATTTTATATTTTAATTTCTAATATAATTTCCTAGGAATCCTAAATAGGTTCTAACATGCTAATTATAACTCAAATTTCATGGGAGATGGTTAGGGTCCCCTGCACCACTACCTCAAATGGTGTGATATTACAATGGAGTCCAACACCCTGCACCAAATCTAACCATCATCCTACTTGCATTTCTAAGATTCCTTATCTAAGAATCTCGTAAGGCATTCTACAATATAATAGTAGTCTCCATCTTGATCATGTACTTGAGGGTCAAATGTGTGGAAAAATGTGTGAGGCCCTTCCATGGGGATCTAATTCCCTCATTTTAGTAATGGTTGTGCCACAATGAGAAACCCATTTGTATTGTCCTACCCTATTAAGTTAAGCCTTTTCTTGTTGCAATAACAAACCAATATTTTGAGGAACAAAATCCTCAACTAGTTTGAAACACAATTGAATTATTTTGTTAACACTCACATCATCAGTAGCAACTAGACAAGAGGATCCATAAAGCATACAAACACCTCTAAAAAAAATTATTAATAGAGGGGATACCAAGACTTATGATATATTCCAATAACTATGCTGCTTGTGTAGCTTCTAAACAAGGGCTTGATACCTACTTTGACAAGAACAAGATTCACTTTTTCTTCCCCATCACCTTTCACAAGATCTTCACTTGCAAGTGAATTTTTCTCGGCACCTAAATCTTATTTTGAGAAAGTACTTCCAACTGTAGAGCTTCATAAAGAATCTGGATCAAACAATATTAAGTCATGTGTAGTGGAGGATGAATTTATAAATTGAAATTCTATACAAGTCTTTTTACACCATTGGATGACTATAGTTGGAACTCATATGTCATGCATATAGACTAATTTTCATTATGACTTTTAGATCACATATGCTGAACACATGGTTGATTTAATCTATTGCACCATTTCCCCCCTACTATATTATGTATTATGCAGGCATATTCATATTCTTTTTTCTTTATCCAAGTATTTATCATTTGGGATGTAGACCATTTTCAAGATCCCTATCATTTATGCTTTGTATATAGTTGTTTCTAATTTAGGGTCCCTTTCCCATAGTATTTATGCTTTAGAATAGTAAAATATATGCATCCTTTCACATATATTCCTCAGCATCCTCCATCATCTTCTCATCCATGTTTCCATTTTTCTACCTAGAACTCCTAATTTTCTCATCATTCCCATTTGAATCCATCTGAGGAGATACTAACATAATTGCATTGCTAGTTAAGCTTTCCATTTTTGGGTTCTGAAATCCCAATTATATCAGGAGTCCTAATGGACAATCTATTTTCCTCACCATCTAGCATCCCAAGAGTAGATAATGTAACATTGGAAAATATATTACTCTTACACAATTCAAAAAAAATTGAACCAGCAATATTCTCATTCATGGTGCTAATTTCAAGCTCAACACTCTCATCTTTCTAACTATTCCCACATGTTTTGGAGAAACCATCTTTTTTATCTTCAATAGATGATAGACCACACACATGTTCCTGAACTCAAATCTAGATTTGCACACTAGTTTATCCAACTTTGGCTGAAGAATTTTTTGTTTTTGAAAAATTATCTACTCTTGTTTCCAATTGTCATGATTCTTGCAACATTGGAAATTGTGTTCTCCAAATCTATCTATGCATTGAGAAACTATTTTTTATTTAATTCATTGCTATTTCACATCCTTGTTAGTTACTTGTACATCTTGGCACCTTGAAGTGTTCTATTTGTATGAAATGATTTCATTTGAGATGTTTCAAATGCATTAATATAGTTGGTCTTTATTCTATCAGTTGAGGTACCATGGCTCTTTGTTCATCCTTCTGCGATAATCCCAAAAGAGAGTAATTATGAGTCTTGTCATATCAACATCCTAATACAACTCAAGTGGATCAAAATTTTCCTTATATTTATGGAATCATACATGAACTAGGCACACTATTGAGATCAACATGGATAAGATAACATTAGTCATCATGTTGTTGAATTGGTTTATCCTAATGTTGGTTGTGACACTATGTGTTGTATCAAACATTGATTGTCCCCACAAGAATTTGGCTAGAATTTAGTAAATCCATGGAGATCATCATCTCTCTTAATTCCAAGAGAGCCCTATTATACATTGTCTCATTACCCTAGTTGATGTAGATATCATATCCTTTGATGATGATGCTTTAAATAAGTAGGTCACATTTCTTGCATGTTTTGATGGTTCATAGGATAATTGAAGAACTTACCAAAACTTCCCAAGCCAAAAGCCTTTGCGAATTACTCACCTAAAAAGTAGTTGTTTTTGACCAAAAATCACAAAATTCACAATTTTTTTGAAAACTAGTCTTAATGATGTTTTTTTTTTAATGTAATGTTAAATGTTTTGCATGATTCTAACTTCTATAAACAATGAATCACAAACACTTAATTTGTTCTTAGATAGTGAAGTGACATTGCTCCTTAACCCTAATAGGTGAAACCCCATGAAGGACCATTGCTCCTCAAACTTGTTAAGGAAATAGGATCTAGGTAAAGTATATGTTTGAATTAAATTTTTAGATAACAATGAGATGGAATACTTTGCAAACCTTTCAATGATATTGTCTAGAAACTACAGAATTGTTAATTCAATGGCTTATATAAATTCTGATCTTTTACCTGAATATTAATCTTCAGTCGAATAATAATAACCTTTCATATATATTGTAGGAGAATATGCAATTGTAGATTGAAGGTATTAACAGGTGGTGTTGATGTATTTCCAACGAATCTGTTACCCTTTGTGATTACATATGGGAGGAAAACATAACAAATCATAACACTTGATTGTCCTTCATGATTACAAAAAGAACACTTGCCAATACCTTTACAAAATGGTATGTGAATTTGGCCAAGGGTTGCCTAAGTTTTGGTATAAAATTTTTCAAGTGTATTATAGGATGTATGCATATTTCTTGTTGAAATTTGGTGTAAGTGCTCTATAATGTGCTTGTACAAGTACTTAGGAAAGCCTTCTAACTTTCCCCAATGATCCTTAATCTCCTCTAGGATCTAGTTAGGCTTAGATTATTAAGTCCCACTCTTACTCTTCTATAAGCGTCTTACTCCTTGTGCTTCACCTTGAAGAACAAACACCTTTAGATTTCTTCAACTCTTCCTTCTACACTTAGAAGATTCCAAGTGCCAACCTCAATCAACTCACAAACTTCATTGTAAGGGTTTTGATCTCTCCATAAGAATTGATGTTTCTTACATTTGGATCCATTTTTGAGGGATCTCCAAGCCCTTTCCAACTGGGTTCATGTTTTAGCCTTGTAAAGGCCTAAAATGACCCACTAGTAATTAGTCTTAATTAGAGACCTTTTTGTTCTTTTCACCAAAACTTTCCAAATAAGTTGAAAAACTACCATCACATCCAAATACCCTTTTGGATTTAATGAGAGGTTTTTCTAGTTTTATACTCTCAAGGCATATTTACATAAGTATCGTAATATCTAGGGCTAATAGGGCTAATAGGCCTAATTTATAGGGCTTTGTTGGTTTCTAGCTCACAACTCACCATAATGGATTGGTGAACTGCTAAAACTTAAAACACACCTTCCTTAGATCATTCCAAAAATGAAAATTTGGTTCTTACATATAGTACCTTCAAACCCTGCAAGATTTTCTCATTTCTTCACCTCTAAACCTCAAACTGGGCACTACTAGCTCTCCTAGGGCTTGGTCTTAAAACTCATTCTTTTGCATCCCATGACTCCTACTCCTAGATATTTACAACTAAATGACTCCCCTAACCTTTCCATCCAAGTTAAGGGTTTTCCCATGGTTAGATTTCATAGGGAGCCATGACAACAGAAACTGGTCTAAACTAGACCAGTAAACAACCTAGTTACAAAACAATTTACTAAAGCCACTAAACTATCTCTAAGCTCAAAGAAAAAAAAAATCTTGAAACTAATCCTACTACATGAATCTAATGCAAACTTTTCTCTTTTAATCCATACAACATCAGAAGTGCTCAAAATGCTCAGTCTGCACACTAAATCACAATCACAGTCACTATTACTTGCATAAAACTTGTTACAATTTAACTCTCCTCAAGATTGAGTCTCCAATATGTAGTAGATGAATTTTACAAATATTATAGGTCATATTAGTGTATTTTCCACTCCTAATGTTTAGGGGATCCAAGATAATAGAGTTGCATGCAACATTTCCAATAAATTGCAAATGTTATCATGACATCTTTTTGACAACATTTGGCATCTTTGCACTTATGCTCAGTTATTTTTCATGAGATAAAAATATAACCATATATTATCCATATAGGGAAGAATATGTTCTCCAAGTTTCATCTTCCCAAGTGATGGTTTGACATGTTTTCAAAGGAAAATGTATTTGCAATTTATTACTAATTAACTTGTTTAGTGCAAAAACAAATTTGAAGGCAACTTCTGAAGGTGATAATTTGTGACTTAGAAGTTTTCATGGGATGATAATTTGTAGGGTAGGACTATGTGGATCAAAGAATAGATGTGCCAAGTGCTAGGCATTGATTATGCAAACTTTATCAATTTTAAAGGTTGTTAAAAGAGGTAAATTGCTATATAACATTAGTTTACAAAGATGCTCCCTTTAAATGAATGATATCGAAATGTTGATCAAATCAATTATAGTAAATAAAACAAATGCTCTTGGATCAGTTTGACGAGTTAGTTGAATTTATTTAGAATTTTTTTTAGCTGGGTCCTCTTAGGTCCTAATTGGCCATAAATGAGTGATTGCTATTTCACTAAATATACCAAGTATTGTTATTTGGATCATTTTGTCTTAAGAAATGATGTCAAATATTGGTATAGTAGATAGTAAGGTTATATAATGAGAATGACCATTAAAATAAATTAAGGAAGTAGTGAACATACTATACAACACCCAAGGTTCACATGTGTTCTAGAATATTTCAACATTGTTTATACTATGAGATTATTGTCTAAAGCCTTTCTCATGAAATAGTGTGCTAAGAGATTTTCATCAATGGATTGAAGCTTGCATTGCAAAAGGAACTTATGCATCATCCTTACTATGTTTGTAACCAAAGTTCAAACACCTCCATTATTGTCTTCTCTTCCCAATCTATGCATCAAGAATACAAGAGAAGCCAAATTATTATTTTTAACTGCCTACTAGTTAGTCATCTGCCAATTCTAATTGGGAGTTGTAATAAGATCATGTGTTCACTACTTATATGGGTACATGGGGAGATGTTGGGTTGAATTTATAAAATGTATTCAAAGTGTGGAGATCTACTGAACAAAGATGAATACAGATGAATTCTATTGCAAATTAGCAGTGAGATCAATGGGCATTTTTCCAAGATGAGGGGTGTTTTTTTAAATTATTTATAAAATATTGTATTGACTGATTGAATGGGTGTATGGGATATGCATGTGGTGACTAATAAAGGAGGGAATTGAATGCACAATGGAGATCCACAAACAATGCTCTTCATGTGGAATTAGTGTCTATAACTTTCTTATGCTTTACTATGATACAATCTCCTCATAGTGTGATGGAACATGAACCAAGTAGGCAATATAACATCACTCATTCCATGATTTTGATCAAAGATAAGAGCCTTCATCATTGAATCCTCTTCATCAACTTTCTCACCAAAGACGCATTGAAATGGATGGATCATTTCAAATTGTCCTATTCTTATCCAAATGTAAAATTTGAGACGTAATTTGTACCTGGAGATGTTCAACTGACTTCTTATGAAAAATGGGATGTTAAAGAAGTGTATATTGAATATAACTTTGGATGATTCCCATTACTAGTATGATGGGCATGTGAATGAAGAGAAAACCATTATGGCTAGTACTAGAAATGTCTTGCCAAACATGGGGAAAACACATTTTAAGGAGATTACAAGGATAGTGACAGGGTTTTTAAACAAAGGTTAGCACAAATAGAGGGGTCATCATTTTCTTTTTCTCATGAGATGACATTATACTACTTTTCTGAAGAATGGGCTAAAGTGTAAAACTTCCATGGCCAAATTCTTGTTCAAATATACTTACAAGAACATTAGAAAAAAAATGGTTCTTTCACCTCCTTCTATTCTAATTTGTCAAAAGCCAAGCCCATACAATTGTTTCAAAATTTGGTATCATTATTTGATTGGGATGTGCATTTATAGGAGGGATCACCATTCATTTAGTGAGGGAGGTGATGTATGGACTTTTTTGGTGCACATCAAAGGACATTATCATAGATTTTGACATTTTCTCATAGATACAAGCAAAGAAAAATATTTCACATTGGTGGGGCAATTGAATTTATTTGTGGTTTTATAGACAAACACAAATATTGTTAGTGTCAAAGAAAGTCATGTTGTGGAGAAGAGGAATGTTCAGTTTGTGTGGGTTCAAGGCTAGTTTGGTGATCCCTAGGATTTTTTTTGAATAAATGTAGCATAATTATCTATTGGTGAAATGACTTTGACCAATAGTGAATCAAAAGATGCCTCATGGAACTTGTCTGGACTGGACAAGTGAAAAACCTAGTTACAAAACAATTTACTAAGGTCACTAAACTATCTCTAATCTCAAATAACAAACAATGAGAAACACTTGAAACTAATCCTAATACATAAATCCAATGCAAAATTTTCTCTTTCAATCCATACAATAACAAAAGTGCTCAAAATGCTTCCTCTACACAATAGATCATAGTCATGGTCACTATTACTTGCATAAAACATGTTACAAAATAACCCTCCTCCTTGAGATTGAGTCTCCAAATATGTACTAGATGAATTTTCCCAAGATTCTAGGCCATCTTAGTGGATTTTCCACTCCTCATGTTTAGGATATCTAAGGTAGCCAAGCATGCAACATTTGTAATAAATTACAAATGTTGTCATGATGACTTTTTGACAAAATTTGGCATCTTTGCACTTATGCCATGATCCCTATTTCTAAGACCTCTAATCCTTCTAGATCAATGTATAAACATCATAAATGACCTTAAAGCATCTTTTCCACCTCTTTTATGTGTTTAGGACACATTTACAACTCAAATCCCTTCTTCTATTTTCTAAGCCTAAACTTACTAAAACAACCAACAAAGACTAGTTAGTGACCTTGGCTCTAACACCAATTCACCTAGTCCACATAGCAAGACCTCCTAAGGTAAAATAAACACACACTAACTAATCTAAAAAAGTATAACCTCTTGTAGATTTCACTTTTGAAATCAAGCTAAAAAATGAGATGTCATCCAACATGGAAGGTAAAATTGAGATCTATTCAAAAGTGAACTATGGATTAAAAGCCAATTGGTTAAACTTAAAAAGGAATCTATTATTAAGTAAAATATGCCCTAGGCTCTACTACATAGTGGTCACTTTAGTATAGCTTATATGTCCTAAAATTATTTTGCATTTAATTTGTAGTATACACACTTAAGGTCTACTCAATAGTGTGCAGTTGTATTTGACATGAAGTCATAAATATGCCAAGTAAAGTGTTGATGACATGTAAGAGAAAAATATAAAATTAGTGAATAAATAATTTAACAATAGTTTTATAGATTATATTATAAAATTTATATACGTAGCATAAACCCAATACAATTCATGCATTAGACATTCACAAACTTCAAAACCACATTTGTGATAATTGCATTCACACTTGTGATGTCTAGCTTTCAAAATTCAACATAATTATAAGAAAAAGTTTTATTTTTTGGTCAATGGACAATCTAATCAAATTGATAGATATGCACCCACAACATCTTTTTTGGAGATTGAGGTACTTGAAAAACATATTTTAATTTGTCAATTTGTTCTATGGAAATTGCACTTGCAATATTTTTTAACTTGTTTTGTTTGTTTGATGACACATCTTATAGGAATAATGGCTAATATATGCAACCTTATGTTTATAAGAAGTTGGACAAGGTTAGGGTGTACTAACTCTAGACTTATTTGTTGATCACTTCTTCATCAAATTGTAGTCACTGTATTCCAAGTTCTCAATTCTTTTCCTTATTCTGAAAATGAAATATTCTATTTAAGCTTCCTTATGAGTTTAAGATAGAGCAACATAATTTGAAAGACATACTATAGTGATAGCAATAAGGGTAAATAAAACTATGGTTAGGGATGAGAAAATTTCCATTATCCAAAAGACATATTGTGCTACATTCCTCCATTTTTTATTCTTCTTTAACAGATTTTTGAGCATTTGGAGGTTCATTCACTGAGAAACATCCCTTTTCTCCATTCTACTTTATTCTTTCTAGTCTGGTGATTCCAATGACCATAAACATTATAAAAAGATAGCATGACATGTAGAAACAAATTTTTCAAATTGCACTACAATGCTCTACCTCTTCTTTCATTTTGACTCTTCTAACATCCATTATACTGAACCTTCTATGGAGAAGACATTGTACAAAATTTCTTCATCAAATTCATACCTTTATGTCATTATTGGCTAGAAATGAAAATTTCAAGATGCATATTTATTAATTATTGACTGCATTCATGTAGGCCACTCTCTTGTGAACACATAATTCCCCAAACCAAAATCCATTCTATCTATCCTATCAAGCCAATATATATATATATATATATATATATATATATATATATATATATATATATATATATATATATATATATATATATATATATAAGTGGACTTAATTGTTGTGTCATAGGAGAAGAAAAAGATTGAATTCCTTTGATACAAAACAAAAAATATTGGCACTTCCAAAATTGAGTATACATGTACACAAGGAAAGCCAAACAACTGCCAAAATGAATTAATCATACCAAACTACTGAAATAATTAGTCACAACTCTGATATGTGCATACTCTACACTAAATACAAACTTTCCCTATTAAAAAACCCCAACTCATGACAAACAAGGAGTAATGGGAAGGCTCAATGAAAGTTGTTGAATTTATGTCAATAAAAGGTGCTGATATTATAATATGGGTGAATTTGAGTGAGGTGACCAAATTTTTCTTTCAAAACCATATGCATGGATATAAACATTAAGTTCAACATGCCCAATACTTTTGAAAATATATTTTTCTATGAAGAAAGACCATGCCTAACAATATGAACCTAGAACAAAATAATGAGACAATGACTACATTGTAACCTTAATTCTAAAGAAAAGCTGATAAATGTAATTGTCCTTGCAAAAAGTGTAAGGGCTTAAGGAATTGAAGAATTCTAATCACAATAGCCTAGAGTCATTGTAGGAAACATGGTCATGTTGAAGGGGGCCATGATTTTATTGATTTTTGAATGTGCATTTCATATTGGAGGAACATGGAGGTGTGAATATCCAAGCTAAGGAGAACACTCCCATGGAAGAAGATGATAATGTGCCAGAGGACATGATTGAAGAAGATGGTATTGGCATAGTGATTATGATTCTCAAAATTATGGTACTGGCACATCCAATAATGATGATGAAGATAGTCTCAATATACCTATAATTGAGAAGGAACATAAGCCCCCATATGTAGTCTCCCCCACAACTCTTCTCTCTACTATTAGCAATGGTTTATCCAATGTAGCAATGTCACATATGCTAAGGTATAGCATTTTTATCATCTTCAATATTAGCATACCATTACTGTTCATTATATTAATAATTCATATTTGTTGTTGTCAGTTGATAGGTGATTTTTTGTTACCACCACCAAACATTCTACTTTGTTTGTACCAAAAATTATCTACCATTATGAATCAAATTGGAATGAAGTATCAAACAATACATGCATGCCCCAATGATCATATTCTATATCATAAACAACATGAATTTTCAATAGAATGCCCTAATTTTTATATTAGTAGATATCAATCAGATCAAATAACAAAAAAGGTTCTTTGGTACATTCCCATTATTCTACGTCTTCAATGACTATTTAGGTACACTAGCTTAAAATAGTTTATGGATTAATGTGCATGCAATAGAAGTCAAGATGACATTATGTGAATTCCTATGAATAGTTCTACATTTAAAGAGATAGAAGAAACATGACTACACTTTAAAGAAGAACCTCATAATCTCAAGCTTTGATTGGTAGTAGATTGTGTCAATCCATTTGTAGATATGAGATTTGTTTACTTAGTGTGGCCTATTTTTTTAATTAAAAATAACATTCCTCCTTGGTTGTACATAAAGAGGGAGCACATAATGTTTTCAATGATTTTACTAGGTATTTTTCATTTAATAGTTATCTAAATTAATTTATAAACAGTGTATGAAAATGGTCATAATAATTATGTAATGTTTTTGTTCATTCAATTACTAGGTAAGTACCAAGTTAAAGATATGAACACATATATTGAACCCCTTATTGGTGAGTTGTTGAAGTTATGGAATGGGGCCACTATGTATGACATCTCTAGACCAATAGGATAGAGACAATCTCAATTTCATGCACTGCTTGTATGGACAATAGATGATGCCCATGGGCTAACTCATTTTTGTGGTATGTTATATTGTTAAGGTCACATATTTTTGGTCTATTATATCTGCTTATACATTATTGTTGTATGCTTAAGTTGCACATGGTAATTATACATGATCTTTTAGGTATTTAGACAAAGGAAAAATTTGCATGTCCAATTTGTGGTCTGAAGACAAAATCTCGTCATTCAAAAAGTTTAGGAAAGAAGGTGTTTGATGAGTTTAGAAAATTTCTCCAAAGTAATTTCATAAGTATCGAATTACTGAAAAACATTTTTTTAATGGGAAATAAGAGACAACATCAAGGCCATGAAGTATGACACCTCATCTATGGAAGTGGGAATACAGTTAACTAAATCACCGAGGTAATGTCCAATTTGTGGTCCAAAATTTAAAATTTATATTTTGATATTGTCATTTATTTAGTAATGATGTAATTAATGCTCATAAAAGTCATCAAGGCATCAGTGATCAACTTTCTAAAGAAATAAAAAGTTATCCTACTCAATTTAGTAGGCTACCATACTACAAGGATCTCCCAATTGTGCATTTGTTTGATGCTATGCATATTGGAAAGAATGTAATAGAAAAACTATGAAAAATATTGGATGGAAGATGTGATAAAGAAAAAACTACCAAAATTTCTACTAACAGTCATGAATCCAATCATGCAATAAAATATTTTATTGAATCAAATAGCAATGGAGACCACATAAATACGAGTGCCCTTCATTGGTTATTAATGGAGCAACAAAGTGATGCATTAAAAGAAGACATTAAAAAAACAAAAATTCACATAGGATTTTTTGCAAATACAAGCACTTTTGTATAAAAGAAAGGTGATTTTGGGCCAGGGTTGAAAACACATGATTGGCACACCTTCGTCAAGGTAAGTCATGTTCTCTATTTACAATATATTTATAAAATTGAATGTACTACCTATTTTATATTTCATAATGTATTGAAATGATCATTTCTTAATGATTGTAGTATATTATACCTCTATCCCTCCCAAACTAGCTTGACAATAATATTCAAAAAGTTATATATGATTTTGGAAAATACATTAGGTTAGAAGTGTTATTTCTTAGACTTGTTGCACATATTATATTTATGACTTGTTATATTTCTTATGTAATCTATTGTATAATTTTATCTAATATCTCATTTATATGTTCTTGCATGTTGAATCTCTTTTAGATGGTTATTGTAGAAGTTGAGAAATCCAACTTCACGGATCCTCAAGAACACCTGCATGCAAATATCTTGCAATGAAGAGAAGCTAAGAAATGGGAAAAGCAGAGCTTAGAAGTTCTAAAAAATGTGAGAACAAAAATGCATTCTAAGTTATGAAAACAAAATACAAAAGTTCAACCTTTTAAGGTGAATGAAACCCTAAAGGAAAGAAAACTAGGTTTGCGTATTATAATTAATATTAAATATTAATTATATGCACCTAAGAGAGCTAAAGAAACTAGAGTAATAAATGACTTACTCTAACACCCCCCCTTAAGTGAAGCTTAGGAGGAAGCTAACCTAGAAAAGCTATGAATGTAGGAAAATGGGTCCCGACAACAAGGCCTAATCAGGTACCCAATACAAGGAAATCTCTATAAACTGGAGACAAAGGAGAAAACCCAATAGGAAAAACCCCTCTGCAAAAAGAGATGAAAATAAAATAGAAATAAAATGGCTCAAGAGACTCTCTAGAAACCATAAAAAACCCCCTAGGAGAGAGAGATGAGACATCAAAGCCCCCCAATAATGATGAAGCCCTTGTAGAAATGAACGAACCAATGGAACTCCAATGCAGAAGAAACAAGGGCATAGAAAAAGGAAACCACTGAATGACATGAAGGCCTAACTGATGCTCAAAAGAGTAGACAAATGGATCCAAAAAAGGAATCCCTAATGCAGGTGTGTTGACACTGTCATGAAAGAGGAGATGACCGTAATCAGAGACAAAGGAGAAAACCCAATAAGAAAAACCCCTCTCCAAAAAGAGATGAAAATAAAATAGAAATAAAATGGCTCAAGAGACTCTCTCAAAACCATAAAAAACCCCCTTGGAGAGAGAGATGAGACATCAAAGCCCCGCCATAATGATGAAGCCCTTGTAGAAATGAACAAACCAATGGAACTCCAATGCGGAAGAAATAAGGGCATAGAAAAAGGAAACCACTAAATGACAGGAAGGCCTAACTGATGCTCAAAAGAGTAGACAAATGGATCCGAAAAAGGAATCACTAATGCAGGTGTGCTGACACTGTCTATAAAATTTGCAACAAGTGCTCTTGAAGGCTAGATGAGTGGAGCTAAAGGGTCTGGTAGAGCTGAAGAAGAAAATACTTCAATAGAATGAGGAGTGGTGAACTCAAGAACAATACAAAGGTTCACGTGTCCTGACTACACCACGTGATGCTCTTATGAAAGAGAATAAGTATGCTCCAATAATGGAGATGGTGGACCAAAGTGCGAGAAGGTGTAGAGACAGGTGGTATGATCAACTATCCTTGTAGCAATAAGGCCTCCTGTTGCACTATCCTGAATGTAGACTGAATCTACAATGAACTCAACTAACTTCCCTGATCCACTGGGTGTAATCTGATATATCAAGAGAAGGTTTGTAGAGAGAGATGGAACATACAATACATCATTAAATGTGCCATCCTGAATGCTAACTGAACCTTTCCCATAGACTGTTAGAGTAGTGCTATTCCCCATGAGAATATGAGGAATTGGAGAAGCCTCAATAGAGGAGAAAACCCCTTGAGAAGATGCCATATGGTGAGAAGCACCTGAATCCAGTATCCAAGAGACCTAGGAAGGGGATGCAAGGGAAGCCTATAATGCATGACCATGTCCAAAATCTGGTGAAGATGTCGAAGAGGTGGATGAAGACTAAAAGGAAAACCCCTAAGAGGTAGAAGAGGATGGGGATGAAATAGAGCTCTTTTGAAAAAGAGCTTGCAAATCTACAATCTATTTCTCATAGCCATCAAATCTCTTCTAAAAACAATGTGCCTCATCATGAGCTCCTTTCTGACAATAGGAATAGGAAGGAGTCTCAGTCTTCTCTTTCTCATTCTTCTTAGAAGAAGAGGATGGACTAGTAGAGTGCTGAGAAGAGGAATTAGATATCTGCTTTGGATTCTACTCCTATGTATCCTTGGCAAGTAATGCCTGTGATGGAAAACCTGTAAGTGAATCCATCTTAGTGAGCTTGGACTGCTCATGAATTAACCTATCGTAAAAAATCTCATAAGAGGGCATCTGATGTTTGTTACCTAAGGCATCCATAGTGGAGTAGAAAGTGGAAGAAAAGATCTTATACTATCCTCACAACTTAGAGAGTATCAAAAAAATACACTCATCATCTATTTTACTTCTACCACATCCCTGTAAAATTATGCATAGAGATTTGAACTTCATGAAGAAGTCCTCAATGGTGGGAAAGATGTTAGGTGTCAAAGAAGTCAACTCTGCATTAAGTTGAAGTGTCCAAAACTCATTCACTTGGCCAAACAAAGTCTGGAATTTGAGCCAAAAAGATCATGGAGTAGTCAAACCATCCAAGTGAAATAGTAGACTATCAAAGATGTTCAGTGTGGCTTCATCCATTTTGTTTCTGTGCTGAAGAACCTCATAAGAGCACTACAGAGTAGGTTGGTTCGCATCTAATAATGACCATAAGCCTCTTGACATGAGAAGCCAAGTCATCTATGTCTTCCAGGTGTGATAGTTGTGTGGCGTGAGCCAGATCATAGAAGGATCTGACATTGAGAGAAAAAAAAGATGGAAGTAGAAGGCTCTGGTTCTGAAGCAAATTATAGAATAGAAAATGCTCCCCCCCCACAACGAATAAAAATATCCCCAAAAACCAAAGTAACAACTATGGAAAAACACAAAAACTAAGAAAAGAACCTAGAATTCAGATGCAGAGAAGAGGAAAATAGAAGCCTCTACTTCAATACCAAATTTAGAAGCTCAAACAAACTCAGAATCAAACAAAACTAGCACCATTGTCTCCATCTCTAAGTCAGCTTCCCAATGCTTCTTTTGGATCACAAAAATACATCTGTATGCCCAAGTTATGAGCAAAAAATTGACTGTAGGTCCAAAAAAAGAGCTCTCTCAAAAATTATAGAGACGACCTTAAATTTGACACTCATACAGATGTCATAGGCTGTTGCCGGGAAAAAAAATTGGTTGCCAAGAAATGATGTTAGCGGCCATATAGTGATGTTAGCATGCCAAGAAGTGACATCAACAGTTAGTTTCTTACATCAGCAAACAAAATGCTGATGTCAGCCAGTGAATCTACTATGATAGTGCTACTAGCAAAGGTGGCACTCAAAAGGAGAACCTAACAGAACCCTTTGGCTAAGGCAAAGCCTGGGTGGTTGGCTAGTGGTAGCAAGGCGCTGGTCGTGTCGTTGGTGCTACACCGGCGGTGACTAAGTGCAGGCCAGGTACGAGCTGTGCTTCAGTGGTTACGAGGTGGTGCCGAGGTGCCCATGGGTCGAGTGCCCAAAATCAAAAAAATTAATTTTAAAATTTTTTTCTCAAAAAATGTGTCCATACAGCCTCTTGGGGGGCTAAAAAAAATTTTCAAACGTTTTAATATATTTTGATTGCAAATAGCCTTTCGGATCTAATGGAAACGTCTATTTGAGCCTAAAGTGCCCCAAAATTTTTCCCTTCACCCTTTTGAAGAAAAAAACTCTGAAAAACTTGAGGTTTCTGACTGTGAATCATGGCTTCAAGAATCTTTAGGCAAGGAAGCAGCAGGTTCGCTCTGATAGCATGTAGAAGTTGAGAAATCTAACTTCATGGATCCTCAAGAACACCTGCATGCAAATATCCTATAATGAAGAGAAGCAAGAAAATAGAAAAAGTAGAGGTTAGAAATTTTTAAAAATGTGAGAGCAAAAATGTATTCTAAGTTATGAAAATAAAATACAAAAGTTCAACCTTTTAAGGTGAACAAAACCTTAAAGGAAAGAAAACTAGGTTTACACATAATAATATATGTGTGAAATGCAAGAGTGAATCAACATTGGAAGAGAAAAATTCCACAACTTATGTGTGAAATGCAAATGTGTCTACCTTCAACCTTTTTCAATGCTCAAGAACACTACCTCATACATCAAGTTGAGGAGATTGAATTGAGTGGACCCGCATAAGCTAGGTCAATGTGGATGGTTGAGAGGCACTTGAAATTTATAAAGGGCTTAGTTTGACAAAGAGCATGTCCTGAGGGTTTTATGATATACCAGACAATGGTGTACATTAGTGCATATCTTCCAAAGTTTTCAAATATCCATGTAGATCACATTTAGGATCCCAAATCTATTAACAAATTTGAAGGGGAGTACCTGACAGGGAAAGGTAGATTGAGGAGAGTGAGAGGTAATTATAAGTTATTTTTTGTAGTTAATTAATTCTTATCCATCATCAATATAATTTTTTTTCTAACTGGTTTAGTTGTTTTCTTTATAGTTGGTCATGAGTGGGATTCACTACATTTTTATATTGCAAACAATTTTGATTGGATGATGATATGGATTTAGTAGTCTTAAGAAAATCATCAATCATTAACATGGGATGGTGTTGCATCATTGGTTAAAGAAGCTCATCATAATGAAGATCCCAATGTTATGCCAATGGTACTTATCTAGCATATGGATTAAGAGATAGAAATGTATGCAAAAGATTATTAATCATGACCCTTAAGTTTAATATCAACTCACAGATTGATGCAAATAATATTAACATATTTGAATAATTGTAGATCAAACACCATAAAGCTATGTACTACTATGACTGTAAATTTTGCATAAAAAAGTCAGACGAAATGAAGAAAACTTGTGATTCTAGGATAAGTGCAGTCTTTGTGGTCACTAATATTTTGTCTAGAAATGACATACATCCTCAACAATCTAAAAATTGATACTATGAAATTTTGGATAATATACTTGAGTTTGATTTTAATTCATTAAAATTAGTTCTATTTATCATCAAATGGTATAGGCTATGGCTGAATCAAAATGATCCTAATAAGATTTTTATTAAACACAATAGTGGGTTTACAATGATTAATATAAGGTCATTTGAGCCAGTTGGAGATGATCCCTATGTTCTTCCAAGACAATGCAAGCAAGTGTTTTAGTTTTGCATTCGACATAAACTAGGTTGATCATTTGTTGTTAGACATGATCCAAGAGAAAGGTTGGTAAAGTATAATTTGTGATGGAAGAAGAAAATACCAAAGAATCAAAAGATGAAGTAAATGATGATCATGAATGACTATTACACAATGAAGAAGAAGAAGAAGAAGATGATGATTCTAGTCATGTTGATGGTAATAGTGATGATGATGATCATCATCATGATTATGATCATGCTAATGAAGATGGTGATGATCATCATGATGATGGTCATGATAATGGTAAAAAATGATGATGATGATGGTGATGAAGATGGTGGTGGTGATGATAATGATCAAAGTGACAAGTATGGTGATGGTCATGATGATGATGACATATATGAAGATGATGATCAATGACATGATCAATAAAATCTCCTTCGAGATATGATCAATGTCAAGTATGATGGGGTCTTGATTTTTATTTATAGAATTTTTTTGATTTCGATGAATGCATCATGTAATTTTTGTTTTCTACATAACTTGTAGTTTATAGAGTATTGTAAGCATATAACTTTTCATTCATTATAATATGGGTGAATTTGATGAGTGAGGTGACCAACTTTTTCTTTTAAAACCATATGTACAAATATAAATATTAAGTACAACATGTCCAATATTTTTTTAGATACACATATTAATTAGATCGAATTTTTGGCTAACTTAAGATAAATGATTTACATATGCAAGCTATTCAATGCCTTTGACTAGGATCTATCATAGTCACATGGATTGATAGGTATATGTCAATAGACCCTATAGATACAAAAAAAAAATCTTTTGCATATCTTCTCTTTACCATTAACATCAACTTTTTTCCTAGTATGTCTTTCATTTTATGGATTGCAGGTATCACCAAATAGGTATTTGTCTAATTGTCTTCCTTGAGTGAGGAAAATGTGAGAATAGGAGACAAAAATGAGACATCTAGTAGGTCTAAAATAGGGAGATCAACTAGAGGTCAAAAGACTAGAAGAAAAATTCAACAAATGAATGCAATTTTTTCTTTCTAAGAGGGGTTCATGTTCTTGTGATAATGAGAGTGAAGACAATAGGAAGGTTCCCTTAAGATACACACATCTTCAAAAAGAATGGGTACCCAAGGAACTACCTCCAATTAACATTGTTTTTTTTGTTAATAAAAGGATATGTCACATCGCTCCATATTCATTACATGGTTTGGGCCTATTTTACATGGATGGCATAAAGGTCTATTACAATAAAGTTATTGAGTTGATAGAGTATGTAGGACCTTGTTACAATTACAACAATTGGATGTGGATTATGCAATATAAAAAAAGTATGTGTAGTTATGCATTATCACCAAATTATATACAATGCAAAGAAAATGACCAAAGTAAAACGTTCACTATGTATATTGATGGAAGGCCCAAAGAAACAGGATATATTGTAGGATTTATAAATATTTCTTGACTTGTGTCAGCTAATAAGTTGGTGAATTGTCTATTTGAGACACACGAGGGAAATTGTGTTTTTCTATGTGTGATAACATCAATAAGTGCAGGGGAAGAGCTTCTAATATATTACAATTTAAATCATGTAAATATAAAAAAAAAAGTTCCCTATCATGGGACTGGTAAGTATAACATTTAAACCAATTCCCTCCAAATAATATTGACTCCAATATACAATTTAATTTATTATTAGTAATTTTTTTTGGTAAGTCTATTACTTTCATTTCACTATTGATTGCTAAGAATTACTAATCTTTTTCACAAGGGAACATGGATATACCACCACCCACATGTGGGGATGTACCATCTCATACACCATAATTATTGTAATTGTTCAAATTATATATTAAGAAATTTTATATTATTATTTTTATTTCTTTATGGGTCTGGAGTTATTTTGATAGAGTTTTATTGATATTGATGTCACAAATGATAGGGAAAAGCTAAAATGACAACAAATCAAATGTGATCTGAAATACAGGTGTCATTTCTAGATTTCATCACCCTTAGTGCTGACCCTATCTTCATGGCCTAACAACTCATACAAAGATACATTGATGAAATTGTTAACATTATCATCGAGGGTGACACAAGTGAGGAGAAAGAGGCACTAAAAGAAGAATTTTCTTGTAAAGTCAAATATTTGAAGGTAAGCAGTAATTAATCTCAAGAAATAATAGAAGTTCAATAGATTTTTTATATATTATAGTAGCTATTGAATCATGATCTAAAATATTATGTGTTCTTCTACAACAATATGTGACACCAGTGACACCGCATGGTGAACATGGTAAGGGTTGTAGTGCACAACCTTCATGTAAGTAACACTTTTTTATTACAATATTACTAAAAATTATAGTATTATTACATTACTGAGTTTATTTAAGGCAATTACTTAGTGTTGAAATAGGACATCTAATGTTGAAAGTGAAACTAGTGCAATATTGTTTGTTTTCATCAATATTATAACACTGAACTTTTATTTTTGGATGCTTCTAGCTAATATCCCATTTGATCTTTATCTATTGCAAATATATTTTCTAACAATATTGTATTCTTCAACTCATGATGAAGTGTGAACACCTCCTTTAGTTGTCGCTCCAATATTGTTGAGTGCCTTGTCAACAACAAGGAGCATGCAAACATCCTTGTCTATGCTAAGTACAATTGGTAAAACCTTGTTTTGCTATATTTTGCAATGTGATAATCATGCATTATTATTTTTTTGGGTGGATTTTATACTCATGTACCTATTTTGTGCACTAATAGATATACTTTTAGTTGATAGAGCAATAGAGACCAGTACTACTAAAGCTGGTCCATTTCCTAAAGCAGTCTATGTGACTAGTACTAGTTCATTTGTGGGGACATTTTTGTTGAATAAGAAAATAATGTTTTTGTTAAAATTATGAAAGTTTCTAGGTGCTTTAAAATTGTTATTATTTATGGTGTAATTATAGTTTACTTATACATAACTCATTTTGGGCTGATAATCCCATGATGTTTTTGTAGGAAATAATTTTTTCTTTGATCATCTTTTTGATATGACATTAAGGCTATTTGGACCCACCATATGTAAAAGGTACATATTTTCATACCATTGCTAAAATATTTTTCTTTTCTTCTATTTATTGTATTATAATAAAGTTGTTGATCTAACAAATTTTATTTTTTTAAAAAGGTGGAATGACTAGGGTCCTCAATTAAAAAATCAGCTCATTACATCTTTTGAGGACCTTTTTGGAAAAAATATTTTTGACACTACCCTACTTCTCAAAAGAGCATCAAGACATATAAAGACTATGAGGGACCAATATAGAAGTGGTCTAAAGGAGAAACCAAAGTATGACCATCCTCCTATGATTCCATCGATGGAGTGGAATAAAATAATAGAAGATGCAAAAGAGAAAAGGCTATATAATAATAAAAGAAATGAACCAAAATAGGGCAAAAGAAGGTATGTCATGATAGTATTAAGTAGAATGTAATCATGCACTAATTATTTATCTTTATAAATATATAATCTAACATATTTCAAACTATTCATAGACTATAGGACACATCAACAGCTACAAAAGTGAGACTAGAAAAGGTTGGCCAACACAAACTTAGCTCTAGTGGCTATATGAATATTTAGTCTTGACTTGTAAGTAGCAACAATGGAATTTCATATATATTTTTATATAACGTTGCAAAAATTTTTTTTTAATCAAACCATACATGAAACACTAACAATATTAAGCAAAAAATATAGGGCACAAAATTCAATGTAGAGCTCACAGATAAAGATTAAAAAATTGCCTTGAAAGAAGGTTATAAAGTCATGGCTACATGCCTATGCCAAGAATCTAAAAGCCATACCCAAGAATTTGGTGCACCAAATGAGATACAGGTAAATTGGTTAGATGAAAAGTAAATCAAATTAAATAGTTGAAAATTTTCTTTTTTGATGTTAGTTTTGAACATAAATTTACTACATAATTATGTGCATAGCATGTCATTGTAGCCTTCATACCCTATCACAAAGCTTGTGCATGATGAAGGCCATGCCATGCATCATAGTGGTGGAGGTATTAATTTTCTATTGGAAGTTAATTACACAATTATGAATACAATTTAACATCTTCAATTGCAATTTGACATGCAACCTTTTTTTGAATATTTTAGAGCATGTTAAACATCATGGTGAAAGAGTGGAGCATGTTCCAAGTGTTCAACATATTGACATGGTGTCAGATCAAAATGTTAATGTACATGATGTGGCATTTTCAGGTAAAAAAAATGTATATTATGTTGTACTACTTAATTAAATACTTGTAATAGTAAAAAAAGAAAAGGACTGTGCCAATTTAACCCATTTACTTGTTTTTGCAATAGAGCCTCCTTTAGTGCAACAACCTCCTGCTCCTTAAACCAAGAGGAGGCATCATAATTTGACATTACATGTGGCACAAAAGGAGGAGAATGAGGAAGATATTGATGCTCCTACCAGCCTTTTTCTTAAGAGAATTAAGAAAAACAAAAAGAATTTTTTTAAAACAAAAAAATGTTCTTTGATAAATCTTGTTTGATAAACTTTGTTGGATAATGAAAGAACATTTTTTTAAGTTATTATCTATGAATGTTGCATATTAATATTGATTTTTATTTCATGTTAATAATTATTTTTATGTGTTAATGAAGTCTTGATTAGTATTGTGTATTAATGAATTTTATATCATATTAATGAATGTTATGTGATTGTATTGATTGAATGTTATAGTTCATAAATGGATGAATGAATGAATGAAGTATGTAATTAGATGATAATGCATAATTTAGATTGATGTTAGGGGGAGGGGGGGTGAGGCCAAATCAGCTTCCACCTTCATATGGTTGGCCTTGTTAAGTAGAGAATATTAAAGTATTCTCAAAACCAAGTGAAGCTCAAACTAACATACCAAGGATATCTTCCTAACTAGCTAATAGTTTAGATTTTCTTTGAGATAGAGTTCCATGTTCATTCCTTTATCAGTCACTACCCTTTTAGGTTCCTCAATTTCCTAGTCTATTGTTTCTTTTTCTTAATCATCTTTAGCTTAGTTGTACCAAGCAATATAATATATTTTGATCCTAATAGCTTTACTTCCTTCAACTACTGTTCTATTGTATTCATTAGGTTTTTATCCCTCACCCACATTTTTTCAAACTTGAAAGGACATTATTTTGGGAGTGAATCCTCAATTATATTTAGCTGAACTACAAATTGGTTTAAACTAGAATGAGGGAGGATATGGGCTGAGATAATATATTGAAATCAATTGTTATTGAGATTCTTTGGTGATTCTCCACTATTTTTCTCTACGATTCATTATAGGATTAAATTCACCACCTATAATAAAAATCTACTTGTCACATATAAAGTGTGACACAACTGATGGTTCTAAGTCACTATAAGGGAAAATAATGTAATGTTACTATAACTTGATTCAAAATGTCACACTCCATGCATAGGCTATAAACTTTAGCTGGTTCAGAATAAGTGGTCACACCCAAAACTTATAACAAGTGTGAGTTAACAAAGACTAACTACTATAAAAATATCCTCATCAAATTCACATTACTTAGACTACACATACTAACATCCTTGAGGTCTGATAATAATGTCAATAACTTTGTGGATTTAACTATGTGAACAATTTAAGTATCAAAATTTTGCATTGTGTTCTATGATCTACCATCACATGGATACCAAGATTTTGGAGTATGTTTGTTCCTCTTTTTATACTTTTATGGTCATATATTTTTTGTTTTCAGTCTCAAATAGCCTTTCATTTTTAGAAATGTTTGTTAGGCATAAAATATGTTATATATTACATCAAATAATTATCTCTTGAATGTTGTAATTTGTTGGTGATTTATTCTTGATTTTTTCTCATATATTAATTATTTTTTCAGCAATATCTTGGATAGAACACTCAATAGTTATATACACAATATTATTCACAACCAACACAAGGTTATATTCCATCATAGAAAACATAGTAGCAGCAGCAAGGGAAGGTTTCTGTTTGATCATTATTAAGAGCTAAGAAGTTGTCAACTCTATTGAGTAGCATCTAATTTAGGGACAAGAATCACGTGTGGATCTTTGGATCTCTCTTTGTTGTATTTCAGAATTCTCAAAGTGCTTAGTATTACTAGCAACAACCTACATAACAAGAATTGTTATGCCAACACATCAAACCTATTGATTTGGTTTTGCTATATTTTCAATTGTGCCATGTATGTGTATCACTTAATAGTAGTTTCTCTATATGTCTAGGGTATATAGAAATATCCTAAAAAAATTAAAAAACAATGTACCTTCTTGTTCTCAAGAATGATTGTAATGTATAACAATGAGTATTCTTTGCTAACAGGTATTGGTAGTTAAGGTTTGACCATTCTTTCACTTATCATGTTATTGTAGAAACTTGTAGATCTTGTGTTGTTGTTGTGATATTTCACTTGGAAGGTTCCAATCACTTTTAATATGACTAGCCTAGTAGGAACTACCTTGACTTATCAAGAAACCTTCCATATGTGTCATTTCTACTTGAAATATTCAATCTAAAACCTTTTCTCTTCAATTTTTTAATCCATATTAGCCTTGGCTTTTATAGTCATTTCACCATGTGAAAGTTTAATATCTATAGATAATAATAAACATGAAATTTTTATTGTATGAATGTAATTTTCCTTTATAATGCTCTACAATCACCTCAAAATGATAGTGCATAGAATTTAAAACCAAATCTTGGTTCTTTTATTCAAATAAGATTAGACATATGTTGAAATGCATGGTTGACCTTGTTCAACATGCTTTTCTTTCCTATATAATGTTCATATTCATATTTAATGTGGTTGTGTCGGCATCCAAGGTTATCCATGACTTGATAATACTCTATTATATTGACATTGATGTCTACAATATTGAACAATTTTGTAAATCTCTAGAAACCATAGGTGGAACTTGATGAAAACCATGTGTTGTTGTTGGGAAAAGTGATCTCATGGCTTTGTATGATAGTCTGTTTAGTTAGGTTTATAATACCCTTAATCTTATTTATGATTTCCATATTTCTACTTTCTTAGGAGATAAATAGGAAAGATAATTTAATTCAATACATTACACAAATTGAAGTATGTCTTGCTATCATATAGCTAGATGTTGCATCATCTAAACTTCTTGTAACTGATAATGAATTCAAGGATTTAGAGTTTAGAAAACAATTGAGTGAAAATATAGGTTCTTTTTGATAGCTATGCATAGTTCCAATTTTCAATGAAAACCATGTAGTCAGCACAAGAAAAGCACCATATAAGGTATTTATTCCTACAATGAATTTAAACCACATGCTTTCTTTATAAGTATGCCAAATTTTTATTTTCATTCATATTGTAAGATTGTATCTATTTATGTATTCTAGATGTGAAGATGTTAAATTGATCTCTTTCACAATTTGGCATGATACTCAGTGTTGACAATGTTGAATCAAATGAAACTCAATGCTGATGATTCTAAAAATTGGGGATTTAGCTACACTACCATCCATCTTTTGCATGTTTTTGAATGAAAGAATCTCTTGCTGATGCATTTGGTTTGGTTTTGAAAAATAGGTTATATCGCTAAACTTATATTATTTAGTATTGAATCAAATGAAATTAGTGTTGATGCATTGATATGATTGGTCTACATCATCTTGGTCTACACTTTTAAAGAACTAATTAATCTTGGAATGATTGAACATGGCTTTTCATTTTGGGCAAAAGTTGACAATAGGTAATTTATCAAAAGATGGAAAACAAATTTTAATACCATCCCATCATTCTAAAATGGGCCAATCCATATTTTTAATAACCTACAAAAGAGGTGCAATCAGATGGAAAATAAATTTTTAGTGGTCACCACCATGAGGTATAGAAGTATAATTGTATAACATGTCATAACTTGTACAATTTTAATGAGAAATTTGTAATCTTTGAACCGTGTAGGCACTCAATTGTTATCCAATATTAATAGTGTACTAGATTGTTGATTTGATTTTTGTATTAGACCTTCATTTACATGTCTTTAAATGTGATTAAAGCAAGGGAAAAAAAATGAGTTTTGGGGGTTGTAGCTAAGATAAATTAAGGATTTTATGGTTATCCTATTGCATGATCACATGATGGGCATGGACAAGCCTAGACCTAGTTATTATTTATGATCAAAGTATAGTCTATTAGTCTACCTTGCATAGTATACATTGCCATATTCTTAATTATATCAAATATTTTTAATTAGCATAGCTCCATATTTAGCTAAAGCTCGCGATGAGGATTCCATACATAAAAGCCTCCTTTCATAAAAATTCTCACCAAGAAAGTTACCTGCTCTACTCCTACTGTTGTTGCATATTGTCCATCATCCAAAGCACAAACATCTCAAGGCTACTTGTAAGAATCTTGGAGGATGTTGACCTTTTAATTTAGTAGTTGACTGCAATATAATTTTCTAGGCATTAATAACAATAGTCATGACTCAAAAGTTGGGATAAGTATTAATGTTGTAAGCTAAAAGTGATAAAAGACAAGTGAATCACTGTTGTAGCAGACTTTCCAACCTCCTTTGGTAAGTTTCAACAACCATCACTATTGTAGTAGACTTTCCATGCATCTAGATTCTATATGAAAACCTTCACCTTGAACTTCATCTTTCCCACAAAAATAAAATTGTTATGTCAAGGCATTTGGTGTTGCTATGTTTTACATAAAGTGCTCATGTATTTATTTGGTTGGAAAAGAAACTTTACAATGCTAATTATATTAGAATGTCTAATCTTGTTTTGGGCATTTCTTGGTATAATGATATTTATCCATCAAACCTAAAAATGAGAGTTTCTACATAGGAACAACATCATGATAGATCTTGTAATAATAGAAATTATATACTTCCAAATATATCAAAAATTGTAATAGCTAATTAAACTTTTAGTCCCTTCTTAACTTGCCCATTGCACAGTTATCATATGAGGTGGCCAAGGGAAGCTTCTGGTGCAAGAAATGGGGGCAGAGGCCCTTGATATGTAAAATTCCCTTGCACTTTCTAGGGCCAATCTCAAAAGGTGCCTCTTCTTGTGCCCATCTATGGTTACTGCTATGTCCCTTCTTCTCCCAATCTTGTTGGTAATCTAGTGTTTTTTGTCTATAATAATGAAGTCTAGTGTTGTGGATTTGATCTTGGTGACTAGTTTGAGAGGGAGGAGTTTGGGCTTCAAGATCCCTTGGATTTCACAAATAGTTTTCATGATGGTAGTCTAATGTATGTAAGAAGGGATAGGTATTTGAGGTCAATGATGGGGTATAGGAGGAAGAGCATGGGAAAAGATGAATTTGGACTTGTTGATGGTAAGGTGTGCAAGATTATAGAGGCATGGTGGAGGAACCTTGATTCTCTTAAAAAATGCTCAGATTTTGTGAATAATAAGATCTTCATGGAATGAAGTGTTTCTATCTCTAATAGGATTAGTTCCCTCAAATTTCTCCAAGAGAAGATCATCCCAAACAAGATCCTTGCTAATTTGGCAGCCTCCCATGCCTCATGGCATTCTTCCAAAGCTCCAAGGTGGATATAATTTTAGAGTGACTTGGCTGAAACTAGGTCACCAAATTATTCCTTCTCATGCATCACATCTCCTTCTCTTGAAAGCCTCTTTTGTTCCACCAAAGTGGACATTGATTTAACTGAAGATAAATGTGGTGACAATGGGTGTATAAACATTTTTGAGATATGTATTCCTAGATGGGTAATGGAGTACTTGGAGGAGCTTGCAAATATTCTAAGAAATGGAGGATGGAAGGATATCATCAATGATTTGCTACTTCAAGTTTATACCCCACCAAATTTTTCAGACTTTGAAGAAGATGTTTACTTGGATAGCTAGACTAGTATAGAGGGTTTGTTGCTTAAAGCATATTTGATTTCAAATTCACTAAGAAAAGTAGGGTGGAGCTCAAAGGATGTGAGAAAGATAATAACATGATTTGGTGAAATCAACTGCAACTATAGGACTACATATGTTTCATTTCTATAGTAAAATGTGTGGATCTTTTAATCTATCCATTGCTCATTGCTCTATCAGATGTTGTTGCACCATCAATTTATTTGAAGATGCCTTCATCAATATTGTTTTTCCTAAAGTTTCCAAGTTACCATTAACTATGAACAGTAAATTACTAACTAGTCAAGTTACTTTTTTCTCTTCTTTACAATAATGTAATTTGATATATGCAGTGAAATGTTCTCTCTATTGTGTAGGGTCTGAGTGTTCCTAGGTTCATTTCTATTGACTTTAGTATTACTATCTTTCACTTCTTGACAAATTGTAATCATTGAATAATCATTTTGTAGAGTACATTTCAATTAGCTTTCTTCTTTTGGGCATGGGTAAGAAATAAAAATCATTATCTAAATATCCTTGTATGTCTACTTTCTGTTGATTTTAAAGCTTGGATTTGTATAATTTTCTTATCTAATCAACAAACTTACATTTATTTGTTATGATTGATGCAGTATGAATATGGTCTAAAATCCTACTTCCATGATCGGATGGTGGACATCGTAATCATAATAACTTGTGGGTAAGTTTACTTAATGCGTTAAATTTCCCCAAATAGTCAATATGATGGTTTGGTAGTACCCTAATATGGAAAAATCTGAAATGTTTGGCATAAGAAGAAATGACCAAACATGATCATGAAACATACACATTACAAAATTCTACTCACTCTTTATAAAGATTTTCCTTTCAATATTATGTTTATATCCATATCCATAACATTGCTAACTCAAAATAAATTTGTTTTTCATTAGGGTTACAGTTCAAATACTTTATAGCTATGTAAATCTCTCGCTCTATGCTCTTGTTACATAGGTATGCATTCAGATAGAAAGAAACATATTTTATTTATGAATGGCTTAAGACATTACAATTTTAATCACCTCCCTTGGAAATGGCTGTTGTAGAGAATTCTAGGAAATATTGAGGTAGAGTTGTAGGTTTCAAAGGCTAACAATGACTTCAGGAGGTATTGTCCCCTCTATATTATTGTGAGCTAAGTCAAGGAGCTCCAACTTTTGACATCCCTCCAAACTAATATGTATCTCCCCTGATAACTTGTTGTTGTAGCTAAGATAATTGAGTCATAGTTGTGGATTGTAAATGGTGAAATGTCAAGTTAAGGGGAGATAAACATGAGTTTTGAGTGAGTTGTTGCTAGATGCAAAGTAGTTATTCCTCTACATGTAGAGTGGGACTACCAAAAATTGGTCCAACTCCATTACCTATCTGAGCTTCAACCCCATCAAAGACTATAGTCGATATTTTCTCTACACTAACAATAGGTTTCTCCACTTGTCTTGCATGCATGTGAAATGTAGAAACATGAAACTAGGGGAAATTGGTGGGATCCCATAAACCTGTATATGTAATAATAATGCTACAAACATAGGTGTAGATTACCCAAAGCCTAGTTGGAGACCTTGGGAAGGAGTGTGAAAGGATCTGATAAAATACTAAATTCTATAATGAAAGGAAAAATGAAACCCCCTTTATCACAAGACAACTCTTCCCAAATTCTATGTACAACCACTAAACTTTATCAAATTACATATACATATTTGGTAAAAACTAAAGTAAAATGAATTGACACAACCATCATACCCAATCCTACTACAAAATTTATAGAACATCTCAATTCTTCTTTGTGAAAAATAGGCTCCAGAGAAGCAAATTCCTGTTGTAGAGTCATCTTTGATGAACCTAATTTTTTTTGAAATTTTAATTTTGAGTAAGTCTCATTTACAATCAACACAAATTCATTCAATATAAATATTAGGAGGATTTTCTTGCTCCTAATATATATATATATATATATATATATATATATATATATATATATATATATATATATATATATATATATATATATATATATATATATATATATATATATATATATATATATATATATATATATATATATATATATATATATATATATATATATATATATATATATATATATATATATATATATATATATATATCCAAACATTAAAATATTGAACTTCAAATGTTGCACATAGACTTTATAAAAAATTTTAACTTTGCACAAATGGCCAAATTATTTTCACAAGTTATGAGGGGTTAAATTGAGAGAACATGTCTCCAATCAATTCAAAGGTGATTCTCTAAAGAGATTTTTGATATTGGGAGTCTCATTGGAAGAAAAGCTACTTTTCTATGAGCAACACAAAAATTAAGTTTATCACTTGAATGATAAACATAAACTGCAGCAATAACAATCTTAACATTGTTTGATAATATAGTTTGCAAATCAATAGAAAAATAATTATAGTGTGTAGTCTTTAAACAAATCACTGATAAAATGTATATTTGCATGATCTAGGTGCTTTATGGATTCTTTTGATTAGGTTTAGTAATTATATAGATTAAGATGAAAATTCTCATGATATTAAATATTTTAGTCAATAGGTCATTTGACTATTTGTGATCACTTGTTGCTGCTTAAGATGTGCTAAGAAGCTCCATTGATACTTTACTAGCTTTTGGTAGTCTTCTTGTTCATTGGAATAGGAAATATTTTTCTAAGTTCCCTTGGTTCTTAAGATGTGCTAAGAAGCTCCATTGATATAGAAAATCAAGATAAAATTTAACATACCAACCCTATTCACATAATTGTAATGAGGAATGATCAAATTTTTCCTATCCTAAGACTTTTGTAGTTATTAGAATCTAACTGTAGAGAATGTGGCATTTTGCAAAGAATAGGAAGAGACATATACCAACTTCTCTTACAGGAAAACAAAGAAGGACTTCTAGAAGGATTAACAATCCCTGAATCATTCCTTGATCTCATTATTGATATGAAGGCAAATCCATATGATGCCAAGACATTTTCTTTGAAGATGAAAGTAATGGCATATTTTAAATAATTCTATGTTAGTTTTGGAGATTTTCACATGCATTTTATTTTCCAAGTTTTTGTTCTCTAATACCTCAATTTGTTTCTATCTTGGGGCCTCTACTATATGTTTTTTAAACTCATAATCAATCATCACTCATTTTGAACCATCAATTGGGGGGTCTGCTAGATCCCACCCCCTTTAGAATAGTAGAGGCCTCGCTAGGCCCTATGATTCACTAGGGTTCTTGCTATAACTCTATAGGGGTTCTAGCCTTGGTCACTATAGAATTGTAGTATTGAACCCTTCCTATTGCCCCCTTGCAGTTCATGTGGGTGGATAGTCATTCCAGTATAGTGATGCATACATGCAGAGGATAAATCTATGATAAGGTGGGGGGGCCTACCATTCTATAGGCAGGTGGTGTGTTTGCCTATAAAATGGTAGGGAAAAGGCCCCTACTATTCTAAATAAAGGTGGACCAATTCATTTCTATCCATTTGCATGCATTGTCTATTGTTTATATTTTTTTTAAAAAAATTAGATTGGTCAAAATTTTGACCAATCTTGGCTGGCATTTTGATGAAGATTGGTCAAAATTTTGACCAATCTTGGCTACCATTTCAACCAATTCTTTGGTCATGAGTATGGCATCCTTTTTGTTGTGGTGTCCATTTCAATCAAAGATTGGTTGAAATTTTGACCAATCTTGGCTGGCATTTTGACCAAGATTGGTCAAAATTTTGACCAATGTCCACCAATAATGGTTATACCAAATGTGGTCCATTTCAACCAAGTATTTTGTCAAAATTTTGACCAATTCAAGGTTTCATCAAAATTTTGATGAGAAAATTTATGACGCACCACTTAACTGCAAATTTGACCAACATGGGTTAAAATTTTCACCAAGTTCTATCAAAAAAGGGTCAAAATTTACTAGTGAATAATAAACTTTGAGCCTTCTTCCAAATCAACATCATCAACTTCTAAGTCTTTCAAAAAATTTATCCCAAACCACATTACAATGGCCTCATCATAGTTATTATATTGTATTCCCAACAACTTAGCAAAGTCGATGATCATATTACCTTTCCAATCTCTAATAATACCTCCTTCTCCAACAACACTCAAATTTCCTTTACAAAAACCATCCAAATTTTATTTTATCCTTCCCTTCTTTGGCAGTTTTTGGTTGGAATTTTTTTTTTCAAGATCTTCTCCTAGTTAATATCAATTGGACTCTAGTTAATATCCTAGTTCTATTTTAACCTTAGGTCTAGCAATTTTGTGAACTTGAGACTTTTGATGAAACTAGCACAATTTATACTTTCTTTGATGATTGTTTTAACAATGTATGTAGAGATTACCTCCTTCTTCTTGTCTCCAAAGATCTTGTTGTTTGTTTCTTTCCCAACACACTAGCCCACAATAGGGGGGATTATTTCCCAAGTGTTAACTATGATAGGGTGAGAGAAAGGAGAGACAAGCCATTGTATCATTAGTTCATTAATTGTTTCAGGGAACACTAGAGAGAGTTGATATTCCTTGAGCACTAGACTCCATACCTCTACAGAGTAAGAGAAATGTAATAGTAAATAGTTTATAGTTTCAACATCTTTCTCACAAAAAATACATTTGTTAGAAAACTTTAGACCATGTTTACAGAGATATACAAGTGTAAGGATTTTTCCATGGGCCACTACCCACAAAAAATGGTTAATTTTGGGCGGTAGATTAGAAATCCAATTTTTTTTCCAGAATTTTTCTCCCATCATATAATCCTCAAGTGACCTATAGGCCAAACTAATAGAGAAGATACCATAGATGTTATATCTCCAAAGTCATTTATCTTTTTGGGACTGATGAAATAAACTAAGGTCGGTAAGCATATCCCTAAGATTAGGAAACCACATTTTTGCTTATATGCTTAATTCTTCTGGAATCTCTTTGAGCTTTCCATAATTTAATTATGTCTTTCCATCCTGCCTTATCATTTACCCATTCTAGATAGTTTTCCACTTTCTCCCCCACTCTAATTTTTAACCTCTCAATCGATACTTGGTTATTGACCTCCACTTTTATGGGCTCCTCTTCCTTCCATATCTCTTCCCAAAACAAGTTTTTTCTACCATTTCTAATTTTCATTCTACTACCTCTTCTAATAATTATTTAGTTTTTAGGATGTTCTTCTAGAGGACTAATCATCCATTAGAGTTATTACTCCTTAGAAATAGATAGGTAGGACCATAAGATAACCATTTAGTTCTTAACATTTTCTTCCACTTCTTAACTCCTTCTAAGGTCAACCATGCCAATATAGATACCAAATATTTGTTCATATTTTTGAAACTCCTGACTCTTAGGCCACCTTTCTCCTTGGGTTTACACATCTAATTCCAATTGAAAAGAGCCATCTTCTTCTTTTCCTCCACTCTAGACCATACTTTTTATATTTTCTTCAGGGCATCAACAACCTTCACTAGTATTAAGAAGAAATACATAAAGTACACAGGTATACTTATAGACATGATTTAAGGAGAAGAAACTTAACTCCAAAACATAAAAGGGTAAAAGTAAAAAGTTTTGTCACCTTTCAGGTTAACTTATTAGAACGATTGAATTTGAGTATTTCTATCTAAAAATATATTTTCTTCAAACATATGATCTTGATAAATTTATTCCAGCTAAGTTATATATGGTCTCACACTTTTCCAATTGGAAATGTCTATTAAATGTATGTTTTATACTAGTTAGTATCTAATTACTAAAGAAATAAAATTATTTCAAAAAATTCGCATTTCAATAAATCTTAATATTTTTTATGATATTTGTTTAATAACATATAAACCCCATTTTATAGAGCTCAAAGTCAAGAATATTCTCATATAGAGTTCATAGAGTTTTAATTAGATATAGTATATTATAATTAAAAAATTCTACAAGTATGTATTTTAACACTCGAGAAGATGTCAATTTTGATAAAGAAAAAATATTAGATCATATGGAAAAAATAAAAAAATCTATGATGTTCTAGAGGAGAGAGTCATCTTCTATAATGTATGATTTTCTTTTTGCTGGAATAGATTTATTTTGAAAAATGTGGTGAGAGATGAAAACTATTGATTTGAGGTGAGTTGAAATTTGAATCATTATAGAAGAGAAACTATAGGTCTAAAGCCAATTTTTATTTTTGATTGTTCTAGATACATATGTTATCTATAACATAATCTAAGATCAAAGGGAAATAAATTTATTTCCATGTAGTTTTGTGGTGGGAACTAGACCCCTAATTTCCAATGTTTTTCAGTAGTGAAAAAGTTATCTTTAAAAAATAGAAAATCATATCATTTCTTTTTCCAAATAATTATTAAAATTTATAATCCTAAACTTCATTTATTTCTACACATTTCATTAGTTTACTTCATTTTCAAATTCTAAATAATAATATCAGATTTATGGCATTGAAGGTGAACAATTATACTTTTGTTAGCCTTTTCCTTTGTAAAAGGGTGACACAAGTTTGTGCTTTTACCCAAAAGTTTCCCTTTCCATCCTGTTAGATTCTTTTGGAACTTTTCAATAACACTATTCCAAAATAGGTGGCCAAGTTTCTCAAGAGAGAAAGGGAGGCCAAGATACATGTATGAGATACATTGAATATGGCATTCTAGCTTAGTAGAAATGTGAAGTTTAAGGCATTGTAGAGTATTAAAGTAGGAAAGTTTGGTTTTTTTGGAAGTTGATCTATATTGTCAAAATAAATTGGCATAGTTAGCTAGTAGGCATTTCTAAGCCTTAGTCTCAAATAAAATAGCTTCACCAAAAAGCACACTATCATATATAAATTGTTGGTGAGTAGATAGAGGGATATCAGAGGCAGCTTGACACCATAGATAGAATTAGAGAGCTAAAGTTTGTTATGTTCATAATTAGTACTTTAGCCATAATTATAAACAAATATGGAGAAAGAGGGCCTCCTTTCCTAAGACCAATTCCCATTGTTAAAAACCCTAAAGGTGCCCCATTAACTAAAAGAACATAACTAGTGGTAGTGAAATAGTTCATAATCATCATGTAGATCTTTCTAGAGAAACTAAATTTTGTAAGCAGTTTATCTAGGAAAGACCACTTCACCCTACCATAGACCTTGGATATGTCAAGATTAAGGACCATAGTAAGTTTATAATTTTCATCCTTAGAATGTAATATCTCATGAGTAGTGATGACCGCATCCATATTCATAATGTTCTCCCCTCCAACAAAACCTTTATGATTTTTAGAAATCAATTTATCCAGAATCGGCTTCATTTTGTTCACAAAAACCTTAGTAATAATTTTGTAAATATTATTGTAGAGGCTCATAGGATGGAATTCATCCATATAAAGGCATCAAGTTTATTATAAATATTAACAATGTAGGTTCGATTAGTCTTGTTTGCCATTACTCCCATTCTAAATAAGTGGCACACAAATTTAAACACATCATCACCCACAATATCCCAATACTCATGAAAGAATGCTAGGGGAAACACGCCAGGACCTAGAGAATTGAATCCTTGACAAGAGAAGGAAACACATTTAACTTCTTCCCTATCAACCTTTTTAGACAAAGAAACATTATCCTTAAGAGGAACAAGCATAAGAATGCATTCTAACAAATCAAAAGGATCATCTGCTCCACCATCTATAGCTCATCTTAGATGAAAGTAGTTAATCACTTTAGTAATAATGTCATCTTCCTTAGTAACCACCACCTCATTAGTACATTTAAGAGATCTTATTATATTTTTTCTCTTATGTTTCAATGTAGTTTCTACTCCACCCCCCCTTTTTCCTTATATCCTCTTGAAACCCCTAAGGGTTTTCCCTCTTTTATGTTCATTCTAAAGTTTTTTTTGTTCTTTTTATTTTTCTTGTCTATCATTGTCCATTCAACTTCTTCAAATAGATCACCATCAAAGTCCCTTATTTTCCCCAATCCAGTATGAGGAGAAGAGATCCTAATAGTGAAATTTTCACAAAGCCAAGGCCCTTAGAAAGCCTCCCAAGAGAAGTTGATCTAGGAATAACCACAAAAATGCATGGTTTTACTCCAAACACCTAGTCTAGGGATGAAGGGATAATAACCCCTAAAAATCTAGAAGAGGAGGCATGGGAGGCCCCTACCAACTTAATGAGAATTTTTTGGCTATGTTAAGGTTAGAAGATATCCACCACCCCCCCTTGAAATCTCAACATACATAATGGGAATCCCCTGATTCTCATAAACTTGGGTCAAGACATCTAAATTTCCTATAGAATTTTTGGAGGGATGGATTATCACCTGATTATTGGAAGCTAGGCCCTAGGGAATACCAATCCCTACATCCACTAAAGGACCATCACCTAGGGTCTCCTCCTTCCTCAAGGATACTAGATCTAGATTCCCAATACTATTCTCTAGGGCTTAAGGCATACCACTCTTTTAGCCAAAGGAAGATAACAAGTCATCTCCACATGCCCAAACCTTTTGCATCTTTTGTAGAAAAATTCTACTTTTTCATAGTACACGGGTTGAATATAGGACCCTAGTTTAGAATCAACAATAAGTTCTATCAGGAGAAATTTAATTCACTATCACACTCACACAAATCTTGGCAAACAAGAGGTAGGATTTTGTTTGGGTGACCTTGTCAATGGACACTAGAGAACTAAATGAATCAAGAATACCCTTAAATACCTCATTATTCTTGAACTCTAAAGGAAAACCAAGCAACCTAACCCACACAGGTCCATGAGAACCCAAGTCAATAGTCAAATCTAGTTTGGGTTTCCACTTTCAAAAGTTATGGATATTTTTGGTGTTTTGTCCAAACATCCAAGGCCCATTAGTAAGAATATCAATCCTCAAGATAGAAAAAAGACAACATAAACAAGCCATTAACTAGGGCCTTAATTTTAATGCTACCTTTTAAAGACAATGTAGATGTTGCCCAACTCTGTAGTTGTTCAATATAAGGTTTATATAGTGGGAATCTACCCACAAGTGGGAATCAATATAATGTCATCAAGCGTAGAGATAGTATGACCTGAGATCATACATGAAATTTTATTCTTAGAGTGGGGGTTATGGTTTTCCCCAAAATTTTCTTAGCAAAGGAGTTTCTAGAACATATGGGCACTTCTAGTTTCTTACCTATAGTCACACCAGTATGTAAGGGCTCTAACCCAGGAAATACAAAGCCATACAAGTTAACATTAAACAAAGGGAAACTTGGGAAACCACCATGGCCAACTAGGAGAGGCATTGATCTATCTTATCTTGTGTTATCTTGAGATAACCCTTTTCTTTGAATTATTATAAAGTAATGTTGACTATCTCTTGACTTCAATATTTTCTAAAAACAAGGTCACATTTGAAAGTTTATTTCAATATTTCAACTGTGTTATTAATATATTTATGCTATCTTCTTTGTAATTTTCTCTCTTCTAAGTTTTTATCTATTGTCTCATTTGTAGTATTCTTCTTCTATTAATTAATTTTTGAATAACTATGATTTCTATTCTAAAATGGTTTACAATATTTTATCACTTGTGATGTTTTCCTCTTAGAATTAAGTTAAAAAAATTTAATTGAAATAGATTTCCACAATCCATGATGTTCTATATTCGAGCTTCTAGGTGAGATTTTGTAAGATTTTTTTCATCAACATTTTCAATCATACTCCATGATCCAATGTCAAGGGTCTAGAAATGCCTTCTCTAAATCTGGGGTCTACAAAGTTTTATGTTCTTTTGGGACACCTTACATTGGAGAAATAAGTAGATCATTTACCACAAGAATTAGGGAGCATAGTGTTGATATCAAACATGATAGGGTGTATAAATTGGCCTTAGCCAAGCATTCATCTTCCACCAAACATCACATTTTTTTGGAAAACACTCAGATCCCTGTGGAAGAGGATAGCTATTATAAGAGGAAGATGAAGGAAGTGATCAAAATATTTAATCACCCCTCAAACCTCAATCATGATGAAGTTTGGGCCCTTAGCTTGGCGTGGAACCCACTTTTATCATCCATTAAGAACCCCATCAGCCCCTCAGTTGATTCCCCCCCCCCCCTTCTTGTTTCTCTAGTTTCCTCCCATCTTTGTATCTTTTGTTTCTTCCATTCTTGCCCCCTAGCTCTCTAGTCCTCCCCCTTCCCCCCACCACCACCCTCTTTCCCCCTCTCTCCCTCTCTCCCCATTCCCTTCTTGGCCTTGGCCTTTCCCTTATTCTTCCCCTTGGTTTCCTCTTTCCCTACCTCTTTGTACTTCTTCTTGCTCTCTTGGGGTCCCTTCCTTTCGACCTCACCCCCCCTTTTATTTGTATTTTTAATTTTTAATTATTTAGCTCTTCATCTGTTTTGTTCTTCCCTTGACTCCTTCTCCCCCCTATGATTTCCTTCCTTTTTCCCCTTGCTTTGGAGCTTCTCATTACCTTTTTCCCCATTTCTTTGTTCATACACACTCGCACATAGGTGGTTTTAGGTTCATTTTTTTGTAGATACACACTCACACACACTCATTTATATTTCTTTTTTATAAATTTTTGTTTGTTTGCTTGTGTGTTGGTTTGTATGCATGTATGTAGGTACAATTTTATTTATATACATACATAGTTACATATTTACATGCTTGCATTCTTTTTCATCTACTTTTTATATTTTTAGACTTGTATACATATATCATTATATATATACACTAGGCTATATATATAACAAGATATATACAAGTATATATGTCATTATATATATATATATCTATATATATATATATATATATTAAAAAAAAGTTTTTTTTTTGTATGTATGTGTATATGTATATTTATATACATATATTTACATTGATGCATATATACTCTTTTTTTTTTTTAATAATTATATATTTGTTTATATATACTAGTATATACTATTGGAAATATTCAAGACTATGCTAAGTTACTGAGAGGGGATGGGTGAATCAGTAACTTTTAAAACTTCAACAATTTCAACTCTTAATCCAACAATCCAATTAGTATTTAATCCATTACATACAATCTGATCTAATTGCATGCATAAAAATTTGAAAATATGAAAGCATTCATAACATTATGACACAAAGATTTGGTGACCCAGAAACCTTCCAAATAGAAAGTAAAACTGGGGTGGGTATGTTACCCAAAAACTTTAGTACTATAGTATAAAGTTAGCCTATTAAAGCTTACATTGATCACTTCTGATGATCTGACCTATTAGGAGCAATAATGACTGCTAGGTCCACCTTGTGAAAGGATTTACAAACATACAATTAAGTATGCACTTGGTAGAGAGATTTACAAAAGACTGTTAGGTTTATCTTGTGAAAGGATTTGACTAATCCACCTGTTAGGATGAAATAGTAGATGATCTCTTATTTGCAACTTGGTTTGCTAAATGAGATTCCTTTATGTACTAATCACCTTACTATGATAGATATATCTTTGTTGCTCCTTATACTATTGTAGCCTTTTCAATTCACTCTTTTTGCTCTTCTCTAATGATTACATTAATTCCATGCTCATATTCATACTTGAGATGAAAGAATGAATTAAATATATACCAATCCAATTATACAAACTAAAAAGTTGGCCACAATACAAGTTACCACAAATATTACAAAATTGGCCCACATGAAAACATTTGGGTTCTGAAGACTAACTTGGTGAGTTTTGATACTCGGCATCCACTATTAATGCTCGACATTGTCATGCACTTGGTAGACGTAGAAGCTCAATCCATACTGATCACTTCCAAGTAGTCTTGAACTTGGTCTACATTGGTGACTTAGTAGATACTATGAAAAACTAAGTCTCTTGATTTACATTGTATGACTCAATAAACACTATCACTTTGAGCTCAGTATAAACTGAGTCACTTGGTTAGCACTAAGTAGCTCAATTAACACTAGACTCGCATCATATACACCATGAAGTTGGTGAACACTACATAGCTCAACTTGCACTGGTAAACTCGACATACACTAAGATGCATAGTTTACACTGCTGATCTTCATTGTAATTGTGATTTCTTGGTAACCACTAAGATTTGTCCAAAGGACTTGATAGCAACTATAGAACTCAATGATAGCAAAAATACTTGGAAAACATTGATAGTTGTACAAAGAGCTCGATAGCTATATACAATCTGAATAAGTGTGTGTCACTAATAAAAAACTTGACTGATATGTCAAAAATCTCCCCCTTTGGAATTAATGACAAAAACACTTATCAGCCAAAACTGAATTCAAAAAAAAAAATTGAATACCTTTTATCCATCACCTTGTGATTCTAGCTCAGTAGACTATACTATTTTTGAGATTTTTCAAAATTGATTTGGTAAGGGATATATCTGTACATGGTAAGGCTCTTTTAAATAGTATACTATACATCTTCTTACTATATACAACATATCTCTCTATACATATCTTACTCCCCCATTGATTTTGCATGTTCTCCCCCATAACATATGTCATTGTCCATACATATATCTTTCTCCCCCTTTTTGACATTAATGCCAAAGGTGTATTCTATTTATTTACATAGTAACACCAAAATGAGATAAAAAAATTAGAATGTGCCTTGATAATGATCGCCAAGGTGCTATCCCAATTATTTTGCAAGACCTTGCATGTGTGAAGTGCAATTTGGACCTCTATGGACAATTCTATCATATGATCCGCAATGGAGAAATTATTGTCATGGATGAGAGTTTTTTAATGTACAATATGTTTCTATAGTGCATCCATGATTGGAAGAATCATATTTTGTATATCTATCAATGTGAATCTTATCCTCGCTTCTTCTCTAAGCAATTATGCTTGCATATCTAACAAAAATCTTATCTTTTGAACATATGTAGAGCTTGAACTAGGGTCAAGTTGTAGCTACTGAGCACTAGCCTTCAAATATTCATCTATTTTAGACATTTTGTCATTTATTTCTTTAGTGAACTTAGAAACATCACATAGCTTTCCAAAAAGTGATAACACATTTGTACAAGATGCTTCTAAATTGCCCAAAATTGTAGAAAATTCTACTTGATAAATGGTTTTCTACTGAGCAATGTGCTCTAGCACTTTATTATCAAACTTCTTCTCTACTTTTTGCACTAACTTATCTTGTCCCTCAGTATCTTTATTAAATTTGTGTACTACCTCTGCTAGCTGATACAAAATTGGCTGAGAAGAGTCAACCTCAATACCTATGGCTTCTACCAAAATGTTCTTTGCATCTTCAATTATTTTAAATTCCTTATCTCTCTCATCTCTTAGTTTTTTCTATTTAGCCTTCTTTTGGAGGAGTTCACCAAATAATTGCATTTGGTCTAAAGTAAGCTTGGAAATGTCCCAATTTGGGATTACAATTTCCTCATCTAAATCAATTTCTTCCTCCAACTCTTTTCCTTTACTCAAAAATTTTGCGCTCAGTTGAACCTTGGGCTCAACTATCCTTACACTTATTTCTTTTGTACCTGGAATAGAAACAATTGTAGACATGCTAGGAATAGCTATAAAAATTGATACTAGGCTTATTGAAGGAATATTTATAGAAATACTTGAAGAATTCAAAATTGATATGCTCAAAATTGAAGTAGTCAACTCAGTTGATGAAGGAAGAGTCTGCATCTTGGTAGATGAAGTGGAGGTCACTTCTATTAGTGATGTGTTGAGCTGAGTAGGAGAAAACAATGATATGATATTTGGATTGGCACTAGTGGCCACAATCAAACTTGTTGGGGTTGTCTCTAAGATTGATATTGTCACTAGTTTCCTTGGAGAGTGAAAAAGTTAGGCAATGACTACTACAAGTATCTTAACTAGATTAGTCTCCTCATCATCTTGCTTTGATTCCTTGGTAGCCTCTTTTCCTTGATCCTCTTCATCTTCTTCATTGTCAAAATGTTCTTCATCTTTCTCCTTATCTTCTTCATCATCACCATCTTTAACATCAACTGGAAAATCACTTGGTTTATGTAACAAATAAATATTCTTCCAAGTGTTTGTTGCATTCCTTACAACATGATCAATGTCCTTAATCAAAACCAAACAAATATTAAATTTTAGAGTCATTTTTTATTCATTTTTCTTCAATGACTCGTTTACCTCAACATCTGATATGCTCGATATTAGCTACTGCAAGGTTTGCCCATATATGTCTTTGATAGTTTGCATGGCAAAATCCCATCTTGGCTTTATCTTTTCTAACAAAATATTAGGGAGTTGAGAAGTAAGCTGGTTTGGTGAGTATTTCCACTTACCCATCTTGTTCACCACTAGGTATTCAATCTGCTTCTTTTCTTCCTCAATCCTTGTCTCATATTTTAATGCTTTAAAGTTGGTTATGTCTGCTCCTTCTTGAAGTTCTTTCAGTCTATCTTGGAAGGTAGGTAGAGGTTTCCTGAATATAATATCTCCTCCTTTTCAAATTTCTTCCTTGAGGATCTGTTAGTGAAAACTGTAGTGGATGGTTTTTGTGGCTTGGTGATAATCACCTTGTCTTTCTTCCTTAATGGCTCTTCTTCCTCAGATTCTATCTCATCCTCTACTTCCACATCCTTTGCTTCCTCATCTTCACCTTTTCCCTTGGTTAACAAAAGGGTAGAACTAGTTTTCAATTTTGCAATCCTTTTCTTTCCTTTGTTCACCACTTGAGGGAGATTTATTTCAAGTTCAATCCTACTTTTGCTTCATCATATGTTCCAAAATATGTAGCCTTAGAATCAACTAGCTCATTGACAAGAGCTTCAATGATGCCTTTAGTTTCATCAATATTAACCTCATAACCAAGAGGATTTACCCACACAATTCTAGGCTTGACTGCCTAAATGTACACATTGTCACAATCCACCATGAAACATAGATCATCCTTATAATCTTCAACTAGTTTCTTGGGGATTCAAAACCTATTGTTCATTTTCTCTTTGAATGCATCAAAATAATTATCCATAATGCTATTGTAATTTTCACCCATTTTAGTAATCAACTCATTTATCTGATATAACATAGGCACATCTTTTCTCCAAACAACAGTGCCTTTTGAAGGGAAGAATTTTTTAACATAAAAGAATAGACTAGTTAACAAGGAACCAAACTTACATGGATTATTCTTTGAAGTTCTTATGCTTTCCATATTTTTGTTGAACTATTTCAAAAATAGCTCGGCAAGGTCGAATGACAAGTTGTTCTTTACCACCTTGTATGCCAAGTCCACAGCTTCACATGACAAACTATTCAACCTACTAGAGCTGTATATTTTGTCCACAATGATGTGAATACCAAACTTCAATTCCATATCTGAAACACTGCTAATTTTCATTCCTCTACCATCTCATTTTTCTAGGGTTTTCTTTTCAAGTTCAGCCTAACCTGGGGTTTTTGTCATTTTGGCCTTGGCTAGCATTGGGAGGCTAGTGATTCAATGAGTCATCTTCTTTGTGATCAATACTGGTTGTTCCAACCACAAATAACCATTATGTACTGGGCCGAGGATAAACCTTATCCATTTAACTTGAAATTTGTGGGGCATGTGAGGGATGTGAGTTAACTCTTTGGTTTCTAGGTGTTGGTGCTTGGGTTTCAAAACTCCATTTACACACGGTTGGCCTAGGGCATCATCCATTTGCAACATACCAATCTCTTGAATAATACATTTAAAATGAGTGCAAATATCATTGATCAAAAGTACCTTTGGAGGGATTTGAGACTATGCTCCACTCAGATCTAGGGTTTAAACAATCGTAGGAGTGAGATTGAAATCCAGTGCTTTCCATTCCACTCCATGAACCAACATGTCAGATCCTCGGTTAACCTTGCTGCTACTAGATGCCATCTTCACTCAGTAGGGTTTGAAGGAATTTGAAAACTTTTGCTAGAAATTCACTCAAATCGCTTGGAAACTCTAAAGATCACACTTTGCAATAGCACTCAATATTTTATGGTAAGAAATGACTTTGATTTCATGCTTTTTGTTAAAAAAATTCCATAAATTCTTAGTACAAAAGGTAGATCAATTGACATTATGTTGACAGACTATCATCCACTATGCTTGCATTGAACAATAGATGAAGTCTTCGTGACTTGGTAACCATAAAAATCTTTATCACTCCTGACCTTGCTTGGTAGAGTTTGTGACCCAACCTCACTCAGTAGAGAAGATAACTTAGTAGACACTTGTACTTGATAACCCCTTTGTATCCTTAATACTAATTTGGATCATTTTGCTCTTTCAATCTAGAACTATTTTGGATGTCTTCTTTGATAACATAGTTCCAATTTTTCCTTTGAGGACTTAAGCAAAAATGATAGAGTCACCCAATTCTTGAATGACTTGATCATCATTACTTGGACTTGTGTCCTCAGTAGACTTAGGAACCCATTGTTGTCTCATCTATTTTTAGATGTTATCAGCATTTTCCTTTTCCTCGTCTTCAATTCTACTAGTATTCATGAAGTTCTTAGCAAGATGACCAAGTTCTATAAAAATGAAACATCTTTTAGTAGTGTCTCTTTTCCTTGAATTATGCTTTACACAATTTATTCCAATATGTCCAAATTCTCTACAATAATGACATTTGCACCAAGTGTTGTAGTCTCAACCAAATATTTCTTTCACAATTTTCTCTTCTGGATTCAATACCTTGGTTTTGCATACTAATGAATTGTGTCCATGTTTCATACATTTGTGACTTTTGCCTTCAAATCTTGGTTTCTCTTTGCATTCATTAGCCTTATGACCATGTTGATTGCAATTGTAGCATTTTCTATTAAATTTTTCTTTTCCATTACTCCAACATTTGTTTGATGTATGGCCTATCTTTCCACAGTGACTACAAGTAGGTCTTTGGTTCTTTTGAACTCCTTGCTTGGATGATTCTCCTTCTTCTATATATCCAATTCTTTCTTTTCCTTTTTGTCTATAAAGATTTTGCTCATTTAATTGATTCATGTCTACTTACACATGTCAGGTCTTGAGATGTATTTGTACATATAAATATGAGACTGAGGTTTAATGGAGTTGCCAATTGAATAGCTAAGATCTTTGGAGGATTCTAGTCTTTTTCCTCAACATTTCCCACATTGACAATGTAACTTATGATACAGTACTATTCACTCAGATTATCCCCAAAGATCAAATTGTCCCTTTGTGTCAAATAGTCATATCTATTCCTATTGCATACCTTTGTTATGGCACTTTTGGGGTTGATACCAAATCTACCATAGAGAAAGTTCATGAGGATCTTATAGCCATAAACCATAGCTTCATCATTGGATAGCTTAGCTTCTTGCCTACTCATGAAAAGGGATGTAACAAAGCTCTCAAAAGGACTAGGCTTCTTCTCAAACAAGTAGACCCTCATTGGGAAGATCATGTAACCCAATTCACACACATGAATTAATTCTTTGTTGAAATACATAGCTATGAATTTACTAGTTGGGAACAATAAAGTGTATTTATGATCCCTATATGGTAAGGAAGGTCTATTACACTACATAAGCCTCAATAAATCCATACAAGTTGGACAATTCTTGTCCTTCCAAATTAGCATGCCATACAAGTACACCACCTGACATAGGGCAAGATTTCATGATATATGGGTGTAATCAGTTTACATCATAGTAGTACAAATTTTCACCATATGGCTTATATGTATCAACATGGCCTCCATAATACCCACACCAAATGAATGTATCTTTGTTCCTACTTAGGATATGGATAGGCCAACTAATTGAATCGTAATAGTTCATATGATAAATGGTCATAGCTAGCAATGACAATGTTAAGCAATTATTGATATCCACCTTGTACTTGGTCCAATAAATATCTTGTGCCATAAGCATAAAACTACCTAATAGAAAAAATCCTGTATCATATACTCCAACAGTTTCTCTCTAAGATCCATCAGATTTGATACTCACACTTCATCAGGTGGGATGGAGCCTTTAGAACCTAATTATGGACATAAAGTCTTAGCCAATATAGCTAGACTACTAGGAAGCAGAGTGTATGAATCTCTTAGATGGAACACTAGTTTCTTACTTCGATACACAACTAACTCATAAAGCTTACGGTTCCTCATAAGAGGTTTGAAGGTGTTTCCCTTATCCACATGAGAAGCATAATATTTCATTAATAGAATACCATTGAATTATGCAAAGTTATGGAAGTAAACTATTAGAATATTAGTTCAATCAACATGTACGACTAAATTTAGGTATATGAAAGAGGTCATCTTCACTGAAATATGTTTCAAAGGAAGAATCTGAGTAGACCTCTATATCTTCACTTGGCCTAAGTGCTATGAACCCCCTTGCATAGGGCACATGAACATTATTGATTCTAGAATAGTCTTTGTATCAACTAAAATGAGAGGCCTCCTTTCCTTAGTTGTTGGTTTGAGTGTAGGTATATGATTAGGATAATGACTCTTCCTACCCATAGCTTGAACTTCTTATGGTTCACCACAACCATCTATGTCAACATTCTCTATGTTGGCATTAATTAATTGTAGAATTATGGCATTCATTTCATCGAAGTTAAGAGATACCTTTTTGGCTCCCTGCATAGCTCCCAGATACCCTCAAATGAATACACCTGATAGTAGTGCTTTATCATAATCTTCTACTTTTTTAATTAAGAGTTTCAAGATCTAAGTGTATACATCAATGTTAGGAGTTTCATTCTCATTTAAAGAAATAGCTTTACCAATTGTATAGGTAACTTCTCTAGATGGTATTTTCATGACGTAACCTATGGTAAATTGACCAAACTCAAACTTGGTATTGTATACATACTTCATTAACAGCTGCAGTACTACCAATATTATCATTTCATAATCAATGTATTGGAGATATGGTGGTTTGAATTCAGCTTTAACTATTCTCAATCCTACATATGGATCCTAGAATTTTTCACAATCTAATTACTTCAAACAGTTCAAATAAACTTCAAATATGGATTTCAAATATTTTAATTTTGTTCCATATTTTTCATCTTTAATAGTGCACACTGTAGTTATGTTCAAGAGACTCCTAGCTCTTAAGTTGTTCATGAAATTCATTCCAGTTTTCAGCATGATGCATCCGACCATCGAAAGCTTCATTGCACATAGTATTCACATATTTCTCGTAACAACTCACTATATCATTTATCTTAGAACACCACTTTAATGCACCTTTTTTGCTCAAATCCTTTGGCACCAAAGATATTAAATTAGTTCTAAGAAACTTACTAGAAATAGGATCATCTAGAATAGGATTGTTAGAGTATCAATATGATGTTGGAGAAGGGTTCATATTCAAATAAGTAAATCCATTTATTATTCAAAGTGGAGGACTTATGTCCATAAACACTTTTGTATAAATTTTTGGAACCCCTATTACAGAAATAGAGGTTGTTATGAAATTATCATGTACAATGTATACTGACACTTTCATTAGAGTCAATTTCTCTACCACTTTCATAGCTATCAAGGCATCCTTTTGATGGATAAAGTTGACATAGGTAGATACTTTATTCTTGTACTTATCCCTAACTGAGGTAAGCACTCGAATAGTGGCTTGACATCTCTTCTTGCACACCCTATCATAAACCCATATATAAGCTTTCTTGCTACACATATAATCTTGGATAGTGGTGAAGTATGAAATACTATAGATCATAGGTTTATCCAAGGCCAAACAAAACTAGCCTATTAGGTTAATAAGCTTCATTAAATTTGCAATGTCTAGATATTTATTGATCCAAAATTCATAAGAAAGTGTGGCGATGTGATAGTAACCCTTATGCCCTAGAAATTGACCATAAGCCTCATGAATATCACCAGCCATGGTTATAACCATCTTATCATATATCAAAGGCATAGAAGTAGTATGAAAATTTTTCTCATTAACCAAGATTTTATGATAACATACTCATTATCCAATCTTGAATGCAAGAACTCCTTAAGTTCATCTTTCAAAAAGAGATACAAATTTTGGATTTCCTTTTCAAATGGAAGAAGATTTTTTTACCTGCCCATTTCAGTGTTAAGCAATAGATAACTCATTATCTGATAAGCACTCATGAATGCATCTTGAGTTGTTGGAATACTATTCAAACCAATAAATCTACCAGCATCAACAACTCTTTCATTAGACAAAACCTTGGCTATGAACTGAAATGGATCACTAGCTTTAAATGCTAAGTGAATTAAAAAAAATTCTGATTCAATCATTTTTTGATGGTTTTCTATATACCAGCTATAAGCATTCTCGAATGATGAGAAATTCTGATATTTCAAGGTAGCAACACTAGCTAATTGGTTTCTAGGAAACATCTCATCACACTAGGGTAGTTCAGGTGCTCGAGCGAATATTATCAAACTTGGAGCCAAATCTTTCTCGTGAAAATGCAATACACTGACAGGAAGATAGATAGAATTTATAGCCGGTATATGCATTCACTATAGTTAAGATGAAATCTTCATACCTAGCTTGCTATACCTGCCTAAATAATTCCCCCAATAGATGGTTATAGCTACACTCCTTCTCCATAGCTTCATCCCTGAAGTAACACAACCTCAATAGGCTAGATTCCTCTTATAGATTCACCCGCACTAGATTTCTATTCATCATAATACCCACATCTTCCAAGGTATCATGATTTTTGATAATGAACACCAACACTTTATTGTTTATCTCAAGGGCTTGAGACTAAAGTGTATTGAAGACTTCGCACATAGGCCCTAGAGAATTCAACTTGATAAAAAAATTGTTGTAGCTATGAGAAGCTAATAGACAAAACCTATTAGAGATGTATCTGATTAGTTTGCTTAAGTACCCCCCTTTTATATTAGCTAACATGGAAGGTCCGTCAGCCTTAATATTCTAGGGTAATGGCTTGCAAACCATTGGAAGATTAAATTTAATAAGAAGGATACTTAAGTCAAAATTAAGGCATAACAATTTAGTATATAACCCTTAATCTTAGAAATTGGCACTGCTTGCAACTTCATCATTCTTTCATTAAATTGCCTCTCAGAGTTCAGATCATTCTGTAATCTTTCATTGATTTTCCTTTCATAATTTAGATCATTTCCTATTCTTTCATTAACTTTCCATCTAGAATTTAGATCATTTCTCATTCTTTCATTTTCGAATCTTAGGCTCATGATTTCCTCATTTAAATTGGAGAACTGGTCAATAAGCTCTACTTGCTGAAGGGATTGGTTCTGAATTTCATTGTTCCTTCCATCTATCTCTTCTTTTATCTTTTTCTTCTATTCCATGACTTCACATAACCTTACTACCTGAATTCCTTGCTCTCTTTTAAGTTTTCTCACCTCTTGTTTTAGGGAACCATTCTTATCAAGGAGTTCTTTGATTGCTTCATTAGCTTCATCTAAATTGCTTGAATGAAGGTCTTCAATTCTTTCTTCAGTGTAGAGATGATCATTCATTTGAATTACCAGTTCTTTTCTTCTTTTCATGGATTGAGAGAGTTGCTCCTTTGCTTTCTTGAGTTGGGCAATGGCCATTTCTAGATCTAGCTTCTCATTGTCAATAGCTTTGTCAAGTCTGAATATCTTCATGGCTTTGATCTTTGCTCAAGCTGTTAAGCTTTCTCTTGAGAATCACAATGCTCTTGTACCAATTGTTGGAAATATTCAAGACTATGCTAAGTTACTGAGAGGGGAGGGGTGAATTAGTAACTTCTAAAACTTCAACAATTTCAACTCTTAATCAAACAATCCAATTAGTATTTAATCCATTATATATAATTTGATCTAATTGCATGCATAAGAAACTAAAAATATGAAAGCATTCATAACATTGTGACACAAAGATTTGGTGACCTAGAAACCTTCCAAATAGAAAGTAAAACTGGGGTGGGGATGTTACCCACAAACTTTAGTACTATAGTATAAAGTTAGCCTATTAAAGCTTACATTGATCACTTCTAATGATCTACCTTATTAGGATCAATAAGGATTGCTAGGTCCACCTTGTGAAAGGATTTACAAACATACTATTAAGTATGCACTCAGTAAAGAGATTTACAAAAGACTATTAGGTCTACCTTGTGAAAAAAATTGGCCGATCCACCTATTAGGATGAAATAGTAGATGATCTTTTATTTGAAACTTGGTTTGCTGAATCAGATTCCTTTATGTACTGATCACCTTGCTATGATAGATATATCTTTGTTGCTCCTTATACTATTATAGCCTTTTCAATTCACTCTTTCTACTCTTCTTTGATGATTACATTAATTCAATGCTCAAATTCATACTTGAGATGAAATAATGAATTACATATATATCAATCAAATTATACAAATTACAAAGTTGACCACAATACAAGTTACCACAAGTATTACAAAGTCGGCCCACATGAAGACATTTAAGTTTTGAAGACTGACTCAGTGAGGTTGTGATACTCGGCATCCACTGTCAATGCTTGTCATTGTCATGCACTTGGTAGACATAGAAGCTTAGTCCATACTAATCACTTCTAAGTAGTCTTGAACTTGATCAGCACTGATGACTCGATAGATGATGTGAAACTTGTCATATAAATTGAGTCTCTTGACTTACATTGTATGACTTCTTAAACACTATCACTTTGAGCTCGATATAAATTGAGTCACTTGGTTAACACTATGTAGCTCAGTTAACACTGGAGTCACATCATATACACTACGAACTTGGTGAACACTACATAGCTCGATTTGCACTGGTAAACTTGGTATACACTGAGATGCATGATTTATACTACTGATCTTTACTATAATTGTGACTACTCGGTAGCAACTGTGGAACTTAGTCACAACTAAAATACTTGGCAAACACCGATAGCTATACAAAGATCTCGATAGCTATATACAATCTAAATAAATGTGTGTTACTAATAACAAACTTGACTGATATGTCAACATATACATATCGCTATATATATACACAAGGTTATGTATATAATGATATACATACTAGTGTGTGTGTGTATATATATATATATATATACTAGATTTTCAATTTTTAACTTCTATTTATTTTTATTTATTTTTAATTTTTTTTCTATTTATCTCTTAATTCATTCATTCATTTATCTTCTATTATTTGTATCTTTTTTGTGTGTGTTTTTATGTATGTATATATGTATGCAAGTATATATGCACATATATATATTGTTGGAAATCTGATTGAAAAGCTCATTGTTGAAGATCAAAAAGAGGAGATTGTTGCAAAGAAGGAAGATTGTTATTAAAATAATGTTTTCAATCATTGTTTTTTCATTGATGTCAAACCTGCTATTTGTAGGAATGACATTTTCTTGTAAGATCCAAGTACTATCACTTAGTTGATTGATGAAGAGGATTTGATCAACAAGATGTAATAAGAGAACCTAAGGGAGAGGTTGAGTTATGATGTTGTAATGAAGTGCAAGGATCAGTTAAGACAATGGTTGAATGATGTATTGATAACATACTCAAAGATACAAAGGTTTGTCACACCTAGAAATATTGGATGAAGAAGTTGTAACAAGGTTGATTGCAAAGCTTAAACTAAGATCATTAGTGGGTGCCAAGCAAGTTAGTTGAAGCTGAGAAAATTATTAGTTGGAGCTAAGTAATAGGGAATTCTAGTGTGTTCCGAGTGATCTTTAGGTGCCAAGCATCAGAAAATCTTAGTTGATGCCGAGTGATCTTCAGGTGCCAAGAATTAGGAAAAACATAGTTGATGCTAAGTAACATAATATGTGTCGAGCACCAGTATTTCAATAGTGCCAAGCTACTAAATTATTTCAAATGATAAAGATTCACCAAATCTAAGTATACAAAGTGGTTACCTTGAATTTTGTGAACTAGTTGGAAGGTAAGGATGATGAGCTAGTGGCACAGAGTTCTATGTGAACCATTTTTAGGAAAATTCAAGAGGAATATTCAAGAAGTTTCTAGAGGAAACAAAATATGGGTTAGATGCAATGAATCGTACCTAATCCATATGAATTGAAATTAAAGGATGGAAGACTCAAGTAGGAAAAGGAACTCCAAGACTTCTATTTAAGGAGTTACAAACCAAGAAGCAAATGCTGCTACTGATGTTGTTGCTGCCAAAGAGCTAGATTGTGAAGTAGTTAGAAGGGTGTCAAGGAGAAGGCATCTAGGAGAAGGAAGAGCATAGAGGCTCTACTTCTACAAGTGGTCATGAAGAGATGATTGCACTATTACATTGAGCATGGAGGCTCAAGGATACTAAGATTGAAAAGAGGGCAAGCTGTCAAAGTTGTAAAGATTGAAGGCCAGGAAATGGTATGAATTGAAAAGTGATCTAAGATCTACAAGATAAGTTGTATGTTATAGTCAGGTCAAATATTTTCTAATACTCTCTAGAAATTTTATTAGATAAGGAAAAACCTTATGGACTTAGGTTGGCCTAACAACCATTTGTAAATCCTTTACTAGGGTGGCATTTCAAGTGAATATTCTAAAGTCCTCTACCTAGGCCCACTTCTAACAGGGTGGTTAAATCCTCTAACAAGGTCACATTTAACAGTGTGTTGTAATCCTTTAAATGGGCAGGCCTTTCATAAGGCATCACTTCAAAAGAGTGAGAATTGACTAACATGTTACTGGTGGTTTTTCCCAAATTGGATTTCCACATAAATCATTGTGTTATGTGTTGATCTTCTATGTGTTATGCTTGCATGTTAATCTAGCAAGACCTCTTACTACAAATGATTTGAACAAAAAGAAGGAGCACAATCAAGAAATGCTAGAGATTGCCTCTGCACTTAATTATGTAGAATATGATGAAATCAAAGATTGTGACACTGAATTCAAGATGTGGAAAGCCTTATTAGATATCTATGGAGGAGATTAGAATGTCCAAAGAGCAAAGAGAGAAAGCCTAAGAGGGAAGTTTGATGACATGAAAATGGAGGAACGCGAAAATGATGCTCAATATGCTACAAGAATGAAAGAAGTGGTAAGTGCAATAAGAAGTCTAAGTGGTCAATTGGAAGAAGAAACTGTCATCAACAAATACTTAAGAACTCTGCTCCCTATCTATGCTATTAGAGTTTCAGCATCCAAGAGCTAAGGTGTGTACAAGGAAACACATTAACCTTTGAAAGAATAGTGGGAAGACTTACTGCATTTGAATTATCCAATTTTGATAACTACAGACCTGAAAACCTTGAATCTACTTTCAAGGCCTAAATGACAATAAAAGACACTAAGGAGGAGACATCAAGCAAGAAGAAAGAAAAGGAAAGCATGTATCTAGTGATAGTAGTGCAGATGAGGAAGATGTGGAATAGTTAGAAGCACTACTGGCTAGGAGATTCCATAGAGGCAAAGGTAAATTCAAAGGTAAGCTCCCTATCATATGTTTCAATTTCAATGAAGTAGGTCATATTGCTGCAAGATGTACAAAGAAGAAAAACTACAAAGAAGGAAACAAGTATAGGAACAAGAAAGAAGACAATAGCAAGGACTACAAGGAGAAAGGCAAAAGATGCTATATTTTTGAAGAAGATTTTGATGAGAATGATGATGAAGTAGTCTATGTAGCCATGAAGGATAAATTAGACAAATATGAACATGAAGTAACAACATTGGTTACCTGTGTGAACAAGAATGGCAAGTGGATCATAGACAGTAGATGCTCACATCACATGACAGGAGATAAAAGTAAGTTCATTACCTTTACTCAATATGATGAAAATAGTGTTAGATTTAGTAATGATGCTCCATGTCAAATCAAAGGAAAAGGCTCTATTAAACTCATAGAGAAAATTTCATGTCATAATGCATACTATGTTGAAGGATTGAAGTACATCTTGTTGAGTATATCACAGTTAGGCAATGTAGGTTGTAAAGCTAAATTTGGAAACAAAACTGTTAAGATCTATGACACTGATGGAAGTCTGATAGGAAAAGGTGGCCAAACTAGGAGTAATCTATTTTTCCTAGATATGGAAGATCCAACATGTCTTGTTGTTAGACTTGATGATGTGTGGTTGTGGCATAAAAGGCTATGTCATGTTAACTTGGATAATCTTATCAGCATTAGCAAAAGGAACAAGGTCTGAGGGTTGCCCAAATTGAAGAAACTTGAAAATACAATGTGCAAATAATGTCAACTAGGGAAGATGACTAAGTCTAGTTTCAAAAGAAAAACATATACTTCCAAAGAAGTACTGGAGTTAGTCCATACATACTTATGTGGTCCAATAGAAGTGCAAAGCTACCTAGGAGACAGATACATAATGCTACTTCTAGATGATTATTCTAGGATGATGACTACTATGTTTTCAAAGAAAAAATTTGATGCACTTCAAATGTTCAAGTGGTATTTGGCTAGAGTTGAGAAGGAAATAGGAAAGAACCTGAAGTGCCTAAGGTCAGAGAGAGGAGGTGAGTTCACATGAAAGGAGTTTGAAATATTTTGCAATGAAAAAGGTATTAAAAGGCAAACATCAGCACCAAGAACTCCACCACAGAATGGTATTGTTGAAAGAAGGAATAGGTCAGTGATTGACTATTCTAGAACCTTGATGATGCAGAAAAATGTTGCACTAAAGTACTAGAGAGAAGCTGTAAGCACTGTAGTCTACACACTAAATAGAGTACAAGTCAAGAAAGGTACAAATGCAACACCTTTTGAATTGTGGTATAGTCATTCACCTAATGTTAAACATTTAAAAGTATTTGTTTGTAAATACTATATTCTTAAAGCTACTAGAAATGGGAAGTTTGATGCAAAAAGTGATGAAGGCATATTTCTTGGATACTCCACTAGAAGTAAGGCATATAAGTGTTTGAACACTAACATCAACAAGATTGTGGAGAGTGCAAACATAAATTTTGATGAGCATGTAGAAGTCCAAGTTGACGAGTCTAAGCAATCAGAGGATTATAGATCCTTTATATATTTATATGAAGGAGTGACTATTGAAGAAAATGCTACAAATCAAGTTGGGAATTGACAACAAATTTTAGTATCTACCGAGCCACAACCAGTGAATGCTGAGCTACATTTAGAAGTTGAGCTGTAGAATTAAGAAAATGCACATTCTGATTCTAAAAATAGTCTACATGAGAGGAATGATGAAGTGCCAAATTAAGAAGAACAAAATGACTCTAAAGCTAAAGAATCAAACATGGAAAGCAGAACAAAACCAAGATTAGCCAAATATGTGAGAGGACAACACCCAATAGAACAAATAATTGGAGAGAAGGATGCCAGACCAATGACAAGGAATACACTAAGGTATGAATCATGTCTGCTAAGCAAGGTTGAACCTAAAATAATGAAAGATGCACTACAAGATGATGATTGGTATAAGGCTATGGAAGAGGAGATAGATCAGATTGAAAAGAACAAAACATGGACCCTAGTTCCTAGACTAGCTAATAAGAATGTGATTGGTACCAAAAAGGGTGTTTAAAAACAAACTCAATGAGAATGGTCAAATAACAAGGAACAAAGCTAGAATAGTTTGCAAAGGCTATGCACAAGAAGAAGGACTGGATTATGGGGAAACATTTGCCCCTACTACAAGAATGAAAGGAGTAAGAACATTTCTCGTATATGCTACATACAAAGGTTTCAAAGTCTACCAAATGGATGTTAAGTCTTCTTTTCTGAATGGTATACTAGAAGAGGAAGTCTACATAGAACAACCAGAGGAATTTGTTGATGAGAAGAACAAGGACATGGTCTACAAACTTCACAAGGCACTTTATGGATTGAAGCAAACACCTAGAGCATGGTATGAGAGACTTCACAAATATCTTATGAAGATTGGATTTGAGAGAATAGATGACAACAAAAACTTGTACATCAAAGCTGAAAAAGCTAAAGACATTTTGATATTAGAAATCTTTGTTGATGATATAATATTTGGAGAAAAAGAAGTTCTATGCAAAGATTTTGCTGATCAAATGAAACATGAGTTTGAGATGTCAATGTTTGGAGAAATCAAATTCTTTGTTGGATTGCAAGTACATCAATTGAAGCATGGAATATTTTTGACCCAATCCAAATACATCAAAGAGATACTCAAGACATTTGGATTAGAAGAGTCAAAACCAGTCAGCACACCAATGGCAACAGGACATAAGCTATCTAAGAATGATGAGTCTGCTAAAGCAAATCAGACATTATATAGATCAATGATTGGAAAGTTGCAATATGTTGTACATAGTAGACCAGACATTGCATTAGCTATTGGAATAGTGGCAAGATTTTTTGCAAATCCAAGAGAAAATCACTTAATGGCAGTAAAGAGAATACTGAGATATTTGAAAGGAACTGATGACTTTGGTTTGTACTAGAAGAGGAGTGAAAATTTTAAACTAAAAGCCTACACCGATGTAGATTGGGGAAGTAACATTGATGATAGGAAAAGCACCAGTGGAGAAGCACTTTTCTTGGGAAAAAGGTTGATTACATGGACCGGTAAAAAGCAAAGTTGTACCTCATAGTTCACTGTTGAAGCTGAATATGTTGCAACTGCTATAAATTGTACCAATATTGTATGGATCAAACATTTTTTGCAAGGTATGAAGGAAGAGGTAACTGAGCCTATGATACTTTATTGTGATAATACAAGTGCTATCAACATATCAAAGAATCCTATAATGCATGCTAAAACTAAGCACATTATAGTCAAGTATCACTATGTAAGAGAGTTGGTGGAACACAAACAAGTGAAGATGGAATATGTTAGCTCAAAGGAATAGATTGTTGACATCTTCATAAAGGCACTACCTAAAGATTCTTTTGAGTATCTTAGAGGTAAGTTAGGGGTGATACCCCTAGCCAAGGCTAATTGAAGCAAAAGCAAGATTTCCCTACATCAAATGAGCTAATTGTTGAAGATTTTACACATTGATGCAAATGATGTCTACTTTAGGATTCATGCCTAAAGTAGTAGATGTGCTAAAGTTCCAAATCAGTCACAAGCAAGGTGACAAAGGGAAAAATTGAATGAATCTATAGAAGCTACACATGCATGATAGTATGTTAATATGTCTTTGGCATTATTGTCAAAGAGGGAGAAATAGTAGAAAACTAATCAACAACTGTTGAAGATAAAGAATGAAAATAGAGGGAGAAGTTATGAGAAACTGATCACATGCTGATAATCTAGTGATCAAAAGTATGAGGAAGATACTGATCAAATCAAGATAGAGGGAGAAGTTGATCATAACAGAAGAAAATGAGCAAGATAAAGGAATAAGAGCAAAGAATAAGGATGCAACAGTAAAGAGGGAGAAGCAAAAATGAAGCAATCAAAATAGTAGAAGGAGATGTGCAAACTAATGGTGATGGTAGGACAACTTACTATTTGGCATTTGACTTATTGTTCTAACCTAGTTTGCATTTGGGTGATAGTTTAGTTTGATGGTTGATCAATTTGGTTTTCCATTAATGCCAAAGAGGGAGATTGTTGAAAATCTGATTGAAAAGCTCATTGTTGAAGATCAAAAAGAGGATATTGCTACAAAGAAGGAAGATTGTTGTTAAAAGAATATTTTCAATCATTTTTTTGTCATTGATGTCAAACCTACTATTTGTAGAAATGGAATTTTCTTGTAAGATTCAAGTACTACCACTTAGTTGATTGATGAAGAGGATTTGATCAACAAGATGTAATAAGAGCACCTAAGGGAAAGGTTGAGTTATGATGTTGTAATGAAGTGCAAGGATCAGTTAAGACAATGGTTGAATGATGTATTGATAACATACTCAAAGATACAAAGGTTGGTCATACTTAGAAACATTGGATGAAGAAGTTGTAACAAGGTTGATTGCAAAGCTTAAACTATGATCATTAGTGGGTATTGAGCAAGTTAGTTGAAGCCGAGAAAATTCTTAGTTGGAGCCAAGTAATAGGAAATTCTAGTGTGTGCCTAGTGAAGTTCAGATGCCGAGCATTAGAAAATCTATCTTAGTTGATGTTGAGTGATCTTCAAGTGCTGAGCATTAGGGAAAATACAATTGATGCCAAGTAACACAATATGTGCCAAGCACCAGTATTTCAATAGTGCCAAGCTGCTACATTATTTCAAATGATGAAGATTTTTCAAATTTGAGCCAACAAATTGGTTACCTTGAATTTTTTGAACTAGTTGGAAGATAAGGATGATGAGTTGGTGGCACAAAATTCTATGTAAACCATTTTTGGGCAAATTCAAGAAGATTATTCAAGAAGTTTCTAGAGGAAACAAAATATGGTTAGATGCAATGAATCCTACCTAATCCATATGAATTGAAATTAAAGGATGGAAGAATCAAGCGAGAAAAGGAACTCCAAGACTTCTATTTAAGGAGTCACAGACCACGAAGAAAATGCTACTACCAAAGAGCCAGATTGCCATGTAGTTAGAAGGGTGTCAAGGAGAAGGCATCTAGGATAAGAAAGAGCATAGAGGCTCTACTTCTACAAGTGGTCATGAAGAGATGATTGCACTGGTACATTGAGCATGGAGACTCAATCAGACTAAGCTTCAAAAGAGGGCAAGTTGTTAGAGTTGCAGAGATTGAAGGCCAGGCAATGGTATGAGCTGAAAAGTGATATGAGATTTGCAAGATAAGTTATATGTTTTAGTCAAGTCAAAGATTTTCTAATACTCTCTAGCAATTGTATTAGATAAGGAAAAACCCTGTGGACTTAGGTTGGCCTAAGAACCATTTGTAAATCCTTTAATAGGGTGGCATTCCAAGTGAATGTTCTAAAGTCCTCTAACTAGGCCCACTTCTAATAGGGTGGTTAAATCTTCTAACAAGACCACATTTAATAGTGTGTTGTAAGCCTTTAATAGGGTAGGCCTTTCATAGGGTATCACTTTAGAAGAGTGAGAATTGAGTAGAATGTTACTGGTCATTTTTCCCAAATTGGGTTTCCACATAATTCAATGTGTTATGTGTTGATCTTCTATGTGTTATGCTTTCATGTTGATTTATAGTAACTTGCTAGTTATAAAATTTAAAGCTAGGATGAATGAATGAATGGGCTCACTATACTTAGTGAAAAGTTTGAATAGGACATTTGGACCTTGAATAACTTATTCAGCCTCCCCCCTCTTAGTTATTCTAAAGCATTTCTAACATATACATAGTTTCATTTATACTCACCTATTTTCTTCTTTTTCTTATATATATATATAAATATTCATATATACTAGTATATATATATATATATATATATATATATATATATATATATGATTAGACCTTATTAGGGTGGTTTTTCTTTTCATCTCATAACCTTTAACTTATTTTTAGCTTGTATTCTTCTTTAGTGCCCACTACACTCTCCTTTTGGCTTTGTGTTGATTGGATTTTTAATTTTTGTCCTCTTTTTGTTTATTCTTATTTATTGATTTATTTGTTTATTTCTTCATTTATTCATTTATTTAACTATTATTATTTTTATCATTATTTTCATCGTAATTGAGTTCGTACTTATTTATTTATTTATTTTATAATTAGATCCTTCTTAGGTTGGTTTTCATTTTCCTCTCATACCCTTGACTTTTCACTTGCAGCTTTCTTTAGTGCCCTCTCAATTCCGATTTTTAAATCTTATTTAGTTTCTTTTATTTCTTTTATTTTTTGAGTTAGTTGTTTACTTTTTGTTCATTCATTTATCTACTTATTATTATTATTAGCATTATTTTGCATTTTTTTTTGTCTTTACTTTTTTTTTCTTTTTTCTTTTTTATAATAAAACTTAAATTTTATTTAATTGAGTTTTTATTTTTTATTTTTTCATTTGGTGGTTTGTACATTATTTTGTTTTCTTGACCTTATTTGTTTTTTCTCTTGATTTACGTGTGGCTCTTCCTTGCCCTCCTCTCTCCTCTTATTATGTAACCTGTTTTGCAACATATTATTCTTCTACATTCTCAACTCTCTCACTATCATCCTAATGATGGATCACAGAGTATGATCTGAAATGTTGATGCAAAAAAATCTTACACAATCTCACCTAGAAGCTCGAATACAGTAAAAATATTAGTTTAAAACTACTTTTTTAGATAATATTTTTTTATCATTTGGTATAAAATTATGACCATAAGAGAAGTACAACTAGTTTATAACTAATTCTTCTTGATGTAGGATTTGTGTGCTAGAATGATCTATTTTTTATGTATGAAGTGTTATAAGAATTAAATGAAATATTTGAAAAAAAAACAATGTTGTAGATGCTTAATGTGTATGCATGCCTATAAAACTATTAGCTATAGTCTCCATTTCAGTATCTATAACCATGAATAGTAAAGAACAATATTTATTGGATGAAAATGAATTAAAAATAATTAGGATTTAATTATTAAAGTAGATTCTCTTTGAAGTTTGAACATAAGTACTTACCTCAACACTCCTTTGGAAGTGGTTAGGAAACTTGTAACAAAAATAAATATGATAGATAATTATATGAAATGTAATTTTACTACATGAATGAGTTACAAAGACTTAATTTTGTAACTTGAAGTTAAAAAAAACATTAACTTGGAAAAACATATAAATATTATTTATTCATTCAAATCTAAATACAATAACTTATTGATCATATAAATGAAGGATCAATTCCTCATCTTATCATAGATTATAATTTCATTACAAAAGAATCAATTTATAGAGATCTTGGAAAAAGTCAATGAGTTCTAGAAACTAGAGTTAGAACACAAAAATTAAAAATTAAAGATATCAAAAATCTCATGCACTACATGGAGAAAAAAATCTAATTGAGAGTAACTTTAGTTTTTTTGAATAAATTGTTAATTAATTTTTAGATTCATGAAAGGCTAGTGATTAGATTCTAATAAGTGATCTTCATACAACTATAAACATGACAATGATAAATTTTTCTTGGAAGAAAACAATCTTTCAATTTGATTCACATCGCTTCTTGTGGTCAGATCTCCTTTATTTTGGAAATTAAATTACATTAAATTTAGTATCCTCATATAAGATCGAATTCACCTTTTATAGAGGTGGCTTCATTCCTTTTCAAACTTATTTCTTTTAGAATCTGGGAACTCCTTCTCATGAAACTAGCTTCATCTCTTTTTGGTGGTAGTTGCTACATTAATAGAAAGGTTGTGACATCCTTCCAAATTGGTGATATAATTTTGATGAACTACAACTTTGGCATCTCTAGATTGTGGCCTGAAATTTATACAATATTTTATTTTAGACTCTTTAAACTTCACATCAACAATTTGTAAAATTTTTAACCCAAAAAATTCTTCAACCTTCATTGACACCAATTAGAGAAAATAAAAATAAATAATATCTCAAAAAGAAATAAAAAATTATTCACTCAAATTCAAAGCAATAACTTCTTGGTCATATATATCAAGGTTTGGTTTTGATTAAGTTCAATTTGAGAGTGGTCTTAAGCTTATTTACTACCTACTACATAAATTTAACATCAAGCTAAAAGGTAATCAAAAGGGAAGCTCGAATCATTTTCTTCTATGTGAAATTATAAGCATAAACATTTTCTTTACTTAGAGGGAAATAATTTTTGTTATTAGATATAGATGAGTTTATAATATGTATTGTTGTGATTATTTAATGAGATATTTAAATTTAACTTTCTCATCTAAATTACTAAAATAAATCCCTAGGGTCTATACACATGAGGTGGGGGATAGTAATATGCATAGAAATTTATCTATTACATTATTTAACCCTCCAAAAGTTCTTATTGAATGAGTGACAAATTTGGAGGATAGATGGGTTGAAGGTGTCAAACCCACTTCCATGCTTCATTTATGAGTGAAAAATTTAGGGATGGGGTGTCAAACTCTTTTTTTTCCTTATAAATAGATAAAGTACAACATAGAATAATGAATTAAAGTTTGACAAGTGTCACCTCCCCATCTAAATATTTCTTGTTAATCTCCCTTAAATTGGGGTTGTTGAGGAAAGATGAGTGCTACCCCCTTTTCCTTTTGGAGAAATTTTACTAAAGATGCAGGAGCATCCTAGGCTTGCATGAAATCTTGCATTTTTTAGGGGACCGTGTCTTAAAGTTGTGGAGCTCAACAGATATTGGTGTCCTGCAAACACTATGGAGCTCATCATGGTATTGGAGCTTGGCATGGTATGTGGAGCTTGACATGGTCTTAGATCTTGACATGGTCTTGGAGCTCGGCATGGTCTGTGGAGCTCGATATGGTCTTGGAGTTTGACATGGTTTGAGAGCTTAGCATGTATTGTGGTGCTTGACAATGCTTCAAAATTTATTGATGCTTGACTTAGTCTTGGTTCCTATTGGTGTTGAGTTGTTTGTCAGCTGACTTTTGGCATTTAATTTATGTAGGGGTATTTAATTTGTGTTGTAGCCAACTTGTGGCTCAACTTATATTTAATGCAAGGGATTTAATTTAGTTTATAACAAATTGGGATGACTTGTGTCTTATTTTAATATAAGTAAGGGGTCTTGTAGAGTCTTTAGGCATTATTATGATCATCCATCTTGGAGAAGAGCATGGAGGCTAGATGCAAATTTTGAAGAGCTAGTAGTTGTGGCTTGAGAACTAGAGGATTTATTGGTGAACCTAAGGGTATAAGTGTGGATTCTTCATGGTGTTGTTATCCATTTATGGATCTAGACTAGCTAGGATTGAGATTGTAAGTTGTATCTTATGGGATCTTGTAGAACTAATATTGTAATTGTTGTTTGTATTTGGCCCTAACTAGGATTGTGTGTAATCAGTTATGTTATGAATAAAGAGTTGTGAATTGCTATCTGATATTAAATTGTTGTACTATTTTTGGTATGTGGTTATTTTTTGGGGGCTAGGACATCATTATGTTTATCATAAATTATAAATAATAAATTATTTTTTGGTATGTGTACTAACTTATAAATTATAAATTTTATGCTACAATTTTTTTTTAGAATACAAAAATCTTATGTCTGGCCACCTTACTGAATTGTAAACTTTACAAAATTGAAAACTACTTGTTTCTAATGGTAGGAAAAGCATAGAATGTGAGGCATGTTTCATATTTAAAAAAGGTTAAACCATTAAAAAGTTATAGTTATCTTTAAATAAGCTTGTCAAATAGGACTTTAGAGGTAACTCGACTAATAAATAAGTAATAATTACTTATTGAACTCAAAATTTGAAAGCATTTATATTGATTGATAGATGATAATCTAAAGAAGCCATTTTTCCTTCATCAATTTTGGGTGTAAAAAAGGTCATCAACTACATGATCAAATTTTAGAGATTAGAGGAAATATAACAAACACATTTTTGGGTTAACTATTCACGTTTGGAATTCCAAAGAAAAACCATCAAGGTGAATACTAGGCCTACTAGCCTAATCAAATACATAATATTATTAAATATCCATGTATCATTTTCCTTCTAAATCACTAAACATGGTTCCCAATTTAAGTTTTATCTTTAATTCATTTTTTCTACATATTTATTCATATTATTTAAATTTTGAGGGATATTTTAGTTATTACATTCCTATTTTATGTAGACAAAGTAATATTAGTTTTGTCCCTTTGATGTTATCATGGGATCAATTGAACCTTCTTACATACTATGGATAGATTAGGTATATGTTCAACTCAAAATGCTTAGAAGTCAAAATATATAAAAATCAATATCCACAACATAATAGTTTTCTTCTTTTATTCTATTTTACTATACATTCACATGAATATTCACACTCACGAAATTAGGGGGGATATAATGCATAAGAATGTGCTTCTTAAAAGTGTGACTTAAGAGTCATACTATTCACTAAAAGGGAATAGTTTGAAATAATGAGAGGTAAAATCAAGCACGTGTGTAAAGTTTTTAGGGTTTTGAGTTTTAGGGGAGGGGTAGGAGGCCTTTGGTTTAGGTAAATACGAGGATGACAATCATGGGATCTTGTGTGATGGAGTTTGCTTGTTGGAGGATCCTTGTACTTTTTTTTGCATGGGAGAGTAATTGGTTTTCTTTGCAATGTTTTTTTTTGGTGTTTTCTCCTTAGAAGCATATCAAATTGATGTTCAAGGATTTTCTCTAGTATTGATAGTTTCCTTCTCCAATTTTCTTTTGTGGTTCATGCTTTACATGGGTATAATGTTATTGTTGGCTAGTTTGGGCTATTTATCCCATTTGGTGTTGTCTCTCATTTGATGTTGTGGTGGTTCATGTATATAGTTTTATTGGTGGGTTTTGGACCTCATTTAGCTCTTTTGTTTTCTCTTTTTTGGATTATATTTTATTTGGGGTTTTAATCTCCTTTTTCTATTTGTTGAAGGTGAGTTTTGTGTTCTTGTTTTTTTATTTTTTTCACATTGCCTATTCTTAAGTGTACATAGCTCAGTCCCTTCTTATTGTGCATCAAGAAATACATTGTGGGGAGTTTCTTATGGAATTTTATGGTTTTTATTGGTGGCTTTTTTTTGGGTTGATATTATGTTCTTCCCCTTTTTTGACTATTTTTTCTCTTTCTCACATTGGCTTGTGAGACATTTCTTTCCCTTTGGGCTCTAGCTTAGATTTGGGAGCCCTTCTCTTTTCATTTTATGTGTCTCTTTTTGTGGTTGTAAGTTTTTTTTGTGGTCCTACTTTCTATTGCAATTAGGTGATACTAGCATTTTTTTAAGGGCCCATTTTGATGAAGGCTTATTTTTTGTTGGTATTTTTATTTATATTTTGAGCTATGTATGGTCCTAATAGAGGTTAATGTTTGTTGGTTTCTTTTCGTCAATGGTTTCCAATTATTCTTGTTTGATTTCTTCCCCATGTGGCCCCTTTAGAGGTGGTGTTGTCCCCAATTGAGGTGAGGTTTTCTCTAATGGAGTAGGAGTAGGAGTAGGCTAGGTAAGACCATGGTAATGGTTCCCATTTTTTGGCCAAGTTTGACACTAAAATAGAAATTTTTAACAAAAAATTCATTTTCAAATGCATATTACTAAAAAATCATAAATAATTTGATGATGATGTAAACTGGTGATTTTTAGCATTTTCTATCTAGTTCCTAACAATAGTTTTTTATTTTTTTAATAATTTCATTTGAAGTCCATTTTTTCATCTCCTTTGAGAAGTGGTTTATACAAAAATTGAAATTTTCAAAAAGTGATGGGTGTTTTGATCAACTTAACTTTTTTTTTAAAAATATGATAACTACAAATTCTTTCAAGGCTAGAATAGTAACATCAATATCTAGAAATTTTTTTGGGTTTTGTTCAATTTCATGAAAAATTGTAGGTTTTATTTAGTGACAAACTGACGCTAATGATAATTTAGACATAGTATACTTTTGATCAATATAACCTGATTTGTATATATTGAAATGAATATTTTCTTGACTTGCTAGAAAGTTAACACACATAGCTCTGATGACCATATTTTTTTTATTAAAAAAATATTCTTTACTTTTTTATTTTTCTTAAAGCTGAAAATAGAGATTCCCAAAATTATAAAAAAACCTATATTTAATAAAACTAAAAATAAAACATCACAATAAACACAAAAGATACTAAAAATATATTCATTGGAAAGCTTATTGAAAGGAGAACATTTTTCCAAATTTAGTTTCAAATTTTAAACATATCTGGCCTTTTTTTGAGCCCTCTAAAGAGAAAAATTTGATAGAAATTAAGAATGAATTTGGAAATTTGTTGTCGTTGTTTCTTGGCCACAACAATGGCCACATGGGAAAGCCCAGGGGGTTTTGATTAAAGCCCCCTATGCATCCAAGGGGCTTCACTTGAAGCCCCCTAGAAACCATCAATGGAACTAGGGGGCTTCATTCAAAGTCCCTTGTGTAGCCAAGGGGCTTCTCTTGAAGTCCCATATCATCCAGGAGGATTCAAGCGAAGCCCCTTGGCTATACAAGGGGATCTAGAAAGCACCACTTGTCAGACAAAGGGTATTCGTACAAAACTTATTGGCAATTTTTTTTTTTTTTGATATAAAAAATAATTTAACCTTCATTTTTTAAATCAATACAAAAAAATCTTACAAGGAATTTGTCATTTTTGAGGAAAAAGGAAGAAGATTGAGACAATTTGAAATATTTTGATAGTTTTTTGAAGACCGAAGAAAGTTCAAAATATTTTCATAATTTTTTGAAAATTGAAGATGGGACGACAACAAGGAAGGCAAAGTGAATCTACAATAATAGATCAATTGATGCAAATTAGAGAAATCATGAGAAAACTTTAGCAAATTATCACAAAAAAAAGAGAAGGTATGTACATGTGTAAATTCATATGGATGTGTATAGTTTCAATTTTATAATTAATTTTCTAAATTTATTCATTTATATGCATGTAGGTCTTAAAAAAAATAAAAAGATGAGAAAATACATGTTGAAGAAGATTTGAGTCATGATAATCTAGGACATAACAATCTAGGACGTGATAATTTAGGACATGAAGAGATGGAAATTGGATAAGGGTAAGGGTTAGTTTCCCAAATTTGTATGGATGAATGCATAAGACTAACCATAAGTGTAAAAAAAAATGTCACTCATAGAAATTTAGATCATTTACTTATAATGGATGTCGATAAATTGAAATTACTTGTTGATATTAAATTTTTATGTCTTTCCTAAAAAAACAGCTTTGAATAAGATAGTAAATAAATTTGATGTTGTGAAAACACTTGAAAAAACTCAAGTACTTGCTTGTGTTCTTTTATAGAAAAACTTGGAAGAGTCATTAAAATTTCTAGGTGTAGACACAACGTCAAGAAAGAGAAAATTTTCTAATATGCAAAGTGATATTATTGAAAATGTTAAGAAAGGTTTGAGCTCTATAGGGAAGAAAACTCAAAGTAAAGATAAGAGCACTACAAAAAGATCTATGTTGTAATATATTCTTGTTAGTAGTATAGCAGTAGTATTGCCCAAAACAAATAAATATCTTCAATTTCATCACATATTAGTTTTAGTACAAAAACCATATCAAAATATATTAAGTGGAGAATGATTTTGGATGATAGTACTTTGGAAGGAAATTGGGAAATTATGTGTAGAGCTCCTCGTTGTGATATGGTTGATGATAGAATAAAAAATATGGTAATATCATTTTGGAGTGATAACACTCATCCTTCATCAAATACTAGAGATGTTCTCATACATAGGGTTAGAGCTAACCTTTATGAACATCATACATAACATTGGTTGGACATAACGCAACATAAAATATATGTCTCACTTTTTAGTTCAAATCCTAATATAAAGATTGGATAGACATTATTTGAAAGATTGAAGCCATATTATGTTAGGAGAAATAAAGTGTTTGAAACTTCTTATTGTTATCATATTGAATTTTATCTCCATTATCAAGTTTATCGGAGATTTATAGAAGAAGCTTTTGGTTATAAAAATGCTCATCCTAGTAGACAAAGTGAGTTCATCTCATCTATTTTATGTGAAAAATAGATGATCCTATTGGTAAAATCAATTGCATTAGCAAAACATGTGACACACGTTCTAATTTGGCTCTTTTTCCTTTGAATGATGAAGATATTGATGTCACAAAAATGATAACTTGCAAGGGTTACAAGTATCTAAGGAATGAAACTAAATTTGGGAAATGGAAGAAAAGATTAGAATATAATGAAGAGGAGATGACTATTGGAACATTTATGGACAAATTTAAAAGTTTGATACAACCATATACTCATCATGTCTTTTTTTCAAAGTGACAAACACAAACATTTCAAACACTTAGAGATAACTTTCCACTTAGAACCATTTTATCAGTTGTTGACTTTGCAAAAAACTATTCATTCATTCATAAAAAAAGCTATCCAATCAGACTACTATTTTTCAGATCAAATTACTATTATGGTACAATTGTGCCATCATCATGCACAGTTAGGTTTGGATGGTATTCAATTTATAGATGAAGAATGAGTCATCAAGAAAGAATATCACTTCTACATAAGTGATGATAAAGAACATGATACTTATTATGTAGAATATTGTTTCTAGATTTTTTTTGCATATATCAAAGAAAGAGGCATAAGTATCAATAAATAGTGTGCTTGGTCAGATTAGTGTGCTACACAATTCAAATAATCTCGACCATTTTATGCACTTTGTCAATATTATTGTAATGAAAACATACCACATGTATGGAGTTTCTTTGAAAGTGGACAGTGAAAAGGTGAACATAATGGTGTTGGAGCTTGTATCAAACATGGTCTACAAAACTATCAAATGAATTATAAGGGAGTTTGTCTAAATAATGCACATGATGTTGTTAAATGGTGCAAGACACATTTTGCATCAAATGAGGTTGGTACATCATCAAGAGTATGTCAAATAGTACCATGTAGAGTCTTTTGGGAGATATAAGGTAAATGTACATCGACATGTATATATTTTCTCTTACCTAATTTAAGTTGTACACACACATGTGTGTGTGTATATATATATATATATATATATATATATTATCTCTATTTTTTTGTATATATTAAATATGTGTCTTCAGGCATGGATAGAAAAACTATGCATGATTGCAAGAGGATAGAAAAAACAAAATCCTTACATTCTATTATGAGTACCAATAATCACAATTGACATTGTACATGAGAGACTATTCATGTTTTTGTTGTTATTGCATTGTTGAGAATTACAATGAATGCATCAATTAGGATCATGGATATGTAGGTCTATGGACTTTGGTGTTACTTATTGTTACTAATATCATTAATAGAGATGAAGATGAAAACTTTGATGACATTCCTTTGATTTTTACTGATTATAACCATATATCTAGACTAGTTCAAATTATATATCTAAGTCAAAAAGAAATTTTAGAGCACAAAATATATGTGTATTCAATATTTATTATGTGTAGGAAAAGTATTTGGAGTTATTGTTGACCTTGGAAATGTAGAAGTGAGTTACTATTTATTGTGTTGCACTATAGAAAGGATGAAGTTAATTGAACCTAAAGAAAGTGATTCCCTATAGGTATATTTTTCAAAATTATATATAAATTATGTGAATTTATTATTAAATTATGAATTTATTTATTACATGTACACATTAAATTAACTTTTAAATGTATGGTGTATAGGTTCAGTTGTTTTGGAGGGAACATATCTTAGCCAACACAAATTAGTGAAACATGGAATTCACTTTGTTGATTACCAACTTGACAATAAAGTGCTTCAATATAGTCACGTTGTTATTGCTACATCCACTTAAACATAAAGGTAGATGTCACAAGTGGAGATTAGATACTAAGGACCAAGAGAGAATATTAAATGTTCTCCATGAGCGTGTGGAACCCTTAGAACTACTTGACATATTTCATATTTGTAGAACTTTCTTAGATATTTCATATTTCATTTAATTCATTTCATGTACATGTATGTTAATTTCATGTAACTTATGATAATTACATCTATAGACATGTGTACATGTTGATTTCATACATAACTTGTATGACTTATATCGAGTGTATGTATATGTGTTCATTTCATGTAACTTAGGACTTGTATTATATGTGTAGACATGTAACATAGAAATTATATGTGTATGTACATTATTAATGAGCATTTAATGCAACTTAGGAAGTTTATATCAAATTTTCATGAACTCATTTCATGTTACACATGTGTAGGACTTATATTTAATTATTACATGTTCATTTTATATGAAGTTTAGGAGTTTATATGTGTACATATACATTTTCATCAATCATGTACATCTAACCATAAAATAAATACATATATAATTCATCTAATCATAAATTGAACCAATCATATACATGTCTAACCATAAACTAAATACATATATCAATGTACCCTAAACTAGAAACATTTATCACATTTCTAATCATGAATTGAACCAATCATGTACATCTAACCATAAAAAAAAACATATATCACATGGACCATAAACTAGAAACATGTGTATATCACATTTCTAATCATAAATTGAACCAATCATGTATATCTAACCATAAATGGAATGCATATATCATATGGACCATAAACTAGACACACATGTGTATATCGCATTTCTATTCATAAATTGAACCAATCATGTACATCTAACCATAAAAAAAATGCATATATCACATGGACCATAAACTAGAAACATGTATATGAAATTTCTAATCATAAATTGAACCAATCATGTGTTTAATAAAAAATGAATCATACACACACATGTGCAAAGGTCAATACATATATATAAATTATGTCAAATCATATATATATATATATATATATATGTCTCGATAAGATCAATGATAAATAAAACATGTGCATGTGTTTTAAACTAGAGAGTCATCTAGACCCATACGAATAGAGTGACCATCTGATCGAGACTCATGAGGATCATGTGTCTGTGGAGTATCAACCAAGCCATACAAATTAAAATAAAATAATGTGTTAGACATATACATGGGAACTAGTTTCAAATATTTGTACAAATTTAAATGTATTGATGCAAGTGCATGTATGTATCTATATTGAATTAACTTAAATTTGTATAAATAAAAATCACCTGAGCACTAGTGGGTGTCACATCCATCATATTTCTACCCCGATGAGTAGTAGGTGTCATATCAACATCTCTCCTCCCACTATGATTAGATCTCACATTAGAAGAAGCATGCTATGCTACCTGTGCCTACAAAAATATAATTCATTTGGAAATATGAGTACATAATTATATACTTATGAATAGACATTTTTTATTGTAAAAATAAAACTTAAAACAGGTGTACCTAGATCTGAGGAGCAAGAGGGTCATCAGTGACATGTACTAAGGTGTCATCAACAAAAACCCTATCTCAAATAGTCTCAATCCTCTGAAATAGTGACAAGTACAAAGGAGTAACAAGCTAAGATGGAAGTGGTGTAGAGTCAGTAGACTGAAATAGCATGCCCATGTATGATCCTATCTTAGTGGGAACATGAATCTGAATCAGATCTCATAAATGTTGATCAAGCATGTCAAGTCCATTAGTAGAAATTGAAATACCTTGACCAATTCCTAAAGTCCCCTTTGGTGTGCAGCCACAACAAACTTTTGTGCATCTGAGTGTTGAGTTGAGTGTTGAGCACTAGAGTGTTGTGTAGAGTGCTCAATGCCAAAGTCCTATGTAGAGTGTTATGTACTCAGGTGTGCAAGACCTAATGGCATGTCATGGGATGCTCAAGATATAGGCCTCTTTGAAATCAACTCTGCAACACTATGTAAAGGCATTCCTTATGTATTTGTGATGTATGAATACATGCCTATAAAAGATAATCTAGAAGATACAAGGCCATGTCCATATGTCTATTCTCTCTAGTAAGGCCATGTATATCTGATGTAGAGAGCACATAAAAAGTTTATTTTATGGGCCATCAACAAAATTTCAAAGTTATAGAACCAAATCTACTCCAACACTCCTTAACCCTTGCTATGTTCACAGACTTCATAGGCTTAATTAGGCTTGGATTACAAAGCAAGTACCAATGAATAGGTACATAGAATAAATCTAAAAATTAAAATATATTATTCTACTAAATTTTTAGTTAGGAATTCACATTTATATTCTTTTTCAATTATTCAAATGAATGCAAGAATTTTGTAAGTTTTAAGAACAATTTCTCAACAAGGGCAGAATTTAAAACCCTTAATCAATCATTAATAACTTCCATTAATGAAAGAATTAAACTAATAATTTTTGTAAGATTCAATAAAAATTAGTTACCAAAATTTTCCCCAAGATATAGCCAAATCCAAGAAAGGAAATAAAAGTTATTGTTGTTTCCTCAAAACTATTCATTTTATGACAAAATCTTACCAGTCTTCACCAAAATGCCATAACTTCTTCCAAACATAATAAAAATCATCCAAACCAAAACCAAATAAAATATAATTTATATAAATTTCTGAAAATATAGGTTTTCAATTGATATCATTAAAAATGAGTTTTCATCAACCAAAACATCAGATAAATTACAGGAAAAAAAGCCTGAAAACAGAAATATGCAACATCAAAATAAGTTTTCTTCCATTCCAAATCCTTTATCCAAATTAAAATTTCATATTTTTGAGACCAAATATATATAATTTGGGATCACATTAAACTCTCCAACCAATCTACAACTACCCATTAACATCTTTAAACTGACTATAAAAAGTTGTCACCAAGTTGTAAAAGTTGTCATTACAATTTTGGCAACTTTTGAACAACTTTTACAATTATTATCCAAATGACTAAAAAATTTCCACAAACCATTAAAATATTATAGATAATACTTTATGACTGAAACTATATTAGTTCCACTCTATTTTTATACATTTGAGTTGTTTTATCACACTTGACATTTTCTGGAACCTTGCAAATCACTATGTTATTAATGGCTTTTATAGCCTTAGAAAATAATTTGAATGAACTCCAAATGGTATTTAGGTTCTTACATAACATTGAAACCATATTAAATAAAATTTATAATATGAATTTATCCATGAGACATCAAATGAATAGGTGCTCTGGCACCATACTCCCCAATTTTGAAATTTTTCTAAATGCTCTTGGAAATGGCGTTCCAAATATCTCTTCATCTTCACTTTTGGTCTTTCAATCCTTTTTCTTGAGAATATTAACCCATTAAGAAAAAATATATATCCTCTCCATTATAGTTTCTTCATCACCTATATTGAAATGAGCATAACAAAAAAGTCACAGGAAAAAATAATTGATTAGTATCAAAATCAATCACAAAATTTGCATCTTTATTCTACAAATCTTCCCTTTTACCATCATTCTCATCATAAATCTGATCACTCTCTGCTATTTTTTCATTATTATCCTTTATTTCTGAAAATACTTTAACATAATCATTTTCCGCAATGTCCATCTTCATGGAGTCTTCAATTGGTTCAATTTTCTTATTAGATTCAATCAACTCTTCCTCTTTTATTTCTTCTATCATTTTTTTTCTTCATTCTTCCTTAAATTCATTCTCCTTTTCCACATCTTTTTCAGCTTCTTGATCCTATGAAAATTTAAATTATTCATCTCCTTCACCATTCAAAATTCATTACCCTAGGATTTCAAGAAGTGCCTCCAACTTCTTTGTATTCTCCTTTAAACTTCTTTTTTCAATCTTTCTATCTACTCTTGTCTTTTCTTTTTTTCTTCCTTCTTCTTCTTTTGTGAATCCATACCCTGAAAATTACCATGAATCAATTTTAAAAATAAATCCATTTTCAAGAAAGTATCTTTTACCTTTCTTCCTCTTGTCTTTGATACCTTTCCTTAGGCCTTTCTCCTCTTTGCTTTCTTGGCCTAGTCTCTTGGTATTCAAGTTCTCTCTCTTCAACTTGTAAAAGACAAACACACAAACACAAAATAAATTTTTCCTAGACCTTTTGGGATTTGATACCACTTGATGCAAAGAGCATAGAAAAGTGTGTTTTATGGGCCTTCCACACAATTTCAAATTTATAGAACCAACTCTACTCTAGCACTCCTTAACCCTTGCTATGTTCACATACCTAATAGGCCTAATTAGGCTTGGATTACAAAGAAAGTACCAATGAATGGGTACATAGAATAAATGTAAAACTTCAAATATATTATTGCACTCAATTTTTATGTAGGAATTAAAATTTATAATATTTTCCAACCATTCAAATGAATGCAAGAATGTTGTAACTTTTAAGAACAATTTCTCAATGAGGGCAGAATTTAAAATGCTTAATTAGTCATTAATAACTTCCATAAATGAAAGAATTAAACCAATATATTTTGTAAGATTCAAAAATAGCGAGTTACCAAAATTTTGACCAAGATATAGCCAAATACAAGAAAGGAAATAAAAGTTATTATTTTTTCCGCAAAAATATTCATATTATGATAGAATCTGACCAATCTTTGTCAAATGACCATAACTTCTTCCAAATGTATTGAAAATTATCCAAACCAAAAACAAATAAAATATAAATCATATACCTTTCTGAAAATATAAGTTTCAAGTATTTATCATTAAAAATGACTTTGCATCAACCAAAGCATCAGAGAAATATAGGAAAAAACAACCAAAAAATAGAAATATATAACATCAAAATAAGTTTTCTTTCATTCCAAATCCTTTCTCCAACTTCTCCAAGTTACAATTTAATATTTTGGAGACAAAATATATATAATTTGGAATCATATTAAACTCTCCAACCAATCTAAAACTACACATTAACATCTTTAAACCAACTTTTAAAAAGTTGTTACCAAGTTTAAAAAGTTATCATTACAATTTTGGCAACTTTTGAACAACTTTTACAATTATTATCCAAATGACTTCAAACTTTCCATAAACCCTTAAAATATGATAGAGATTACTTTAAGACTGAAATTATATTAGTTTCACTGTATTTTTATAAATTTGAGTGGTTTTTTCACACTTGACATTTTTCAGGACCTTATAACTCACTATGTTATTAATGGCGTTTATAGCCTTACAAAATAATTTGAATGAACTCCAAATGGTATATAGGTCCTTACATATCATTGAAACCATATTAAAGACAATGTATAATATGAATTTATTTGTGAGACATCAAATGAATAGGTGCTCCTACACCAATATCTCATGGGGTAGGAATACATGCAACTCTATAGATATCATCAGTGGCTGGTGTAGTGCTCAATGACTCCTTAGAAAGATTATTTGTGCTAATTGGGTCTACTCGAAAGATATATGCCCAAAGTGTCAAATGGAATTCCCCTAGAAGCAAATGAAATGTGTCATATCCAATCAACTTCTTCCCTCTAAGAAGAAATGCCAACTCTTCTATAGTACCAACCATCACTGGAGTCACTTTTGGGGTCCTATATCCCACCAATGCATGATGATGAGGAATAGCACAAGTCAGCTCATGATATGCATCACAATCACTAAATCTAACTCCTCCCTAACCATAATATCCTCAATTATCTAAATAGTTGATGCGGTGCCCCAAATGGAACTCTGCCTATAACTTCTAGGGAAAGTATAATGGAATTTTGTCATTATTAGGATAACAACCATGTGCTACTAAGAATCAAGGGTATATCATACAAGAAATTTGTGGCACAACACATCTAGTAACCTAATACATGCCCTGACCTTGGTCTTCCCCTCATAAAATGGAAAGACATCTCATTTGATAATCTCCTTAGAAACTAGGCTTTGAACCAAGTCTAAGGATATACCAACCAAGATCTCTTTTCTAAGCTCAACAAAAATCCTATCTACAAAATCCAGTCTGTGATCTAGGCTTGTAAATAAGGTCCTCAAGATAGTCAAAATATGTTGACATATACCTCTATATAGATGATCTTGAGATCTTTCAATAGTTGATCTCAGTCTTTGTAGTCACAAACTAGAATTTAATCATCATATGAGGAATGTGAGGGTGGTCAAGTGGTACATCAACATGTGGTCCTTGTCCCTAGCCCTCTCCCTGTCCTTGATCCTAAGGATGAGGTTGATCGTGGGATGCTATCTACAAGTATGACATGTGCAAACTAAATGTTAACTTAATATTATAAGAACATAAGGGGTCAATAAGGGGATGCCATATAATTACAAGAGCATCTATTCTGATAAGGGGTTTGATAGGTTCTATCATTAATCTAAGGTCATAAGGGATCCTATTAAGTCATATAAGTATTTCTAAGGTCTTAAGAGGTCATGTATAAGGTCCTACTACCTGTCTTATTAGTAATCTAAGGTACATTAATAAGCCATATTAGGTGTTAATCATAATAAATTAAATGTAGGAGAAAGAAAGTGAAGAGAGAGTGAGGAGAGAGAGTTTAAGGAGAGAGAAAGTGAGCAGAGAGAAAGTAAGAAGAGGGAGAGAAAAGTGAGGAGAGAGATGAGAGAGTGAGGGGATATAAAGTGAGAAGAGAGAGAAAGTGAGAGGAGAGAGAGTGAGGAGAGAGAAATTAGGGAGAGAAAAAAGTGAGAGAAAGCACGAGGAGAGAGAAAGTATGAAGAGGGAGAGAGAAAGAGAGGAGAGAGGGAGAGAGTTCAAGGAGAGTGGGGAGAGATAAAGTAAGGAGAGACAAAGTGAGATGAGAGGGTGAGGAGAGAGAAAGTGAGAAGAGAGAGAAAGTAAGGAGAGAGAAAGTGTGAAGAGAGAGTTAAAGGAGAGAGAAAGTAAGAAGAGGGACAAAAAGTGAGATGAAAGAGCAAGCAAAGAGAAAGTGAGAAGAGAGAGAAAGTAAGGAGAGAGAAATTGAGGAGAAAGAGAAAGTAAGGAGAAAGTAAGGAGAGAGAAGTGAGGAGAGAGAGAGAGAGAGGGAGTTGAATGGGGAGAGGAAGTGAGGAGAGAGAGATAGAGAGAGTGAGGAGAGAGAAAGTGAGGAGAGAGAGATTGAAGAAAGAGAACATTCTAGAGAAGAGAGAGAAAGAAAGGGGGGGGGGAGGGAGAGAGAGAGAGAGAGAGAGAGAGAGAGAGAGAGAGAGAGAGAGCTTTTCTAGATATTAAATTTAATTTTTTACTTTTTTATTCATCTAGATTTTTAACCTATTTTTTATTTTCTACATTTAATGATATTATTGGTTTTTTACATCTAATCATATTCTTGGTTTTTATTGTTTACCTACCTAGCATTTTATATTTCTAAACATATTATTTCTTCCATTAACTACAATTTTAACTATTTTTTTTCAATATTTTCTAACATTTAAACTAAAATACAACATATAAACATAAAACTAATTAATATATACTAAAAATAACAAAATACCCATAAAAAACAACTAAATATTTTAAAATATCACTAAATATTCATAAAAATAACTAAATAATCATTAAAAATACAAAAATGAACATATCTAGTATGATGAATGCTCAAAGGAGGTTGAAAATGGTAGACCAAAATGATGATGCAACTAAAGACATGACAAAGTTCACTTAAAGCCCTGTCACAAAAATCGTCACCATAACAATGAACTTACAAATTGTAAAATGACTCTTTAAAGCTAGCTTTGATGCTCCTTTAGGGTTATAATGGACTTTAAACGAAGCCTATAGGGCTTTGAGTGAAGCCCACAGAGCTTTGTGCAAATCCCTATGCTTTGCATGAAGCCTCGTGGAGGCTTCGCTCAAAGATTCCAAAAAAAAAAATTCCCACTTTTCATGCACTTAATTCATGATGAAAAGTGGGAACCAGTTGCATGGCCCAACCCGAATATAGAGTGGGTTCTCCTAATTTGTCTCTTCTCTTCATCTCACACTATTCCTAGTAAGGTGGTGGTTTTTCCTATATAGATGATGGTATGTGAAGTAGAGAAGTTTATGAGGTTTTTTTTGTGGTTTTCTTACATTTTTTGTTGCTTGATTGTAGGCTTCTTCTCTAAATAGATCTTCTTATTGATATTATCCTACTCCACTGGTCATATTGAGGTTGGATAATTTTCTATTGAGTTGAAGAAGAGTTTTATTGGTGCGGTATTGGCTCTCTCTTGGAGAATTGTAGATGATTTCTTTTCAATGGTTTTTTGGAAATATTTAAAAATCTAATATGATGGCTTGGGGAAATTGTCAAGCCTTTGTTGTTGGTTATAGAATTTTTTTGAAGTCATGTTAAAACTCAAACTCAATATTATGGTTATGGGATCCATTTTATAATACAATTTGACAGTTTTCTCAATCTTATATTGGTAGTGAGCCATTTTGGTTGGTTGCAAAAATAGATGTAGGTGTCATGTTAAAGCCCAATATTATGGTTTTAGGACCCATTTTATAACCCAATTTGAAGGGTTTTGGGTCCTTAAAAAAAATCTAATGATTAGTCTAAGAGAGAGTGGAGAAATCTTTAGTTTGTGATTCTTTCAATAAGTTTTTACTATTTTATTTTTTTGCTAGTTAAAGTCAAGGTTGTGTAAATGTTATTAAAACCTGTGTATTCTCATGGTTTTGTGTGACTGTTAAAAATATTGATATGTGTTTTTTTTTTAAGGTTAAGGTAGACTTTGAAAGCCCTATTATTTGAGTTGTAAGAGTTCAACCTAGTCTTTTTCAGCTTGCAATTAGTGTGGTGATGTTTGGATAGGTTGTTGTTGTGTTATTCATGGGCTATTGCATTAAAAGATTAAATTTTTGCAATTTCTTGTTTATGATGGGTTTGGAATCTGTTTATAAAAAATATTTGAATTTAGGTCCATTGGAAACCTATTTTCCCCTATTACAAAAATTATTATTGACTAAATATTCTCTACACCATACAAAAAATTAATAAAAACCTTGTAAATTAATCATAATTTATTAGATGCATAAATATAAGATAAATATACAACAATTTTATAGTATTAACTAATTAAGTTTAATTTTAATATGTTAAATTCTTATTTACAAGAGTTTATATAAGTGTACATTACATTTATATACTTTTATATATCTTATTTAGAATATATATGTCACATATTTTTTTATTTAAGAAAGAGCTCACTAGGGCCATCATTGTAAAGAAGAATATCTTACAAAAAGAAACTATGATTAGGACATGAAAAGTATTGTTCAAACCAAATATTCTACAGATAAGCATTAGGGTAAGATAAAAAAATAAAAAAATAAAAATTCTCTTAACATTAACCGGTGATAAGTTGGTCACATTTTCCAACCCTTATTCAAGGAGCTCCTAGTTATTTTGCAAATTCCCAAATGTAAATCATCCAAATAGTAAGATCAAGTTTGGAAATCTCTTACTCAATATATGCAACATTCAAGCATTCACCATTTTTAACTTCAAAATTTAATTAAAAACTTATAAATGAATCACAATTTATTAGACACATAAATATTATTTAACCATATAATACATTTATAGTATTTAAAAGTACAAATATCTGTTTAAGTTTGATTTTAATAAGCTAGTACATTTATTTATTTATTTTTTATCTTATTTAGATACTTGTCACTTTTATTTATATATTTTTTTAAAGAGCTCGCTACATCTATTCTTGTAAAGAAGAATATCTTGTTTGCAAAAAGAAACTATGATTATGACGTAGAAAGCATTGCTCAAATAAAATATTCAACAAATTGGAATTAGGATAAGATAAAATAAAAAGTTCTTTTAAGATTAACCAATGATATGCTGGTCAGGTCCTTCCAACGCTTATTCAAGGAACACCTATTTATTTGAGGAAAATTCCAAATGTAAATCATCCAAAGTGTAAGGCCAAGATTGGCAATCTCCTACTCAATATACGCAGCATACCAGCGCTCACAATGTTTTACTTCGCTACAAGACGACCTGGATTTGTATAACCACTTGTACAGAATGGGAAATATCTTTTAGTTCTCATTTGAAGCCAGGATCACAATCTAGTCAGGATGGCTTCCTTGTGTCACAAACTGTTATTCGCAATCAGCACAAAATGGAAAATATCATGCCACGTAGATTTTTGTATAAAATTTGTAAAGAAATTTTATTAATAGAAAGTCTTTTTTATTAGGAAAGAAAAAGATAAGGAGTTGGTTCCGATATGTGCACAGACTATTGGGTCAGTTAGGGGAAAGGGTAGTTGAGTCGCTTCTGGAAATTCCAATGATATTATGTAAAGCCCTTCTCCGGCCGATAGTCTGGACATACAGCACATTTGTTCGGATAAGCGTTCATCATTTTCTACTGAGAAATCTAAAATGGCGAACATTCAGATCGGAATGGCTTCAGGGCTTGCACTGAGGTCATATGAGGGCCTCAGGGCAGCTGTTTCAGTCTGCGGACGGCCTACCTGTGCAAAACAAATGCCTGGGGAATATTGCTTCCTTCCACGGCGCAGAATAAGCCTCAGGGCGGCGAGGTAGTCTATGGGCAATGGCAAAGCGGCTGGTAAGAGAAGCATCAATTTTCAGTTCAGGTATGCAATTTATCTGTGTGATTAGGGGATCGACAGCTAGAGAAAGAGGTTTGTCAATAACTGGAATTACTAGGTTCCTCTCTTAATTGACATATGCTTTGTGTTGAACAAATTATTTTCCTTTTCCGAAAACTATGCTCTTGTGGTGTGCTTGGTATTACTTAAATTAGGGCCTTGTGCTTGAATAAATTATATGTTTTCGGAGCAACTTTTCTGTTGTTAAACGAATACTCAAGAAATTTTGTCTTCTACTCTGGTTGTTGTTAGAACCCAGTATTGCATGTGATTTCTCTTTACTCCTGCGTGTGTTAATGGAGAATTAATGGGGATTGTAAAGGCTTGATTTTCCTTTCATTAAGGAAGAACATTACCAAATTAGACTTAACGAGGCATTTAAAATTAGGACAAATCTTTTTAAGAGAGGACTAATAAATCTTCTTCAATAAATCGATAGAAAAGAATCCGACCATCAAAAGCCTGATTAGAAAGTTTACACTCGAGAATACATTTTTTTTCCCTCAAAAGACAAACCATCACTTTTGAAATGGATCATATACGGTATCCCCACGTACAAGAAGAATACGCTGTACATGACGCCCACAAACTAGAAACGGAAAAAGAATCAGTTTTCTGCGTAAAAATAAAACCAGCCGCCGAGGGCTACAAATCTGAACAGTGAAATAAAAAATAAATATAAATTTAATGTTATTTCATCGTCTATTAATGACACTAATATTGCTATCAAGATTCAACTATGTAGTTTTTAGTTTCCTTAAATGCATGCATCTACTTGTGCATATGTAATGGATTGCTTTGTAATTATGTGCTAGGATAGATATTTTAAAGGTGTATGTAGTGCCTGCCCTAGTTTACATTTTCGAACTACATTTCTGATATCATTGCCAAACTCTTTTAGGCCAATTTATGTTTGATGATTAGTATTATTATTTTAGAGATTATCAGATGATGTTTACACTCAGTTTATTATATGATGAGATTACTTGGTACTCTATATTTCATGCATGTATGATGATTATTCAATGGTTTCAGTTATCGATGATGATTAGTTAGATGGTTTATTATTTCATGTGCTTCTTATGGATACTTACACCATTGTCGGCTATAAACGTATGTTTAAACATGTTTTTTTGATTTTTTTTTATATATAATTTTTATAATTTATAAAAACAAATTTTATTATTATATAAAATTTTTAATTAATAAATTTTTAATATATATATTTTTAATTAATAAAGATTTTAATTTTTATTAATATTTAATAATTAAATAATAATGCATTTAACATAGTTTGTAAATATTAATTTATTAATAATTTTGGTTAAATATTAATAAATTAACTATTAATGGTTAGATTAAAATAAGTAATTAGATCAAATGATTATTGATTAATTTAATTAAAATTAGTTTAATTAAAGTTAATTAATAATGAATATTATCTGATTAAATAGTAGATTTGGAAGATTGACTTAATGGAAGTTATTATAGAAATGGGTTAATCGTAAAGGGGTAGATATGAAAACTTTGTTACTTGAAATTCGACATTAAACTGAAACATAAACCTTACCTTAACTCAAATAATATACTTTCAGATCCAATCTCTGAGACTTTGATGTTGTCTTTGTGCTTTGAATGTTTTGGGGTTGGTTTAGCGTTGACCAGTTTAGGTTGTTACCAGAGGCTCGGGGTTGTGAATGTGATGTCATGATGATTTGGTCTCGATCTTTCTTAACCCGACCATGGTAATGTGATGAAGTGCTCTATGACATGATTGTGTTTACTGTTTGTTATTGCTTTCCAGTTTCCTTGTGTGAAGCTGAGGTGTATGTATTTGAGATACCTAACTTAACCATTTCTGAGTCTCGATCAGTTATACTTGTATTACTTTCTGGTTGCTCATTGGAGAACCATTGGATTTTGTGACTTATCATTGATGCCTTCAGTTGCTGATAGAGAACTGTTGTGATCATATGATTACTATTTGATATTATCTGTTGCTCATGAAGAACTGATGTAATTTTGTGGATTATCTTTTATGATGTTTTTCAGTTGCTTGTATAGGATTGAGGTGGTTTTATTATGATTCTTTGATTTATGAGTTCATGAGCTAGGGTAGGTTATCTATGTGTAGAGTCGGGAAGTGGCTTGCAATGGGGGTCGGAGCCCTAAGAGGCTGCCTTGAGAAACCCATTGTAAGTTGTTTTTAATAAGTGAAAACATTTACACTAAATGAGAGAAAATGAACCTAACAAGATAATTGTATGTTCTCTCCCATGCCTTGAGTGCTAGTACAGGCTAGGATGGGGTAGAAAGGACGCTTGGTTACGACCTTGCATTCCATAGTAGGCCTCGTCAGTACGAGAGGATACTAGTGGCCGCAAGATCAGTAGGGACCCGGGATTCCTAAGGGATTGCTCAGGTAACTTCTACATGACTTTTGCGATGACACTTTCCCACTTGCATATTAGGTTTCCTACGTGTCTTGTGGTACCTCTGGGATTTAGATGTTGATCTTTTTAGGAACCCTTGAGTTAGCGTACTTATAGGATTTCCTGAACTTAGAGAGTATTTATGATTATAGGTTTTGTTATCCTATTTGGGACTTGAGACTATCTCCTTAGCGCGGTGGGAGTGGACCATTTAGGTTCCACGTGGTTGGGTGGTAGTGCTTTTACTCTTACCATTGAGATCCGTTCCGTGGTCACCGTGGCTAAAGTTTTCGTGATTGGCATTTACCTTCACTATGTTCTTGGATTATTATGATGGATGGTTAGATTTTATGATAGATGTTTTATCATTATGGATGTATGGATGTATCATGTATGGTGAATAGTTTCATATATTTTTATTGTACTTTGTATCATGGATTTGAGGATGTTGTATCTTGATCCTTACATATGTATATTCTTTTAAGCCTTTCATACCCTGTGACTTGTACAGTGGATGATTGAGCATTCCGAATTAATTTGCCGAGAGGCATTCGGAACAAATGTATATTATGGACATGGGACTTTCTGATTATTCTTTCATATGTATGTGATAGTTGTTAGACTTAGATTTAATTAAATTTAAATGTGACTCAACGTCTTGGGATCTTTAAGAAATGTAACTTGCAATGTATGTTTGTCGATGATTACATGTTATTGCTTCCGCTACTATGTGTTTGATGTCTATGTTATACTTTCTTACTTTTTAAAAAAAAAAAAATGTTTAACAAACTTAGTGAAACTTTAGGTTAATTCTTTTGGATTCTTTGGCGGGGCATTACAGTGTACAGTCTCACCTGGGCTTATAAGATTTAGAGAATATATGTCTCAAGTATGGTTGTACATAGAAAGCTCAGAACTACTGTGTATAAACTGAGTTATTTCACTCCACTTTATGAGAAATCCTTATGAACGGGCAAACAAATAGGAGACTTTGAATAGGTTAATTGTCAAAACATACTTGTCTTGAAATTATGTTCATTCTAATAACTTATGTTTGGGGTCTATAAGTGGTTAAAACATTGATTGTAAAATCATCAAGTGTACTTTGGGAAGAGATAAACTAAGCAATGAACTAATTGACAATTGTTTACTGATCATTGCGATTAGAATTGTAATTTTCTAGATTAACATTTTTATATTGTATAAGATTTCCCTTACTCTTAATGAATGTTTTCATTGTGAAGAATGATTAGATGAGATAATTTTATTAGAGGAGTCATTTTTTTTTTTATATGAAACTCTTCAAGGGAAGATATACTTGCATTAACATCTTTCCAAAATTATGTCCTAACAATGTGTAGAAGGGTGTTGTATATGAACTATTAGGAAAGGGTAGAAAATGAATACGTTGTATTGTTTCCACCATCATGTTGTAATTAAGGTTGAGTGGTTGGTTAAAACAATGTAGTGCATATGCATTTTACATTATATAATTGTGGATATCAACAATCCAATCTTATCCATATTTTGGGAATAATGACAGACTAGATATCAATATTAGCATACATTGCACTTGCAATATTTAAAATACCATTAAAAGTGTAGAAGCAAAACTTAAGAGCTTATGTTGAAATAAAAAGCACATGTGTTAGATATGGAAAATAGAGCACACTTTCAATCACATTTCATTCATTATATGCTATTAATCATGGGCAAACCATTGTAGATATCTGGCACTGTGACATCTTTTATGACATATAACCACCTCTAAATTATCCATGTTTGATATGGAGTGGATTGTATAGATTGGTTGGAAGTGGTTAAAAATGAGTTGTGTGATACAAATACAATAAATCATGGATAGATGGTATGACCTAAGTATATTGGTGACTATGTGTTACACAATTCCATTACTTCTCTTGGTTTTACTTGTTTAGACTATCTCGTTGTCGGGCTGGGTATCTTTCATGTCAAGAAAGATTCTACAGAATCTTAACAGGTTTGTGGTAGGGTGGTAACGCACTCCTTCAATATTCTCGCCCTTCTGTTCTTAGACAGATTTTGGAGTTCATTTCAACATTGGTTGTCATGGTTAGCCATCTGGTATTTGGTATCTGGTGTTGGTAATCTAGTAACAAATTTACGATTTCTTTAAACTTGAGCATATATGTATATGTATTTTTTTAGTTAAAGTAATGATAGTTAATCAACTAATGTTGAGTGCTCAATATTCAAAAGGCTTTGACTCTCATTGAATTTTTCACATTTTATGAAGGTTGCTAATGTGGCATTGGTTTTGTAGGGGCGGCCTTTACATATGGTATCAAAGCTCTTGGTTCCACACTTGGGCTTTGAGTTCACTATGCTAGACACACAATTGTAACTCATCCAGTTTACTTTATGTTGTATGAATTGATGACATGGGTTGCATGATGTTCCTCTTAGCTATGATTACTTTTGACGTAGAAGGATTTGATGTTCCTTATGCATGTCATGATTGTGAGTTAAAATAATTGCATTCCTTTAAAGATTGTCAAAATGGAAAGTTTATGGAATGATTGGTAAATTGTGTACCTCATATGTTTATGATTATATTACTTTAAACCATGTAATGGTATAATATGCATATTGGAGTATTAAATTTGAACTATTGAGATAGTCAAAGGATGGTTGACTTTTGCACTAGGCTATGAGAGCCTACCAAATGAAGATTTGGCTTGTGATAGCAATGAAAAATGTCTTTTTATTTAAATGACATGTGATGCACATGTGGTGCAAGAATTTATTTCTATTTTATACCATATTCATTAGGTCCAATGATTAACCTAATATAATAAGTAGGAAGAACATGGATTTCATTTGCAAAAGTATTGCATGTTCCGTTATGCATTTTGAAATGTGTGATTATCAAGATAAATTGCATGTGATGCATGGAAAGTTTGGTTATGTTCTTATCGACCCTTGGACACAAGGTGTCGTTAAACATCTACTCCCTCTTGGTGACTAGTGAGAGTCATTGTGCTTTAAGTGAATTGAGTTTTTATTATTTTTGGCTTCATGAATATTGATGTGATGAAGGACTAGCTTGAAATTTTATGTTCCTTATGACCACCAAGCCACCAATTTCTTATGTGACCTATTTTTTGTGACTCTTGTTCACTTTTATTTTGATTTTCTATTTCCTTTTTGGACTTTGACTTGAGAATTATAATCTTGTTTTCAAGATTTCTTTGATCTTGAGGTGGCTAGGGTGTGTGTGTGTATTTTTGATGATGCTAGTCTTGTGGTTTATGTTTAGTGTGGAACATTGATGTGATGTTGAAAGAAGTAGATTGTGAAGAACATGTCATTCTTCATTTTGCATTTATTTTATTATGTTTTATTTTAGAAAGCTTACACTTTTCGGTGTGGGTGTCGATTGTGGACAAACAGGGAAGCGTAGAAGTGTTGCTTTCATTTTCCACTCTACTTGCCAGTGTAATATAGGTACTACAAAAATGTTTTTTATTTTTCTTCATGGTTGGGTGTAATGTAGCGACTATGGGACTGATAGATGGATACCTTCATGTTTAGTTTCTCTATCTGCCAATTTTGTAGAATGGATAGATCTTTTTCTTGTTTCTTCTACAGGTAAATCTAGTTTTTAAAGTGCTTGGCCAAGCCATTTGTTTTCCAGATATTGCATATATGTAAATGGTTATGCTGATTTGAGTTTACTACATATGTGTAGATGTGTGGTTTATTTATTTTTATTCCCTGCTACATTCCGTGATTAGGCTACAAGGCACATAGTTGCAATGTAGTGTGTTTCAAGGTCGTACCAGATCCATTTGATCCATCTTGTTTCAGGAAGCTAGGCTTCTCGTGCCAAGGTTGGGGTATTCTTCATGTCAAGAAGAATCCTAGAAAAAGTATTCACTCCATGGTTGGTGAGGTTAAAGCACCTCAAACCATAATTTATGTGATGATTTAATGGCGTGAAGGTCATACATCACAACACTTGCTTATATGTTTGTTAAGCACATTATGGTGACAAGATGAGCTGGAGGGCCTAAGGTCACTAAATTGATAAAAATTGGATTTACTGATCCTTGCAGGTGATTGGTGCACATACCTAGATGATGTGTTGATCATATGATAGAGGACATTGTAGTTGTGTGATGTGCTTATTGTTCCATGTCCAACATGTAGGTCGACATTTTCTATGATGCCCATTGAGGTATGATGCTTTAAATTATACTTCATATATTTATTAAATCATGCATTTGATGGATGGATTCCTTGGATAATTCATGTGTTACCTTCTTAAATGAATAATTATTTGATAACTTGTGAAAATGGTGAATGAAATAGTTGTTGACTATTCAAACTAGGGTTTTTCTTGATTATTTTATGTATTCTTACGATTGATAATGTGGTAATTGTTTAGTAGGACATGGTTCTTACATATGATGAAATATAGTTTGACATGTAGGTCAACTTATTTAGTATATTCATGTATGGAATATTCATGTGATGATATGATGTGCTTGACAATTTGGTCCATAGTTGGTTTATGAAATGTAAATTATTAGTATACCTATCATTTTGAAGTGTAAGTTGGAAATTAGAATGAAGTTGGATAATTAATTGGAAGATATTGCTTCTACTTGTTGATTTAACTATGTGTAGTCAATTTCTGCCTAACTTGATTTGACTTTTTGGCCTATGTGGCAAGTATATGGATATGTGGTTGCCCTATGAGAATGCAAACAGGTATGTATAGATCCCTCTTTTATCTACTTTGATAATATTTTTGCGTGTTATGTATATGTGATGATCCACCATGCATGTGACTTCTATTTTATAGAAATTTGTTGACTCCTTTTTATTTAATCAATTTGGTCAATGAATAATCATCAACAATGTGGTCATCTTGAGTTATCTATTTGACTCCTAGTCGATATGGTGTTCAACATAGACTTAGATCCTTTGGTCAACATGTGTGTTTGGGATTATTATCTAATGATGAAGAACTTTGGTTCAATGTCGTGCGATACATTTGGCTATGTGGCTTTTATATCATTCATTTACTTTTCATAGTCATTGGATACATACCATTAATTTTGAGCTAAATGATGTATTATAATGTAAATACATCTGGATGTCAACTTTTGCAAACATTTAGATGCGTAATGATGATTAACTGTTAATTATTACATTGATGATGTTATATGAGCATGTCGTTATATTTCATGATGAATCAAATGATGATGAAGTAGATGTAATGGGATTGCATCACTTGATTATGTTTCGTGGGCACTGACCAATTGATGTGGATGAGTACTCACTTAGTGAGCACCACACATTAGATGGTACATATGGTATGTATGGTTGATTATTTAGGTTACTCATGCTGAAGATGTGATTAACAGATGTGTAAGAAGTTGTAAATTTAAAAGAAAAATGTTGACTCCTAATATTTGAATTGATCTCCTTGAGATATTGATATTGTGAATGAGCTAAACATCGCTATGAGTGCATGTGTATAAGTATGGTAGGAAGTGGATATGAAGTACCTACTAGCAGGGTCAAATCCATGTGCTCCAAGGTATGATAATTAAACAAAGGTATGTGTGTGATATCATAAAATTTTAAGTTAATATGTTACTTGAATTATGAGAATCATAGAAATAAGGAAGTATTTGAGTAGATATTCCATTTGATATTTGATTTGATTTATGACATATGATGGACTGATACTCTTGTATTGTTCCTATAATGCAACAGAGAGAATGACACATTATAAGAAAGTGGGAATATTGTCAAAGAGAGGTAGTCTAACCTTATAAAATTATAGAATGGTAATGGAATTCACACACTCAAATAGAATAAGGTTCTTGAAATGATTATTCTACATGTGCTAATATAAAATGTGTATTAATTTTTTTTTATTGATTGCTTCCAATAAGTGTTTAAATTTGGTTTGACAAGTAGTGTCTTTTGAGTGTTTTTGTGTGTTCATTGCATTGGAATGCATTCATATGAAATGTTAGGCAATCTTGTTGATTATGATATAATTTGAATAGGATTACATGTATTGTCTAGAACATTGAACAATGGAGGTTTGACTACATTCAAATTATTTACCTTTTTTCTCATTGATTGTATTTGTACATATTGACCTAGCAGTGGGATGATGCATTCTCTAAGTGGGGGAGGATGTCACAACCTATTATTCACAATCCACACAAAATGGAAAATATCATGCCACATAGATTTTTGTTTAAAGTTTCATTAGAAATTTTATTAATAGAAAGTTTTTTTTATTAGGAAAGAAAAATATAAGGAGTTGGTTCCAATATGTGCACAGAATATTGGGTCAGTTAGGGGAAAGGGTAGTTGAGTTGCTTCTAGAAATTCTAATGATATTATGTAAAGCACTTCTCTGGCCAATAGTCTAGACATATAACACATTTGTTCAGATAAGCCTTCATCATTTTCCACTGACAAATCTGAAATGGCAAACATTCAGATGGGAATGGCTTTAGGGCTTTCGCTAAGGTCATATGAGGGCCTCAAGGTAGCTATTTTAGTTTTCGGATGGCCTGACTATGCAAAACAAATGCCTAGGGAATATTGCTTCCTTCCACAACATAGAATAAGCCTCAGGGTGGCAAGGTAGTCTATGGGCAATGGCAAAGTAGCTGGTAAGGGAAGCATCAATTTTTAGTTTAGGCATGCAATTTATCTGTATGATTAGGGGATCAAAAGCTAGAGAAAGAGGTTTTTCAATAACTGGAATTACTAGGTTCCTCTCTTAATTGGCATATGCTTTGTGTTGAACAACTTATTTTCCTTTTTTGAAAACTATGCTCTTGTTGTGTGCTTGGTATTACTTAAATTTGGGCCTTGTTCTTGAATAAATTATATGTTTTTGGAACAACTTTTATGTTGTTAAACGAATACTCAAGAAATTTTTTCTTGTACTCTGGTTGTTGTTAGAACCCAATATTGTATGTGATTTCTCTTTACTCCTACTTGTGTTAATGGGGAATTAATGGGGATTGTAAAGGTTTGATTTTCCTTTTATTAAGTAACAACATTACCAAATTAGACTTAACAAGCCATTTAGAATTAGGACAAATATTTTTAAGAGAGGACTAATAAATCTTCTTCAATAAATCAATAGACCATTACACAAAAACTGTGACGTCTTACCCCTCTTTAAAAGAATTTGACCATCAAAAGTGTGATTAGAAAGTTTACACTCAAGAATACAATTTTTTTTTCTCAAAAGACAAACCATCACTTTTGAAATGGATCATATGTACAATATCCCCACTTACAAGAAGAATATGTTGTACATGAAGCCCATAGACTAGAAACGAAAAAGGAAATCAGTTTTCTGCATAAAAATAAAACCAACCACTGAGGGCTACAAATCTAAATAGTGAAAATAAAATATATATAAATTTAATGTTATTTCATCACCTACTAATGACACTTATATTGCTATCAAGATTCAACTATGTAGTTTTTAGTTTCCTTAAATGCATGCATCTACTTGTGCATATGTAATGAATTGCTTTGTAATTATGTGCTAAGATAGATATTTTAAAGGTGTACAATCCCATCTAGGCTTATAAGATTTAGAGAATATATGTCTCGAGTATGGTTGTACATAGAAAGCTTAGAACTACTGTGTATAAACTAAGTTATTTCACTCCACTATATGAGAAATCCTTATGAACGGGCAACAAATAGGACACTTTGAATAGGTTAATTGTCAAAACATACTTGTCTTGAAATTATATTCATTCTAATAACTTATGTTTGGGGTCTATAAGTGGTTAAAACATTGATTGCAAAATCATCAAGTGTACTTTGGGAAGAGATAAACTAAGCAATGAACTAATTGACAATTGTTTAGTGATCATTGCGATTGGAACTGTAATTTTCTAAATTAACATTTTTATATTGTATAAGATTCCCCTTACTCTTAATGAATGTTTTCATTGTGAAGAATGATTAGATTAGATAATTTTATTAGAGGAGTTAAAAAAAATTTAATATGAAACTACTCAAGGGAAGATATACTTGCATTAAAATCTTTCCAAAATTATATCCTAACAATGTGTAGAAGGGTGTTGTATATGAACTATTAGGAAAGGGTAGAAAATGAATATGTTTTATTGTTTCCACCATCATTTTCTAGTTAAGGTTGAGTGGTTGGTTAAAGCTATGTAATGCATATGCATTTTACATGATATAATTGTGGATATTAGCAATCCAATCTTATCCATATTTTGGGAATAATGACAAACTAGATATCAATATTAGCATACGTTGCACTTGCAATATTTAAAATACCATTAAAAGTGTAGAAGCAACACTTAAGATCCTATGTTGAAATGAAAATAATATGTGTTAGATATGGAAAATAAAGTACACTTTTAGTCACATTTCATTCATTATATGTTATTAATCATGGGAAAACTACTATAGCTATCTGGCACTATGACATCTTTTGTGACATATAACCACCTATAAATTATCCATGTTTGATATGGAGTGGATTCTATAGATTGGTTGAAAGTGGTTAAAAATGAGTTGTGTGATACAAATACAATAAACCGTGGATAGATGGTATAACCTAAGTATATTGGCGACTATGTGTTACACAATTCCATTACTTCGCTTGGTTTTACCTATCTCATTGTTAGGCTAGGTATTTTTCATGTTAGGAAAGATTCTGGGGAAGCTTAACAGCTTTTTGGTACGGTGGTAGAGCACTCCCACAATATTCTCACCCTTTTATTCTTAGACAGGTTCTAGGGCTCATTTCAACATTGGTCATCATGGTTAGCCATCTGGTATCTAGTATCTAGTGTTGGTAATTTGGTAACAAATTTACAATTTCTTTAAACTTGGGCATATATGTATATGTATCATTTTAGTTAAAGTAATGATAGTTAATCAACTAATGTTGAGTGGTCAATATTCAAAAGACTTTGACTCTTGTTGAATTTTTTGCATTTTATGGAGGTCGTTGATGTGGCATTATTTTTGCAGGGGTAGCCTTTACACCTTGCCACACTTGGAAAGGTGAAGATAGATAGAAATGGTTATTTTGGCTGAGTGAGAAAACATCAGTGGTAGAGTTCCCTAGCCTAGCTATTTTTTTGGTATGTTGTTTTCGTGGGTTTGATCGTTCTTTAAGAAATTTATTAGAATTACAGCCAAAAGAAGAAGGCTAGATATTCCACAAAAATCCTCAACGAGGTCATCCAAGTTGGTCTCATTCTTTGAGGATGAACTTTTTCGCAAAAGATAGGCATTAAAATAGAGCCCAAAATAGGCATTACTCATGCCCAAAATAGATCTACAATGGTCACATGTGAAGTTAGAGTAGAATGAAAAGAGTAGGATAACTTTTAACAAGTGTTACAAGGAGATGCATCTCCCCCATTCTAGACTCTTCTTGGAGATAATGATGTGTATCAAAGACTTTTTGTGTCTCCAAAGATCTCAAAAAATATTGGAGAGTCCATGAAAAAGTCTCTTGAAGACTCTTGAGTCACCAAATCTATTGAGTAAAGTCTCCCCAATGTGTCCAGATTAGAAAATAAATTTAAAATATAATATTAAATAATTTTATGTATTTTGGCTCTCATTTTAATGTTTTTTAATGCAAAACTAATGGTAATTTAAATGACTTATCATTTAAGGCATCATCATACTAGATACTAGATAGATTTCTAATTTTTGTTTATGGTTGTAACTTTTTTGCTTACATATCAGTGATTTAGAATCAAACCATATATTTTTTAATTTCAAATTTGAATATGTAATGATAATCTAAGCGATTATTAAGTTGATATGATGATGGCCAAATATGATATTTAGAAATCAAATATGACTATGAGATATGTAATGTGAGTTTTGAACTATTTGACTCTATATTAATGTGACATTACTATTAGTCTTTAGTTTTACAGTTTTACTATTTTCTATTCAGTATTGGACTCTTTAAACTTTCAATGTTCAATGTTCATCTTTATAAATTTTCATTGTTTTTTTCTTCAAAGCATTATGCTATGAATCTATGGCATTTCTTAGGAATTATTAAATTAAACTAAAAAGAAATTTCCATCTCCAAGTACCCCTGTATCTTATTTTTGAAAAATAGTCATATCATTACTAGTGCCAATATTAGAGACATCTAAGTCTCCCTATCTCTTGGTAACATTGCTTTTAACATCTAGAAGGCTTAAAATAGCCTATGAGATAGCTAGCCCCATTAATCTTTCTTTCTTCCTTTCATTTCTTCTACTGTCCATGATACAAATATGAAATGTGAATTATCTTTTTAGTCATGGTCATATATTTTTCCTTTGAATGCTTGAGTGTTTTCTCTCTTAGAAAGCTACTTTTATTTTAGGGGATATTTATTTTTCTCACAGATCTCTCTTGGAGTGCATATTTTTATTTTCTTTGCTCACATCATGTATGGTTGTTGAAATGGGGTCTATCCCAAAACAAAAATCAAAAGTTGAATAATTAGCCAAGAGTCAAAACTAGACAATTAACCAACCCCCTTTCTTAATACCAAAAATCCCCACAATAAAATGTTTCTAAACATTCTACTACTACAACTAACAATGAAAATATTCATTTTAAACATATAACCACCTAGTACGTCATCATGGGCATTAAGAAAGTCTATAGAGTATTAATGGAGAAAGCTCTTTGGGCTAACAGTAAAGTAACTATCATACCAAAAAGAAAGAGAAGAGTTGGGACCTAAATCTCCTTGCCTTGGTTCCTTAGGTTCTCCAGAAGTAGGTGCAACCAATCATCTACCTTGAGAACCCATATAGTGAGTGGTTTGTCTTCTTGTTTTTCATCATTGGTCTCCTTATTGTCCTCATGTAGCAAATATAGGGTTAACTCTACACAAGTAGAACTTAAGGGCTTGGCAGTAAGCCATGAAACTTTTACCCTACTCCTTTTTCTTACAAATACTTCTGACAGAATCTTCCATAGATTGTAACAACAAGACAAAAAGGAGATACATTCCCTATTCCTAAAGTGGTTATGGATGGGAAATTGATAATAGTAACACAACTTGACTCTATATTCCATGGTTATATATCATATTATGATATAATAGACCATATTACATGATTTTGGAAGCTTTTCATGTGAAAAACATCCACAGAGCCTCATAGGAGCTTCATTTGGGTGAGAGAATTTGCACAGGCTAATCTCTTTTTCAACTCTCAATTGCTTCCTCCATCTTTTTCCCTCCATGGTCAAACCTGTTGCATTCACAATCAACTCCTTGTCACTTCAAATGAGATTTCATTAATGGAAACCCAATGGTTCTTAGAAGACTCAACAAACTAGCAACCTCTTTGCCATGCCTTCCTATGATCTCCTATGAAGTTGTTTTCCTTATTAGTACAAGTTTTATAGTCCTAGCTTAAATCGAGCTACTTTGACATAGCTATTCTTGCACCCTGTTTGTTTCTCATGCTCAACAAATAATTCTTGAAGACATTTTCCATTGATGTATGTAGATCTCATGGAAGTAAATCATTTTGTGCTTGACAAGCACCATGCCATGACTGTCATTATGACCTTTTGACCTTCTCACACTGTTCCTGTTAGATTAGGTGAAAAACTAATCTCCCAAGAACACCTGCATGCATAACCCTATCACATGGATGAAGCAAAGAACAGAGGCAAGGAAAAATCAAGGAGGCCAAAAAGCTAGATCCATTTTATGGACATGCAAAGAGAAATATCTCATATAATCCAATAAGTGAATGTTTAAAATACAAAGAGGTGAATCCTTATAAAGGAATCACGAAACCCGAAAAGGGAAACTAAAGCCTTAAAAAGCTAGGGTTGCACGATATAATTAATAAAATATTAATTATATACACCTACAAGATAGCTTAAGAAAACTAGAGTAATTGGCAACTTAATTAATTAAATCAAAGTGATTTAATTAATAAGTTAGAACAAATAATTACTCTAACACCCCCCCTTAAGCAAAGCTTGGGAGGAAGCTAACCTAGCACAGCTATGAAAGAGAATTGGGTCCCGGCAACAAGGCCAGATCAGGTACCCAATCACAAAAAAATCTCTATAAAGAGGAGAAATAGAGAAAACCACATGGGAAAAACCCTACTCCAAAAAGAGATAGAAAAGAATGTTCCAAAAGAAGGAACAAAGAGATCAGAAGAGAATCATTGAAGCATGAAGAAGTTGCAAAGCTCTGTCAAAAGTAACTGCTGATCTGAAAGATGTCCATTGAAATAGAACCTGACCAAGTAGAGAAGACTATAATCTGCATCGAATCAAGAGGCACACAAAGGCAATCAACTGAACTTGAAGATACAGATGGCATGAAACACCAAAGCCTGAAGAGCTGATCAATCGAACCAAGGAAGCATGAGAGACAACAGAAGAACCCCCCCAATGTAGACAAGGGTGAGGTGATAGGCACCTGAAAAAGTGGGCCAAAAGAACTGCATGTCAAGGAACCACGATCAAGATGCACAAAATAGTACATGTGTGTGTACTGAGGTGATCAATCTCAGACACGTCATGAGGCTAATGTCATGGAAGGGACACTCACTAGACAAAGGAAGATGGAAAACAAAGGCAAAAACATCAACCCCCCCATGGCACTTTATCAAAGTAGTGCATGTACAATAAGGCACAAGATATAATGAATCCCAAGAATACAGTAATCTGTATGAGTGTCCTCAGATGACACTACTCGAATCAGAAGGCAAACAAAGGCAAACAACTGAAACAAAAATACAGATGTAGTATGGCACTTTATCTCAGTGTGTTGCATAAAAATGCTTACAATGAATATCAACAATGATCAGAAAAGACATAAGGCTGAAACAACAGAAGGTAATGCCCAAAACAAAGCAACTGAAGCAACAAAATCGATCTCCGGACTTGAAACAAATAGGATATCCACTAGAATGCTAAAATGCAAAAGACTGAATAGGATTTTCCTAGAACAAAATCTGGAACAACAACTAGCATCACTGGTAAGAGCACAGAAAGAGCTTTCCAGCGATATAAAGAAGTCCAAAATCGGAGATCGGAAGCTCAAGATACGCCTCCCGGAGTGCAAAATAGAACATCTGGCTTTGACTGCCATAACAGGAAACCAAACTGCATCAAAACCCAAAAACACCTATACTAGCATCTCCGTCTCGGAACAAACTTTCTGGCACATTTTTCAGATTGAAAAAATACGTCTGTATGCTCAAGTTACGGAGAAAAAACCTCTAGGGCCTCTGAAAATGCAAAAAATTATTATTTTTTAATAAAAAAACAAAAATCTTTAAAAAAATCCCTCCACCGCCGGTGGAGCAGCGGCCGGGCAGCGGGAGGTTGGAGGGCCGCCGCGGGGCAGAGCAGCGGCGGTGGCCACCGGCGGAGCCGCTGCGGGCCGCTCGCGGTTGCCGTCAGCGGTGACTGCTAGCGGCTCCGCTGCGGTTAAATAACCGCCGACGGCTAAAACAACCAAAAAAGGATTTTTTTTTGCAATTTTTTTTATTTTGATGCCTCATACTGCGTGTAGGGGGTCGTATGGCCCTGTCGGACAAAAAAATTTGCCTCCTAGACCAACAGTGTCCAAAATGGACAAATTTTATATGAATTTTGACTGGAAATGGCCTTTCGAATCCAATGGAAGTGTCTGTTTGAGCCCAAAGTGCTCCAAAAAAAATTTTAAGTTATCCGTACAGCCTCCCACTGCTTCAAAAAAAAAAAAAGCTTCTGAAATGCTTCAACAAACCACGAACATTGAGCAACAAGCTAGCTCTGATACCACGTTAGATTAGGTGAAAAACTAATCTCCCAAGAACACCTGCATGCATAACCCTGTCACATGGATGAAGCAAAGAACAGAGGCAAGGAAAAATCAAGGAGGCCAAAAAGCCAGATCCATCTTATGGACATGCAAAGAGCAATATCTCATATAATCCAATAAGTGAATGTTTAAAATACAAAGAGGTGAATCCTTATAAAGGAATCACGAAACTTGAAAAGGGAAACTAAAGCCTAAAAAAGCTAGGGTTGCACAATATAATTAATAAAATATTAATTATATGCACCTACAAGATAGCTTAAGAAAACTAGAGTAATTGGCAACTTAATTAATTAAATCAAAGTTATTTAATTAATAAGTTAGAACAAATAATTACTCTAACAGTTCCCTCTAATTAATTCCTCTTTTCTATGCTCACAAAGCTTATCTCTATCTTTTTTTTCACTCTCAATCTTTTTTATATCTCTACTTTCTCTTGGTAGGTATCTAGTTATTTTCTTTATTTTTCTCTTCAAATGGAGGCACTTTGTTAGTGCTATTGAATTTACTATTCCCACCTCCCTTGTTATACACTAGGATGCCCCTTTTTATTAGACTTGTTAAATGATTCTAAAGTTGAGCATGAGGATATAGTTATGCAATTATTTGTGTAGTCATTAATTAAAGATGCAAGGAAATGGTTCAAAATATTTCCTAAGGGACCCATGCCCTCATGGAGAGAGGTGGGGCATTGTTTCAAGGAGCAGTATGGTGATAAAAATAAAGTTACATTTTGAATGAATTTAGTAATATAAAAAATCTCTTGAATGAATTTGTCCCTTAATTTAATGCTAGATTTTAGAAGGGGATGTTCAAATTGTTTCAAGTTATGAGACTTGTTTATAAGGTTTGTCTTACCACTTATTTTAATGATTTTGATGGTAAGATGAGATACTTGTTAAGAGATAAGGATCCAAGAACTCTTAGAGATGTTTTTAGGATTGCAATAAATATTGAGAACAATATGAGGATCTCTACTAAGATGGGAAATAAAAGAGATGACCCTAGACTATTTGGGAGTAAAGGTAATAAGAAAGAAGCTCATAAACCTCTAGGAAATAAAAAGAGGTTTATAAGATAGATCAAGTTCTTAATGCCATTAAGAATCTCAAAATCCCCAACGGATAGAAATGGAAAAGGTCTTCCCATAGATAGACCTCAGTTCCAAGGGAATTTCAATAAGAAAAGTGGGCTTTAGAATTATCCTTATAGTACCCAATGGAAAGATGGAAAACCTATTGTTGGTACTCCCAAAAAATATAAATGGAAAAACCACCCATGACCCTTTGCAAAGAGCTTCTATCAACATGGAAAATGATTCCCAATGGTGCATGATATGCTAGTTACCCCATTCAGTAGAGCATTGTGTTGTTGCAATATCTTTTTCTAATTCTCAGAGTGAAAATCTAACCCTTGAGCCACACACCATTTGAAGAATATCTCTAGCTCTAGGAATTTTATATTATGAGTTAATCAAGGGGAGGCTATTCCATGAATCTACCAAAATAAGAACCTATCCCCAAAGTTTATCAACTAGGAAAAGGGAGGCATAATAATCGCTCTACTCCTAACTATGAAGTTCCACATACAATAGACAATCAAGGGCCTCTTTGGTCCATCCCCATCTAGGCATTTCACCCTTAGTAGTTTTTTTTTCCACAAATTCATTGGGTTTTTATAATACTTCCATGCTAAATTTTCCCCCTAGGATAATGTTCCTTTCATGCACATTATGGATCCCCACACCACCAACATCGTTGGGCTTTCATATGTTATCCCATGACACTAGAAAAATCCTCCTCTTATCATCAAGGTTACCTTTCCAAATGAAATCCCTAAAAAGTTTCTTCAAGGTTTATATGACCCCTTTAGGAGCCAAAAGAACTGACATCACATAGTTTGGAATTAGGCTCAGAATGGAATTGATAAGAAAAATTATTCCTGCTAGTAATAGCTACCTAGCCTTCTAGGCAACAATCCTATTTTTAATATTTTGAATAATTTCATACCAATAAGTTGATCTATTATGTCCTTGAAAAAGGGGGATATCTAAGCATTCACAAGGTGTATTAGACATCTTATTGCTAAAGAACTGCCAAATTTCTTCCTTGGCCTCCCTACTCAAGTTAAGAAAAAAATCATTGATTTAGTGGGGTTCAAATTCTAACCTAGTGATTCATAGTAATCATCTAATGTGGCCTTTATTTCTTTAGCTTCCTTGGTTCACGCACTACCAAAAATCAAGGAGTCATCTACGAACAAGTTATGGTTAATGGAGAAAGGATAATTATGAGTTTTTATGCCTTTCATGATCCTAGTGTGATTTTTATGTTGAATCAATCTACTTAACTTTTTTCCAATATAATGAGCATGAAAGGAGATAGGGGATCTCCTTGTCTTATCCCTTGAGAAGAGTAAAAGAAGTTGCAAGGAGAACAAAATCTCCTTGTCTTATCCCTTGAGAAGAGTAAAAGAAGTTTCAAGGAGAACCATTCAAACTATTACTAAAAACTTTTCTCAAGTAATACATGATATCACCCATTTTATCCATCTCCTATGAAACCCCATCCTCTCCATAACTTGTTTGGGGAAAGAAAAACTAACCGAGTCATAAGATTTCATCATATCTAGCTTCAAGATAAGTGTTTTAATACCTTCTATCTTAATAGAGTAGGGCACCTCATTTACCACTAAATAATCTTCCATTTTCTCCCTCCCTAAGGAAAAAACCCCCATTATTTTGAGATAATAAAAGGAACTATTTTAGCTAACCTATTTTTCATGGCCTTAGTAAAGATCTTGTATATCATATTGCATAAGGATATCAAAGGAAAATATGCAAATGATTTTGATTGAAGGAATTTTGGAATAAGAGTGATGAAAGTTGTATTAAACTATTTCAACATGCAACCATGTAACCTTGATTCCTCTATTGCCCTCTGTATGTACACCCTCATAAAATCTCAAATTTTTAGGAAGAAAAGGGAAGTTAATCCATCAAGATCAAGCGCATCATTAACTGCCATCTCAAAAATAGATTTCCTAGTCTCGTCCAATAAAAATGGATCCAAGATCATGGAATTATCTTGATCACATATAAGGAGAGGAATTCAATCTAATACCTTTGAACTATCCTAGGGGGTCATGTTTGAAGCTAAAAGGTTTTGAAAAAAGAAAGTTGATTATTATTGAATTAGTCTCTCCTCAGTTAGAAGTACCCAAACACCATCCAAGGTATTTTGGTTTTAAAATAAAGTACTTTGGTGTCTCCTAACACCATCCAAGGTATGAAAAAAGATTGTGTTCATATCCCCCTATTTCAACCACAACTCCCTAGATCTTTGATGATAGTATATATTCTCTCAAAAAATTAACTCTTGGAGTCTATCCTTCAACTCTAAATTTCATAAACCTTAATCATCAAACCCATCCAATTAATGCATTCATTGCATTTAATTAATAACCATTTGTCCTATTAACTTAGTTTACATTGTGGGCTCTTAATTTTAGGAGTGCCCACTTTAATTATTTTATTCATCTATTATCTCTTTCATATATGTGACCAATTCCATCATGGGTGGAATTTATATATTTATTTTAAATTCAATCATCAATTCCAATTCAACTATGGGTATTCCTATACTTTTGTTGACTCTTAGTTTAATTTTGATTCATGATTGAGTAAAACAAGGCACACTTTGTACATTAGGAGGTGCCCCATTCTACATAAAGGTGGCTTGAAATCAAATTAACATAAAGGTATTTGATTTTTGCTGGGATTTTCATATATTTTTCACCAATATTCAAATTTTGAGTCCTAAAATGGTTCAAAGCTTGGTATATAAGAAAGACTACCTCTCTCATTTTGGGTATGAAATTAAGATGTCTACATTCTATCAACTCAACAAAACATTGAAGTATTTCAAGAATTTCAAAACATTTCATCCCATCATATCCTTCATCAAGCATGGAAAGACACAATAATAATTATACAATTATGTATTTTGTGATGTCCTTTAAGGTCTTTGTGGGGTCATGTTACATCAACATAATTGTTGATCTTATTCTTTTTCAATACATGTACAAAATATTTGATTCCATTACAAGACTAATTTCATCATTTAAGATATAAGACATCTTATTCAATTCTCTTCTACAAATAATATGCTTTCTTTTTACAAGAATTTCAATTTGATTTTAAGGTTTATTCCTATGCAAAGGCTTGACTGGATTAATTTCATTTTTCTAGGAAAATTTCCCATTTTTTTATGTGCATGGATAGTTGGTGTGACTAAAGGATAAGTATAGGTAAATATAACAAAGAGTTGCAAGGAGCATAAGTATCAAAATTTTTGGCTCTCATGAACCTCTGAAGGCCTCTAACAAGTCTAGTCACCCTACACCCTCCAAATCACCCCATTCCTATAATTTAAAGTTGATTTGATCATAGGTTAGTCACTATTTCATATTTCCATAAATGGAATAAAAGAAAGTTTATAGTTTGTGAACTATCTACATAAAAAAAATTCTATTATTTCCCTACACTTAAACATTCTTCACCTTCCATTTTACATACCCATATTCAACTTCCCATAGTGAAGGAATCTTAACATCATGTTAGTGTTTGAGCCTTGTTTAACCCAATGAATCAACTTTAAGGTTCTAATGTGTGAAATAATTTAGTGAGATGTTCCTATTTTTTCATTTTATCCTAGAGAAAAATCCACTCATACCACATTTTCTTTCATTACATAAGTGTATAAGTTTAAAGTATTAAACCTGATGCAGATAACTTTGAGATAAGTTTAAATAGTGTTTGCATTTATATTCAGAAGTGTATGAGTAAATCATTATATCTAAGTATAGGGGAAGTATTTAAAATTTCTATTGATGTCACTTTACTATGTGCAATATTGTTAACCCAATAAATCAATTGTGCCTCATGCACAGAAAGAGTGGTATAAATTAGACCAGCATATGAGGAGAATGTTAATATCTATTTAATGTTATCATTAAGGGTGGGAAGTTTTCAGATTTGAGAACTTGATTAAGATTTGTGTGTGTTCAATATTATCATTATTGACTAATTTCTATGATGTAGTGTAGTTTCCACCCCTAGTTTATTTTTGTTATATTGTTGAATTCTTTGAGGCTAGTTCTCATGGTTATGTGATTTGATTTAGTGGTACTTGGTTACCTGATTTTGTTGATACTATTCACTAAATAATCTTCCATTTTCTCCCTCCCTAAAGGAAACAAACCCCCTATTATTTTGCAATAATAAAAAGAACCATTTTAGCTAATTTCATTTTCATGGCCTTAGTAAAGATCTTGTAGATCGTATTGCATAAGGATATCCAAAGAAAATATGCAAATGATCTTTTGATTGATGGAATTTTGGAATAAGAGTGATGAAAGTTATATTAAACTATTTCAACATGCAACCACATAACCTTGATTCCTCCACTAGTACAAAAACAACAACATATTACTACATAAACTACTAAAACTTGTAGATATGTGACTAATTTTGATCACATGACCAATGATAGTTTATTGCCAGACATTTATCTCCCAACCAAATTTATGACTAAACTATTTTAATCACTGATTTAGTCATTCATTGCTGTTAGTTGGTAGTTTATTTGGTAATTTATGTGGTAATTCTGGTAGTATATTTGGTAGTTTATTTGATAGTTTAATTAGCAGTTTATTTGGTAGTATATTTAATAGTACATTTTGTAGTTTATTTGGTAGTTTATGTGATAATTTTTGTAGTATATCTGTTAGTTTATTTGGTAGTTGATTTGATAGTTTATTTAGAATTTATTGGGTAGTATATTTGGTAGTATATTTGATAGTATATTTGGTAGTTTATTTTGTAGTATATTTGGTATTTTATTTGGTAGCTTATTTAATCATTAATTTAATCATGGTGGAATCGAACCACCATCCACTTACTTGTAAAGCAGGTGCTCTTACATTGAGCTAGTACCCTTTAAAGAATAGTAATGTTTCATAATATAAAGATAAAGAGAATTTTTTCATTATCAAATTCATTACATGTGACATTTTCCCCTTATTATAATAAAGTTGTGGAACAAAAAAAGAAAAACCTTAATAGTAGTAGTTAAGTGTAAAAAATCAACCAATTCATTTCATAACCAACAACAACATTGCTCAGATTGTGAAATAGTTTATTTAGTAAATTATTAAGTGTTTATTTAGACAATCTTCATGGCATCACCTTCTTTCCTAAATACTAGTCACCCATTTGTTAGCCTAGCCTTCTTTCTTGATCATTGTTATGGTGGTCATATTCTTCCAAATGACATCTTAGAAGTACAAATACAAATACAATTCTTCTTATTTTATAGAGCCATGGCTTAAAAAGGAATTACAAAACCAATTTGAAATGCTTCCACACAATCTTTGACTAGTTAATTCTTGGTAAAATAATAGACAAACACTTAAACACCCAACATAAATTTGATCAATAGCAATCATGAGGTTATATAAGGGGAATGATATGAAAAAAGAAAAATCTTTTTTTTTTTACAAACACAAAATGTGGGACAGGGCTCAAAGACCTCTTTAAGACACATCCAAACAATTCCCTTTGACACAAATCATGTTTAAGTCATTAAAAAAAAATCTTATTGTCCACTATATAAATATCTCAAGCTATCAAGTGACACTTTGTTATCTATTGATAGCTAAATGTGGATTCTTTGATGAAAAAGTAGAACATTTATGGTTAATTGTATGCCCTTAGAGAAAAATCAAATAGGACTTTAGTTCTTATTTGATTCATACTAAAACTCTTTATGACACATGAGTTGTAGGTATTCAACTTGGTTATGAACTATTTCAACACTTACTCTTTAAGGAAAAAATAAAGTTTGTTCACCAGTCACATTATGTATATGTTACAATCCAAACATTTTACCACTCGACGCTTTAGTAAATACATCATCCATGTTGTCATTTTAAAAAAAATTATAACTCTTTCTTTTGAGGTGAGGCTTCTCTTATAGAACAATGCGATTGAATGTGCTTTAATATTTTATAATAAAATAGATTATTTTCTTATATTGAGCTTTGATTTTGACACTAAAATGGATTGGTACCCTCATAGCCTGAAGAATGCATCTTAGCTAGGTATCTTTATAGATAACCCTAAAAAATGTTTCATACCTATCTTTAATAATTGATAAGAAATAGTGTGCTTCTTACTACCATAAGAAACATTAACCAAACATTAACCATATCAATTCTCTAGATGAAGATCTTGTAATCATACTACAACTACCTCCTCCACAATAGATCATAATTTCCACCAAGTCTTATAATATTTCTTTCAAAAATCCCATTTCTCAAGATTAGGAGAAGTAGATTATGAATCATTTCCATGCATTTTCACTTTGTTAGTTGGTGTTTTAACCCCAATTTTAAAATTTGATAACTTGGCCCCCTTGATAACTTTTTCATATTTTGCCTCTAAGTCTCCCCTAATCTATCTTGAGAAATGCTTTATGGAGTCTTGTTTCAAGAAGGTAATGTTAAGATTGATTTTTATCACAACAAATATAGTAACACATATGCCAAAACATGAGATTGAGAAAATAATTTCAGATGGTACAAAGTGGTTATGAACCTCTTGTATCTATCAAAAAGGTTTCAATGATTCAATGGTTCAAAGTTTGAGTTCATAGAGCCCAAATTCCAACTTCATTTTCAGATCTACACCATTTTCAGACTTGGAATGTGAATTCAAATGTAAATTCACCAATTAGCTTTGAACAAGGTTCAAATGGTTCAAAGGGTACAAAGGTTCAATATGCTTTTTAAATGGATTCATTGATTTGATATGGCTCAACAATTTGAAGTTCAAATGCATATCCAAGTCAGACTTTGATATGCAGATTCAAATATCCTAGTTTGAAGCTCAACTAGAAATTTATAGTTCAGCTCAAAGAAATGATTATGGGTGTGTAATTTAGTGGTTCAAGAGGTTCAACAGTTCAAAGATTCAGTTTTAACAACTATAACAGATTTTCTAAAAACTAAAAATTGGGTCTTAGTATGGGGGTCATAAATTTCAAACCCACTGTTGGATCGTGCTCAATTTTGGATAGGTGTGAGTAAAAATAATTTTCTAAATTAAAGTAAGAGAAAATTTCAAAATGTGTCTTGATTTTTTAAATACATATGACTATTCACAGCAGTGTCGAATCAACACTAATAGTCACAGAATGCAAATTGCAAAATATTAGTCATATTTTAGGGGCCATATTTTTCAATCCAATTGTTGGATCAACCTCCATTTCATATATGTCATGGAAAACCTAATTCTATAAACCTCCTCCAAATATTTTTATCAATTTCGTTATGGATCAAAAGTATGGGCTCCTAAGTGCAGCATTGTCAAAATCAGCAGTAATAGTCACAATATGCAAATCACAGAATATCAGTCATAATTCAAGGGTTATAACTTTTATTCTAACCATTGGATTTGTTTGAATTTTGGATATTTTTTTACTGACCTAATTATCTAAATCCTCTCCAAACAATTTTGTCAAATATATTACAAATCAAAAGTTATGATCATTTCTGTGAACTATCAAAATTGTCATGACAATTTTGAAAAGATGATAGCATTTCATCACCGATAAATACCACATGTCAAAGTATTCATATAAACATTATAAAATAATATCCATAAAGTCTTAATTATAATTTTTATAAAGACTTTATGTTATATAAGGAAATGGATAAAGGAAAATGACTGTGAACAATGATCAAAGGAAATGAGATTTAATTTATGATAATTTCCAAGAATCAGTAGCCTGAATTGAATTGAATTGATAAATATGCTAGTCAAAGATAGAATTGGGGTTCTAACTTTCAGATCTTTTCTTTCTCAAGAATTTGTGCTAGAGAAGAGAGAGCCATTTTTTTGGTTTTACTGATTTGTTGTGTTCCAGAGTTCCACTGCTTGGGCAGACTATGTGCTACATGAGAGGAGGAATTTTGATTGTATGAAGGGGGTAGTTTTTTATTGTAATTAGAGGTGCCTAATTTTATTTTTCTTTTCTTTTCTAGTTTTCTAAAAAATAATTTGATTAGCAGTATTGTTCAAAACTAGTATTGTTTTTGAGTTGAATAAGGATTTCATCATTTTGAAGACTATGTGCTTCAGATTTTTCTCAATCTTGGATTATGTGTGAATCGGGATTGAATAATGGAATTGAGTTCTACTACTATATTCATTTATTGTAGGGTCTATTTGTTGTTTGTTTAACCTTTCTTTTTCTTTTCAAGTGCATATATGGATGAGAAGATTGTATGCTTCCATTGTTGTATGTTGAGTCCTTTATTTCTATTTCAATTGTAATAATTTGCCCCCTATCCAAGAATAGTGTGGGTAGCCTTCGCTTTTAGGTTAAAAGCTTTATTGAATCTTATTCATTGTAAATCTAATTAGGGAGTTGTGCCCTATTAAATTCAGAGGGCACTTGCATAATTCAATGGCAAAGTGACCCAACTATTGGTATCTTTTTGCATCTTCATTTTTGGGAAATTAAGTGTTATTTTGATGGTTTATTGTGTGAAGACAAATCTATTTACACACACACTCATATAATTATAGTTTAAAGAAAACTATGTTTCATCCTCTTCTTAGTTTCATATATGGGATTGTTCTACAAAGAGATTTTTCTATCAATATTTTGGATCCATAATTCTAATGATAGTAAAAAGTTCTAGAGATCTTATAATAGCTCTGAAATGTTAGTGAAATTTATCTAAATAACCTAATCGATAAACATTTATAATAAATACTCTTATCCCTAATGTTTACACAAACTATTGTTTGTAATTTATAATTAATTTACTTTATTACCACAACATATAACTTTGTTTCTTTACATCTAGATAAGTTGTTATGTAGAAATCATAATGTTCTTAGTGATCTAAAAGATGTAATTTTTGAAATATAAATTTCAAAAGCTTGTTTGATTATAATTTTAAAAACTTATTCTCCATTTAAATGTTAAAGTTGTATGCTTATTGGGTACTTAAATAGGTGGTCATTGATATTAGAGATATTATTAATAAACATAAGTAGAAAAAGAGGTTATCAAATTTTCATAATTTAATGAATTTTCAGAAACACTTATGTTAATTACCTTGTTGAATTTTTTGATTGTGTTATACTTAAGGATAACTACTAAGACTATTGTGCCATCTCGATGTAGCTCTTGATTGTACTTTTAATTCACCTACACATAGCCAAAGGCCACTGTTGAGTATGCTTCTCTATCGAGGGTTAGCTCTATTGAACAACTATAATATTGAAGACCAAAACATATATAAATAAGGAAAGTCTCACCAAATAAAAAAGGTAACCCCTGTTTCAAATGAAGTGGGTATTCGAAGAGGCTTTAATAATGAAGTGGATTTTTAATGTGGCTTTATTTAATTATGTTATTTTGTATAAACTAATTGATAGACTTCCTCCCAAAGGTATTGGAAAAAGTTTAATTCTATAATTAAATTTAGTCTGGGACATGTTGCTCTAATGCATAAGACAATGTTTTGAAACACCAGTACAAAAACTATTGCCTTGAGGCCCTAGAAGCCATCTAAATATCTCAAGAAGGCATTCATCTAGAAGTATTGATAAGATATTTTTTGATCTCTCTTTAACTTTGACTATTACTTGTGATCAAGAGGCATTGTGATGAATCCTTTAATGAGGATGACATGATATCTCCATTAAAGAAGTAAAAAGGAGTAAAACACAATATTCCAATCTACTAGAATTTTTGCGCCAATATTTATTTTGAAGCTTTTAGAGTATCTCACACTCTACAAGTTCTAAATTTTAAAGGTTAGCTTTAAGATCTTCACTCATCTATAGAGTTTCATTGAAAAATTAGCAAATTTAAACATGCAAAAGTTCTCCTAAAGAGCTACTGATTCATTTCCCCTATCTTACCTATAACAACCTGGATATAGAATATTTGGTTGATTTGAAAATTCTATTTGGTTTTGGGCTCATTTATTCTCTTTAACTGCACCATTTTGAGATTGATATGTACCTTAAATTACAAGTGATTGTACCAGAAGGTGTGATGGCTATGTTGAAGAAACTAATGGGATTTTTTTTGAAGCTGCCTCATACATAATTGTCATAGACACTCTATTACGTGGGTATATTAGTTTCCCAAGTGCCTATATTTGAGGGACCGAAGCCATTTGGAGTTATAAATCAGATCTTGGCTGCAAGTTCCATCATGAGGTGACAAATAATTGCCTAGAACATGAATAGTATTATGATGAATGAAATAACATATAGATCCTTGCTTATAAAGCTAAGAAGAAGCTAGCCTTGCTTAGCCTACAAAAAAATACCATAATGCACCTATTTTATTAAAAGCTAATAAACTACCTATGCAAAGTGAATCATGAGGGTGATTAATAATTTGTCTAAAATTAAGAAAAAACTCAACCAGGGCTATTAATTAGCTCTTGAATTTCAGCTGATATAAGAGAAACTATGAAAGCCAACACTTGGCTGTCAAACATAACATTTCTAACTATAATATCTGATTAAAAACTTCACTAAATACTATCACAATGCTTGAAATTAAAACTTGTGCCTAAACAAGTATTTTGTCTCCTAACCACCTCTATGGGAAATTAAAAACATGAGGATGAATATATTGTTGTAACTAAAATAAAAATATGGTGGTGTTTTAGTCATCCTCAAGGGCTAAGAATTAGGAGTGATTATTCATAAAGTACATAGAAAAAATATGATCTTAAGCCAATAGTGATGTGGAATATTATAGAATGCAAATGCCTTAAAAAAAAATTAGTAGAATTGCACTCTGGGGGAGTAGTCATGAGTTCTATTGGAAACCATGGTAGGACTGAAGGGCAGAGCTATTGGCAAAGGTCAATTTTTTTAAGAATAGTAATTTGAGTTAAAATGTCATACAAAACCATAAAATGGATCCACGTGACTAGTGTGTAGCCCCATGTTAAACCATCGAGTTTCCAATCATATATAATAGAGAAGTTCTATAGAGCACTGAGTTGTTGTCATACTAGATCTACTTTCCAGTACCTACAGATAATAGAATTCCCTAATTGATATGGAAACATACCCATCAATCACCATTAATTCATTTAAACATGATTCTAACTAAAACATAAAAGACCACTACTAAAGAGAATATAAAAGACCACTACTGAAGAGCTAATAAGAATATACAATCATAGCTAGACAGAGTACAACAAGGATGTCATAAATCTAGACATAGCAAGGAGAAAAAGCATGAAATGGCTTTAAGAAGAATGAGAATATTGTACAAGGTGCAAGGATGAAAGCTGAAGTTGAATAGTAAAAATGCACATTATTTAGATGGTTATACTTACTAAATAAGTCATGAACAAGGGCTCTATAAATTACTATAATTGAAAAATCTTCACAATTCTATACTTAGATAATGTTATGTGCATTAGCTATATAATTCATTAGCATAACATTTTTTAGAAAGGCTGAAGGTGGTGTCAAAATTGGGAGTTCTATCATTGTAATGGTATTACATCATTGAGTGTGTAATGTGGGTTCGATTTTGTCGAACCAATAGAGCTGTTCAATTGTATGATGAAGGAGACCCCAACATCTTGTTATAAGATTTTGTGCTGGGTTGAATGTATGGGTGGTCTGTGTCCATGCTGGTGTTTGATCCTAAATGTTTGTTAGCAGTCGGTCCTCTACTAGTAGTGCTAGGAAATTTCCCTGTAGACCCCATCTTTCTATAATTTGTTGGTTTCATTGGGTGTTTGACTAAGATGTAAATTTAAGATAGTAGATGCAAGTGTGATAGTGCATTTTGTGGAGGCCAATGCCATTGGTTTGGGGCATGTGCAACATATTTTCTAGTCATGTTTGTCATGTGGCTTATAGGAGATTGGTGTATTCCATCTCTATTGGTATTGAGGCTGGTTGAAACCATACCTCACTTGATATATGGTGCATTTCACATGTACTTATAGATTTCTATATAGTGTTATCATTGTGTTCTCGTGCCTAGAAATAGTTGTGGTTTTTTTTTTTTGTTGGTTTTTTACAATGTTACCATGGTGTTTTTTTGAGGTGAAATAGTTTCCAATTTTATTATTCATTTTCCATTGATTCTATAATAAGTTTAAGCTCTCTACTGTGATTTTATTAGTATAATTTTATTAGTCTAGATGAACAAACATTTACACTTGTGAATGTTTGTAGGTGTGTGAAATGTGACATAGGTATACACAACACAGTAGCGAATTATTTATGTACCATTTAGAAATATATTATACATTTAATTTGTACACCCACATCGAAAGTGCTATTTATATTCCATTTTAGTTGGTGTTCCCCTCATAGCCCTTTCAAACGTCAATTGGCCTTGCCTGATTCTTATCAATGTTAGTAAGAAACACGCCCCACATGCTTTGGGTTGCAATTACTACATTAGGTGGGTTGTCTGGTTTTCCTTCAGCAAGGTAGCCTTAACCTCATCTTTGACCTCAAGTGTCCAGTTGCATCTTTCATCCCTAACCCTCTTGAGTGCACTAGCTATAGTTTCTAAATCTTCTATAGGTTCTACATGGGAGTAATCATAATCTTGACTTAGTGCATTGGCTATCCTTATCTATGAAGGATCACAAGTGTACTTCCTTTTTGTGTGAATGATGATTGACATTCTGGAAAACATCAAAAACTCCCATGTTAGATGTGTAATGGTTATCTTTGAATGAGGTAGTCTAGGTAAAATTGGGAAGTACGAATTGATGATGTGTATGTTTTGGAAAGAAAAATTGTGGTAATTTCTCTTTAAGATACAAACGGTTTGTTTTAAGATATGTATGAAATAGAAAGATAAGCTTTATAGTGAAGCAAGATTGGGATAAATCATATCTTATTATTATATGTATGCTGCTCATGTCAACCATGCACACCTAGGTAGTCTAAAGGTTAGGAACCTATCATGGTTCTATAAGAAAATGTTCCCATATAATAAAATATAACTGTAAATCACTAATAAATTGTACTATTTATGGGGTATGTATGCTTGAAGTTGCAAATAATGAACATAAGTAACCTATGACTTTCTGGGTATTCATGTTTCATCAAGCATTGTTGTACAACACTGTGAAAAGTTGTTCAAAAAATGAAAGCATCTCTAAAACCAACTTATTAACTACATATTTGTAACTTCTGATGTACAAATAGCAATTGGTAATGGAAACTAATTTATAGACTACATACTTGTAACCTTTGATGCATAAATAGTAACTGGAAATGGGTCACTGGTTCGCTGCTAATAATGTCAACTTTAGAAAATAATGTAAGAAGAAGACAATATAGGAAAATATGTCGGTGGATGATAGCCAGACAAAGTTTATTTGAGTAGAAAAAGTTGTTATTGGGAATAAGCATATTGTTTGAAATAGTCCAATAATTGGAAGAAATTGTAAAAGATGGGATTTCAAGTACACAAAGAAGGAATTTCAATTTACATAGAGATAGAGACGACCCAAAAAAAGGGAGTTCACCCTATGAATCTTGGATGCATCTTCTCATTGAATTATGCAGAACAAAATGAATATATAATTAAATTCAAGGAATAAACATAGGCACTCACTAAACAACAAATTTTAAAAATTCATTGTGATGGGCATAAGTGAAAATCGCACCATCTAGAACAACTCCATACTCCATAGTAGATTTGAGAAAACTAAGATAGTTACAAAGCACTAAAAAAGTTTTTCATATGAATTCTTGGTGCACAATATTTCCAGCATCTATGATTATTAACCTCAAACACCAATTGGACTGTATAATCAACCAGGCAAATGTGAGCCAAATATAAGAAGAATACTAGTGATAAATAATCTTTAACAATTTACATCCAATAATAACAAAGGTTTGGTCTGCTCACATGCAACTTGCAACAAAGGTGCTAGTGTAACTAATTATTAGGGAAAATAACATTATGTTCTACAACCCCTTAAAACAACATCTAGTTTCAAGGTGGAAATATGCCTAGCATTGTATGCACTAATGTTTGGCTTATAGGAGTTTGTGTAAATTCTTGGATCTGTATAAAACAATATTTAGAAGACACAAAGATGACATGAATGTGACTTATAGCAATATTTATGAGTAGTTAAATTCATCCAAACATGGCATTGTTTGGTTGTTTCTTTTTGGACACTGATCTGCTATATTGCTTCATTTAACTAAGCAGACTCATATTATCCATATTGTTCCATTAAAGAAGGTGGGTTTTTAAATAAGAGGAAAGAAGATTTAATATACTCATGAAGAAAACTCTATTTGGTCACATTCAGGCTAATAGATGAGGGATTCAAAGTAGTAGTCATAGATTTCATATCAAAAGTGTTCGCCACAACCAAATTTCCATCCCAAGTAAGGGGAAGCAGGATTTTTTGGTAAAAATTGTCTAAGTTACATAATCCTAAAACAAATTGACATAAAAGTATTAATATAACTTTCATTGAATTGAGTAAGACCAAAAGAGAAAAGAATTTTTATATAAGATCACCACTAATTTTTTTATTAATTTAAAAGGAATGAACATTCATCTATCTAATTGAAAGAAAATATAGAAAAAGAGTTTGAAGGAAATTGCAAAGCAAAAGTACAAATATAACTTTCATTTATTTGAGTAAGAGAAAAAGAGAAAATAATTTGTATATAAGATTATCATTAATTTGTTAATTAATCTAAAAGAAATGAATATACATCTATCTAATTTAAATAAAATATTGAAAAATAATTTTAAGGAAAATTTTAGTTTATAATAAATCTATAATCTAAAGCAAATTAAATTTGAAGATACTATATAAAATAATGTGTGATACAAACATTTTGTTCACTTCTTGAGGGTTCATGGAGGAAATTTAGCATATACATATTTGATACTAATGTTAGCATATACCTATTTGATTAGTAATGTGTTGTAATATTGATTCATGGCTTTGGATGGATTGGAGTGATGGTATGAAGTGAGAACTCAAAAAAAGTGTAGTTATTATGCAATAATTTGTTTGGACTACTACATTTATTGCAGACCATTCACGGTCCCTACTAGAGAAAATGACTCACAGGATACCTTATATTGATTGAATAAGATCAGATTGTACTAAAAGACTTGTTAATCAACAGTTTCAATAGTGTTGGTAAACAGATTTGTCACTGTAAAAATAGCCCAATGGAGTGTATGTGGCAAACTACTCACAAAAGTTGGATAGGCCCTTGGTATGTGGCCTTCCTCTATGTTTAGAGGGGCAGCTCCCTCGTATGATATAATTTTGAGGTTTTCAAATAAAGTGAAATCAAACTTTAAAAGATGAGAAAGCTCATGATGATGAATGTAGCACACAAATTCACAACTTTCTTGAATTAACATAGACCGTTGATAACAACAATCTAGATCTACACTTGAAGGCTACTATTAGCAAAATGTTGATTCGATAATTTATGAACATTTGCACAATATCATGAAAACACCCATTACACGGAAAGAATTAACATTTCAACTTTCAGATATGTAGAAAGAGAACTCAAAATGTGTTTCCTTTTTATTTATTTGCACCAAGAACATAAAGGAAATTTCTGATCACAAGAACAAAATCTATATGCACTTTCCAAAGATTGTCTTGTTACCAAAACTTTAACATAGTGTCCCCTTATTTTGAAATCCAAAAAGTCCCCTACAAAGCCAAAAATGACTCCTTATATGGACACAAAGGTTAAGAACTACCCTCTCATGGTTAATAATTACCTCCAAAATATTTAATTTTGGAGAGGTTAATTAACCTCACTAAAATTAACCTATACAAGGAAAACTCCAAAAACAAAACTTTAGCTAGAATTACTAAGAATGCATACATATCCAATCACTTGTCTTCTAGCTATGAACTCTACCTATGTGGACATGATTGACTTATCTTGAAAAGCCCTATAAGCATCAAGGATGATCATCATTGAATCATAATTGGGAATGAACACGTTCTCCATCCCGAGTTTGGCTATAAAGTATTTATCTTGGATCTCTTCTGACTCTTGTTGATAGGCTGAAATGTTGCAATCTTCCAGAATGACTATGACCAAACTAAGCTTCATCATAGTTTTAGCATCCAATATTTGATTATCCATTTTTGAATGAATTTGGACACTAAAGGAATCAAGAAGAAATTGGCTATCAATATGTTGAAGATCATTTACTACCACCCCACCTGTGATAGTAGAGACTAATTCATCTGCACCTTTCATTTTCAATTGTTTCCATGAAGCTATTAGTTTTTCAAACTTAGTGATCCCTTTGTTGATATTTATCACCTTCTAATTAATACTTTTACTCCAGATACGTGTCTGATTCTTACTTGGATCAGCAATAATTTTTTCAAGAACCAAGGTGTTTATATCTAACTTGGCCATTTCTTGTAATTCATTAGCTACTTTTTTCAAGGTGACTTTCTGCTCTTTGTTTCTTTCTAGCTCTTTAGACATTTCTTATATTTGTTCAATGGTTTTTCCATATATTTCCTTCACTCCAGTTATGAGTTTTGAAGCATCTTCTATCATTCTATTTATCCAAGCTTCAATCATCATACTATGTGACTTGTGTTTGTTTACTCTTTCAACAACAACATGATCAAGAATGCCATCAAGACCCGGTAAGACTAGTGAAGTAACTACTACCTTCACATTAAAGGAATCGCTAATCAAATTGATGTAAGACACCAACATCTGAACTTGCTCTTTGAGTTTCTACTTGGATCTTTTCTCTTTCTTCGATCTTTGTAACATTTGGGCAGTAGTCACTTCAAAATTCTAAAAATCTCTTTTTGCAATAGATGGACCAAGATCAACCTTATCTAGAATGAAATCTTACTCAGATGCTTCATCAACATTCTTTTCAATTATGGGCTTGGCTATTTCTATGCATAGATTGCCTGAAGTTTTATCAACTGCCAACCTAGACATCACTTTACTCTTTTTCACTTTAGGAGGCTTCTGAAGGAAACTAGAGATTACATCAAATGGAAGCGGAATCATCTGAAAAACTTTCTTTTTCTTTTGGAGACTAGTTTGGAGCCATGAATGTGTAGTAGTTAGAAGTGAAAGTTGCATGTCACTTGTTATATTTTCAGCAATCATCATTAAATCTTCTAAATTATATAATTGATTATCTAACTTTGTGATGTCTACTAATGATATCTTAGGAAGGGAGAGGCTCGAAGGAAGAATTACTATGTCATGAGAGGATGTAATTCGGATGTGTTGTTCAACAGTTTGAGGAGTTCTTTGATCCTTCTCATTAGGTTCATTTCCTTCCTGATTCACTCTAGTAGATTTATCTTTCATTTTTGTCCTTCTTCTTTTGACTGCAAACTTAGCCGGCTGATTTAGATCTTCATCTTGTTCTAGAGCACTCGTATCCAATTACTATATATTCTCACTAGAAGTTGCCTCCAATGCCATTCTAGATTATTTTCCTTGATTACCTCTCTTCTCTTTAATTTGAAATTCACCAATCACTTTTTTTTGCTTTGATTCTACTGACCCAATCTCTTGTTCTTGTAAGGACATAGGTAGTTCTTTTCTTTAGGCTTTTCAACTCCTGAACTAACCAATCAATAGGAGGATGATCTAGTAATTCAATTTTCTCATAGTAGAAGGGATCGACCAAGGAAACTTCATCATCATTTATACCTATCACATTGATATCCACAAGTCTATCACCTGCCTTACAATAAGCTGCATCCAATCTCTCTTCCTAACTTCGAAATCATTTTTGCAATCTTCCCAAAAATCTTCTAAAGCCAAAAAGTGACTGGGGCTGGGGTTTAGCTTTAACTCATTAACTACATAGCCTTTACTATCATAAGGGAAACACATAGTATAAGGATGCAAATTAATTGTGGCGATGGATCTCTCTACGTTCCTCACATTTGATGTAGTATCACAACTATAATATCCAATGCCAATAGGGAAAGGTATTTCATCTATCCTCCTATTCTTGCAAAGCTTATTGATTGACTAATATGTTTGCACATTTCAATCAAGACCAATTTATCATTGAAAAATCTAGGTAGCATAAGGGGATACCCATCACAGGCAACTAACCTGATATAAGTGAACTTTGAGAAGTATATGAAAACACTTCCATATTTTTGTACTTTCATTGTTGCTTCTGATGAAATTCTGAGTCCCATGTTTCCCTGAATTTCTCTTACAGTTAACATCTTGAATGCGTCCTTCACTCTTCTAAAATGGTGTAGGCTATTATCATACTATATTTAAGGAAGATGATTATAACTAATAGCCGTATCATCATATATTCCTTGTCTGTTAAGTGTGGCCAAATTTTGGTGCTTGCAATAGCATAGAAAAGATAAGAAGTCATGTAAAAACAGTCATTTGCCTCAAGTTCTATGAGTTGCCTATGTAGTGAGTCACTAATAATTTTAGCCCAATCAATGTGTTGTTTCCCTTCACAGATCATGTTAATAAATAAGAACATCCAACCCTCAAACTCATGTGAATCCTTAAGTCCTTTTATCTTGCTTAGTAGAGTCACCATATTTGCTACATCTTATTTTAACAATGATCTATGGATGGACTTGGCTAGTTGAGATTTCTCTTTCCTTGGTTGCAAGAGCCATGATCTGGCAACAATATTTAGACACTGAGTTTGATTCACCATATAGTACTCCTTGGTAGTTCTTAAATTGATGTTGGCATATTGCACTCTAGTAGGTAATCAGAAGGCAATGGTAGAAACAAGATCTAGATGGACAATCACTTTATTATTTGATGAAATGACTTCCATGGTATTTGGATGATAGGCTTTCATACATTCCAACACTACATCAGGGCACTGTGCTAAGATGGGGTGCCCTCCTGCATGAGCCAAGCCGCTTTTCAACATTTTTTTAGCTAAAGGGGCCTTGTCCTCGCTCTCAAGAGATGACCAAAAATCTTGAAGGCAAACACTTCCTAAAATGGTATCACCAATGTCGGGAAGTGTACTTTTTTAAATGGGAACATAATCTAGCCTTTGATATTTGTACTTCATGATTCAACTACTAATCCTTCTTGTTAATTCCTTTAAATGCTTGCAGGTTTAATGTATATTAAATTACAATTTTATTCAAAGCATGCATATTTACTTTGCATTCAATCCTTCAAAAGTTGGTGTGTGCATTTACATAGACATTTTGGCAAATAGTTTGAGTGCTTTGTCTATGTTCTTATGCTCCAGGTTGGTGGGCTGTCCAACGGGCTGTCCAACAATGTCCTGTAAAATAGTTAACATACCGTTGTCTTTACTCTATCCTCCACCATTTTGAATACTCGAGCTGTGAATTTCATGTTCACCAAACATAAACGTTTCATGAATCTCGTGCCTTGTCTGGGGGGCCTTTCTAATTGCCAAGTTAATGTGTAAAGCCATGAGTTGAGAGCAGAGATCTTCCTCCAAATTGTTCACATGCTTTGTCATGACCCAGTGGGGGATAAAAAAGTCAGCACACGGCTCTCATGCCTTAACACTCATGCACTCAAAGGCTGGGGAACTCTGTCAAATAGTTGGCATGCTTTGTCCATGGTCACCATCAATATAAATATGTTGGGAATCATGAAATGCTTGTTTGGAATTCGATGTAGAGTTATCACGGGCTGAGAATAGAAGTATTCCGCAATACAATCTTCATGTCAGCGGCTCTTTTCATGTCAAAGAATCGCATACCTCTATTTGAGATAATCGTTATCACAACATCATGACTTCTTCCATTTGTTGCGTAGGTAGAAAGAAAATCACTGAACGGCTTAAACATCACACACTAAGGCTTGATTCCTAGTGCAAAAGTGTTAAATAGTCAAAATTTGACTTACTTTTCCAGACTTAATTTCTTCCTTAGTGTGTGATGTTTAAGGCTGGCCAGAAATCACGAGTGGATATCTATCCGCATGTGGTATTTCACAAGGTTATTACTGCATAGGGGCCACATCTGCCTTTGGGTGACATTAAATCTCCTCCTTGTGAGGTTCGCTGCAGACCACGGTATGGATTATAGAATTGAAAACCGCAATACAATCTTCATGTCTTACTCCTCTTTGGAGGTGGGCTCAAAGCTGAGAGAAGTCGGTCAAACCTTGCGTGAGCACCTTATAATCCTCTCCCCAATGATATCTGCAAATAACCAATCTTCTGAAGTCACCTAATGCCGCGACTTGTGGGTGCGGATAAACTAGCAAAACAAATCATGTATTTTCCATATAGTTTCCTCCTTTCCCATACATGTGTACTGGGGCAGTTGTGATTAAAACATCAGACAAATATCTCTATATCCTTTATGCTTTGACGAATGTCCATACCCTGATAGCTCCAATTTGGCACAGGCAGCGAGGATGCCAATGTAAACTTTTCATGTGTATCGCCTTAGTTCCAATATGTGTATGGATTATAGAAAATACTAGTGATATCTTTTGAAAATCTCAGGCTCCTTCACTAACTTAATCTTCTTTGCACGTGGTTCCATTCCCTTTCCTCCAAATCGGGTTCTTCTTTCTCTTTGAAACCCGAACCTTATTCTCATTTTTTTTGGGTCTCTCTCCATTTTCAAGACCCAATTATTATAATCGGTTGTGTATTCTTGATACATCCGCACTGAAGTTGTGAGTTGGGGAAAAGAGGAAAGCCGCAAGCAAGTAGGTTAATTTATTAGAAATTTGAATCAATTCATTGTTGATTGCGTAGGCTCTTTTAATTCATTTGTGCTATTCACCACCTGATAGTTGAGTGGAGTGTGTGGCATGGAACAAGTGCAAGGGTTTGAACAAAAAAATTTCTCTTTATGCACTGGATTCAAATCATTGAGCCATGACATAATGTGAGCTGAAGATTGAAGTTTGGATTATTCTAGATATACTGTAAAAATATATCATAATCAATCTACTGAACAAAATGAATCATGTCTATTATCTATCATCGCACAGAAATTTTGAATCTTGGAGTGCCGCATCCACTGAATGGAGTACCAGATGCAAGGTTGAATTGATTCGTAATGATTCACCTTTCGATTCTCATCCTTTACTAGCTCGATCAGAGAGGTTAATAACCACCTCCAAAATATGTATTTCAAAGCTCGACCTTAACCTTTGAGACAAGAGGTTAAGGTTAATAATGGGGAAGAAAATACATGTTTTGAAAATTAATCTTAACCTCTTTGATGAAAAGGCTAAGATTTCAAAGTGAAACACGTGTTTTGGACCCCAACGTTAACCTCTTCTCGAAAGGTTAATGGTTAATGATTTGGTTAGGAATACATGTTTTGACCCCCAAACCTTAACCGCTTTTTAAAAGGTTAATGGTTAATGATGCGGTTGAAAATACGTATTTTTGGTTCCTTCATTAACCTGCCATAATTTGAGACTCCGATGGTGAAATTTGGAAATTCAAAGTGTAGGACGGAGCTGGTGACTAGCCGGAAGATTTAAAATCATGAAACTACCAAGAATTGGATAAGTCCTCTTGCACATTTAGATTAGAAATTTGGGTATAATAAATACCAGAGCAACAAGTAGCGTATAGAGTATTTTCTTTAATTGTTCAGAGTGGTATCTGGAAGCGAGGAGTGAGTATTTCAGCATTATTAAGGTCTAATGTTGATAAACTGAACCTTTTCAAAGAATAAAGGATATAGACACAACCACAAGACCTAAATAAAGGTGGAAGCATATAGTAAAACAAGCAGGCTATGAGGCCAAATTCAGCTATTTTTCGTCACAGTGGAAATGAAAGCCTGTCACAATGTATTTGGGGAGGTATTCTATGTTAATGGGAATAGTTAAAACATGATAGATAAAATGAAGCTTCCAAAAATAAGAGTGCCTCTGATGTATTTTTGCACGTTATGAAATGACATACCACTGATTGTCAGTGGGAAAACAGTCGATGACAATACCTGATTGAACCCCAACTGCTGGAAACTTGGACAAGGGCAATTCGTAAATCTCTGAAACCAACAGATAAGTTTGATGTCATTATAAAGAATACATGTTTCAGAACATAATGTTGTTGACAGTGCAAGGTACTACTAACCTAACAAGACATTTCCTAAGCTCTTAGATTGCCAGTTTTCATCTACCATGCTCTAAGATGCATAAATCTGTAATCAACTTTCTTTCAATGTTGGAGTAAATGTTAGTGAAAAAGGTATAACAATCATCAAGGGTTTTGGTAGACACAAAATAATTCTCACCATAACTTGCATCTGGGTATGGACTCGACCTGAATGGAGGAGGGGTGTCGGGCTGCATCCGCATGGGCTCGACCAAACACAAGTGTAACGTGCAACAAACGAACTAATGTAGCGTTACAGTTCATCCTTGATGTGGATGGTTTCTGGATGACTATCCGCATGTGGTACAATATGGTGTGCAGTTTTGTGAGGTAGTGACACACTCATTGCAACCTGAGAAGTGTGCCGAAATCTTCATATTTTCTACTTCTTTGTCTAAATGTTTTATACATTATTAAGCTCATCGACTCTGTGACTAAGTTTACTCTTCTGCTATACTTTCCACATGTTCGTTTTAGTATATTGTTCCAATTTGCATTGTTTTCACTTCTGATATTCTTGTTAGTACTACAATCTATGAGATTAAAATTGATATTCAATCTTTAAGTATTGACATCAAGATTACAACCTTGCAATCTCACTCAAAAACATTATTTCGTGATAATGTTGTTTTAGTTTTTTAAACAGGTAATTTAGTAATCTCATTGCATGCACTCTGTGTAGGAACAGGATGTTGGAGATTCAATATTGGAGAGCTAAGACAGAGGTCCCTATACATAGTGGTAGAAATGCAGAGCATAGATATTTTGCAACCGATGGAGGGACAACAGGGTATTGAGAGATATGTTATTGGTAAGAGAGACAATATTAATTGACAATCAAACCAGGGTATTGATCCTAGTCATAATCTAAGGTTGAAGAGGTTTACCAGACACAAAATTTCTAGAAAAAATGTCACTGTATGAGTTCTTATTTATAAAGAGGCAGACCCACGACTTATTTTCTCTTATCAATTAGAGCCACCAAAATTTACAAGTGGTTGCAAAGTGTGACAAATGGAGAGCGGAAATGCAAGAGAAAATGGACTCTCTGGTGGCAAATAACACTTGGGGTTCCCATTCAGTTCTGCTAAATCACAGAGCTTTCAAAAATCGATAGATGTTTTCATTGACTGAAGAAGATGGATAAGAAATGATACAAAGCCAAATTGATTGTAAAAGGCATTGATCAGGATAAGGAATTAATCACCAGTAATGATTCAGGTTCATAGTTTTAAAATTGAATATGTTGATATTAAAATTAATAAGTTTCTTCCAATTATAGAAAAAGAGCTGCACGGGGAATCAGATGTCGTGCCATAATATTTTATAATAATTGGACCTCATATTTGAAGAAAGGACTTTTCAATATTCAATTTACAATGTCTGCTCTTTACGTTTTCTTTGTAGAAATGATTTCGTTAGAACACACTTTTTAGATTTTGGGTAAGAGGTGATTTCCTAGAATGAAATGAAGGTATTCACACGTTGAATCCCATCTATAAAATTGTGATTGTTCCATGTATGTGGTCTGACTCACTCAGCTGAAAAACCTTTTTATTCTGAAGGCCTTAGATTTCTGTAAAGAAATTCAGGGACCTTCACTTCAGGTGTGGTTTTCCTTTCTTCTTGTCCACAGTCACATTGGGAGACTGTAGAAATTGTTTCTTAATTGTAAGAGGCCCCATTAATACTTCCATTAGAGTGATCTCAAATATTATGTATATTGATATGAAATCAAGTTTCAAAAATCTGCAAACAGGTACAACATTGATAATAATAATTGCTTGATTTTTTTAATAAATTGTCCAACTTTTATAGTGCATTCATAGCAAGTCATTTATAATAAACCCAAATTTTTCCAATGACTCTGAAACTAGCAGTTTTGCCTGTCATTTTTAAGAAACCCCAAATTTTCTGTGACTCTAAAACCAGCTTCTGTTTGTTCTTTCTCCAATCTAGTTTTATTCAAAAACAAAACAAACATTTGATCTCACAAACACATTCACAAATGATGGGAAATCGAGCTTGATTGCTTGCAAACAGAACATGATTCTTGAACTTATGGATCATGGGTATTTACATATTTTACTCCACCTTACAGTACATAAAAATGTTTTTGTTTCTCCTAAGGAAGGTCAAGCCAATCAATCCTTTATAAATATCAAGATGTAAATGATAATTTATAAAGTTCTTTGTAATATTTTGAGATGTTTCAAATCACATTACATGGTCTATTAGAGAAATCTAAAACATTGATGGTAAAAACAACTCACACAAAGACCAAGTTGTCAACATAATAGATTGTAAAAATTCTAATATCATTAAGATAGATCCATCCTGAAATCACTCAGGACACTAAAACATTCAAGGTAGATCCATCCTTGATTTGTGAATTTTTTTTGACTATGCTTGGAAGTGTTGTGAGAGAGGTTTACCAAGATGTCAAGGAGTGTGTTTGGGATTTTGGTTTGAAATGCACAACTCTCTGTAAGTAGGAGATATTTTCTAGATTGATAAGTAGGAGATATTTTCTAAATTGATAAGTAGAGATATTTTTCACAACATGACAAATGAGTTTGACTCAAAAACTGCATAGTTATATAGAAAATATCTCCTACTAATCAATTAAGACCAACTACCATCCAACTGGTGTTGGTTTCTTGACATTAACCATATGTGCCTCTCATTTACAATCTTAGAAACGAAAATGATATCAGAAATGAGTATGAGTATTCCCTTAAGTTTGAGAGTTGATGGGCAAAAGAGTATACCTACAACTTGTCAACAATGACCAAGTTGATTCTAATAAGTTTCAAATCAATATACCATCTCATATTTTTTAATGATTTTATATTTGTTAATGAAAATACATTTACTTCTTACGTTTGAATTATATTGAATGAATTATTTTGTTACTATTTTTTCAAATGACATATAATGATTCAGTGTGGGTGATTTATTTTGATGATGAAATATTATGATTTAAAATAGTGCTAACAACAAGAACACAAATCTAATTTAGAATGATTAGTAAATTTTAGTAAGGACTATAAAATTCTTATAACATGAATATTCTTCTTCTAAATCATTAGATCATATAGAGAATCATAGGATACCACTTGCATCATCCTTCACAATGATTTCAGACATTACAAATGATACTTTTAGATGGGATAAAAAAAGTAGAGCAACTGATGAGCGAAAAACATGTTCCCTTAACCATTCCAAACCTCTTGTGTGAATTTTTCATTGTTGTAGGGGGCATTCAAATCCTACAATGTGTATTTATGCAACAAAAAACATCTACCAAGAGCTTTACAAGTAAATCAAGAGTACATTCATGTAAGTGTTGGCATAAGCAAGTCAAGAAAAGATATACTACCAAAATCTTAGAGGGCTTTTATGAAGATTCATCTCTACTTGTTTATCCATCCTCTTGGATATGGTGTGTTGGATTTTACTAGAAACTCAATACAATGAGGTCAGGAAGAGTTCTCTCAAAATGCCTTATAAATGCATTGAATGGTTGCCTTACAATTTCAACTTTAGATACATGTTTTCTAGAGAGTTATCAAAATGAACACCATCTCTTATTTCATGACATGAATGATCAAGAGTTTATAGATAGCAATGTTTCAGATATTCATGAGATTTTTGGTATGATTTGGAGTTATTACTAATATAAAGAATTGGAGACAATGTTAATTCCGAATCATTTTATATGGTGGTAATGAAGTGGAAATTTTTTATTGATTCTATGTACTACTTCAACCATTGAACTTTGGAGGATTGATTTACACATTGTGTTCTTAGGTGTATCATAAAAGCCAAAATTTTAAATTGTATGAAGTGGCTATATTCTTAGGGACTAGTCTTAGAATGTTCATGGTTTTTATGGCATGGATGAAAAAATCAAATGTGTATCAGTTTAAAAGATTATGAAAAAAATGAATTTATATGTGTTTTTAAAAGAGCAAGAAGAGGCAAATGTGGAGACAACTCACTAAGAATGTGCAGATAACTCACTAGGAATGCTCTAGGTCATGGCTAATGGTTGCAAGCCATGGTAAAATAGTCAAAACATAGATATGGTTTTGATATCAATTCATACATTATTCCTAATATGAATTGTAATTATCCTGACTTGTCATTAAAATGAGCTGATAATCACAAAGTTGAACAACAAAATGCATCATTTTACATATTAAAAAAAAATCCATTCTTGGTTACTTGAGAAATATAAAATAATTTGTGTCTCATGCAATATGATCAATTAGATGGAAAATAATTGGAGCGAGAAGAGTAGATAAATACAAGTGCATGTTTGATCCATATGGATTGAACTACATACCCCCTTGCAACTAATTTCTATTGAAGATATACAGAGATGGACGAACCTACAAAACAAGTATGTCATGCGAACTAGTTGATGGAAAATATTCAAGGGCATAAAAAACACAACCTGGATATTTATCCACATGGATGCTTAGTACTTGACTTCGATGAGATCATAGAAAACCCTAAAGCCTATAAAAACTATGAAAAACTATCTCCTAAAGCTAGAAACATTCCTATTATAATGGTCCGACATAATCAGACCAACTAGATTACACGTCAATGATAGAGAAAGAAAGGTTATAAGGCATTGAGTACCTTTTAGAGTAGCTATTGTATCTAATGGTGGTGAAGAAATAATGAGATTAGTATCCATATTTTTAGCCACAAAAATGGTAACACCCCAGTCCTCCTCTGCTTCCATTATTTTTCCCATCTATTTTATGGGTATGTTTCTCTTGTGCTTCCATTATTTTTCCCATTTGTTTCATGGGTATGTTTCTCCTCCATTCATTTAACACTGTGCGCTCACATTGTTATAAGATTTTCGGTATTTTATAAACTAAAAAATTAATTAATAAATTTGAAAAATAAAAATACAATGGAGATTGGAGTTATGGACTACTAACATTGAAAAAACCACAATTAGGGTTTTCCATTTTTAATTAACAAAGGTTAGTTAGAGGTTTAAAAATATTAACAATTATTTATCTTTTTTTCATATTTATTATTAAAATCTATGATAGGCTTGTTTTGAATTGTTTATATTTGTATAATTTTTTTAAAAATGAAATTTAATTATAAATTATTTATTTTAAAATATGTAATATTACTAATAAAATTAATGAATTGTGCATAGATAAAATGAAATAATTTTGATAAGCTCTATTCATTAGAAAGCCCCTTAAGCTCATCAATAGATGTATCAAATGAAGAATGATACTTCCCATGCAATTTATAATAAGCTTCATTCCTTAACACTCTCTATAAAATTTATCAAATTTATTATAATATGAGAATTATAATTGGATAAGAGAAATTATGGATAGTGCATGTGTGTCACAGAAAGATGAAGTGATACTTGTTATGATATTTAGATCATATCTATAAAATGGTCTATTTTTTTAGTCAAACTCATTGACTAATGTATCATGAATAGATGCTCAAAATAAACCATTCTCTCATGACAATATATAGAACACTTAATACTTATTGGATTTGGGTAATGCTCAGAAAGGTGACACACTGAGACTTTCTTGGAGGTTACCCATCTCGGTACTATTCCAACTCAAGTGTGCTTAACCGTAAAATTTTCCTCAAAAATTAAGACCACTATGTGTGTCAAAACATCAAATTAACAAAATCTTTTCCAAATGGTATGCCTTACTAAATCATCCTCATAACAAAGATATTTAAAAAATTCAATTTATAATAACATTTATTATAACACTTTGCAATGTTCTATATTAATTACATCTTAAACTCTTCTCTCCCTCTTCTCATTCTCTATCTCCCTTTCTTTCTAAGTTGTCTTGATCTCTCCCTTTGAATATCTTGATTTATATATCTCTACTTTTTATTTTTCAGTATCTGAATATATCTAATATTTATCTTTGTTTCCCTTGACACCTCCCTCGTATCTCTTTATAGCTTTATCTCTATATCACTTTTTCTCCTATTTATAAATGTTAATATGTTCCCTTCTCCCCCTTCTTCTTTGTCTCCAATTTTAAGTCCTTAAAATGAATTTGATTATATCTATATATTATATATCTCTTTAACTAGATTATACCAAGATAAATTAGTATGACCCAAACAACAAAAAAATCAAACTCTTTAAAAAGTTGAAATTAAATTTGAAAAACTCAAGCTTTGTACATAAGTTGAAATTGTGAAATTTAGTTTCAAATTTCAAATTGTGAAATTTAGTTTCAAATTTCTCTAATCTATTAGAAGATGTAAATATACTATTTTTGTAATATTTTTAATTGAAAATTAATATGTTTTGTAATTAATAATTATTTACATACACTTCAAATATGTACATTCGAGCTCCAAATTATGCTTGTTGTGGGACTTACATTAGTCTTGACATTATTTTAAATTATAATATAATTTATATTAACTATAAACTACAACAATTGATGTACATGTATCTAATTGATTCACAATACATGATATTAAAAGCTTCCAACAACCAAAAATATAAAAGATACACACTAAACATTGAAACAAAAACAATAGAAAATACCTAGATTTATAAATCTACAAAATAGTTAAAGAATTTATTAATACGATTTTAAAATATGTATTAATCATTCATTTAGTCATTTATTTGGGTGACCAATTGCTTAGTCATTTATTTGATCATTTATGGGGTCACTTATCTTTGTTTGACTTTGTGATTTTACCCGATGACCAAATTAGTCATTTATTTGATCACTTATACTTATACATTACAAAACATTAATTGAATTTGATCACTTTTAGTCATGTGACTAAAAATTTTAGTGTTGTGACTAAAAGTTTTAGTCACATAGTCATTTATTTTCCAAAATTCTACTAGTGCTCTATTTCCCTCCATATGTACACCCCCATAAAATCTCAACATTTTAGTCCAAGAAAATGGAAGTCAATCCATCAGGACTAGGTGCATTGTCAACTTAATCTCAAAAATAGATTTCCTAGTCTCATCCAATAAAAATGGATCCAAGAGCATGGAATTATCTTGATTACATACGAGGGGAGGAATTCAATCTAATACCTTTGAACTATCCTGAGGGGTCATGTTTGAAGCTAAAAGGTTCTTAAAAAAGGAAGTTGCTTCTTGTTGAATTAGTCTCTCCTCTTTTAAAAGTACACAAACACCATCTTTGATTTAAAATAAAGTATTTATGTGTCTCCTAATGTTATCCAAGGTATGAAAGAAAATTGTGTTCCTATCCTCTTCTTTCAACCACAACTCCCTAGATCTTTGATGGTAGTATATATCCTCTCGCAAAAGTAACTCTTGGAGTCTATCCTTCAACTCTTTCTAAATTTAATAAACCTAAAGTGTCAAACCCATTGAAATAATACATTCATTGCATTTAATTAATAACCATTTTTCCTGTATTAACTTAGTTTACATTGTGGGTTCTTAATTTTAGGAGTGTCCACTTTAATTATTTTATTCATTTATTACATCTTTCAAATATGTGACCAATTCCATCATGGGTGGAATTTATCTATTTATTTTAAATTCAAACATCAATTCCAATTCAACTATGGGTGTTCCTATACTTCCATTGACTCATGGTTTAATTTTTATTCATGATTGAGTAGAAAAAGGAAAACTTTGTACATTAGGAGGTGTCTCATTCTACATAAAGGTGGCCTCAAATTAAATTAAGATAAAGGTATTTGATTTTTGTTGGGATATTCATATATTTTTCACCAATATTTAAAATTTGAGTCCTAAAATGGTTCAAATCTTGGTATATAAGCAAGACTACCTCTCTTATTTTGGGTAAGAAATAAAGATGTCTACATTCTATCAACTCAAGAAAGAATATAAGTAGTTCAAGAATTTCAAATAATTTCATCCCATCATATCCTCCATGAAGTATGGAAAGACACAATAATAATTATACAATAATGTATTTTGTGATGTCCTTTAAGGTCTTTGTGGAGTCATGTTACATCAATGAAATTGTTGATCTTATTCTTTTTCAATACACACAAAATATTTGATTCCATTACAAGAATAATTTCATCATTTAAGATATTAGACATCTTATTTAATTCTCTTCTATAAACAATATGCTTTCTTTTTACAAGAATTTCAATTTGATTTTAAGGTTGATTCCTATACAAGGGCTTGGCTGAATTAATTTCATTTTTCTAGCAAATTTTCCATTTTTTTTGTGTATATATGATAGCTGGTGTGACTAAAGGATAAGCTACAAGTAAATATAACAAAGAGTTACAAGGAGCATAAGTATCAAGAGTTTTTGGCTCTCACGAACCTCCCAAGGCTTCTACCAAATCTAGTCACCCTATACCCTATAAATCACCTCATTCCTACAATTTAAAGTTGATTCAATGATAGATTAGTCACTGTTTCATATTTCCACGAATGGTATCAAAATAAAGTTTATAGTTTGTGAAAGAAAATTCTATTATTTCCGTACACTTAAACATTCTTCACTTTCTATTTTACATACCCATAGTCATCTCCCCATGGTGAAGAAATCTTATCATCATGTTAGTGCTTTAGCCTCATTTAACCCAATGAATCAAATTTAAGGTTATAATGTGTGAAATAATTTAGTGTCAGGTTCCTGTTTTTCATTTTATCCTAGAGCGAAATTCACTCATACCACATTTTCTTTCATTATATAAGTGTATAAGTTTAAAGTATTCAACCTGATGTAGATAACTTTGAGATAAGTTTAAAAAGTGTTTGCATTTATATGAAGAAGTGTATGAGTAAATAATTATATCTAAGAATAGGAGAAGTATTTAACATTTCTATTGATGTCACTCTACTATTGTAATATTTTTAACCTAATATATCATTGTGCCTAATGCACATAAAGAGTGGTATAAATTAGACCAGCATATGAGGAGAATGTTAACATCTATTTAATGTTATCATTAAGGGTGGGAAGTTGTGAGAGTTGATAACCTAATTAATATTTTTGTGTTTTCAATATTATCATCATTGACTAATTTCTATGATGTAGTGTAGTTTCCACCCCTAGTTTTTTTTTTTGTTATATTGTTGAATTCTTTGAGGCCATTTCTCATGGTTATGTGATTTGATTTAGTGGTACTTGGTTACTTGATTTTTTTGATACTATTTACTGTTGGCATTATGATACATTTTTGTCATTAGTTACAACACTTATTGGATTCTGAATGCCTACCGAGCTCTCACCGGACATTCCTTTGTAAGCCAAGCTTTACCTAGTTCTCAATGTTTACCGAGTGATCGAGGTGAACAAAGAAGTCAGTGTTTACCGAGTGATCGAGGTGAACAAAGCAGCCAGTGTTTACCGAGTGTTCAAGGTAAAGAAAGGAATCAGTTTTGACCGAATGAAGATGTACTTAGTATTGACCGAGAACTTCGTGATAACCGAGCTCCTGAGGTTATCAAGGAAATTAATTTTACCGAGCTCAGACGGTTATCAAGGAAACTAACTATCACCGAGTCACAAGGTTCTATCGGGTGTTTTCTTTGATCACCGAGCTACAGTTCAGATAGAAGTGTTCACCGAGTGACATCTCTTCTACCGAGTCTCCAGTGGTTACCGAGTTTAGAACAACTCGAAGTGTTTAGTATGGACCGTGCCTTCACTTCTACCGAGTGCATGACGATGCCGAGTAATGCAGTGGACGCCGAGTATCAGAAGAACATCGAGTCAGTTCAGTGAACCCGAGTTTTTTCCTTGGGCCGACTTTGTATAGAGATTTGCACTTGTTGTTTTGGCCGACCTTGCATGCATTATTTATTTCGATGGTATATATATGCAATGTATTGTATCATTCAAATGTGATGGCAATAGCAATAGTAATTGTAATGAATGAAACTATGAAAGTGTGAAAGAAATACATGCGTGCGAAAGTATGTGTGCTGAGTTGTAAAGGTATTCGGCAAGGTCAAGTTTTGGAGCAGAAAAGTTTTATTTATCACATCAAGGTGAATCAGAGCATAGCGGATCTTATCAGCAATCAGTTGCAATCAGATCCACTGTTTCATTCTAACAGGTGAATTAGTTTTTGTAAATCCTTTAACAAGGTAGACTTAACAGTCTTTTGTAAATCTCCTAACAAAGTGCATACTTTATTGTATGTTTGTAAATCCTCTAACAAGGTGGATCTAGCAATCCTTTGTGCTCCTAACAGGGCAGATCACCAGAAGTGGTCATTGTAAGCCTTAACCGGCCAACTTCATACTGCAGTAACGAAGCTTTGTGGGTTTCATCCCCACCCCAGTTTTACTTTCTATTTGGAAGGTTTCTGGGTCACCAAATCTGTGTGTTCAAGTGTTGCAAATGATTTTGTTTCATGCTTACAGTAGGTTACTTTAATGAATGGTGAATATATCAGTATGCAGTTTTATTGTTTGAAATTTTAGAAGTTACTGATTCACCCCTCCCATCTCAGTAACTTGTCATATCTTGAATATTTCCAACAATTGGTATCAGAGCAATAAGGTTCTCAAGATAAAAGTTTCATAGCTTGAGCAAAGATCAAGGACAATGGAGATATTCAAACTTGACAAAACTATTGAGAATGAAAAGCTAGATCTGGAAATGGCCATGGCTCAACTCAATGAAGCAAAAGAGCATCTTTCACAATCCTTGAAAAGAAGAAAAGAACTTGCAAGACAAATGAATGACCATCAGTATGTTGAAGAAAAGATTGAAGATCTCTCACCATCAAGTAGTTCAGATGAAGCTGACAAAGCAATCAAAGAACTTTTAGAAAAGAATGGATCTCTGCAGGAAGAAGTAAGAAAGTTCAAAAGGGAACAAGGAATCCAATCCATCAGGCTATGCGAAATCTTGGAGCAAAGGAACAAGGCAGCTGAAGACTTAGAGGTAAGGAATAATCAATCCTCTCAGCTTGAAAATCTTGTAACTCAATTATCTAATGCAAATGAAGAAATTATGAATCTGAGATCTGAGAATGAGAATTTGAGAAATGACTTAATTACTGAAAGGCAAATCAATGCAAGCTTACAAAGTGATCTAATCTCTGAAAAACAAGTCAATGAGAGAATGGTAAAATCTCAAAAGGACATGGATCAATTGAATCTGCAAAATGAAGAAAATTTTCATAAACAAAATGGTAAAGCAAGCCTTGGATACAAGGAAGAAGGTGAATCCTCCAAACAGGGTACTCAAAAGAATCAAAAACCTACTTGCAGCCACTGTGGTAAGTTAGGTCATACATCTAACAGATGTTGGAGCAATGGAAAAGGCAAATTTAATGGAAAGTGCTACAATTGCAATCAGCATGGACACAAAGCCAATGAATGCAAAGAGAAACCAAAATTTGAAGGTAAATGTCACAAATGCCAAAAGCAAGGTCATAAGGCATCACAATGCAAATCCAAATCATTTAATCCAGCTGAACAACTTGTCAAAGCAATATTTGGTTGGGACTACAACACTTGGTGCAGATGTCATTATTGTGGAGAATATGGTCATATTGGCATAAACTGTGCAAGGCATCACCTAAGAAAAAGGGATACCACTATAAGATGTTATACATGTACAGAACTTGGTCATATATCTAAAAACTGCATGAACATAAAAAAAGTCGAGGATGAGAAGAAAATCAAAGTAGACAATATTTGGAAGCAAATGAAGCAGCAATGGATTCCTAAGTCTACCGAGCCAGATAATTCAAGTGATGGAATGGTCACTCAAGAAGTGAGTGACTCTACCATTTCCAATTAAGACTCATCAGGATAAGACCAGGACTGTATCTACAAAGCAATATCCTAAGCAGTCCTAGAATGAAAATATGATCAAATTAGTATTTCAGATACATCAGGATCATGGTCGGTACATGACCTTACCGAGCTCAGTCGGGTGCAATAAGGCTTCTTTCACCAGGTTGCACTTACCGAGCATGGTTGGTTCTTCTCTTACCGAGTTAAGGTCGGTTTAACCTATTTTCTTTTGGTCACCGAGTTGCGAAGTTTAAGCCGAACTAGTGGATGACAGTCTGTCGATCGCAGCTACCTCCGTACTGAACATTAATGGCAAATTTTTCATCAAAAGGGAAGATTTCAACCTCATTTTTCACCACGAATTCGAGATTTACACAGAAAAAAAAGGGCTTTCAAGCGAGTTCAAGCGATTTGAAAAGATTTTCCAGCAAAGTATTCTTACGAAACCTTTTCACTCACCGAGTAGCAATGGCATCCGCAAGCACCAGCAGCAGCAAGGCGAAGAGAGGTTATGAAATGCTTGTGAAGGGAGTCGAATGGAAGGCGCCCAATTTCAAAATTGTTCCTGCCATCGCTGAATCACTCGACCCGCATGGAGCTCAATCACAGATCCCTCCAAAGGTACTTCTAATCAATGATATTCGTACTCATTTCAAGTGTACTGTGCAAGAAATAGGGACACTAGATATGGATAGTACCCTAGCCGAGTTATGTGTGGATGGAACCCTAAAACCTGAGTTCAAACATTTGGAAACCAAAGGCTTAACCCATATCCCGCATCTGCCAAGGAGTTTCCAAGTGAAATGGGTGAGGTATATCTTAAGCCGTGTGCATAATGGTCAGTTGTGGTTGGAACAACCCGTTTTGATAACTAAAAAGATGATTCACAAAATCACGGGTCTCCCGATGCTCAGCAAAGCCAAAACCACCAAAACCCTAGGACGGGATGAGTTACAGAGAAAAACCCAAGCTGAATGGGATGGCAGAGGTTTAAAGCTCAACAATGTTTCAGATATAGAACTGAAATTTGGTATTTGTGTTATTGCATACAAACTGTATAGTTCCGGCAGGCTGAATAGTGTACCCTGTGAGGCTGTAGATTTGGCATATAAAATTGTAAATAAAAATATGGAGTTTGACCTAGCTGATGTGCTATTAAAACAATTCAATAAAAACATGGATAGCATAAGGACTGCAAAGACAAACCCTTGTAAATTTGGTTCTTTGCTAGTTTGTTTATTTTTCTATGTACAAAAATTCTTTCCATCTAAGGGTGCAGTTGTATGGAGAAAAGATATCCCAATTTTGTATCAGATTAAAGAGTTTATAGCAGAGATGGGAGAAAATTTTTATAGTATCATGGATAACTATTTTGAAGACTTTAAGGAGAGAATGAATAACCGATTCAGAATTCCTCCAAGGCTTGTTGAAGAATATAAAGATGACGTATGTTTCATGGTTAACTGTGACAAGGTGTACATACAGGCAGTTAGACCCCGAGTTGCATGGGTGAAACCTCTTCCATATGAGGTAAATATTGATGAAATAAGGGATATCATTGAAGCACTGGTAAATGAGCCAGTAGACCCAAGGCAACAGATTTTTTGTACTTATGATGAAGCAAAGGCCAAAATTGAACTAGAAATCAAAATTCCACAAGCCATCAACAAAGGTAAGAGGAAAGTGGCCAAACTGAAAACTGCAATAGGTCCTCTTATGCTCACCGAGGGACAAGGTGAAGATAAAGAAAGTGAAGGAGAAGAAGAAGGAGAAAAAGAATCAGAAGAAGAGCAACCGGCAAAGAAGAAAGGCAAGGTAATCATTACCAAGCCCAAGAAGCAACCTACTGCAGTATTTACTCGGAGGACAAGAAAAGGTATTCAGGAACCTGTATTGGTCAAGCCTGCACCTACATTCGAGCAAAGGCTCAAATCATTGGAAGAAGGAGCTGGCATCGTAAATTTCAAGGCATTGAGATTTGAGACAAGGACTGATGCAGAGAAAATGCAAATTGAGGAACTAGTACTTAACAAAATGGGAAAATGGAAATACTCCCCGGACCAGATTGCTCCTCATATCTCTAAAGAACTACTGGAGAGAGTACAGCCAAGATGGGAGTTAGCCACCAAGACAGTAAAAGATATATATGAGCAATCCCTGAAAAATCTTCGGCCTAGTCTCACTAGAGCAGAGGTAAAATCTGAACTGAAAACCTATGAAGGTAAAATGATGATCAAATTCCACACTTGTTTGATTTTGATCAAAGATATAGAGCATGTTGTAAATGATGCTACAAACATGTGGAAAAACATCTATCGTCTACATAAGCCCAGTGTAGACCCAGTAGAAATAAAGGATGATGATAGCAGTAGCAGCAGTGATGAATCGGATAGCGCTCCATCCATCACAGTTACACCAGGAGAGTTGCATGCAATGATGGAAGAGAAAGAGGAAGAAGACAAAGAGGAAGAAGCTGAAAAAGAAGATAAGGAGGATGATCCGGTAAAAATTGCAGCAGCAGTTATTGCATCCCTTCCTCACTCCCCAGATAAACCTGTGACATCATCAAGGTTGAAATCAGCTTCAGCAGGTTCATCTACACCAGATTTACCATCTACACCTGCCATATCTCAGCTCCAGGTATCATCAGTGGAAGTGACTGCCACTTCATCTACCGAGCTGCACCCCTCTTCATCTATCGAGTTGGCCTCCTCGACTCCACCATCATCAGTTGGTATTGCTGTAAGTTCTCCAATTTTAACTACTCCAATTTGTTCTACAATTTTGTCGCCATCTACTTCAGGCACAGTAAGCTTAGATACTATATTACCGAGTGTATCACCATTTTTGGCCAGTACTCAAATTTTTGACTCTGTACATACTCCTATTGGCACTCAACCCTCAAGCATCCCAGTTTTTACTGCTAGTCCTTCTGTCTCTACTGTTGTGTCTATTCCAAAGGTCAAACTAGTCATCTCAGAAGTCAAACAAAAGCAACCATTAAGACTTATGATCACTGGAAAGGAAATTCCTGAAGACATTGACTTGGACACAGAGATAGTAATTCCAAAGATTGACTTTGATAATGCTACCATTGAAGAAATGAGATATGCTAGTCAACTTATTGAGAAAAAGGCTACTCAGATGCAGTTAAGATCGGAAAGGGATAAGGAATACAGGATAATTGAGGATGCCCGAAACATAATTACTGAGGCTATAGGTGTTGATGTTGATACTTCTCAACACATTTTGATTCAATTGGAAGAGGCAGTTAATAAATTCAATGAAGATGCCTCCGGACAAGAAAAACTGATTGAGCGTGCAACAAAGAAATTTGATAATAAGGTGTTGGGGCACATTGCCCAGAACATTGCAATAAATCAGTTTGCATTAACCTCAGTTTTGGCAGATATGGAAAATTCTTTTAATAATGTAACATCTCTTTTTGCTAAGCTTTGTGATGTTACCGAGTACACTAAGGGAATAAGAGAGAAACTAAATAAAATTGATGAAGATCTGAAGGTGAGTGCACAGAACTTGAAGCTTGACCCCAGTTCAAGCTCATCTCATCACCTCAGAATCAAATTTTTGTCAGAGAAGCAGGCAAAGCTGTTGAGAGAAGAGGCAAGGATCCGATCTACATTGATAGATATCCAAAACATGATCCTTCCCATCATGGATTCAATGCAGAAGCACATTGCACATTTAAAGACATTAATCCATGATAATAACTTCTCCATTGCAGACCATGTGATTGAACTTTCGGCTGAAGTTCAAGTAGCTCTTTCCACCTGCAAAATTTTGCAAGAGAATTGGGATAAGACTCTCCAACTTATTCTTCAGGTACATTCAGAGTTCATCTCTCATTTTGGTGTTTCTATATAAGTATATATATTCTTTTATTCTTTGGCATTACTGTCAAAAAGGGGGAGATTATTGTTGGATATGTATACTATGGGTGAATAAGTGTTTTCGGAGAAATTGTACAAAGGAAGAGATATACAGCTCATGTAAATACTGTATGTACATTCTATGGGGGAGTTGTATATAACGAAGCTATGTATATTCAGAATCAGTCATCAGCATGTCAGATAAATTTTGTCTCATAAGTGTTTTTTGTCACTAATGCCAAAGGGGGAGATTGTTGGCATTATGATACATTTTTGTCATTAGTTACAACACTTATTGGATTCTGAATGCCTACCGAGCTCTCACCGAACATTCCTTTGTAAGCCAAGCTTTACCTAGTTCTCAATGTTTACCGAGTGATCGAGGTGAACAAAGAAGTCAGTGTTTACCGAGTGATCGAGGTGAACAAAGCAGCCAGTGTTTACCGAGTGTTCAAGGTAAAGAAAGGAATCAGTTTTGACCGAATGAAGATGTACTTAGTATTGATCAAGAACTTCATGATAATCGAGCTCCTGAGGTTATCAAGGAAATTAATTTTACCAAGCTCAGACGGTTATCAAGGAAACTAACTATCACCGAGTCACAAGGTTCTATCGAGTGTTTTCTTTGATCACCGAGCTATAGTTCAGATAGAAGTGTTCACCGAGTGACATCTCTTCTACCGAGTCTCCAGTGGTTACCGAGTTCAGAACTACTCGAAGTGTTTAGTATGGACCGTGCCTTCACTTCTACCGAGTGCATGACGATGCCGAGTAACGCAGTGGACGCCGAGTATCAGAAGAACACCGAGTCAGTTCAGTGAACCCGAGTTTTTTCCTTGGGCCGACTTTGTATAGAGATTTGCACTTGTTGTTTTGGCCGACCTTGCATGCATTATTTATTTGGATGGTATATATATGCAATGTATTGTATCATTCAAATGTGATGGCAATAGCAATAGTAATTGTAATGAATGAAACTGTGAAATTGTGAAAGAAATACATGCGTGCGAAAGTATGTGTGCTGAGTTGTAAAGGTATTCAGCAAGGCCAAGTTTTGGAGCAGAAAAGTTTTATTTATCACATCAAGGTGAATTAGAGCATAGCGGATCTTATCAGCAATCAGTTGCAATCAGATCCACTGTTTCATTCTAACAGGTGAATCAGTTTTTGTAAATCCTTTAACAAGGTAGACTTAACAGTCTTTTGTAAATCTCCTAACAGAGTGCATACTTTATTGTATGTTTGTAAATCCTCTAACAAGGTGGATCTAGCAATCCTTTGTGCTCCTAACAGGGCAGATCACCAGAAGTGGTCATTGTAAGCCTTAACCGGCCAACTTCATACTGCAGTAACGAAGCTTTGTGGGTTTCATCCCCACCCCAGTTTTACTTTCTATTTGGAAGGTTTCTAGGTCACCAAATCTGTGTGTTCAAGTGTTGCAAATGATTTTGTTTCATGCTTACAGTAGGTTACTTTAATGAATGGTGAATATATTAGTATGCAGTTTTATTGTTTGAAATTTTAGAAGTTACTGATTCACCCCTCCCCTCTCAGTAACTTGTCATATCTTGAATATTTCCAACATTTACATGTTTGGATTATATATTTGATGAGCTAGCATATACTCGGGTATTTGGTTTTCTCATGGTTATTCTTTTGATGATGATGTTTTGCATACTTTATATAGTGATTTTAGTTGCTTTCATGATGACAATTATATGGATGATTTATGCATGGTTTTATGGATACTTACCCCACACTTTCATGTGTATGGTGTACATGTATATTTTACTTTATGTTTGACATATCTGATGTGGTCGAAGGAGGGAGTCATAGTCACCTACTAGTTAGGATCTATGAGATGTATCTCTCCCGATCATAACCTATTTAGTTTAGATATATATGCATATTTACATGTGAACTTAGCTTTTATGTAGATTGCAACTACTGTGCATCGACTTCCCTAAATTGCCAGGATGAGCATGGCCTATAGAAGTATCTCAATGCTAAAAAAGGAGAGATAGTTCTGAAGTCCAAATCCTAAACCTAGGCCTAATTGTCCTAGAATAAAGGACAAGTACTTGAGTTCTTCACCTTTTTGAATTCATCAAAGTGAAATGAATTTGAGATTTTAACCTTTGAGTTTGATTCATACTTTGTCTTTTTAGTCAAGGTTTATCTTATTGAGTTTCTGGGTATGTTGTGATTTTCAAATATAATTAAATCAACCAAAGAGATTATTAAATGAATTAATTAAAGAAAAAAATTATAAAGAAAAATTAATTTAATTATATTTAGTTAATTGAGAAATTAACTAAATAAAAGAAATAAATTTAAAGATTAAATTAAAAGATTAAAATTAGCGCAATTATATTTAATTAATTTAATATTAATAAATTTAGAAGTTGCATTTAAATAATGGACTTTCAATATTATTATTAGTTAATTAATAAATATGTTTTCTAAAAATGTCTTTTTTATTAAAAAAATGAAGTGGGAATAATTTAAATAAAGTTTAATTTAATTAAAGGCAAAAGACATGCACAATGGAATTTAAAAAATAAAATAATAAAGTTTTATTTTAAAAGAGGTCTTTCCATGTTCAAAAACCAGAAACCCTAGGTAGAGTTAAACTCTATTAAGAGATTCGAGCTCATTCATACACACATGTTTCGAGGAGCAAAATTTGGAATTATAGTAAAAGAATTGTTGAAAGTTTCAAAGGGTTTCGATTTTCATACATTCACAGGTTTTCTCAGATTTTAGCTTTTGTTTTGAGGTAGGGTTTGAAAACCCATTGTAGAATTTTATTGAAATATGTGTCTACTTCGTGTCTTCCTGGGTGCTTGCATAATGCTTATTAGTTTATTGTATCAAATTTTGGATAAAGATCATCTCTATTGTAATAATAGCAATGGTGGTAATCTGACTGGGGTATGCCCCATTTATGGTGTAATAATAAAGGATCATGGTCCTTGGCTAGACTGGAGGTTTTCTTCCTTGTTCTTTCCTACCAATGCCCATTTGAACAGAGGTACTCTATTATAAATAATTAATTTTTATTTATCAATATTATCAAGGCCTTGGCTATTTACAAATCAAAAAAAGAAATTTGGATAAAGAATTAAATTATAGATTTTGAAAAGGAAAACTTATTAATCATGAAAATGTGATTGAATAAAACTGTAAATTTTTTTTTTTTAATTATTATAATTGTATTCTCTTAAAACCCTTTTATAGTATAGGAAAATTCAATTATAGAAGATTGGAAGAAAACTTAAATTTGTCATGTGATTATCATGAATTTTCTAAATAAAGATAGATATTCTTCTTATATCTAAAACAATTTAATTGTAAAATTTACTGGGAAAGCAAAAGATTAATTGAGAGGAAATCATGTGAAAATACTAATTGCATGTTTTTTTATTTTTAATAAAAAATATAATTTAATTTTCAGATTTATTTATTAAAAAATAAAAAGTCTTTTTTAATGATTAATTATTAATTTTAGAAATTAAAATAAAAATTATTTTAAAAATATATTAATTATAAAAAAGTTATTTTTTAATTTATTTTTATTTTTTTAAATGCTACTTATTTTCTTATAAGTGGATTTTTAATATTAATTCTTTTTAAATACTTTGAGTGGGTTATAACTTGTTATATATTTATTAATGCAAGTGGAATTATAAGTTATTAAATATATATTTGTGACCTAGCTATATTTTAAGAAGAGTTATAGTTGAGTCAACTATATAATCATCTAGTTATGAATATTTATATATTGTGAGAGAAATTGTAAATAGTTTAATTATAATTATAATTTCAAGTTTGAGTTATCTCGAGTTGAATTATGAATTAAAGGGAAAGTAAATATTAATATTAAACTTAAATAAAAATCAAATTAATATTTTAGAAATAAAATTGATATCAAGATTTAATCCAATAATGTATAATTATGTTCTTAATTAAATCATTCATGATTTAAGATTATTTAAATTGATAAAATGCTAATATTGCATGATTATTAACCTTTATCCAACTATGAAATGATTATGAAATGAAAACTTGAATTTGACGCAAATCAATTTTTATGGAATTTGTTTTTAAAAGACCAAATAACTACACTTGTTTTAAATGTATGTCGAAATGTTATGTTTTATCTTTTTATCTTGTGAGATATTTTTGAGGAAACCTGGTAGTTCAACAAAATAGGATTGTTTACAAAAGGCATGGGAAGTGATGGTTTTATGATGCTGCTATGTAATATTATTTTGTCATGATTATTTCATTCCCAAACAATGTTCTATATTGACATATTTCTGTGATGAGATCGAGTTTTTTTTTATAAGCTTGTGTATTTTTATTTTTTGGTTTAACCTATGTGGTTTTCGATCAGTTATCTATTGGTGTTTTCTAGTTTCTTGTATATGACTAAGGTGAATATTGTGATATCCTTGGTATAACCTATGAGGTTTTGATCAGTTATCTATTGGTGCTTTCTAGTTGCTTGTATAGGACTGAGGTGAATATTGTGATTTTATGAGATACACTTTTATGATCTTAGGGTAGGTTATCTATGTGTATGCTAAGAAGTGGCTTGCAATAGAGGTTGGAGCCCTAAGAGGCTGCCCGGGCAATGCATTGTAAGTTGTATTAATAAGTGATAACATTTCATTAATGGGGTAAAAATGAATTAAAAGAGTTAGTGTATTACCTCACCCATGCCTTGAGTGCCAGTATAGGATAGGATGGGAGTAGAGAGGATTCTTGGTTGTGACCTTGCCTTATTAGTATGTCTTTTCTATAAGAGAGGATATTGATGTTGCATAGAGTCACTAGGGGTCAAAGTCTAGAGAGATTGCTAGGGTAACCTTATAGTTGACTTGTGTGATGACACTTGCCCACATGCATATTAGATTTCCTACGTGTCATTTTTTCCTCTCGGATAGATGTTACTTGTGTACTTGGTACCATTGAGATAGATTGCTATCAAGATTCCTTTACCTAGATTATTGTTATGACTTTGAGATTTTTATCCATTTGGGGCTTGAGATTATCTCCTCATCATAGTGGGAGTCAGCCATTTAGATTTCATGAGGTTAGGTGTTAGTGTTTCTTATACCATTGAGATCTTATAGCTAGATGTCAATGTTGGATATACCTTGTGTAGTCGTTATGTGCTTCTTGTCTTGTGAATGTGTTCTATGGTCATATTCTAGTATATTGTACTTTGATTATTTGAGATCCTATCAAATGTTGTATCATGACATGTATATTCTTTTAAAAAATTATACCATGCAAGGTGTGGAGAGGATGAGTATGAATTTTGGTTATGCCATGTGGCATCTTATGTACTTGTATATTCTTTCATGTGTTTTTGTACCTATGGTTATTCTCTAGCATGGACTTTGCTTACTTATCAGATTTAATCTTAATAAAATGTATGTGTGTGATTCAATGTTATGGAACCCTTGAGAGATGTAACTATTATTGTATTTCTTACATACATGTATATGAGTTATTGCTTCCACTATGTTATCTCTTGTTTGTTTTAATCTTTAAAAAAATGTTTAGCAAACTTAGTGACATTATAGGTCAATTTCTCTTAGGTTCCCTAGTGGGGCATTACACATAGAGTGTGACTAGTTTATGTAAGCTTAAATATATATAGGCAAGACTATTTGAAGTTTGACATATAGGAAAGATTCAAATATATGCATAAAAGAATTTTTTTATTTTGATATGTCCAAAAGAGCATTTGAAGTTTATTGTTGGGTAATCAGGTTTTATTATTAGTGGAAATGGGTCAGCACCCCTCATAGGGTTCCTAGCATGGTTTAAAAATTGGTTATGTGTAAGATCATGGTATACCAAGCTATGACCTTAAGTGACAATGAAAAATAGGAAAATCAAGTTTATTCATCTTGACATAAAATGTTGAATATGCATTATCCACCTTATGTTAAAAAGTAGTAAGACGAGAATCTATAATAAATTGAATGTAGTTTCTAACCTACTAGCCATTTTCTAAAAAATAAATTAATCTAATAGTTGAATTTTTTAAATTTCAATGTAGTAGTAGAAAAGTATCAAGATGGAGATAAAAAGTATTTGTATGTCTGATCACCTTAATCACAATCAATGGTGATATTTTTTCACAAGATTCTATATATAAGTAGTATACTCATGTCCAAATGTGACACATATTTTTGTGTGATTATTTACAACTAACTAATAAATTATAAATTTTATGCTACAATATTTTTAGAATAAAAAAAATCTCGTGTTGACCACCTTAACTAATTTTAAACTTTACAAATTTGAACAGTTTTCTTTTTTTTCTAATTGTAAGCAAAGAATAAAGTTTTATCTTTCCTCGCTATTTTGTAGGTATTTCTTCACATTATTTAAAATTTGAAGGGTATTTCAGTCATTACATTCCTATTTATGTAGATAAAATAATATTTATTTTATTCTTTTGATATTATCATGGGATCAGTCAAACCTTCTTGCATACTATGGATAGATGAGGAATACATTTTACTCAAAATGCTTAGAATTTAAAATATCTAAAAAATAATATTCATGGTTTAATAGTTTATTTCTTTCATTTCTATTTTATTGTGCATTTTTTTTTGGGTAAAAATTTATTCAACCAAAATCAAAGACAAAGCAAAGGCACACGGCCCACAGCAACACTACATATTCATGTCACCCAATAACAACTACTCAATAATCCCACTAAACTTAGCAAGTAACTCATCCCTTCCACTAATATTTCATCCATCCACGTTCTCTAAAGCCCACTTTGCCAAGCAATCAGTCACTTTGCTCCATTCTCTAGGAATATGATGAAAGGAGACAAAGTCCAATGAATTAAAGAGAGTTAAAGTCTATCTGACGAATGCAGCTAAATGCCAACTAACATTCTCCAAGCTTTGACTATTCAACATGTCCACAACAATCTGAGAATTAGATTCACAAATGATCCTCCTCTAGCCTAAAGAACAACCTCTCTCAACTGCAGTCTTAATAGCAAGGGCTTCCATCAGATTCTTAGAGTATTGACCTTTGTAGATAGAGAAGAGAAAAACCATACCCCCATCCTTGTCTCTAGCTATGCCCCCAATATCAACATGACTATGGTTCCCACAAGAAGAACCATCTATATTAATCTTCAAAGTCCCAATTGAGGGGGGAAGTCCATCTCCCATCTTGACAAACCTATTGCTTGCCATGGTGAGGTCTTTTTCCAAGGTTGACACCCCATCTGCTATCTCCCAAGTTCAAATTTTGCATAGTAGCAACATCACCAAAATCAATACTTTCAGAAATATCACACTTAGCGAAGATGGTCTCCTAAAGCCTACTAAGAAGAATCCTCCAAAGATGCAAACTTTCTAACTTGGAGTCACAAAAAATTCTATGGTTCCACTCCAACCAAAGGTTCTAGAGAATTAGAGATGGCTCGACCATCCAGGCAACATGCAAGAAAGAAGTCTTCACTAGAGGTCTGCCCAAACTCTCCCAAAAGTCAATTAAAGAGGACATATGAATACAAGCATGTTGCCAAGCCTCACACCATCTGTGTCATATCTCTCTAGAATAAGGGCAAAGAAAAAAATAAGTGAGAAGCACATTCCTCATTGTTCGAACATAGGAGGAAGATAGAAGGTCCTTGAAAATTATGTTTGCGAAGATTCTCCCAAGTGGGGCATTTGTTCTGAGCTAGCAACCATAAGAAAAAAATACATTTTGGCCAAGAAAGGTTTAACCAAACCCTCTTCCACCAGTTCACCTCATTTGGACTGTGACGGTTTCTGTCAAGCATAGCATAGCCTTGATCCATAGTAAACTTGCCTTTTGGGCTAGGACTCCAGGCCAAGACAACTTGCTCATGAAGGGAGCTACAAAACCTACTTTTCAAAGTTTTAGTAAGAATAGTGTGATCCTCATTAGAGCCACCCACAAGCCACTCCTAAGGATCCTTCTAGCAAGTCACCTCTACCTAACCCAAATGCTTGACCATCTTAAAGTGCTCAAACGTAAACCATCCAGCATTAGTAAAAATGTGGCAAAGATTCTAAAGCTAGGGGAAGCTAGAAAGAATGGGAGGATGGCTATCCCAAGAGTCCTACCAGAATAGGGCATCAAAACCACTATTACAAATCCAAAAAAGGCCCTCCTTAATAAGTTGAGCGCCCTTCTTAAGAGTGTCCCAAATACAGGAACCTTTACCCGCCAGAGTAAGCCTTGGCACATCAAGGAAATTGACACCCAAAAAATACTTGTGGACAAGAATCTTGGCCCAATCTTGATCCTAACATTTACACCACCTCCAGGATAGCTTGGCAACCAAAGCAATGACAACAAGAGCCATTGACCTAAAACCAAGGCCCCCGGCATGCTTTGGCCTACACATAGACTTCCACTTAACAAGGCTCCATTTTGAGGATAGGAGGCTGCCAAACCAAAGGAATTGCCTGGATAAAGCATCAAAATCCCTCACAAAGTTGGAAGGGGGAACCTGAACACAACATCTATAAATAGGGAGAGATTGCATCACAGACTTAAAGAGAACCAATCTCCCAGCTAAAGATAACCATCTGTAAGTTTAGTGACTAACCTTACTCTAGAATTTATCCAAAATCCCCTGCCAGTAGTCTCTTCACTGAGAACCCAAGACCAAAGGAACACCAAGGTACATCAGAGGAAGAAAACTGATTTGAAATCTAAGAATCCTTGCAATCCTATTTTGAATAAGTTGAGAAGTGTTAAAGAAATAAATAGAAGACTTAACATCATTAATATACTGCCTTAAGGCTTTCAAATAGTTATCCAAAGCTCGTCTAAAATTCACTACCTCACTGATTCTAGTCATGCCCATTAACCCAATGTAATCCACAAACTAAAGATGAGAGTAGGAGGGAAGATTATTATTCCAGCTCCAACCTTGGATAAGACCTTGGCTCACTTGTGATTTTAAAAATATGTTGAGACCCTCTACCATAATGATGAATAAATAGGGAGATAAAGGATCTCCTTGCCAAAGTCCCTGAGAAGCTTCAAACAAATTAGATAGTTCCCCATTAATGAGAACTAAGAAGGAGGTAGAGGTTGCACAGCTTAGAACCTAAATCACCCACTCCTCATCAAAACCAAAGGCCAAAAGAATTTTTTGTAAGAACTCCTAATTCACTTGATCATAAGCTTTAGCGATGTTGAGTTTAATAAACATAGCTTTCTCCTTGGATGTTGCTATAGAGTGAATCACCTCCATTGCTATCACAATCCCATCCAAAATTGGTCTACCTTCAACAAAACCACCCTGTTCAGTCAAGATCAAAGAACAAAGGAAAGGTTTGAGCCTCTCAGTGATTAGTTTGGTAATAATCTTATAGACAACATTACATAATGCTATAGGCTTGAATTGGTCCAACCTATTAGCCTCTTCCTTCTTTGTTATAAGAGCCAAGAAAGTAGAATTCAAGGACTTCAACATCTGTTTATTTCTATGAGATTCCTGTACCACTTCAAGGAGATCAAACTTTATTATTTCCAAAAATTCTTGGAAAAATTCAATCGGGAAGCCATTTGGACCAGGGGCATTACCTTTTATCCTATTAAAAACAACTTTCTCCAATTCTAGTAACTAGATAGGGCTTAAGAGGGCCTCATTCATCTCAGAAGAGACCAAGAGGGGGATACAATCCAAAATGGCACACTCCTCAGTCTCAGCAGGAGGAACTTCCCTAGTAAAAAGATTAGAAAGATAATTAACTGCTTCCCTAGAAAATTCTCCACTGGATGAGGTTCGGTCCCCATTAGATGAGACAAGATAGGAGATAGAATTACCCTATCTTTGAGCCTTCACCAAGGTATGGAAGAAAGAAATGTTCCTATCCCCTTCCTAAATCCAATCAACATGGGATTTTTGCTTCCAAAAAATCTTCTCTCGAAGCTCCCATTCCTCTAGTCCCTTTAGAGTTGAGAACTCAACTTTACTCAAATTAGAAGTCAACCCCTGATCTCTAATCTGATGGGCAATATTATCTAGCTTGGTCTGAGCAGCAACCTTCTGAACATGGAGGTTCCCAAAATGATGTTTATCCCATCTCTTGAGCCTGTACTTCACACGTTGAAGCCTCTTACTAAAAGTGTACATAGTCGTTCCATGGGTAGGCTTCCCCTCATACCACCAGTCCACCATAAGGTTAGGTAAAGACAAGTCTTTGAGCCACATCAACTAAAATTTGGAGGGACATCTGGTGACACTGTATGAGGTGATGGATAGCTTGATGGGCTAGTGGTTAGAGCCCCTCCAGTCAATAATTTCAAAATTGGTGATCCATCTATTGTTCATCCAATAGTAGGAAACCAAAAATCTGTCAAGATTTTCTAAAATAGCCTCACCCCCACATCTCTAATTATTCCATTTAAAGATGCCATTGGTTGACTTCACATCAAAGAGATTGAAGGATCCAATCATATCCCTAAGAAAATTTGAAGATGGGTTTAGCCTAGCTAGCCCACCTCATTTTTCCTCCAGGCTAGTGACAGCATTAAAATCCCCAACCATAATCCATGGGAGAAAAGGGTCCAGGGACCAAATGAATCTTATATGAGCCCATAAATGTGATTTACTTGAAAAATCAGTAGGAGCATATATATTGGATAAAAGACACCTCTCTCTAGTCTCAAAACTAGAAGCAACCAAAGAGATGGAGAACTGACTAGAGATCGACCATAAGGGGGAAACTTTTCTAGGGTCCTAGAAGCAAACCACACCCCCCCCCCCAAACTGTTCAAGGCACCTACTTCCTACCAAGATCCCTGGGGCCAGATGGGTGAAGCACAATTAGCCAATCCCTCTATTATAAGCTTAGTTTCCTGTATAAAAATCACATCCAGAGATTGAGACTCAATTAATCTACGAACAACCTTTTGTCTAGGGATGTTGTTCAACCCCCTTACATTTCTTGACAACAAAATCATTTATGGGGGTGAGAGAAGTGAGAATCAATGGGTTTCACAAACCTAGACTCAACCAAATTTTTACCCATTATCTTCACCTTCTCCTAATTAGTCTTCCTACCACTCTTTGACGATTTATCAATAGACCCCTTTTTGAAAGATTTATGATGTATGCCTAAGACAAGAGGAACCTTATTACCCTTTGCAAAATCTGGGGTCCCCTTAGGCTTATTGGGGACATGAGCCTCCAAGATAGGACCCATCAAACCTTGTGACTCACCAATATCTTCAATATCCTGAACAAGAGGAGGCAAATCAATATCTAGCTATCCAACCTATTGTTCCCCTACATTTAGATTTTGATCCTCCTTATACATATCCCCAGCTTGAATCTCCTACTACCCTTTGGTTTTATAAAGAAGCTCAACTGGGGTACCTTCCTCTTGGGCTAATTCTCCAAGAGCATCAAACCTGTTAAAGGTGTCATCGGTTCGCCTATCCATCCAGGTTCTCTTCTTTCCTTTACCATTGTTACAAGACTTGACCTGAGTAAATCCCTCACTATCAATAGGTCCAATAGATGAAGTAGCTTTCCCCTTGTCCTCCCCAGGGGGTTCGGGAGCAGCCAAGGTGGGGAACTTGTTCCTCGGACATTTACACTGTAAATGCCCATATTCATGGAAAATTATGCATCTGAATGGTAGGGTCTCATAGTCCAACTGTTGGATCCAAGAAGATGATCCCATGCAAATTTCCATAGAATTTGGCAATAGATTATTTAAATAAACTTCTACACAAATACGAGCAAAATAAATTACCTTATGATCTTGTGTTTGTGTAGCTGAACCCACAGGTTTTCCAAGAAGCGGCAAGATTGAGTGAAGAATATCTTCCCTCCAGAATTCCAAAGGTAGCCTCGATAAGTGGACCCACACCAAAACTCGAGAGGGGATTTCCTCAGCAGAGTTGAAGCCCAAGTGCCAGGGCTTGATGAAAAGCCCCACCTAATTGAAGAAATAAGGCCCACCTTCAAATACTTATTCTTGTCTGTCATGCTTGAAAAGATAACCATAAAGTAGTTATTAGCTGCTAACAAAATCTCCATATCTCCTTATAGGTTCCACATCTGGCAAGCCAAGGATTCCAATACAGGAAAGGAAAGGCAAAGACCCAAAACTTACAAATAAGGGCATGATTGCTCCAGTATTCAACATCTTCTAAGACTTGTTCAAGTTGGATAATCAAAACCGGCCAATCCTCGGCTCTCTGCAAACATCCATTAATTTTCTTTACTCGAAGCACTCCTTTTGGAGAGGATTCACCATCCCCCGATTGATGTTTACCATTCAAATCCTCATTATTGAAATGCAATGAGGAAGATGGCTCCACCATCTCCGCATCACCAACAAGAAGCTAAGAGGAGGAAATACCTCGATCCCCCACTCACCTCAGAACCAGAATACAAAAAAAATAAGGATAGACTAGGGCAGAAGCCCCACAAACTCCAAGCACCACGGCCCCCACCAAGGATGCAATTTGGGAGACAAATAAACCACCCGCGGGTTGGAATGAGCCACTACCACCCAAAAAGCCCACGCGCGACCAGTCCAAGAACACTGCAATCAAATCCGACGGCCACCCACCTCCAAAGCATAGGTCTATATCATCGAACGAGCTAGGGCATGGAAGCCCTAGGGGAAACTAGGTCTGCGCTCAATGTCCATTCATTTAGCCTTCCGCCTGCAACCATACTATCTCTATTTTACTGTGCATTAACAATATGATGGTGTTTCAATTATCCTCAAGGGCTAAGAATAGAGAGTGATTATTCATAAAGTGCACAAAAAAATATGATCTTAAGCCAATAGTGATGTGGAATATTACAGAATGAAAATGCCTTAAAAATTTTTAGCAAAAGTGCACTCTGGGAGAGTAGTCATGAGTTCTGTTGGAATCCATGGCAAGACTGAAGGGCAAAGCCATTGACAAAGTTCAACTTTTTTAAAAACAGTAATTTGAGTTAAAATGTCATACAAAACCATAAAATGGGTCCATGTGACTAGTGTGTAGACCCATGTTAAACCACCGAACTTCCAATCATATATAACTTCAAAATTTAATTAAGAATTTATAAATGAATCATAATATATTAGACACATAAATATCATTTAACTATATAATAAATTTTTAGTATTTAAAAGTAAAAATATCTATTTTAATTTGATTATAATAAATTAAATCCTTATCAGAAGACAACGCCGTCCCAACCACCAAGGTCGTATCTAGAGCCGGACGGAATATGCCACCATGAAACAAAACAAGCACAACGGCCATGGCATTGAGAAAGCACGATAGAAATGCCTCACTTGTTTACAGGAATACTCTGAGAATTCCTGAAAACTTTGTTGGGATCAAATTTGGTCTTCACCTTCACCAATCTGTCGAAATTGCCTCCGAAATAATTCTCACCCCAAACTCTTGCCTCTGCCACAGTAGCCGTTCCATTAACGGCAACACCCAAGTCCAGATCTAAGTAGTTCACATATGCCCCCCTCGGAGATTTTGATAAATGAGGAGTAATGTATTTGTAAAATCTTCTGATCCAATCGACAAAGCCAGATTCCTTGCTGGTGTCACTCCACGTAACCTGATATTGTATGTTATTGCTTCTCCTATGTTATCTCTTATTTCTTTTAATCTTTAAAAAAAGGTTCAGCAAACTTAGTGATATTATAGGTCAATTTCTCTCCGGTTCCCTCCTAGAACGCTATACATAGAGTGTGACTAGTTTATTTAAACTTAAATATATAGGCAAGACTATTTGAAGTTTGACATATAGGAAAGATTCAAATATATGCATAAAAGCATTTTTTAAGTTTGATATGTTCAAAAGAGCATTTGAAGTTTATTGCTGCGTAATCAGGTGTTGTTATTAGTGGAAATGGGACAACGTCCCTCATAGGGTTCCTGAAGTGGTTTAAAAATTGGTTATGTGCAAGATCATGGTATACCAAGCTATGGCCTTAAGTGACAATGAAAAATAGAAAAATCAAGTTTATTCATCTTGAAATAAAAAGTTTAACATGTATTGTCCACCTTAAGTTAAAAAGTAGTGAGAAGAGAATCTATAGTAAATTGAATGCAGTTTCTAACCTACTAGCCCTTTTCTGAAAAAATAAATTAATCTAATAGTTGAATTTTTTAAAATTTCAATGTATTAGTACAAAAGTGTCAGGATGGAGATAAAAAATATGTGTATGTCTAACCACCTTAATCATGATCAACAGTGATATTTTTCACAAGATTCTATATATAAGTAGTATACTCATGCCCAAATGTGACACATATTTTTGTGTGATTATTTCCAACTAACTAATAGATTATAAATTTTATGCTACAATTTTTTTAGAATAAAAAATTCTTGTGTCTGACCACCTACTCTAATTTTAAACTTTACTAATTGAAAACTTTTTTTTTTTTCTAATCGTAGACAAAGAATAAAATGTGAGGCATGTTTTGGATTTCAAAAAGGTTAAACCATTCAAAAGTTATAGTTCCTTTTCAATCAACTTGTCATTGAGGACTTTAGGGGTAACTTAATTAGTAAATAAGTAATAACTACCTACTAAACTCAAAATTGAAAGATGGCGATCTCTTTAAGAAGCCATTTTTGCTTCATCAATTTTGAGTGTAAAAAAGGTTGTGAACTACACAATCAAAGTTTGGAGATTAGAGGAAATATGACAAACACATTTTTAGGTTAACTATTCATGTTTGGCATTCCAAAGAAAAAACCCAAGGTAAATACTAGACCTATGGCCTAATCATATATATTCCATGATATTATTAGAGATCCATGTATTATTTTCCTTGTTTATCACTAATCATGTTTCCCAAATTAAGTTTTATCTTTCCTCCCTATTTTGTAGGTTTTTCTTCATACTATTTAAAATTTGAAGGGTATTTTAGTCATTACATTCCTATTTATGTAGATAAAATAATATTTGTTTTATCCCTTTGATATTATTATGGGATCAATCGAACCTTCTTGCATAGTAGGATAGATAAGGAATACGTTTGACTCAAAATGCTTAGAATTTAAAATATCTAAAAGTTAATATCCATGGCATAATAGTTTATTTCTATTTTACTGTGCATTAACAATATGATGGTGTTTCAATTATCCTCAAGGGCTAAGAATCGGGAGTGATTATTCATAAAGTGTACAGAAAAAATATGATCTTAAGCCAATAGTGATGTGGAATATTACAAAATGAAAATGCCTTAAAAATAATTTAGTAGAAGTGCACTCTGGGAGAGTAGTCATGAATTCTATTGGAATCCACAACAGGGCTGAAGGGTAGAGTCATTGGCAAAGGTCAACTTATTTAAGAATAGTAATTTGAATTAAAATGTCATACAAAACTATAAAATAGGTCCATGTGACTAGTGTATAGCCCCATGTTAAACCACCGAACTTGCAATCATATATAACTTAAAAATTTATAAATGAATCATAATATATAAGACACATAAATATCATTTAAGTATATAATAAAGTTATGGTATTTAAAAGTACTAATATCTATTTAAATTTGATTATAATAAGCTAAATTCTTATTTATAAGCGCATATATATATATATATATATACTTTTCACTTTTATTTATATTTCTAAAGAGCCCGCTACATCCAGAAAAATATCTTGCTTGCAAAAAGAAACTATGATTATGACTTAGAAAGCATTGCTCAAATAAAATATTCTACAAATTGGAATTAGGATTTAACCACGATATGCTGGTCAGGTCCTTCCAACCCTTATTCAAGGAACTCCTATTATTTGGCGAATTTCCAAATGTAAATAATCCAAAGTGTAAGGCCAAGGTTGGCAGCATTCCAGACCTCACCATTTTTTACTTCGCTACTAGATGACCTATTACATATACTGTTCTTACCATGCTCAGCAGAAGACAACGCCGTCCCAACCACCAAGGTCGTATCTAGACTCTGGAGCCGGACGGAATATGCCACCATGAAACAAAGCAAGCACAACGGACACGGCATTGCGAAAGCACGATAGAAATGCCTCACTTGTTGACAGGAATACTCTGAGAATTCCTGAAAACATTGTTTGGATCAAATTGCGTCTTCACCTTCACCAATCTCTCGAAATTGCCTCCGAAATAATTCTCACCCCAAACTCTTGCCTCTGCCACAGTAGCCGTTCCATTAACGGCAACACCCAAGTCCAGATCTAAGTAGTTCACATACGCACCCCTCGGAGATTTTGATACATGAGGAGTCATGTATTTGTAAAACCTTCTGATCCAATCGACTAAGCCAGATTCCTTGCTGGTATCACTCCACGTAACCTGATATTGTATGTTGTACAAATACCCCGCTCTGTGCGGAAACGGAATCTCTGACGGTACAATCTCGTCCATTCTTCCTCCCAGCGGAGCAAAAATAATATAACTACTCAGCTCCTCTTCCAAATACTCCCACGCCCCCTCCAACCCGGATGTCGATATCGGGCTCGTCACAAAATCAGATTTTGCTTTGAAATAGTTCTTGTTGGAATTGTTTCTGCTAACCAGCTGGCTCGTGGTAGTAAAAGCGGTATAAGATATGGAGTCTATCCAGCTCGTCTCCTCGCAATCTCCACCAACGATTCCCATCTCGGGGAAACTCTCGTTGGCCACTTTCAGCAGTTGGTCGAGCGGGCCGAGGTACATTCCATTGAAGGTGAGCTGAACGTCCTTCTGGCCGTTCCCCAGTTGGGTGCCAGAAATGACAGCGCGAATGAAAAGATCACGTTGTAAAACAGGTGCAATGGATTGCCACCTATAGACCAGCTCGGTCACATTATCTCGCCCCGTTCTGTGCACGTTGAACACCGTCACTTTACGTGGGACACTCACCAGCCGCACTTTCCATGCAACCACGACGCCCCAGCTGCCCCCGCCGCCGCCTCGGATCGCCCAAAACAGATCTTCGCCCATTCTCTTTCTATCCAGCAGTCTGCCCTTCGCGTCCACGATGACCGCGTCGATGACGTTGTCGGCGGCGAGCCCGTATTTTCTTGACAGCAAACTCATTCCCCCGCCGCTGAAGTGGCCGCCGGTGCCCATCGTTGGACACACTCCCGCCGGGAAACCGTAGTCGGAAGTAACGCCGGCAACGGCGGAGTACAGCTGTCCAACCGTCGCGCCCGCCTCCGCCCACGCTGTTTTCGACCTCATGTCGACATTAACACGGTCCAAATTGATGAGGTCGATAATGGCGAAATTGGGGGCATCGGAAGTGGAGGAGAGACCTTCGTAGCTGTGCCCTCCGCTTCGCACAAGAATCTGCCACCCGTGTTTGATGCAGCATTTAACAGAGTCCACCACTTGTTGTCTCTTCTGCGGCAGAATCAACACGTACGGCTTGCGGACCCCTGGTTCAGTAAACCTGAGGTTTTGCAGAGAGAAGCGCAAGAGAGAATCATACGCAGAGGAGGAATTAGAAGTGGTCAGGTTTGTGATGCCCTTTTGCTCAAGGCACGAAATGAGACCCGGCCCGTCTTGTGCAAATGCACAGACGCTTAATACAAGCAATGCAATGCAGAAGATTATAATTCTTGAAAAGGCCATGGTTATGGAGAACTTGCACTACCCCGTTCTATATTTATAACGATTCAACATTTCTTTTGGGATGTATCCTCTTTTGACTCAATAAAGAGCCGCCAGCTGTTTTGGCTTATCTTGTATCACATAGAATTGCGCGTGGACTTGGCATATCGCAATCTTCTCGAAACGATCGCCCACTCTCTTTGACGAGATGCATGATTGACAACAACAATTCAGAATCGAGGATAAACGGTGTTGAATCTGGAGAAGTGACCATTTAATTGGCCACTATAATAGCAAGTTGCTATCCTCCTTACAAATTATACAGCTGATTAATTTTCAAAAATTTGAAAATATCATAGATTTTTCTGAAAATTTCAATATTTGATCTTTATGATCTGCATAGTTTGTAGTAAAACATCCAAGTGACTCTGGTACGATTTGAAACTTCATTTTTTCTCTCCATGGAACTCATTATTCTAACATTATACTGCTGCGCTGGATATGTAGGAATTACGCTCCCTAAAAGATAGGTAAACGCCAGAATTCGTCATCACTCGCAAACTTTGAAGATATCAAAATCAAGCTCGGAATTTAATATTAATTTGTTACAAACCGGTGCTTTTTAAATAAGACTCTGCTTCTTCTACCGAAGCCAAGTCAAATACGACATGAGAAAAATTATATCTATACATTCATTCATGCTATTGGACGTTAAGCTTATCAACAGCATTCTCTTGTCCATGCGTTGGCCCACCTTGTTTTCAAATTAATAAATGTTTTAAACGACAAGAAGTTTCTCCATGCCATATTTTTATGTAACATTTTACTATATAATGTCATTTAATCGTAAGATGATTCCCGCATATTGTCTTATAAGCGTAAGATGATTCCCACATAGTTTTCCAAAATAATGTTTTTTATGTAATGAAATTAAAAAAATTAAGATTTTAAAACAAATTTCAAAGAACAAATAGAAGTCAAATATATTTTTTAATCTAATAAATATACTATATATCTTGGTTAGTATAGTTGTATGTGAACAAAAATTTAGTCTTACTATCTTGACTTAATCAATGAATTTTTTTAACAAAATCTCCTTTCATAAAATTTAAAACTATATTTCAAAATGGACAAATTGTATTTATATACTTTTCATCGAAAATAAGTAGGAGATGAGAACGGGTCAAAGAATCTATTTATTAAATGAAAAATTATATATCAAAATAATGAAAACATAATATTAAATAAATAATTGTCTCTTATAATTGAATGAATATGATCAATCATATGAGTGTAATAGAAAATAGAGAATTGATCTTACACATGTGGCACTTATTTGTCAAACTAGCATCATAGTTATTATCAAAAGTGTTCAAAGTGTTTTTCTTTTTTAGCATTAAAAAATATAAATGGTTTTATCTTTTTACATATAAAAATTGTTATCTATTTCATGGATTTTCAACACGCTCTCTAACTATAGCATCTTAAAAATTGTCTTTACTAAAATAAAAAAATTATCTTCACTATTTTCTTCTCTTTTAAACTCTTAGGGTTTTTCTTTCTTGATATTTTCTATATTATATTGATCTACAAATTATGACTTAATATTTTAGTGTATTTAATGTTGTAGATGTAAACAATAATATCATTATATGTTGTTATTAAGGATAGAATAGTTTTTTTTATAGGAGACCCAAAAAGAAATAGTGTCCATAGGTTTAGGCACATGCACAACCAAAACCAATATACAAAAAGTAGCACAAAACATCAACACTAGAAAATGCACAATAGAAAACGAAAGATAATGGAGAAATAGAGAAAACTAGTGAAAGAACACTAAACAAATTCTTCCCCTCTTCTCTTTCAGCTCCTACCAAACGACATTAATTTTATAAATCACATGTTTAAATTTCTTTTTTATCATGTTAAGGTCATTTATTATGCTTCTTCCTAGTACTAGAGAAGCTACATTTACTTAGTCATGCTTCTTGTGTGTCCTTCTCAATATCATCAAAGTCAAGCATGAGCAAAGCCTCATTTTCCTATTCAACTTTTCCTAGTAGTTTGTTCATGCTTTCAATAAAGACTTCAAGAAGAACTTGGTAGTTGATAAGAACACTTTTGACAACATTTTTCATTTTATCAGTTTTACCTTCTAGCTCCACATTGCCTCTCTTCTAGTCCTAGTTCAAATCCCTTTCCTGTTTCCTTTGCATCTTCTATGAATGATTTTTCTTGTAAGGGACATAATACTTATACATAACCCACATATGTTAGTACAATCCTTATTAATATTAATGCCAGCCCTCTCTAACTATGCACATCATGGTAAACTATCATAAGAGTCTTTGAGATAGTATTTCTAAAAATACATGGTGAATTTGTGAAGCAGAATTTTTGGAATTTCAATAAGATTTTGAATTGTAATCAGTGATGGAAGATTTCAATGGAATATTTATCATTCTAGATATGAGAATTTTATTTTTCCAAACTTGGAATGGTAGGAAATGGGGATTACATTTATAATTAGACTATGTTGGGCCAAACACTTCTACATACATTTCATAGTGACACCAAAAACCATTTTGAATGAGACACTTCTTATTTATGGGAGACATATTCCTTCTAGCTTCATATTTTTATTGAATGTTAGACTTAATACTTATCAAGTTATCAAATCTATATTTATTTATGATCTCATCTATTTTGAACTCACATACAAACTTATATTTTTGAATTTAAGAGATTTTAAATTTTTATTTTGATCTCCATCTTTGCAATGCTTTCTTTGTTTGAGATTTTAAATTTATATCTTAAAGGAATTGGTAAAAAAATATTTTTTGCATAAATGAGAGAATTTTTTTCATTAAAAGTAAAATAGGTTTTAAGGAGCACAAAATTTATTTTAAAAAAATATTTGGTGGGATTTAGAACCCTCAAACTAGTAGTTGCTAAAAATAGACTATAAAACAAATAGAATTCGTCAAAAAAATGAAACGTCAACTTTCCAATAAATTCTAAGAAAACTAAGTACAATTTGAACCAACATGAGGCCAAAGGCTTGAGAAGAAAAAATAATTTTTAAATGCTTCTTAAATCATGTTAATAAGAAATAAGGATGCTAAGATTTACTAACCTAAACTATGTGTCTTACCAAGGCTCCTATATAACCTTATTTAGTTTTAAAATGGACCCCAAACTCATCTATCTAATGACACACTATAATGTCTTCTAAATTTGAAAACTACCTAGCTATATAATACCACTCTACCACAATAGTGTTATAAAATAAATTCCAACAAGATAATTGAGAGGGGGCGTGAATCAGATATCTAATCAAAACACATTGTATTAACCTTATTAATTCTCAAACATGTGATAAATATAAACAACAATAAGAAGATGACCATACAAAACAATACCAAATATGTTAACTAGGGAAACCCTTGATCAGAGGGAAAACCCCAATGGGGATGGTACCTACAAAATAATGTACTTATAAGAGGATTGACTCTATTAGGAGCTAGTAAAATACATTCAATACATATTAGTCCCTCTTAGGAGACTTTGAATCCTAGTGAGGAGATTCCAACCTTGTTAGGAGTTATGCCAACCCTGTTAGGAGTTACAGAAGGAAGAAAGACCTGTTGTCCAAATAGCTTCTAGGGCAGACCGTTGAACTCACTATTCAATTGGCCTTTGTATTATCCCTTGCAAAATAATACTAAATACAAATGATCTTAGCAACTCGTACTCTTTCTCTATCCTCTTACATTGCCTCTTCAACACCAAATACTTTTTAGATCTAAATACTAGATCCACTTACTCACATCACATAACAAATCTCTTAGATTGCCTACTCACATTATACTTAACATATAATTTCAAAAAATTACATACACACTACAACCAAGGAAACAAAACTTCCTTTATACCAAGTCCTAGATTATATTATTGAGACATCCTTGAGCCTCTCTCAATTTATAATTACAATATAGGACCTCATTATGATAAAACAATACACATGGCATTACATCTTTCCATTATCACATAACAATGTCAGCTCATAGTTTCTACAAATCTTCACATAGGCAACCTTGGACTTTGCACAATCATTAACATCATCATCATCATGTCTTCTACCTTCTTCTAACTTCACTCAACTAGATTATATCCCTATTAGGATCTATAACCTGATTACCATAAACAATTTCTCAGGAACTCTGTCTGTAAAGTGTCTTCTATAAGTCTCAAGTAGCTATCACCAATATTTCACTTTGTGCATGCACACTTAACCATGGAATCAAGACACTCTATATAGCATATCCCCAAACTGCATTTGACCTCATTTTTACTCCTTGAACCATACAGTCTAAGCCACTATCAACTACGTTGTCAATCTTTAGTATGTTGACATCCATGACAAATATTACAAAGAATGCAACATGTAACCACTGTAAAAATCTTGCAAGTTCTCCAACAATTCTAGGATACTCCCCCATAGGAATATCATCAACATTCATGCTAAAAAATCCCCTTTGGTATTGATGGCAATATAGATGAAAAATATCTAAGTTCCACGAATACCAAATACAACTCTGTTGTTGCTCTCATTTTTGAATCCTCTTCATCAATCATATTCTCAATTAAATATTGTAATCAATGCATCTCCCCCATACTTAGGAGTTCATTCTCTCCCCCATTCATGGAAGATGTTTTTCATGTATTCTCTCCCTAATTGACATCAATGATAAAGGCATCATTATGTTAATCTTCTTCTTAATATCTTCAATCAGGTCAAGTTTCCAAAGAAATAGTTGAAATACTAATTACCTAGAGTACTTGATGACTCAACTCAAACACATATACTCCCCCATAGAGGAAGCATCAAGCATTTAGTCTAGATAATAAAGTAGTGCTATATTACCACTAGACTGATGCAATCTCTACATCAACTACTCTGAAGTAGGTAGGGTCATAACCCCACGTATACCTCTCAAATACTCAAATGTGTCTTTAGGTAAAGTTTTTGTAAATATATTTGCAATCTTCTCTTTTGCACTAACATATTCTAGTCAGATCTCTTTCTCTTCAACATTCTCTCTCAAAACATGATACTTAATAGATATGTGTTTTGTCTTAAAATGTAACATATGGTTCTTATACATACTCATTGTATTTGTGTTGTCACAATGTATGATAACAAGTTCTATAAACTCAACTCCAATATCCTTCAACATCTATTTTATCCACATGATTTGATTGCAATTGTTTCCTATTGGTACATACTTTTCTTTTGTTGTGATCTGTGAGATACAATCTTGATTCTTTCTTAGCCAAGAAACCAATCTTCCTCCTAGAAAAATTCTCCACCACTTGTACTCTATCTTTCATCCATACTGCCTACCTAGTTAGTATCAATGTATGCACATAAAGTAAAGTAATTTGATATGTCATACTGACTACCCTTCAAATATCTCAATATTATTTTTACTGTTGCATAGTGTGATTCCTTGGGATCAACTTGAAATCTTGTAACAATTTCAACTGTATTATATATATATGGTCTTATATGAGTCAAATATTGTAAACCTCTAATAATAGATTTTTACTTTTTCTACTCAACAATAGGTGTCTCATCTTGCTAGATAAGTTATTACTAGTTATCACAGGTGTACCAATAAGATTACAGCTTTCCAAACCAAATCTTTTCAACAAGTATTTCAAATACTTAGTTTATGAGAGGAAAATACCATCACTATTATGCACAATCTATAAACCCAAGAAATAATTCATCTCACTAATCATGCTCATCTCAAACTCCTTGTTCATTTCATCAGCAAATTTATCACTTGCTTCATCACTGTCTCCAAATATTATATCATCCACAAATATCACAATAATCAATAGACCATTCTCAATTTCTTTTAGATGCAAGTTACTATCTACAATACCTTTAGCAAATCCTAATTTTCCAAATACTCATCCAATCTTCCATGCAGGTTCTAGGTGCTTCTTTAATCTGTACATTTCTAAGTTCTTCAACTTGCAAAAAATATCTCTTATTTTTTCAAAGGAAAACCTTTAGGCTTCTCAATGTAGACTTTTTTTTGTCAAAGGAAGACCATATTTCAAATGTAATGAGGTTTGTCACTTTGCTATTAAATGTCCTAATTGAGGTAAATTTAATAGAAATGATATAAATGAAAATAAAGATTATAAGTATGAGAAGAATAGGTATTACAAAGACAAAGGAATGAAGTCATCCTACATTACTGAAGAAGAACATACGAAGTCAAGTTCTGATGATGACAAGGAAGTAGTTGAAATGGTCTATTCTATAATCAAGTAAGATTCAAGTGGTGAAAGATATGAGAATAAAAATTCCCTTATTTCACATGTTACTAAGAATAAATCATGGATCATTGATACTAGTTGTTCACATCACATGACTGGTGATCTAAAAAAGTTTGATAAATTTGAAGAGATTGATGATGGTGGAACTGTTAAGTTTGTTAGTGATGTTCCATACTCGGTGAAATGTAAAGGATCATCAATTTTGAATGATAAGATCATATGTAATGATGCATATTGGGTTCAAAGACATATATAATCTTTTGAGTGTTTCTCAATTGAATAACTTAGGTCACAAGCTAGAATTTGAGAAAAAGAAGCTCAAGATCTTTGATCATGAGGGTAATCTAATTAGAATAGGAACACAAACAAAAGGTAACCTATTTTACCTTGATCCTATAGTTGAAACACATTTATTTGATAGAATTGAGGATGTATGGTTATGGCATAAAAGGTTGTGTAATGTAAACATGGTGAAAATTAATAAAAGGAAGAGAGTAAGAGGCTTACTAAATTTGCAAAAACCTAAGAATCATGTGTGCAAAGAATGGATGCTTCTTAGGATGATAAAGTCTAATATTTTTAGCAAGACACACACTTCAAATGATATTCTAGATAGGATAACTACAAGTTTTAAAAGTTTCATGATGAAATTATAATAATCTTTGGCATTGATGTCAAAGGGAAAGAATAAACTAAAAATGGGGGAGAAGATACTATAAGGAAGAATAGACTGAATGGATAAAGTGTAGTGGATATAGACTGGAGATGACATGGGACTAAACCTGCAATAAGAGATCATATTCTAAGGGGGAGTAAGATTGAAAATGTTGAAGAAATCATTATTGTTGATGATACACACTAAGTTATAGAGTTCCAGATTGAAGAATTAGAGCTAAAAATTGTGTTTTTATTAATACATACATTTGATTATCTTATGTAATGAAAAATCTTATGTTATGTGTTGTCATCAATGCCAAAGGGGGAGATCGCTAGCCCCAACTAATGTTGTAATTGATAGTCAGAGATTGTTAGGTGATAAGTGCTATGAATGTAAGAGAGTCATATTAGTTGTTATATTTTCATTGATAACAGTCTTAGTTGGCTAGACATTATGCTAACTTAGGAAGGTTCCATATCATTAGATTGATGAAGATGATTTGAAGAAATTATGATGAGATAGGAGTGATATGTAAGATATTCAATGGGTACTTGAATGAGTTGGACAATGATAATGTTTAATATTGGTCTGATTTTTTATTTTTTAAATACATTGAATAATACAACGTTAACCGAGTTACAAGGTAAATGAATGGAGACTATATTCATCAAGTGACCAGTATTGCCTGAGTGATTGGTTAAAGAAGGGTAACATAGTATTGCCTTAGTGAATCAGTACTAATCAAGTGCTACGATGCCAAGTAAGTGTTATGTTTACTGAGTGATAATTGGATGAACAAGTTTGGAAATATGGAATTTGAGGCCGACTTTTGATGGAAATTTGGAAAGATTGAGAAGGTCTATTTTGAGAGTCAAATTTTGTTGCAAGATCTTCAACTAAGAAAATTGAAGAAGTATCTGATAAAGGAAATTGAATGAAGATAAGGATGGACACAAATTTCTATGTAGGTTACATTTTCTATGAGTCTTAATTCATTGTATGAAGGAATTATGTTGTAAACCAAAGATTGATGAATCTAATTAAATGGAAAAAGATGGAAGAAGCTGGAAACATTAGGAAATCTATTTAAGTAGATGTTAGAAATAATTTTAGGTTGTTGGTTCAAAAAATTTTGTTGGATGATGCTATTGAGTTTTTTGTGGATCATATTGCTAAGAGGAGATCAAAATTTGATAGTGAAGAAGGTTAAAGAAGATTGTTGAGCTATGTGAACTAAACAGTGAAAGGAGAAATTGAAGGGATTATACAACCAAGTAAAAGTACATAGTGAAAGAAGATGCAAGAGAGAGATTAGATAGAGAAAGAGCAAGAGAAGAGATCTGAACAAGCAAAGGTAGTTGTAATTTAACCATTGTAAAAAAAAATCTTAGAAATACCAAGTTGATCTAAGAGGTCTATAAAATCTTATATGGTAATATTGATTGGTGGAATTCGTTAGTCATTTAAATTAGGCTACTCTTTTAAGTCAAGGATAGGGAGTGATAAGGTCTAGATGATCTTTTAGTAAAATCCTTTAACAAGATCACTTTAGTAAATTGTATGTAGCCTTTAACAAGTTTGGCTCCTAGAAAAGCTCACTTCATAAGAGTGAAATTTTTTGGGTTGTCAATCCTAGGTGGTTTTCACCTTCACATGGTTTCCATGTTAAAATTTTGGTGTTAAATGTATAATTTTTATTTGTGTTGCAAGTTCTTTTACATGTTTTATAGCTTACTGTGACTCAATAATAACTAATATATCACTAGGTAGTTACTGGAATTTTATTGTTAGTTGGTAATGAAAGGAACATTTTGTTAATAGTTTGGATATAAGTGAATGAACAAGATAAGTGTTAAGTTGGATGATTACACTAAGTGATTGAAATTAATGTTTATGATGCTTGGTTGGTACCGAAATGTTTGAAAGGGATTGTATGATGATTGGACATAACTTATTCACTCCTACCCCTCTAGTTATTAACACTATCATCTTGTCTGCAACAATTAAATACCTTAGATCCTATAAAATATCATTCACATGGTCTTGAATATCAAGACTTCAACTAGACTCTTGTATGTGTTCCATGAATATTGTTCAAAAGTCTAGAGATGTACCATTATTTATCTTCTAGAGGTGACATGATTTATAATTAAATGCCTAAAATCATATAGCAATCTCTAAGAATTCAAGGCTTTGATAGTATTAGAAACTTCAAAATGTGGGAAGAATAATCAAAATCTAAGTATTTTTTTGAAAAATATGACACGAATGGATATTTGAAAACCTTTATATCTTCCATACTAACTTGGCATTCAACACCGATACCTCTAGATTTCTCATATTAGCACCCCCATCAATTTTCTATCTATGGGTCATATTTAAATTGATCAATGGAATTATATTCTCATTTTTAGATCCTTTCCACAAATTTTTTTTGAAAATTTTCCTTATATTAGATTCTTTTTTTTTTTGGTTTGTTTCTAGAAGGAAGTACATGACATATCAAGGCATACTATATAAGATTGATATGATTGAACTTGTCCTTGTAGAAAATGTGAGCCATTTTATTTTCCAAGAGGACAGTTTTTTCCTAAGCTTTTAGTTAATCTTGTCCTAGTGTATGGATATGCAAACACTCTAAAAAATAGGATAACCAAGATTTTGGATTGGGAGCATAGCTCTAGTGAAACCCAAAATGGATAGAATCTTTAGTTTTACACTCTATCTAGTGTTGAAGAAGACAATAATATGTTTTTTCTTATTCATGGTGTGACTGAATTGAGCCTTATATGTACAATATTTCTCTAATTTTTTAGACTCCTAAATATTGGCCTCTCCAAACCAGGAAGCCTCATCAATAAATTAGATAAAAAGCTCATCGTCTGCCACAATTTAATCATTTTCAATAATTTGTTCATCTTGCAAAATTTAATTACTCTTCCCATAGCCTTTTCCATTCTAAAAAGGGAAAAAATGATAACAATTCCCCATGCCTATGATTATTAGAAGTCTCATAAAACCAAAATATGGTGTCATTTAAGGAAACAAAAAACTAAGCCAAAGAAATGTATGATTAAATAATTTCAATCCAATGATCACAAAATCCAAACTTCTCCATGATTTAAAGTAAAAAGATTCACATCACTAATTTAATTATCATGCCTTCTAAATTTTCTAATTTCATGGTAGGATTAACTTCATTAGTGAGAATGATGAAATATGTGATATGTTTTCCCAAAGTGAAACCATATTGTTCCTCAAAGATAATATTCTTCATCGACTATTTTCAATATGTTAACAAACACTTTGGAAACCACCTTATAGATTGTGTCACATAACAAAATCAATCTATAATCAATGATTCAATTTTATATCTTATTAAGAATCAAAATCATTAAAATAATTTTATAGTTATCAATCTTTTATTTTCTTCCTACTGCATGCATAAATAAAATTGTTTCTTAAGTCATTATATATTATCTATTGCATAAATTAAAAAGAAAAGAAAAACCTTGCTTCAAGTGAAAGAAAAAAAACTTTAATTTTAACATATAAAAAATTTATCAAGTAAATTAAATTAAAAAGAGTAAAAATTGAAATCCAATATTTTAAAGAATAAGAAGTCAGATGATGGTTTTTTCAAAAAAAATATGATTGAATGATTAAATATTTATGTTTCTGAATTTTTTTCTTTCTTAATGATAATTGTTAAATATAATTTAATAATTAATATATAAAATTATTTATATAATTAAATTTAAACTCAGTAATACTCTATTCTTAAAATACGATCTAATTATCATTATTAACCACAAAAAATCAAAGAGAAAAAATCTATTTTGAACATATTTTCGGTGAATTATATATTTTTCCTTCTATATATATCGTGGCTTTTTGGGCAAAGGTGAATCTGAATGGAATTTAGCAATCTCACGATAAATTAAGTTATAGTTTACTTTTCGTTACATTTATGACTTCCTCTCATGAGGAGAATTGACTTTTAACATGAGCAATATTTGAATTGTTATTTCTAATATATTTCTATTTAACTACTTCACAACAAACTAATTTTGGTTGCTTGGTTTGGTTTTGATATCTTTCAAATTAACTAGGGATATGAATGTTGATAAAAATTAGAATAAAGCAAACAAGAGAGAAAACCATAGAGATAAAAATTAGAATAGAGCAAACAAGAGAGAAAACCATAGAGAGGAGAAGTAATTGAGAAATCCAAAAATGGGCTCTACCATTCTATTCTCAATACATTTAATTTATAGATTACAAATATGTTTAGATGGCTGATTGTCCACACAATATAATATTAATATCATGTGCATCTAGTCAAGATGGGTGGCTAGTGGTTGATGACAATGGACGATGCTAGACAACTCACTGTCTATTGCTTTCGGCTATTTGTCTACAATATGTTTAGATGGTTGGTTGTCCACACAATATAATATTAATATCATGTGCATCTAGTCAAGATGGGTGGCTAGTGGCTGACGGCAATGGATGGCGCTAGATGAGAGAAATTACTCTACCAACACTCCCCCTTAATTTCTTCCACTAATGCTACTACATTTATATTATTTCCCTCATCATTATCACTTTGGGTTTTACAACTTATCCCTAACAAACGTAATACAAATGGTTTCTAGCTAACCAAAAACTTTTCATTTGAATGGTTTCGGCTAACCATGAACCTCGCATAAGAGTGGTGACTACAAACTACAAACAACACAAAATGGTTTCAGATTACCACTAACTCACATGATGTGGAAACATCACAAATGGTCTTAGATTACCAAAAACTCGCATGATGGGAAAACTATCATCACTTTGGATTTTCTCCTTCTTGACTTGCATCAAACTGATTATTGAGTCCATATAAAAAGAAATCCATCTATCGAGATACATGGGTAGCCAGTCGCTGTACTCACTAGTTCTATAGAAATTCTTTTCAAATACATGGTTCATCAATACGTTAAACCAAACTCTTGGGTGTCATATACAATCGATAATGCACCCCTTACAACAACTTAGGTACAATACAATGCTTAAATTTGCCCTCAACAAAAGTAACTCACACACACAACAAATTTGTCCAAAATACATAGCCCTTGAAGATAGAAAACTATCACAATTTCAATCTACCACTGACTTTGATCTTCCTCATACACATCTTGAAAACAACAAATTTAAATAGATATACTCTCTCACTTCCAATCCAACACTTAAATCTCAAATTGACACACACACAAAGCTTTGCACTATGACAACCAACTCTAGCATGCCATGTCATTTCATAATGAATGCTAACTCCTCAAAGTGACTTATAATACTAGACACACATTCCTAATCTTCAACACTAGATGGATCTTCTTCAACGAATTCATATTAAGCTACAGCTAGGTTTTCTTCAACAGCTAAAATTTTTCCTGCAACAAATCTATCTTTTGAAGGTTTGCCACAACTAGTGACAAGATCTCCCTTTCTTAGCTTCTATCACAAATGGTGGTAGGATCTACAAGAAATTTAGATCAACTTCCTTATGACATCTACTAAAAATGGTGATAGGATTCACTAGTAGATTTAATCTTCTATCACAAAAGGTGATAGGATTCTCCATTGATTGGGCTCTAATTCAACTGCCACAAATGGTGACAAGATTTTCTTAACCTAGCTCTTGTCTTTGCAGATCTAATGACGCAAAGGACAACTTCGAATTCCATTTCCTATTGGGTTACATTGCCTCAGCCTTAGCAACAAAATACTTAAAAGCTAGCACTTCTCATTCCAACAAATCTAACCAAAAACACTTTTAGGATCGTTTTGCCATTGACTATGATACCATGATAAAAATTAGAATAGAGCAAACAAGAGAGAAAGCCATAGAGAGGAGAAACTAAAAAATGGGCTCTACCATTCTATTTTCAATACATTTAATTTATAGATTACAATATGTTTAGATAGTTAGTTGTCCACACAATATAATATTAATATCATGTGCATCTAGTCAAGATGGGTGGCCAGTGGCTGATGGCAATGGACGACGCTAGATGGTTCATTGTCTGTTGCTTTCGTTTGTTTGTCTACCACTGTAGACGGCGGGATAGGTGGGAGAAATTATTCTGCCAACAAATGTTGGTTGATTAAATCAGGTATTTATTTGGGTATGGAAATAAGGAATAACTTCAGCTGATTTACTTATAGAAATCTTACGTAGTAACAAAGTCACTAGTATCTATATAAAGAAAATATAAATCGAGATTGTTGGTAGTAAGCTGCAAATGGGAAAAAATCACTAAGTCAATCATAGATATACAGGCATATGAAAGAATCATAATAACAGCTGTCGATGAATGATCACATCTCCAGATTCAACACCATTTTTCTGTCAAAGAGAGTAGACACGTTTTTTTCCAAAATAATTTCCATTATGCGTGCTTAATTATCAAGCAAAAACAGCGAGCAGCTGCATTATTTAGTCAAAGAGGAGGAAAAACGTTCTATAGGGTACGAGACAAGACTCCTAACCATTTCTGCCTTTTTAGCTTGGCTTCATTATTTTTTGCCAAAAACCGTTGGACGTACAAGACAAGACTGGTTTACGTGGTTCCATATTTGAGACTGCATAACAGTGTGGCTTCATTAAATAAATCAAACCTGCATGTGACCTCCATTACTTTCTCCACCGGAGACCTCGTAGACATTTGTCCAAGATAGCAACCAGAGGTATTCTATTTCCCCGTAGTGGAGTGATATCAGCAAGGATTCCAACTTCATCTATTGGAGTCGAAGATTTTAAAATATATGACTCCTAAAGCAGCCATGTTAACATCACACCAAATTTATTTATTTATTTTTTGGAAAAAGTAAGTTAACATTTGATTAATTAGTATTTTTAATTTAGGAATCAAGTTTTAATGTGCAATGTTTAAGCTCTTTGAAACAAGAGGACGGGGTGAGAACTTTTTCAAGACAATTATGATAGATTGTTAAAGTGAAAGACCAAATTTAAGCCTAACAATGTCTTTTAGAAGTTCTCAGAATATTCTTGTTGACAAGTGAGAGAGTATTCCCATAGACAAGTAAGACATTTCTCTCGTATTCATCAAAATATTTAGGTTTCCTTGGATCCCACATTCCTTGTATTTTAACATATTCCATTCTCTTTTTGTTTTTTTTTTGGCGATATAATATATAGTTTTATCCAAGAATAAAAAATATGCACAATACTTCATCCCCCAATTTTTCTATATCCTTGATCAACCTCCCACAAATAAATATTTTTAAATCTGTTATTATATTGAAAGATTGTGTCGTCTTTTCTTTGTAGCACATTCCATGATCTGGTTTGATTTTCTATTACAATGCATCTTAAGATCTCACATTTCATTAACTTTTTAATAGAGTTAATTGTACTTGTAAGGAAATTGAAGGAGTTATTATAGTCACGTTAAGCTATTTTCTATATTTTTGTTAATAGGATGTATAATAGACAGTTGATCATGATTCATAGTTGTGCTCTTGTGGGCATACAATAAATAGTGGATAGGCTCTATATTTTTTAAAGATCTTGTATAACTGGAGTGAAAAATAATTTAATTAATTCGGTAGATGAGTTGTCAAAGTTAATGCATGTTGCAAGAACAATGTTGGGATCAAACTACAAGTTGGAATTTGAAAATAGTTGTCACACTCTGATATTGTCAAGTTTTGGAATAATTAACCATCTAACACATTTTTATAATCATAGGAAAGTGTTATAGATCAATTTTTATGTAGATTAGCACTCGAAAATGGACATTTCTTAAGAACTCAAGTACAAATGATAGAATTTGCACTTAAACATCTACAATCATGTTAGTTCAATTACAATATGAGATTCTCTTACATCTTACTTTTTGTTCCAATTTTAGATTTAATACTATGGTGCAATGAGAGTAATACATATTAAAAAGAGAGTGCACGTCAGTAAATTAGAATGTTACATTGTACATATTACAAGAACTTTGACAACTGAAATTTAAAAATGGGTAATAATAAATCTAGCTGCCCAAAAAAATCAAATGACATAATGAGGCCCAAAAAATAATACTAAAAAATAGTAGCAATAACAAAATAGTGATGGATTTTCTTCAAATTTGAAGTACTATCTAAACAATTCTCATATTCCTTTTAGTTTCCTTCTATTCTAGCTTACATCCTGCACAATTCTTGCAATATCATCTATAAATAATAAACATGACATGCTAAGGGATATTCATCTAAACGTTGTAGCCAAAATCATAGCCAACAATACTTTAATACATTGTAGACCTCAAATTGTGTCTTATGTTGTAAATAGTTCCATGCTAGAGAGCTCTTCAATGCAATTTGATTTATCAAGAGAATATACTCCTACAGGATTCTAATGATCTAAGACAAGAGTAAAATGATATTACCCCCCTCAACGTTATAGTTTTTGATGTATTAGATAATAGCCAAAAGAGGGGGGATGACTACATAATAGAGAAGGCTGGAGACTAGCCAGTAGTTACCCCCTACTATCTAACCAATATCTTTTCTAGACATTAAAAACATCTTCATAGTTAACACCATAACAGGGTGCTTCAAAATATTAGTATCAACCATACTATCTCTAACATATATAATTTTCCAAAAAGTAACCTAGCAGCATGAATTACAAGCACTGATGTTAAAATGATTAATATCCACATTAACCAAAAGTGCCACATAGGGCTCACAGTTAACCATAACATAATAAAAAGAAAAAGAAATAAAATGATAGGGGCTAGTTCCTCTCCTTCTCCTCCTGATCCTCCCCCTCCTTTTCATCAATATCCTCCATGTTTGGTTTCTCTACCTCCTCCTTGACAAGCTTCTCCAACATGAACTTGAGCCAATCATCTGCCAAGAAGCTATAGAGGGAGTGGGTGGTCTCACTCTCTTTTCCCACATTGTTCTTCTCCTTGTTCACCTATAGAAAGTCTACAGTGGCAATTGTTGAATGCATGAATTTTGTAGAGAAATTGGCAAGGGTTCCAACCTTTTGACACAGGGTTTCTTGATTGTCAGCTAGGTCATGCATTGATTTCTCTAGCCTATCCAACTGAGTTTTAATTTGGTGCTTCCCATGACTATGATGCCCTTTCTTCCCCCCACCCTTAGCATCATCCTTCATAGCGGATGTGATATCTTCCCCCAAACTTTTATTTGGGAACGGTTTGGCTTCTAGGGTGTCTAAAATGTGGGAAGGGCTTAGTACATCATTACTCCTAGAGCCAGGGTTTATAGCCTTCCTCTTCCTCTTGATGGATCTCCTTTCACTCTCTATGGATTCAAAACTCACCTCCTATTTGGGGGTGTCTTAAATTTTTCCATTTTAAGCCTTTTGTTGGACCTCTTAGTAGCTTTACCACTCTACCTAGTATCAATATCAGATTCAATAATACTAATGTTTTTCCTAGTACTCGGGGGATTTTTGTTTACCTTCTTTGAGGCTAGACTAGGGAGAGCGTCTGTGGAGACTTGAGGTGTAATAGTAGCAAGGGGGTTAACATGAAGAGGCGGGTTTCTTGAGCAAGTTGGAACTTATAGATTTTAAAAATGAAGGCTTGGTGCAAGATATAAAAGGGTCTTCCTTCATCCCTCTTTCTCCTAATACTAAACACACTATCCTCCATTGAATGAAAAATAAGATGTGTGAAGGAAACCAAGTCTTGGTTCCTAAAATGGTTTAAAATAGGAAAGTAGTAATAATACAACACTTAGAACTAGTCTTCGAGTATAATGTAGTGCACTATGCCCCAATGTTTGGTAGGTCCTCCCATGAAAAATCCACCCCACGTGCAAACATGATCCTCCTTAGGGAAGAATAATTTCCTCAAGTTTGTTTCATAAAAAATTATGGCATGTTTGTGCCAACTCCTACCCTTGAGAGACAACCCACTAATCGTCGCAACAAGCTCCTCCATCATTTCGAAAACCACCCCATTAATTTTCACCTTCATATTATTCCAAGTGTTGATGAATTGCAGGGACACGTGCTCATCATACCATTCAATGCCTTCCATGAACGAAAACATTCCACCTTCCCATAGATAGACCTAGAGTCCTTAATCTTATATGGTTCAAAGATATCACTAGAACCCATGTCTTCCCTATGTTCAATCACCAAATCTTTAGTTTTCATTCACATCCCCTTGTTAGAGGACAAAACTTGGGAGCCAAGGTAGTTTAAAGATATAATTCTAAAAATAAACCTGGGAAAGCAATCAATTCTCATCATAAAATTGCAAGGCTTCACAATTTCCAATCCCCCTCTAGCTTGAGTACATGTGAACAGTACATTTCCTATAAAATGTAACCATTGCCAGCTATGCTTTGAGTAATGTGTAAGGGAATTGCCTTTATGATTATTCACAATGCTTGTCTTTGGTGGTTTTATCATTTTGACAAAATCTATGCAGATCATCCTCTCACCATAGATATTAATGCTCACGATGAGGGAACCCTAAATATAAATAATCATAAAATCTTTCCAAATATTCCAAACTTTATAGTTTGTAATTCTTGGGTTCTCTTGCCCACTTGGATCCACACCAATATGCCACCTATTGTACTTCATTATATTGTGCCACAAAGAGTGCCTTCACTTTCTACCATCATTTTTGTGGATGGTGGGGTGTGGTTGACATCATCCCATTCCTTTTTTCCTTTCATTTTATGACCAATTTTGGTAATGCCCACCCATAGTTTTCTTTTTGGTTATATTTACCAAACACTTTTATGTCTATTTTATGCATGTGTTGGTTTCAAGGATATTGGATTTACAATTATATTACATTATTTCATGACTCATATTACACACGCACGCATGCACACACGCGTGTGTGCGTACACACACACACACATATCAGTAACAAATCACTTAGTTGATTATATTTCACATAATGATTGATGATTATGATTACTAGCGCATATATGATGCTTTAATGATTCTTTAGTAAATGTGGTTTCTTTCACGATGATATCAAAAATGATTATTTTATATTAATAGTGATGCATTGTTATATCTAATAATTTGATGATTTGACTTGTGATTTACTATTATACTTACCCCATACTTGCATGTGTATGGTTTGTGTGTCTATCTTACATTTATGTTTGATGTGCTTGATATGGTTGAGGGAGAGATGCATAATAACTTGCTAGTCAGAATCTACATGATGTACCACTCCCCACCATTGTTTGTTTAGTTTAGATATATATGCACATGTACATGCTCATCTTTTATACAAGTTTGTAGGTACCGAGCATTGACTTCCTTGAATTGTCAGGATGAGCATGCCCTATCGCAATAACTCAATGATAAGAATGGAGAGATAATATTCAAATCCAATCCCAACCATAGCCTAAACACTTGTCCTGCAAGGAGGACTCATAATTGATTGTCTACCTTTTTCAAAACCCATGAGTCTTTCTATGCACATGTAGTTTGATTTTTTATTTGGTTGATTTACCTTACGCATTTCATGTGGTTTATTTGGTAGAATGCTTATTTATGATTTTTGGATTAATCATTGATATTTTAATTATTAAATATTATTTGATTTAAAAAGAAAAAATATTAAAATAAGATGATATTTAATTCATTAGATTATTAGAATATTTGGCTAAATTAGAAGAGTTAACTTAAAATTCTAATTTAGAAAATTAAATTAAAAAGAACTTAAATATTAAATGTTGTCTTAGTAATAGTATTTAATTAATATTGATTTAATTAGAGTTTTATTTAAAGAATGCACTTTAATTATCTTTATTGATTAAAATAATAAATTATTTCTTTTTAATGTGTTCACATTAAATAATAAAGTGGGAAATAAAATAAAACTATACTTGAAATTAAAAAGTGAGTGAATATGCATGAAAGGATAATAAAATAAAATATATTTTAGGGCTTTCAGAGACAAAAACCTTAAAGAGAAGTTAGGGCACTATATTAGAGGTTTTCGGATCATTATTACACACACATGGGTTTTGGGGAGCAAATTTTGGATTTAGAGAAGAAGAATTATTGAAAGCTTGAAGGGTTTGGATTAACAGGCATCTCACTAGATTGTCTAGGTTATTAGCATCAAATCAAGGTAGGATTTAAAACCCATGGTGGCAAATTAATTGAAAGAATTGGTATTCTTTGTGCCTTCTTGAGTGTTTACAATTTGGTTGTTTGGTTTATGGTATCAACTTCAATATATGCATATAATAGAAAATTTAATATCCAGATTGGAGGATTTGGAAAATTTTCTCATTATCAAACCTTGAATAAAATTTCTAGAGAAGGAAAATGTAGAAGGAATGAATTAAATTGATTAGGATTTAATTGAAAATTACAATGAATCTAATCCATGAATTGATTGTATTGATTTCATTTAAAATAAATAAATACATTCAAAATTATGAAACAATTAAATGAATGTGAGGACTTTTATTTTTATTTTTATTCTTTTAAAGTACATGATGTTCTTATTTAAATATATTGACATAAACCCAAAAAAAAAAAAGATCTTACATCATGTAATTATTTAAAGACAAAAAAAAACTACTAAACGATTGTATTTTAAATCTATACATTTGTTTTGTATATAAAAGTTTGCTATCATTTATTTTGAAGCAAGGAAAATATTAATTAAGTTCGATAAGATTTTTGTCTCATTGATTCTTTATTTGACTTTTAGTTGCATTGACATGGGGCACACAAGACTAGTTGTTTATTGTGATTTTTTTAAAAAGAGATTTTTGTTTTTGTCACCTCCTTCATTCTCACCTAGGAAAGTGGGAATTCATTTAATTGTATTTCTTTCTAAATGAATGGTGCCCTTTTAGTTAAGAAAACACTCCACTTGTTACCTTCAGTTATGGAGATTTTAGTTATTAGTCCCTGCCTTACATAAGGCAAGGAACTGATGTTCCCATTGGACCCTTAGCATTAATTCATATGTGAGAAATAAAATTCCAACACTAAAGTTTCAGTGCAATTATTTTTAAATTAAATTATGTGAAACAAATTTTAAATTTTTTATTGGTTGGAGACCAATTTCCTAGGGATATATTGTTTTTTATAACTAAAAAAAATTATTAAAAAAGGGAAGCAATGTAGAATCTGTGATAGTGTTCTATGTTGGGAAGGAGAAGTAGAAAAGTAGAAACAGATGTTGCAAATTTATAAATGCTATTTTCTTTGTTAATTTTAATATTTTCTTAACACCTGACATACAAAAAAAGAAAATCATACTTTGGATCTTTCCTACAATTTCTAGGACAAAGACTATTAAACATTTTTTCTTTTCATAGCACCAAACAAATAATAAGTCACATGTATCATTTTATCATTAAGTCATCAATAAATTAAATTATTATTTATCTTATTAGAGACTATTAAACTAAAATCATATCATTCAATTTTAAAATTTTAATTAAAAATTTAATAATAAAAATATTTTAGTATCCCTTTATTATTAGATAAATAGATGTTTAAAAAAAACTAATAAATATTCACTTTTCAAATATTTTTAAAATTTCTTTAAAACATTCATATCTTTATTTTTTTTCATTTTAAATAGTTTTTCAAATCTATACCAATTGCCTTCTATATTTTTCAAATCTATTTCTAAATCTATGTTTTATTCAAATTTAAATTTTAAATTAAAAAATAATAACTATATTCTTTTATTTTTTCATTATTAACTAAATAGATTTTTTTTAAATACCAATAACATGTTCACTCTTTAAATAATTAAAAAATGAAATCAACATTCATATCTTTAAAATCTTGTGATGTTTTTTATATTTTTTGAAATATAACTAGATATACATATACCACAAACACTATGCCATAGTTGATATGGGACTACTTAAGGAGGCACACATACCCTACCCTTAATAGGATTTGAACTTGTGACCTCTCTTCCAAGAGTACAAGTTCACCATCACTAGGCCAACTTAGGTTGTACAAACAAAGAAAAATGACCCCAACATCAAAATAGTCTTGATAAAGAAAAAACATCATTTATATTCTATAAAATGAAATCCATATTATGTAATTATTATATTCTTTTATTTCTTTGTTATTAAAGAATTATTATGTTTAAATACTAATAAAAAGTTCACTCTTTAACTAATTAAAAATTAAAATCAACATTCATATAATAAAAATTTCACTCTTTAACTAATTAAAAAATAAAATCAGCATTCATATCTTTAGAATCCTGTCATGATTTTAATATTTTAAAAAATATAACTAAATATGCATATACTACAAATACTATGCCGTAGTTGATATGGGACTTCGAGAGGTGCACATACCCTACCTCCAATGGGATTTGAACTTGTGACCTCTCTTTCAAGAGTACAAGCTCTCCATCACTAGGCCAACTCCGGTTGTACAGACAGAAAAATGACCCCAACATCAAAATAGTCTTGATAAACAACTTAAACATCTTTTATTTTCTATAAAATTAAATCCATATTATGTTCCCACAAAAGATAAAGACTCTAGCTCCTCTACAGCTCTTGTTTTCTTTTAACTTAAGTTATGCATGCTTTAAATTTAGTATTTTATTACTATTTAATTCTATTCTATGTAAATGGAGAAGATGGGTTCACTTTGTTAACCACAATTTATGCATTGATTAATGTTGTATTTATTTATTTTGGATTTCGTTTAAATTTAGTTTATATAATAGTTAAATTAATAATTAGATTAGTATAACTTAGGTTATTTGAATTGAGAATTTATTTATTCTATTTTTAAAAAAAAAGGTCTATTTAATTATTTAAAATTAGTTTTTTTTTTAAGGAGAATTCATTGTTGGTTATTGTTTTATATGATATTAGTTTTTGGAGAAAAAAATATATAATGATAAATAGACTAGGTTATATGTTGATTTATTTATAAGTTAATTTAGTGTAGGAGTATAAATAATTTAATCAGTTTATAATCAATTTAGATTATAATTCATATTAATCTATATATTCATATGAGAGTTTGCGGTTGAGGTTGTTATTATTCATGGATTAATATCATTACTATGTATGCTAAGACAATTAGTTATGAAGACAATATTCATTTTTTTGGAAAATATTTATGATGTGATATTTGATCACATTTGATGACTGAACTAAACTTTAGAAAATAGTTTAATCTAAATCACATGACCGAACTTGGTATTATTTTATGTGTGTTTACTTGAGAATTTGTGGTATCTTCTTTGTGATGGTTTTGGAGTTTTAATGTGATGTTTTATTTTGTGGTAGTTTTCTTTGTGGATTATTTAGTTGGCCAAGTTAGGATGTGCACCAAAGGCATCTTTGAGTTTTCTTTTATGATAATTATATTATGTCATTATGTCTTTTATGATTTAATTAATAGTTATATTTATGAGCTTTATGTTATTGACCATTTATGAGAACTTGGGTATTGAGAACCAATGTTATTTTTTGGTTGCCTTTTAAAGGACTAAAGTTAATCAATATTACTTTTGTGGTATGAGACACAATTATGGTTTGTAAGTTTTAGGAAGGTAGTCTAGGTGCATGTCTAGGGAGTGGCTTGCAATGGAGGTCAGGGCCCAAAGTGGCTACTAGGGTAACTCATTATAAGTTGTGTAACAAGTGATAACATAGTAATTAAAATATCTTTCCTAGCCCTTTCCTTGAGATACATTAAAAAGATAATTTATAGATTTTTCCTCATTTGTGCCTTGAGTGCTTGTATAGACTAATGATGAGAGTGAGATGATACCTTGAGAGGTATGACTAGTCTTCTCATCTTCATGAGAGGGTTTTCTGGTTCCACATAGAGTCACTAGGGGGTCAAGGTCCTAAGAGACTACCAGGGTAACCTTAGAGTTGGCTCATATGATTACATTCCATAGTATGTAGCCTAAGTCTCCTTTAAGATTTTTTTTTATTTGCCTCTAGTAGTGTACTTATTGGACATTAATTTTGATGGTGTATTTATTGTGAGTTGTTAGTCATTGATTAGATGTCATTTATTGCTGGTAGATGAATTTTATTAATGAATGATCAATTATTCATTGGTGGTATTTTATTGTTGGAGTTAGGGATTGGTTATTTACTTTTATTGATGATAGTTGGTATCTATTGGTTATTGTTCTTGCGACACTTGATATTGATTTGGAGGTGGTTGTATCTTCTTTTTTCTTTTTCTTTTTGTACTTGGTATTTGCATGTTGATTTGGTATGTGGTTTTAGTATTGGAATGAGTGTCCTTTCGATTTTGATTATCTCTTCTTCTTGAGAAGTTTTTGTTACCCTTGAGGTAAGCTATAAGGATTCCTTGCCTAGGATTATTTTATGCTTTGATTATCTATGTGTGGATTTTACATTATCTCTTTTGCACAGTGAGAGTGGAAACCTGATTAGGTGACCACACAATTGTGAGGTAGTGTCTTCTTACCATTTGGGTCCCCCTTCCATTGCTAGTTGTTGGATGCTTGTTGATACAATGGTATCATTATCATTCTTCCTCTTATCTTGAAGACTTCTATTCATTTGATGTATTAATGTATCATGTGTTTGGAGATCCTACGGGATATTATATCAAGTATATTGATGTACTTGGATCTATTTTAACATACCTTGTGACATGTGCAGTGGATGTTATTCATTAGATGTGCTTTTATATTATTATTTGTACTTATGCATTTTCTTATATGATTATGTATGTGTTTATTCATTTTATGGTTATGGACATTGTACTTGAGACTTAAACTTATTATAAATTTCTTAAATGTGGCTCAACGCGAAGGAACCCTTGAGGAATGAAAATTGTATTTGTAATTGCTTATGTGTACTTGATGTGTTTGTATATATATTACTTCCACATTATTGTTACTTTGATGTTTTTAAAACTTATTATTAAAAAAATAGTTCAATAAACATTGCAACAAGTTAGGTTTATTTCTTTTGGGTTCCCGAGTGGGGTATTAAAATTTTAGCCAAGTCATCTACAACTACATTGCTTGCCTAATAGATGTAATCCGTATGGACTTCTAGAAGTCCATCCAATAGGGTACAAATTTCTTCTATTGTCTCTTTTATCTTCTAGCTACACTGACCTTCAACCTTCATAGCTTTGATAATTAACATAGAATCTCCCTCAATAACCATTCTATTAATTCTTCTAGTGCTCATTATCATTATTCCCCATAGTAGGGCCAAATCTTCCAATTCATTATTTGAACCCCCTCCATAGTTCCTAGAATAGGAAACCACTATCTTACCAATATTATCGTGGACAACACCACTAGTCGAATTCCTTCCAGTAATAGTCGAGCCATCAAAATTGAGTTTCATCCAAGCTTCTAGAGTTTTTAAATATTGCCACCTTTAGACTTAAGTCCCAAGAAGTAGCTCATCTCATATCTTGATCCCTTGGGGGGGTCAAGGGGGTTTCTAATGCTAGATCGCACTATATTCCTTCAAGATCCTAGTCACTTGTTGAGCCACCACTGCACTAGGAGAAACTTTTTCCCAAAATATGTGGTTATTATGTTGCTTCCAAATTTTTCACAACACATATGGTGGGATGACTCTCTAGAAGGTTTTGAGGTATGGGTGACTAGAGGGACAATCCCTGTTAACAAATTGATGGAAGTTATGTTGGAATATTCAAATATGGAAAGAATACTGATAAGAGGGGGGGGGGGGGGAGGGGGGGGGGTGAATCAAAAGTATTCCACTTTATCCAATAAAACTTTTATCTAAAAGTAAATTGCATGCACGTAAATACATCATGAAAATATGAAACTAAAACATGCATCAACAACACATAACACTGGAATTTGGTAACCCACAAACCCGCCAGAAATAAGAAGGTAAAATTGGGGTGGGGATGATACCCACAAAAATTCACTGTAGTAATTTTGCTCAACCACTTCTGATGGCCTGCCCTATTAAAGGCCTACCCTGTTAAAGGCTTTACACTATGTCAATAGTGACCTGGTTAGAGGATTTACAAACACTTAACATGAAGTGTCACCCTATTAAAAGATTTAATCACCTTTTGATAAGGATCTACAAATAGTTGTTAAGCCAACCTATCTACATAGGATTTCCTTTCTAATATAATGGTAAGAGAGTATTAGGTATTATAAACCTGATAGTTTGCAATCCTTGATTGTTGAATGCAGGCACTTTTTTTGGCTCTCTCTCTATTTTCGATCCTCTGAGATCTGATTTTTGATCATCTCCTTTGCTTTGTTCTAATCAACTGAATATTGAATTGTTGTTCTTAGTCTCTATGTCTTCATTCACTGAATTTCATTATGTTTTTCCCTTAACACTATTCTCCTTCTCTCATCATCATTATAGTGAATCTTTTTGTCTTCCTTAAAAAGACTTCAAAGACTTAGGGTTAGATATGGATCTACGATCCACATTGAATCTCAATTTCCTACTTAATACTTCCCTTTTTGCTGATTGGTTGCATGCCTTTCCAATTTTCCAATTGGCTGCATGCAAATTGCATAGAAAATGTAAAATATTCATTCTTATCTTTAGATCTTTCAAGATTTACCTTATGTCAGCTACAAAAACTGTTTACATCATAGTTTGTGCAATTACAAACTCTTATGTTGATATCCTGAGTTACTCGGCTCCTGAAGCATTACTGATGCTCGACACATGTTGTTTCCTGGATAGCTCGGCACCTAAACAAAATTGTATCACTCGGCACCTTATGTTACTCGGCACTTGATATTACTCGTCACTTGAATAACTTGGCACCTACTCTTTGCTCGGCATGTATAGTGAAAAATGGTTAAGTGTATTGAAACTTAGATGTCAAAATTATTCTTTAAACCAACAAGTTATCATTGAAGCGCCACTAAATCTCTAACAAGGAGAAAATCTCCATCACAAAGGGACAATATATGAGGAGGTGTTGAATGGATTCTTTTGCATTATAACATAACATACAGTAGTTGGCTAGCTAGAATCCTCTCTTTTTTAGGTTATCAACGGTGAGGATTTTCCCATGTAGAGTCGTACACCAAAAGAAATTTATCCTTGATGGGATCTAGGGGTGCCAAACATTCTGCCACTCCCTCAGGGCTTCACCTCCCTCAAGACAAAACTTATAAGAAGATTTCACCATGAAGTCCTCGAGGGGGTTAGTCTCCATATTAAATAATCATCCAATGGGGTGGAGGGGATACAAAAATTATGTAACATCTCCTAAAGCTCCATAAGTGGCCTTGTCCTAGGGTTGTTCTGATTATAAATCATTTTCCATTTTCTATCAAGGGTTATGTAGTTACAAACTAGGGTACCACATTGTCTGGTAAAAGAATCTCTTAGAGGTTAAAACCTAGTATACATGAGGTGGCCACCTTGGATCCATTGGTCCTCCCAGAAGTCAATGTTGTTCCCATCCCCCAAAATCCAATGAGTACCCTTTTTCAAAATTCTATGGGTGTGCACAACATTGTTCCAAATTTTTGATTCGTGGGGGAAAGCATTGGTCCAAAGATGTCGATGAAGTAAGTCACCCCTTAGATACTTATCCCTAACAATACTACACCAACTTCTCAAGGAGTAAATCAATCTCCATCAAACCTTAGTGAGGAGGGCCTTATTCAAATGCCCAATGCTTCTAATGTTCAATCCTCCCAAGTATTCAAGTTAATAGACTTTCTCCTAGCTAACTAAACTTATTCTAGCCTTATCCTCTACTCCTAACCATAAAAAATTCCTTTGAATTTTTTTCTTTATATCTATGTAGGAGTTTAAATAGAGAGAGGAATTATATAAGAATTCCCTATAAGGAGGTTGAGAGAAACTAGAGTTTCCCTACACTGCATAGGATTTTGCCTTTCTAGCCAGCAAGATTCCTTTGTATTCATGCTAGCAGCCCATTCTAGTACTATGAGGACACTTCTTTTATATTTAGAGGGAGTCCACAAGGTGGTGCTTGATTGTAAATGGGTGAGTATTTAATGATTGTAGTAGGTCATTATGAAACATTAAATAAGGCTTATGTGGATTAATCTTAGACCTTAATTACAAATAAATCTTGGTTGTTCATTGTATTCAAGCTTCTTATGTAAGGATTCATCCCCTCATTTGTAAATGGAGAGAGGAAGAGAAAAAGCATTTCTAATATAATGTCATATTTTCTTTATTTTTCATTCATGTGCCCTCTATGGTGAACTATTTTGATCAAGCTGTTATTATTGCATGGTGATCTAAATTTCCTCACTTAGTTTAGGATTTTATTTCATGTTATTTAGAAGTAGTTTAGTTGAATGGATTATTTTTAATGTCTACTTGAATGACTCGACAAATCTAGGCCACTAGTCTCTTGGTGAGAGTCTTGTGTGTGATAAGTCGATGTTTGAATGCACTTAACTTGAATTGATATCCAATATTTAGGTTTAAATTCATTGATGTGATTGAAGAGGGTAGATATTGATTGAAAACCATTTGAAAATATCCTTAGAAGCTTGCACTAGGTGGGTGGAATCACTGGCAAGATAACATTTAGTAGAGTCCAAGTCATCCATGATTCCTTGCATTCATATAGAAGTAGAAATTGAAATAGAGTTTATTGAAGTGAAAAAAGGTGAACTATATTTTCATTGCATATTATACAGCCAAATATTTAGAAGTGCAAGAGTTGATATCCATTGAATGAGTAGTGTAAGTCCCTTTCTGATAACTAGCATATAATATCATAAAAATAAGTGAGGTCCATGATTAGGAAGGAATCTTGAAGTCATTTCATGATCTTACTTGCAATATTAGCATGAGATATAACTTTATATAAAGAGAGGATTGAGTGTTTGGTGTTCCTCCTTGAAATATTAAATATTTGATTATGCATGTTGTAGAGGAACAAAACGTACATCAACAAAAAATGTTGCCAAAAGGAGATCTTGAACATAGTTTATTCATGGAATTATCAGCAAGTGAGATTTTAATTTATATTTGAGAGAGAAGATCTTTTCATAAAAATGTGAAAATTTGAAAGAATTTTTTTTTTGAAAATTGAAATAGAAAAGGTTTTCTTAATTGATAGGAAGGTGAATGTTCTTCCTACTTTTGATCAATTAGTTTCATCCATGTGATTTGACTTGACTTATAATAGAAGGGTAGTGTAGGATTCATGGAACCACATCATAAATAAATTCATTGCTTGATTTTCCTTTTAAGTATGGGCTTGGAATTATAAGGTAGAGTTTATTTTTCACAAACATATGAACCTGTGGTACTTACCAATTTAGATGCAGAGTTTCTTGAGCTCAAAGAGGATATCATTAAGAAACTATGGATTGTATATAGAGGATATACTTGGTGTAGTTTGCATAACCTTTCACATGAGGAGTCCACTTATCCATATTGTCAAGACACTATTGACATGTTCAAGTTTAAAATGGGTTGGAATGAGGAAATATATGTGGTTAGTGGCAAGGATTTATTCCATCTTTAAGTTGGATATCTAAGAAGGTGATAATCATCACTCAAGTTGGGAACCAAAGGTTAAAGAAGGAAACGAGTTGCATCAAGAAACTAGGGTTGAGTATAATGATAATGATAATCAAAAGGAAAAACTTTGACACATCACTTTACTATAAGGAATGGACAAGGAAATTAAGGAAATAAATTTTATTTAAGGAAGGGGAAGTATAGAAATAGAATTTCAACATCTTGAAGAACTAAAAGGTGATCATCGCAAGTTTGAGGAGGTGATCCTTAGTGAACTTTCCCTTGTACTACAAGGATGAATTCTTGAGGATCAATTGCAAGAAATTTTACATACTTTTTGGAACAAGATTGTTAGATGGATGCATTGAACAAGGAATTCAAAATTACATACATGAATCAAGTTACAAAGATAATTTTAATAATTCATTACAAGACATCACCACTAGTGTGTTCTTTGGTGGGGTGCTAAAGGATATCGTGAAGGAAGTTGATTCATTTCCAAAGTTATATCAAGATAATCAAGTTACTACAAGTGCCACTATTCACTATGAGACTTCACCACTAGAGAATGAATTTGATGAACTAATAAGGCTTTTGGTGAGGATCTTCCTTCCTATTTATAAGAGGCTAATATTGACGAAATTATACATTAAGAATTGCAATATTTTTGTAAAGAAAAATCTATATGCAATACCATGGGGGAATATGATGAAGGGAATTTTGATTTAATAAACATATTTGGATATTAAATTTGAACAACTTTGGAAGATATTTGAGGGAAAACTATCAAGGAATATTTCATTTTTGAGGATGCACTTAGCGACATTCATAGAGATGCATGGTTCATGTTGTATAAGTGAAATCTTTTGAATGCTATATATAATTGGTTTGACTTCAACATTGATCCTACCTTGAATACCCAGGAGTTTCATGTTGATGTGTGTGAGGTTTTCCATCACCAAATGCAACCTCCTAAAGATGTGGATAATCAACAAGGGTTTCAACATTAATTACCACTTGAGATGGGCTAGGTTGTTTCTTTCCTTGCTTCTAATGTTGTACATTTTTTAATTTATTATTTTGATTATGGAGGTTTAGGAAAGAAAACTTTCATTTAGATTGACCATGAACCACATGAATTGCCTCTACTATAGATCTTGCATGATAATTTTCTTGAGTTTGGAAATGGGGTATTAAATTTTTTTAGAGTATAGGGATTAATTTTCAAATTTGAGAACATTCACACAAGCCTTGTTTCTTTTGAACATTTTGAGAAATTGTGTTGAATCTAGTGTATATATCAATTTTGTTTGTGTCATCCCTTTAGGGCTCTTATATGTATAGTTAGAGTAGGTTTGTCTTGAACCACTTGGTTCAAGAGGGTTTACCTTTTAATTTATTTAATTTGGGTCTGTAGGTTTGTCTTGAGTCATTTGACCCAAGTTTTTTGGTAGTAGTTTCTTGGATTTTCTTTAGTTTAGGAGTATTCTTTGGGTAGTCTAGTTTGGAGAGATTCTAATTTGTGGGAAAGGTGATGTGTTCTCCCACATAATTTGGTGTTCTCCCAATAGATTTATTTAGTTTATTTCTTGAATTCATACCTCTTGAAAAGATACCTTGAACTAGAAATTATCTCTAATAGTCAATCCTTTGAAACAGTTTTGTACAAAATTCAAATTGAATTCATTCATTATGTTTAAGACACCTGAGTCTTTCAGTTACAACATTTTACTCACACTTAATTTCTCTAAGTTCTTAGTAATTTTTCAAAGTGAATTTGGAATTAGTAAAAATCATACACCTGCTTTAGTAACTATGGTTTTCCAAACCCCTCCACAAGCTTCACTTCTTGTAAGCTAAAAGTAATATTTTAGATTGAGAGAAAAAAGAAAGACAATTTCAAAAAGAAAAGAGAAGAGAAAAAGAAGAAGAAAAAGGTGAAAAGAAAAGAAAAGAAAATGATTTATCTTTATGTGTACAAACATTTATATGAGTGGTATAAGAATAATCACTAAAGGTAGAGTAATGTTTGTAGTTGACCATAGTGATTACCTCATTAGGGCTATGGACACCTGAATGGTAGAAAGGCTCTATCTGGGATTCTTTTTGAGTGACGATATCAAAATAGCTAAGCCTAATATCGAATCTAAGATATTTTCTAAGTTCTTGTCAAATGTAGAATAAATCACTTGCACACACATGAGTAACTCTAGATCAAGGTTCTTAGCTCAATTCATGGTTTCACCCATTTTGAGAATAGTTTCTATGCATGTTGGATAAGAGAAAGGGATACTAACTAAATATTCTTGATTCTAAGTAATTTATACTATTGAAATGTTCAAGATTATTTCTTTGTGTGGGTATCATATGTTGTGAGGCTTTTGCACAACACCCCATTGCAAATGGGGACCTCCTCTTTCATTTTATACTTAGATCGCTATGGTATTAGTTGAGTTATAAGGTTTTGGCATTGGACTTGATTGTGAAGGGATGAGTTTGCATTTGGAATGAAATGGAGGTTTGGCTAAGTTTGGGAGATGGAACAAACATGTGAGTGATGCTATAAGAAGAGAAAATCTGGATAGAATAAAACTCATCTTGGTTGAGGAATATTTTTCTACCTAGGTAAATATTGTTGCATCTTGTGCCAAGGCATAATTTTTTACCCAAGGAAGTGTTGTCTCAGCTTGGCTGAGGCATATTTTACTACCCAAGTAACTTTTGTTTTAGCTTAAGATGAGGCATATTTCTACCCAAGTAAATGGTGTCTCAACTTGGTTGAAACATGTTTCACTACCCATTAAATTTTTTCTTGGCTTGGTTAAGGCATGCTTCACTACCCAAGTAAATGTTGACATAGCTTCATTGAGGCGTGGTTCACTACCCATGTAAATTTGTTTCATCTTGAGCTAGAACTTGATTTTCTACTGATGTTATTTTTTTCTTATTTAGAACAATGGTCTTTGAACTTTTAAATGGGAAGTTGAGCCTAGAAGTTTTTTCAAATGTGTGCAGTCTCTTTATATATGGAATTAAGTCCAAAATTTGAGGCAAGACAACCTTAGAAAATGATGCATGGGCATGGGGGATTACAAAGTCTTGGATTAAATATTTATAAATTAATTAATTTCAAATTGACATAAGACTCATTTTGTAAAATAAATAATAAAATTTAAAAATAAAAATAAAAAATAGTGGAGAGAAAACGATGAAATTAGAAATACAATAAAAATGGGTTTTAAATCTAGATGAGATTTAATTTTACCTCAATTTTATAAAATATGGATTGATTTTTAAAATGAATTAATTAATCCATCTATTTTTGAATTAAAATTATCCAAATGGCATTGATTTTAATTAATGAAAATTAAATTATAATTGGTAATAATTAAATATTTTCCTATCTAATTTATATTACAATGTTATATTTTTTTTTATTAAAAATTAAAATGGTAAGTTTAGGATATTTTCTAAGTCCTATTTCAATTATCATTTAAAATTTGATAATTATTTAAAAGAGGTTATTTTCCTTGCAAGATGAGGAACACATTTCCCAAAGTGATGAGGTGGCATTGTCTACAATGGGCTCTCTTCTCACTGGTCCACATGTCATACATCCTTATAAAGTTGCTATGGAATTGGATTTTCTCATTGGCACATGAAGGTAGTATAATTGTTTCATTGGTCCACAAGGTGGTGCTTAATTTTAGCTAGGTGAGCATTTAATGCTTGTATTAAGTGGTTATGAAACCTTAAATATAAAGATTATGTGGATTAATCCTAGCCCTTGATTTCAAATAAATCGTGGTCATTCATTGTATTTAAGCTCCCTTACATAAGGATTTCTCCCTCATTTATAAAGGGGGAGAGATTGGATAATTATTGCTAATATAATGCCAAATTTTCTCTACTCTTCATTATTGTGCCTTGCATGGTGAATTGTTTTGATCAAGTTATCATTATTGCATAGTGGTATGTATTACCTCACTTAACTTAGGATTTAATTACATGTTTTTTTGAAGTAGCTTAGTCAAATGGATTTTTTTGTGAGCGTTTACTCAAATAACTCAACAAATATGTGCCACTAGCCTCTTGCTAATGGTCATAGTGTCTTGTGTGGTAAGTCGATGATTTAATTCACTTAACTTCAATTGATATCCAATTTTTAATTTTCCTTCATTAATGGGATTGAAGAGGGTAGATATTGTTTTGAAAACTATTTAAGTGTATCCATAGAAGCTTGCACTAGGTGGCTGAAGTCATTGGGGAGATTACATCTAGTAGAGTCCAAATCATTCATGATTCATTACTTTCATATAGAAGTAGAAGTATAAATAGAGGTTAGAAGTTTAATCCGGGGTTTAAGTAGAAAATTTGAGCTATACTTTCATTGCACCTTGTAGATCCAAATCTTTATAAGTGCAAGAATTGATACCTGTTGAATGATTAGCATAAGTCCCTTTGTGATAACTAGCATATCACATCATAAAATTGGGTGAAGTCTATGATTAAGAAGGAATCTTAAACTCATTTCATGATCTTACTTTTCAAGATTATAGAGGATTGAGTGTTTAATGTTTCTCCTTGAAATGTTAAGTATTTAATTTTGCATACTATAGTGGAACAAAACTGACATCAACAAATTTGAATTGGTATATTAAGCTATAGTAGACCAAATGTACTATTTTTGAATCAAACTAATGAATTATTATTATAGTCCCATAAAACAATGATTTTAACTATGTCAAAATGGAAATTTGACATGTTCAAATTCATGGTCATTCATGAACATGGACCATTTTAAAATACTCTTTTTTCACATCTAGCTCATGCAAATGTAGGTTGCTCAAAAACACGTATTTGGAAACTACTATGGTTGAAGATTCAAAATCAATCAATCAAGATAAAATCTATTTGTGTATACATAGATATTAGTTGATGTAATCTTTGGTTTTAATTTTGACGTAGAAATTCATGATCAATTGCAATTTCCAACAAACACGATGAACAAAATTTATATTCAAAAAAAAGGTTGAAAACTTATGAATATATTTTATCATTCAAGTTTTAATTTTACCAAAGAATTTGTATCTATATCTTCTCTTTTTCTTCATAGGTTCATGGGTCTACCATGACTTTTTAGGAAATGAATTAAAATAAAATTATTAGACCATCTAAAACCTCTTATGTTTCTACATGGTTTTCATTTTATAGATTTCAAGGCTATATGTGGATAGAGATGTAAACAATTAGCAACTCTAATTGACAATTTTTTAGGGCCTATGGAACATGTTGTGCCAAATGTAAGTGTGTTTTATTTTCTAATTATGAATATCAAATTTTATTTTATTTTTAAATAAAAAAATGCAAGATATTTTTTCTCTATTTGGTTTTTAAACTAATTAAAGAGAGGCCAATTTAGAAACTACTCATACCTAGTTATTTTCCTATAGAAACCAATTTCTATCATTAGAAATAGGAGGTGGATTATATTTATTTTGTGGCATCGCTACTTTCAAACGGCAGTTACAAGCCCTATTTCTTATGTGTTTTTCTTTTCCTTAAATTAAATTAGTCACATTAATGTGTCAGTTATATGGGCTAGAACCACACTAGTTAACATATTTTCCATCCTCTTACCTTGTGTAATGATTTTGGGATGAAAAGGAGGATATTTCTCCCTTGATTCTTAAAGTGTAAAATAGCTTCTTCTATACAATCTTAAACTAGCAATTGGATGCAAGGATAATTTTGTCAAATGAAACACTATTAAAAGTTGGAAAATTTTAGTATATATTATTATTGATAATATGGGAAATGATGAAATAAAGAATCTAGATAGAACATGCCTTCATAAGTTTATTTTCATAACTACTAGTAATATGATATTTACTATTTTAATTAATTATTTAGCAGGAAAGGGCTCAAACCCATACAACCAACAAACTAGCTAGATTGTAGAAAAAATGTCAAGCCTAGAAGGTAGGCAGAAAAGAATTCAAAAGAGGTGAATTCAAATGTCTTTTAAATGGAGCCATAGCCAAAAAGAACTAGGGTCCAGCAACTAAGGTATTACATTTTGAATAAAAAGGAGATTTAGGTAAGAATCCCAAACCAAACACCAAAGAATACCCCTTGCTCTAGAGAAAGGAAGGACAAGGAAGAAGGAAAAAGAGAGAAACTAGCATAAGAAACAAAAATTCCAATTACACCAAAAGGCCATAGGAGACCTCCAAAACTAAATGGATAAGGTAAGGATCATCACAAAGGAATCCTAAATAATTTGAAAACTAAAAAGAGAAGGAACCTATATATATATATATATATATATATATATATATATATATATATATATATATATATATAGAGAGAGAGAGAGAGAGAGAGAGAGAGAGAGAGAGAGAGAGAGAGAGAGTTATCAGTCTATGTAAGGAGGGGCATCCATAACCACATAATTCTTCTTTCCAATAGAAATCCATCTCCAAAGGATGTACCTCCACCTCAAAAGGAGCTCCCATATCAAAAGGAAACCAAAAAGAAGAGAACAATAGAGAGAAAAATCCAACCTTCACAAAGAAACTAGGTGAGATCTCACCTCTAAAGAGAAAGGCTCTCCCTTTATAAGATCCACACAGGAAGAAAACTAGCTAGGAAAATCCTTTTAAAAGGAAAAGGAAGAGAAGGGGGCAAAAGTCTCCAAAAAATAGAGGCACCAAGGAGAATTGAGAATATCATAGCCTCTACAAATCCACCAAAATGAGAAAGGAAGACATGGAATAGAAGATGAGCAAAGGAGAAGGAAAATATCTAGCAAGACAATGAAATCCTTACCATAAGGGAATCACTACACAAGTCTTCCATAGTCTTCAACTAGAAAACTCAAAAGCACCTAGTGTCTAAATAACATTTGAGAAAAAAGGAAAAACCTTTACAAAAGAGAGAGGAACTCTAGAAACCCAACATCTAAATCTAAACCCAAGAACCCTCATTGACAGAGGACTAATAGAAAGGGGGAAGACCTACAAATACAAAAAGGAGGTAGGGTAGGAGAGATCCAAAACCCAGAAAACAACTTTAGCTTGTTGTAAACACCTACAGAAGTAAACCTAAAACAAAGCCAAGTCTCTCATATGATGACACAAACCACACCCAAAAAGGGAAATGATAAAGAAAAGGGGAAGAGATCAAAAAAATCCAACCAATAGTAACAAGGCTCCCCTGTACTATAGAAATAAACTAGATTGTACCTCTAGAATAGAGATACAACCTACAAACTTGCACAGCCATACTACCAGTAGAAAATAGGGCCCCAAACCAGCAAGCCATATTGATCATTTCCATAATCCAAAAAATAGAGGTGCCAAGGAGAAGGGAGAATATCAAAGCCTCTAGAAACCCACCAAACAAAAAAAGGAAGACAAGGAATAGTAGATGAGTAGATCTAAGAAGGAAAAGATATAGAAAGAGAATGAAATCCTTACCACATGGGAATCACTACACAAAGTCCTCCATAGTCTTTGACTGGAAAACCTAAAAGAACCCAATGGCCAAACAACATCTAAGAGATAAGCAAAAACTCTCACATACAAGAGAGGAACTCTAGAAACCCAACATCTAGATCTTAGTCTAAGAACCTTCACCAATCGAGGACTCAACAAAAATGGGGGAAGATCCACAAACCCAAAAGGAGGTACAGTACTAGAGAGCCATAACCCAAAAAAAACTTTAGCCTATTGTAAACACCTATAATATTATTCCCAAAACCAAGCCAAGCCTCTTAAACAATGGCATGAACTACACCCAAAATGGATACGCACAAAGCAAAGGGAAAGAGGTTAAAAGACCCAAACCAATAATAACAAGGCTTTCTTGTACTGCAAAAATAAACTAGACTATGCCTCTAAAATAGAGAGATAAGCCACAAACTCGTACAACCATATTACCAGTAGAAAATAGGGCCCCAAACCAATAAGCCATATGGATCACCATCATCCTCCTCAATCATTGAATCCTCCTTGCTATTAGAAGCCCTAGCAGATTTATTTATGCTTATCGCTCCTTTCCACCCATTCTATGTGATATTTATTCTTTTTTATTAAGGGTTAAATTAGGGTTTTTATAGGGAACCCAAAACCCCAACAAACATTACAAAATATTAAAAATAGTTTACTAGTATAAAATGTACTAAAAATAGATCTATAACCCCAATACATCTAGAAAACCCCACTGAACCATCATAAGATAGAGACCAAGACCAATAAAAAAACCAAATAATAGACCTAACCTTTAGTCTCAAAAATCCAAAAAGACTAGTAAGCTAGACAACTAACCAAACTTTAGGTTGGCTCAAGAGCTAGCTCCTCCTACATTTCTTTGATCTTTTTCATGGCTTCTTTAACATCCTCTTTGTTAATCTCATCATTCTTGGCCTTTGAATTCCTTGTTGTTGATCTAGTTCTTTTCTTACCAAGACACTCTTCTACACCCTTAGCATCATTAAGGTCTAGCATCATTATTTTTTTGTGTTCAAATCAATATTACTTACAATTTTGTTCATTCTCTCCATCGAAACCTCGAATAGTTTCTAGTAATTATTGACCATGTTGTTGGTAGTTCTTTCTAGGTTCTCAATTATATTTACTAACCCCTGCAACAAAGTTTTCTTCTCCATATCATTCCTGTTGGCACCAATTTCAGGCCCCTCATTCAACTTATTAACAACTTCTTCCATTTTAACATTTAGAGTTGTATAATTTATATTGATATTTTTTATGGAATTAAAGGTCCATTTCTCCATTATGAAGGTATACATGGAGATTTCCTTTGTAGTTTGGAACACACCTAGAGGAGGCTGAATGTACATCCCTTTGAGATCATTCTTGAGCAGCTTCACATTGATTTCATTCAAATTGACAAGACTGGCCACTAGGAAAATTCTTTCCATATTTTCCAAATTACTTTCTTCCATTTCTTCAAGGGAGGCTTTCAATTGCATAAAATTATTTTTCATTAATGAGTACAAAAAATTACATAAATTATAGACATAATAAGACATCCATAAAGCATAATAGGCATAAATTTTAGGGAAACTTGAGCAATCATTATAAAATATCAAATAACTTATAAACAAATTGATCATTGATTCACTTTATCAAGGAAATTACATGGCTAGCATGAAAGGTTGAAATAGTTTCATTTCATTTCTAGACATGAAATACTTGAAAACTTATAAGTATACTTTAGTAGGCATAAATCTAGTCTCTAAAACCTCTTTCAACATCCTCTCAAACTATGCTAAAATAGGAGAATTACAACAAGACATAGAAATGCATTAAAGTATAATTAAAAATAGATTTTTCTTAGATGTTGTAGCTACAAGTGGCTTGGTAGAAATCTATCAAAAGTATGGAAGCATAAAAAAAGGTGCATGAATTGTTTGATAGAAATACCCCAATGTTGTCATTTCATTGTCTATGATGATTAGATAATATGAATAAAATTGTGATCTTCATATTAATATAAATATTAATCCAAGCATGATATGTAGATTAGTTTCTCTAGGAGTCATTTTTATATTGATATGATTTCTATCTAATTTCAATATATGTAATGTCTTTTTAGTGACACTCAAAAGGATTTTTTAATATTTTTTACTAGTTTCTTGAATTTATTTATGACTTTATATGTTTACAAAATCTCCGTAGCATATCAAATCTCATATAAAAAGGATTAGAATATTTTTTCTTAAGATCCATTAATGAAGATCAAAGGTTCTACAATCAAATTTGTTGATGCAAGAGCATCCTAGGGAGGTCAGTAATCCTGTAATGGGCTTCGAGCTCAGATTTGTGGAGTTATGGTTTGCACTTGGTATATGTTTGAGGCACATTAGAGAACCTTTTCCTAAGAGTGCATAATGATTGGAGTAATCATCTTGGAGTTAGAGTCATTTTGGCGGTTGTGGTAATAGGTTCCTAATTTTCTAGTAGAACTTGGAGATTATATTCATGAAATTCAATCCATGGGAGTTACCATTTGTGTTTTTGGATTTGGATCGTTGGATGGCATGTGGAGCTCTGTCTAAGTGCACATAGTATTATTTTTTCTTGTGTGTTAGCTATGCATTGTAAACTTGAGGTCTGAACTAAGTATTTAATATTCCATGTATTTAATGTTTGTTACAAGATGACTTGTGGCTTGAGGGTGTATTTAATATGAGTGTTTATTTAATGTAATCTTGCTAAGTTGACCTATGGCCTAGTTTAGTATAAGTAGAGGGTCTTGTGAAGTCTAGAGTCATTATTCATTTTTAGCGTGGAGAAGATGGAGTAGATAACTAAGAGGAGTGAAGTTGAGAAGAGCTAGTTACTAAGTATGGGATAGGGAAACAAGAAGGGTTCTTTTTGGCATGCAAGCACAAGTTTATATTCTTCTTGGAGTTCTCTAGTAGATTGTGAATCTGGGCTAGCTAGGAGTTGGCTCTTGCGAGGTCTTGCAGAACTACTAAAGTAATTCCTAATGTATTTTATCATATCTCAAAAGGCCTTATAGTTGAGCATGTTCATTCTTAAATTCATGTTTTAGATTAATGTAAAAATAGGTTTTGAGTGGACCTGAACCCCTTACAGAAACAAAAGATATACGAGAAGGATTAGTAGGTCTTACAAGGAACTAAAACCTAAAGTTCACAACAAAGTATCAAAAATCTAGGTTTTACAGGGACCAAAAATCAGAAAAAGTTGTAAACATAGAGAAAAAATAGGTTCTAAAAGGACCTTGAACCTAGAGTTAAAATAGAAAAAATCTAGAAATGACACAAAAACAAAAAAATAATAGAAGACCAGAACTAGCAACATGACCAAGGACCAAACACCTCCAAACTTGACTAGCAACTAAATAAGCTCTTTAATGACCTTAGCTAATTTCTTGTCACCCTCCCCAATACTCTGAAGGATATCTTCTGTAGTAGAACCAGGAGCCTCAACAACCACCTTCTTCATACTCTATCTCATTCTTTTTCTTGGACCACCTAGAAGCTTGGCCACGACTGCATCAAGAGACATGATCTCCTTATTACTCCTTTTCTCTAAACTGGAAGTCGCAGTGCATAAACTGGAATTCACCATCTCCATTTTTTGCCCACTATCTTTAACCAGTTTCTAAAGTTCCATTTCACACTCTTTAAGTTTCTTAGGTATGTTCCCAACTTGATTTTCTAGTTGGGTTCTCTTAATTTTTTCTTGATCTAATTATTTCTGCATCTCACCCTTTTTCCTTTAGCACAATTATTTCATTGTAGAGCCAAGAGTCAACCTGGAGGGAAGCATCCACTTTCAACTTGGTTTTGTGAAGGAAAGACAACTTCACCAAATTAATTTCATCTCTAATCTCTTCACCAGACTTTTTCCCATAATAATTAGTAATTTCCTGGGTTTCCTTGAGATGGAGTTGGTTCTTAGTATTTAAACTCTTTTGTTCCATTATCTCCTTCTGGTTCTCCTTATTCATGCACTGATCTTGCATGACAAGGGCTTTACCTTTATCATTCTTCTCTATTTCAATATCCAATTTTATGGGTGTAGGCTGATCACTTTGGTTCCCATCATTTTGCCCCAAGGATTTAGAAATAGTTTTTGACTCCACATTCCTTTCTTTACTACTTTCCCCCTCATGCTTAACCATAGAAATACTCCTACTTCTAGAGTACCCATCCAAATTAGAGCTAAAATCCCTTGTTTCTATATTATCCTCTTCATCTGTAGTTTTCTTAGACTCCCTAGCTTCCTCAATATTTTTCTTCTTATTCTCCCTCTTATTCTTCTTCTTAGAGCCCTTACTATCACTAAAACCCTCCTTAGTTTTAACCTTTATTTTCTTAGCACTTATCTTTTGGTGAGGGTCACTACCAAACGATTTACTATTCTTCTTCGTAATAGGAGAAGGTTTTATTGCATTATTTTTATCATAGTTTTCAATTAATAAAATAAGCCCCAAATGGAGCACAAGTCTAGATTCCTTCTTCCTATGGGCCTAAAGACTATGAAGTAGAGAGAACTTCAAATAAAAAGGGAAAGACAACCTATCTTTATACCAAAAATGGTTTAAAAATACAAAGTGAAATTTATGTACCCTTTTAGATCTTCCATCTAGAGTGAAGTATTCGTGAAAGTAGGATAGTACATCTTGCCAAATTACCTTGAGTTGGTCCAGGTCATAGAAGTCCCCAACCTTTACAAGCCTTTTCTCCATTGCATCATTTTTTAGAAATTTCTTGAATTTTGCATTAGAAATATTTGTTTCCTTTCAAATTTTAGCCCCCATTGGAAGACTGGTTATCACAGCAATAAATTCCTCTATCAAATTCATTGTTACTCCATGCATAGTAACCCTTTCATCAATCCAATTCTTGAAGAAATACTCAATGATATGGGGTTGTATCCATGTAACTTCTCAATGTATGTCATCACTTTGTCCTTGTGGAGAATAGCCTACACTATAGATTTTCCCTTCCACTCCTTATAGGTCATCAACTATTATTTCCTTAGCTCTCCACCCATCGCATATCCTTCTCTACAACTTTTCTAAGAAATGATAGCATCAACAAAGAATAAGGTATATTTAATCTCAAGAAAACTCTTTACACTTAAAATATGTCAAGTACATTTAATGATGACACAATGGTAGCTCCTTGAGATATGTAAACAATTCACAATAAAACTATCACTTATCATAACAAATTGCTCAATCTTATGTAATCTTTCCTTCAATAGCACTATTTATGCCATTAGATTAATAATCAACATCAACTCACTCTCCTTGTTGAGGTAATCATGCCAAGTCATCTTAGTGTCCCTATTAACTGCTTTATTTGCTATCCAATCAGCAACTTTATTGCCTTCATAGAAAATATGGGTAATAATTACTTTGTCAAATTTTTTAATAAGTTCTTCGATTTCCATAATGTTTCCATCAATACTCCATGTGGTCATACTCTTATTATTCAACATATTGACAATATTAAGAGAATCCCCTTCCAACCATAAATTCCTATATCTAGATTCCACTGCCAGCCTAACAGTATACAGAGTCATTGTAGCCTTAGCTTTATGACTTGTAGAATGACCTATAGGAATAGCAATGACATCCACCACTCTACTATAATGGTCTCTCAAAAATCCACCACACCCCGCTTTTCTAGGATTCCCTTTTGTTGATCCATCAAACTTAGCTTTCAATCAATGCAAAGGAGGAGATCTCCATTTCACATATTGTCTCTAGTCATCTTGTTTAGTGTTAATTCATATTTCATTCATAGGATTTTTTATTTGGACTTCATCACTATTTTTGTTTTGAGATCTAAAATTCTCTTTAATGTCTCTAATGATATTTTGACCCACAATCCACTCAGGAGTTTCTTTATTTTTGAAAATTCTATTGTTCCTTTCTTTCCAAATACCCCAACAAAGATGGGGAAGAGAGATCTTCTAGAGAAAACTAATCTCAGCTCCTTTAATAGGACATATCCAATTCTAAAAGCAAACATCAATATTTTTAGGTTGAACCCACCAAATGTTACAATATTGAAGGAGGGAACCACAAACATTCTGGCTATATCTGTAATTCAAAAAAGGGTGATTCCTATCTTCCAAGTCCATCCTACAAAGGTAGTATCTATTCACCAAATAAATACCTCTTTTTTGCAAATTATCTAGAGTTTAAATTTTATTTTGGAGCATAGCGCAGAAGAAGATATTAATTTAGGGATAAGGCCCTTAGTCCAAGCTCTAGCCCACATGGGGGACTTGACCTTATCCTCATATCTAAACATAGAAGAGACCTTGAAAAAGCCACTAGATTCAATCCCCCACACCATTAAATCCTCCTAATTTGCATAAAGGCTACAAGCATTAAGGGAAATTTGGATGTTGGTAAAATTTTGATTAATCTCAGCAATATTTACCCAACTGTTGTTAGACCAATAATTCTCCACAAATTCCCAATAAACCTGTTTACATCTTTCTATAGAATTTATATCCAAAAAATCATCTATGAAAGGGTGATCCAAGGGCCACTCATCTTCCCAAAATCTGACTTTACATCCATTACCAACTTTCCACTTATAGCCTTTATTCAATATATGTTGAGCACCTTGGACAGCACCCCAAATAGAAGAAGAACTAGGAATGATAGGGTAGCATAAGAAGTTAGAAATAGAGGGAGCATTATATAGATAATTCTGTTTCCAAATAGAGCTCTATTCCTTATCATCATGATACACTCTCCACTCTTGTTTGGCCAACAAAGCTTTATTCATACTTCTGATAGATCTAATACCCAAACATCCTTCCATCTTAGATTTATAGATCTTTTCCCAAGCTATCAGAGCCAATCTCTTTTTTTCCTTAGTTCTAAACCATAAAAAGTTCCTTTGAATTTTATCAATTGCATCCACAAATTTAGTTGGAATCCTAAAAAGACTCAAAGCATAAGTTGGGAAGCTTTGAAGACAAGCTTTGAGAAGAGTCATTTTATTTGCTTGACTCATCATATTACCTTTCCATCCAGCTAATTTCTTATTGAATTTCTTAACTAGATCCTCCCAAAATCTTTTAGAAGGACTAAGCCCCAAAAGAAGGCCTAGAGATAAGTACTCGATAAATAACCTATAGAACATGCAAGAATATTAGCAATTTTCCTTTGTCTCAAAGCAAGAGCATTGATAAAAGAGAGAGAGCTCTTATCCCAATTTATCAACTACCTAGAGATAGTTGAATAAAGATTTAGAGCCTTTTTAAGAGTTCTAGCCTCTCTAACATCAGTTTTTCCTAAGAAAACAGTATCATCCATAAATTGTTCATGAGGACAAATAAGAGGATGAGAATTAGGTCTCACACCTTGAATTTCCCTCTCAAAACCATCTTCCCAATATACCTGCCTAGACTATCAACCATAATAGTAAAGAGAATAGGAGAAATAGGATCACCCTACCTTAAAGCCCTAGAAGGTTCAAAGAGATCAAAAGAACTCCCATTGACTAAAACAACCATAGAAGAGGTAAAGACAAGATGAAGAATTAGCTTAATAACAAACTCATTAAAGCCAAAAGGAAGTAAGATCTTTTGAAGAAAACTCCATTCAACTCTATCATAAGCTTTAGCAATATCCACTTTCATAATAAAACCCTGGTTGTTGGTCTCAGATAAAGAATGGATATTTTCATGGATAGAAATAATAGAGTTCAAAATTTTCCTTCCAGGAATGAAACCATTATGTTGCTTAGAAATAAGGTTAGGAAGGATACCCAATAACCTCAAAGTAAGAACTTTTGAGATGATTTTGTAAATCGAGTTACAAAGGCTAATTGATCTAAATTGTTCAGGGGAATTAGCTCCATACTTCTTTGGAATAAGACAAAGAAAAGTTAAATCAGTCTCCTTTAGCATTCTTTTAAATTGGTGTTATTCTAGATCTAAATCATTGTTTTATTGTTTATATTCCACTATGTGGTTATTGTTCGGGGCTAGCACATCTCCATCGGGGATTCTCTTGCCTTGGACTATGTTAGTTATGTAATGATAACAGAGTGCAATATGAAGTTAGTTGTAAACCTTTCTATAGTCAAGTAATATTTTGAGTGATACCTTATTATTCCTTATATAAATTACATCACCAATTCGCTAGTGTTTTTATATGCTCAGTTATTTAAAATTTTTCTTTAAAGACTAATAGAATCAATCAATGTATTATGGTTATGAGCCATGCTAAGGTTAACTATCTACAATTTTTGTTTGTCTTGTGTTTTCTAGAGTGAAAAGGTTTATTACGGAAATAGAAATTTGAAATTAGGTTGGGTTGATAAAATCCCTGCTAATGTTGCAATTAAGGTTTAAAAAAATAATAATCAAATTGTCCATGAACTAAGGGTTATGGGTAAAATTTCAAATTGATTGTGAAATATAGGTAGAAGAAAATTTTAACAATTTTGTAAAATTAGATTAAGATACTAAACTGAAAATTCTCAAATAAATTAAATACTAGAAGAAATCAAAGAAATCCATACCATTTTCTTTGAAAAAAAATTAATTTTGAACTTTTCCAAACTTTATGAAAACATCCAAATTACAAAAGAGTCATGCAACAATATATAATCAATAGTGATTTTTTGGAGAAATTTTTTCAAGCTTCATAATCTGCCAAAAGTCTTAGCCAAAATACTCCAGACTATCATTCCCAATCAAAATTTTCTCATTATTTCACCATATGGGAGTTTCTAGGATTGTTAAGATGGTAAAGCCTTGGTGAAATTGATAGCTACTTTGGTTTTTTTGTTTAATTTTAGGATTAAAAATATTTTTGAAATGTCTTCCCATTTTTTAATTTACACTTGTATATTGGGATGTTCTTTTTAAGCTTACACATTATTCTTATTAAATCAACTTATCTTGTTTGTACTTCACAAGAACTATGTTGTCTTTCAGCTCTTGTATTTATTAAAGCTTAGGTTTTGTGTATTGCACATTAATTCATTCAAAGCTTCTCATACCTAAAGTTTCAAATGAAGTCTCACCTATATATAGACTTTTGTAGTGGAAAACTACTTTTTAAGGTATGGAAGCTAATTATAGTTATGTTACTCTTTGTAAAACTATCTTTAAAAAATGCACTTAATTGCATCAAAAAAGATATTTATAAACATTATTTAAGGCATAGATTTGTGTTATCAAGTTTCATATAAATATTTGTTAGGGTAAAATTTGTGAACTCGTGTTATGCCACATTCAGGTCTCCTTAGTGAAAATGTAAATAAAGAGCTAGCTTTTCAAAATTTTAAGGTTGTCTATCACATAATCAATAAAGAAATTAGCTATCATAATAACATCCACCTATGCATGGTTGATTTGAAATTTATTTAATGTATCTAATAATGATCAAATTAAAAAGTTCTTAAGTTTTTAAATTGGCAAAAAACTTTTTAGGGTTTGTGTTTATATGATTTGTAATATCACATGGTTTATATCTCAATATTTTAAGAATGTGTCTTCATATTGATATCTCTTGACGAACTAGGCGGGGGCCCTAGCTTGGTTGGCTAAATCTTCCCTGTTGCAGGGGGTTGGTCATAGGTTCTAGTCTCCCCCGTCCCCGTGGTACTAGTGGGCGTGTCGCACCAGTGCTATCGGTCACGTTAAAAAGTTTACCCGGCACACTGCAGTTTATTGGGGGGCCGTGTTGCACCCGATTTTTGCAGTCTAAAAAATATATATATATCTCTTGACGAACTACATATATATATTTTTGAAACTTTGCATGATAGTAACAATAACTCATCATAATAAATTGTTTGACTCTTTAATAGAAGTATAATAATAGACTACTATAATAATTATAATTTAGTATTTTTTTAACTATATATATAAATATATATGTTAGAAACATTTCAAAACTTGTTAGTCAATGGTAGAAGTTGGATTATGAGGCTTTTTTACTCATTTTGACAAAATAATGAATCTCGCTTGCAATTTTGCATTATGATGAATTGATATTCTTATTAAGAATAAAGTAGTTACCAAATTATCAATTAAGAATAAAGTGAGTACCAAATTAAGGCGTTCCAAGACAAAATGCACCAATAACAAAAAAAAAAAATGTCAAACATGATTCTTTTTCAGATTCCAGTGAAATTTTCTCAAAATTTTGTTGTTTTCAATCACAAAATATATAGATCATGAAGATCAAATGATAAGAATTTCTTAAAAAATTCATTGTGTTTTTCGTTTTTTTGAAATTCAGTCAATGAAATGTAAGGAGGATAGCCGCATCCCCAAATTATTCATAATACACAAAAAAAAAAAAAAAAAAACCATAAAAAATCCAATATAGAAAACCTGTATCCCTACGGTTGGATGGCCTGTAGTCCAGATTCAAAGTCATTTTTCAGTCAGAGAGAGTAAACACGTTCCTTCCGGTCATGCTCGTTTTCCAAGTATGCGCTTAATTATCAATTCACAATAAGCCAAAACAGTCGGCGAGCGTCATTATTTTGTCAAAGATGAGAAAAAAACGTTCCATAGTCTAGATTCCATACCAGCCTGGCTTCATTAAACAATGAAAAACTGCATGTGAGCTCTCCGAGAGGAAAACGTCACAGACACTTCTTATAGATATTAGAAATGGGAAACCAAGTTCTTCATAATTACCATGGGCTTGTTGAAGATCATTTTGTTCTTCCCCGTTTTGATCATCTGCGCATCTGCACAAGATGGGCAGGGCCTCATTTCATGCCTTCAGCACAAGAAAATCACAAACTCGACCACTTCTAATTCCTCCTCTGCCTACGATTCTCTCTTGCTCTTTTCTCTGCAGAACCTGAGGTTTACAAAACCAGGCGTCCTCAAACCATACGTGTTGATTCTGCCAAAGAAGAGACAACAAGTAGTGGACTCTGTTATATGCTGCATCAAACATGGCTGGCAGATTCTTGTGCGAAGCGGAGGGCACAGCTACGAAGGTCTCTCCTCCACTTCCGATACCCCCAGTTTCGCCCTCATCGACCTCATTAACTTCGACCGTGTTAAGGTCGACATGAAATCCAAAACAGCGTGGGTGGAGGCGGGCGCGACGTTGGGACACGTGTACACCGCCATTGCAAATAAAACTGCGGTCTATGGCTTCTCTGCCGGAATATGCCCGAGCGTAGGCACGGGGGGCCATTTCAGTGGCGGCGGAATGAGTTTGCTGTCCAGAAAATACGGCCTCGCCGCCGACAACATCATCGATGCGCTGCTGGTCGACGCGAATGGGAAGCTGTTGAAGAGAAAGAGCATGGGAAAAGACCTGTTTTGGGCCATCCGAGGCGGCGGCGGCGGCAGCTGGGGCGTTGTGGTTGCATGGAAAATCCGCCTGGTGAGAGTCCCACGCAAAGTGACGGTTTTCACTGTCCACCGAACGGGGCGAAATCAGGTGACTGAGCTTGTCTATAAATGGCAATCCATTGCGCCTCATTTGGAACGGAAATTTTTCGTTCGCGCCGTCATATCAGGGACCCAATTGGAAAATGGGGAGAAGGACGTTAAGCTTACATTCAATGGAATGTATCTCGGCCCACTCGACAAACTGCTCAAAAAGGCCAACCGCAGTTTCCCCGAAATGGGAATTGTTGGTGGGGATTGCGAGGAGACGAGCTGGATAGACTCCATATCTTACACCGCACATACCAAAACGAGCGAGCTGCTCAGCAGGCACAATTCCAACAAAGGCTATTTCAAAGCAAAATCTGATTTTGTGACGAGCCCAATATCTAAATCGGGATTGGAGGGCGCGTGGGAATTCTTGGAAGAGGAGCTCAACGGTTACGTTGTTTTGGCTCCGCTGGGTGGAAGACAGGACGAGATAGCGCCGTCGAAGATTCCGTTTCCGCACAGAGCGGGGTATTTGTACAACATACAATATCAGGTTGCGTGGAGTGACATCAGCATGGAATCGGGCTTGGTCGATTGGATCAGAAGGTTTTACAGATACATGACTCCTCATGTGTCAAAATCTCCGAGAGGTGCGTATGTGAACTATTTAGATGTGGACTTGGGAACAGCTATTAATGGAACTACCAGCGTGGCAGAGGCAAGAGCATGGGGCGAAATGTACTTCGGAGGCAATTTCGAGAGATTGGTGGAGGTGAAGACCAAATTTGACCCCAACAATGTTTTCAGGAACTCTCAGAGTATTCCTGTGAACAAGTGAAATATTTCACTTCCTCCGATATTTAGAGTTTACTCCCTCAAATATTAAGGTTTACATAATATAAGCAGAAGAGGTACGGATTTGTATTTTATTTTTATTATATATTTACTAATTAGGAGAAGTTGGTAGTCTAAAAACTTGTATTTGGTAATGATGTAATTTTTAATTATATTTTATATTTTGTTAATGTAAATTATCTATATTTTTTAATATTATGTTGATATTTTGAAATTATTGATTATTTAATACTTTTAGACTAAGAATCAAGACTTTGTGTGTGATGTTTAAGTTGTCTTTATTTTGAAGTATAGAGTAACTAGAGAAAAAAATTACATAATTGTTAAAAGTATGATTGTTCTCATGATAAAAAGTGTAAGAATGATGTTGCATCTTTTTCCACAATTGAGATATTGTAACACCCTGCTCGAGAACCCAAGAGAAATAAACCTAACATGTTACAATGTTTACTGAACTTCTTTTTTTTTTAAAGTTTAAACAACATCAAGATAACATTAATGCGGAAACAATAAGAACATACACATCAAATACACATTTGCAATTACAGATACAGTTTCAATTCCTCAAGGATTCCTTTACGTTGAGTCACATTTAATAATTTAAAATTAATTAGTTTAAGTTCCAAGTACAATGTCTCAAAATCATAAAGAAATATCAAATACATAATCGCATAAGCACAGCATAAGTATATCTAATACAATGAAAGTACATCCACTAAATAACATCCATTGCACATGTCACAGGGTATGTGAAAATAGATACAATACATCAGAATACATGATAACATATATACATCATCTGAAAAGAAGTCTCTGAGATAAGAAATAAGAATGATAAAGGTACATCTTCTGCAACGAACATCCAACAGCTATCAATGTGAGGGGGACCCAAATGGTAAGAAGACACTACCTCCCGACCGCATGGTTACCTAGTCAAGCTTCCACTCCCACCGTGCAAGGAAGATAATGAACGATCCCCGTATGGCTAATCAAACATAACACATTCCTAGGCAAGGTACCCCTAATAGCCAAAACTACCTCAAAGGTAACACATGCTACTCAAGAAGATAAAATAATCCAAAAGTAAGAACACTCAATCCAATACCAACACCACATAACCAAACATCATACACGAACCAAGTATAAACCAAATACCAAGATCATAAGATAAAGTCAACGAAAGATAATCACCTCAAGTCAAAAACCACATATCAAGAGTTCATCATCCATGAATCACCAATCATCATCAATGAAAGTAATAACCACAATAAACACATCCAACAATAAGTATGCCACCATAGGTACACATAATCTACAAAGGAGACTCAGGCTACATACTAGGGAGTGTCATCACATGGCTGCTTGAGTTACCCTAGACTGATCTCTTAATAGACCCCAGACCCTCAAGCGTTGAGTTACCCTGGACCGGTTACTCTGAACCCTGGACCCTCAACATGACACATGTGGAAACCAAAAAGCCCTCTCAAAAAGATGAGGCAATCATCCCATTCCCATCCTTAGTCTATACAAGCACTCAAGGCATGGGTGGATCAAATATCTCTAACTTATCTTTTTAGTGTGTTTCCCCCCAAAAAAATTTTAATTACTAGATTATCACTTATTACATAACTTGCATTAGGTTACCCTAACACTGACCACTTTGGGTCCCAGACCCCTATTGCAAGCCACTCCCAAGTCACGTACCTAGACAACCTCTCCTAAGCACATAAAAACACAGTTGTGTCCCATACCACAACACCCATAATGATCAAACTCAGTTCCTTAACATGCAACCTAAAAATAAGATGGTTCTCCCATCCAAGTACACATAAAAGCTCCACAAGGTAAATCTCATAAATATAATCTCAATATGAATTACAAAACACATCATGACATCCAGCCATATAAATAGTATAAAATAAATCTCACAAAAACCTCTGGTGTACTCTCTAGACTGGTCAACATCTAATCAACACCAAAATCCAAAGCATAGACAATAGAAGCAAAACAATACAGTTCCATCAATATATTTCTGAATTAATAAAAGGTTCCAGTTTGCAGTAAGATTCCAATTTCGTTATAGTACAATTTTTTGAATAAATATGAAATATAGTTTTACCCTTACGATTAAACTCATTCTCGTTCTTATAATTAAAATAATAACATGACTTAAAAGTAATGGTAATCATTTATTAAAATAATAATAATTGATTATTAAAAGAGAATACTCCCAATTCCATGAATAATCAAATTTTACATAATATAATTAACAATATTTAATCGATAGTTATCATTAATCCGAATTATTCCAATTTTATTAAGCCGATATCATAATTTTAAAAATAACTCCAAATATATATATATATATATATATATATATATATAACTTAAGTAAATTTCATTTATTTAAGCTAATTAATAAAATAAAAATAATCTTACTCTTTTATTAAATATTTATTAAAACAATAAATATTAATAAATTCATTTAAATAATAACATTCATTAATCAAATTACTAAATACTAATAAAACTTGTTAATAAAATATTATTCAATATTAATTAAAATTGACATATTAAAATTCATTAATAAATAATAGCTAACTTTATGTCAAATTATTATTAAATATTAATAAATATTAATAAACTTTAATAATAATTAAAGAAAAACAAACTTTATAAAAGAAACAAACGTACCATTTTATAAAAAGGCTATCGATATAATAAAGGTAAGTGAGTACTTTTTTTTTAATAATATTTTTATATTTAAAAATTGACAAATATTAATATTTATTAAATCTCATATATTAATACTAATTAATTAATACATATATTATTAATTGAAAACTATAATAAAACTTATAAATCAAAATGCAAGCATTTTTTTCTTGAAAATCGCTGCATGAACTAATTAAGCCGCATGTGAACAGTCACCAAGATTTAGAAAGAGGTAAGTGGGGTTTGTTTATATATATTTATTTATTTATTTATTTTTATTTTTTATTTTTTATTTTTTTTAGTTAAAGATATATGTTGTTTTGTAATTTTAAATTTTATTTATTACAAAAACTTTTAAAACATTTTTCTAATGTATGTTTTTTTTAAATTTAAATATCAATAATAATATTTCTTTATTCTATTATGATTATTGTATGATTTTCTTTTTTTCTATTCATAAATATTTTTGTATTATATTTACTTCATTTTTATTTCTTATTCTCGTAAATTAGATTTTATATATATATATATATATTTTTTTTTTTTTTTTTTTTAATTTTTTTTTATTTTTTATTTTTTTTGGTTCTTTCTATAGATATCATTCTGGTAATTTTCCAACAAGCGTAGATTTCATTATTAATCTTTTCCTCATAAGGTTGTACAATAAATATGTACATGAATATATGTAGATACATATATAAATGATGCATCTAAGATGTAAATTAAATCTATGTAAAAAATTTCAATCAAACCCTAAATGACCTATACTATGTTCTTCTTCTATATCTTTCTTCTCAAAACAATTTTTACTCAAATTCCATTCATACAGATCTAGAGAAAAAAATAACTAGAGTGAAAAACATGATTCAAGCACCCAATCAAACACGGAGCAAACAGATCTTTATCAACTGAAAATACATTCTTGGAATTTCAAAACCCTACCTCGTACTGATGCTAAACTCTGATAGCTAGATGAAAATTCCTAAGCAAAATCTTTCAAGCCACAAAAAAATTTCCTTCTTTTCCAAGCCCTCCTTTAGTTGCTCTCCAAAACCTATGTGTGCAATAATGACCCGAAACCCTCTAATATAGAATCTAATTACCTTTTAGGGTTTCTATCTCCACAACTCTAAAATTACAATTATTTAATTTAATTAATTCTTTCATGCACAATTAATTTTCTTTTTAATTAAGATATTATTTTATTATTCCCTTCATGCACGTTAAGTGAATTATTAAATTACTTTATTTAATTTATTAACTTTTAAATCTCATGCGCATTTAAAAATATCTTTATTAAGTTCACATATTTTATCTTTTAATTAATTCCTTATATTTTAATCTCATACTCGCATCATGTGAACTTAAAACATTTTCATAATTTAATATCTTTCAATTTCTTAATTTATTTTCAAAACTTAATTGATAAAATATTTATCAACTTAAATAATAATAATATTTAGTATTTATTTAAAAATGAACTCTAAATATATTATTATTAAATTAAATAAATATTATCACATTCTAAATTTTAAACTTATAACTTTTATCTTCGAATTTTAATTCTTTTTTTTTAATTTAATTAATTTCTCAATTAATTAAATATAATTAAATATTAAAATGTTATAATAATTTTCCATTAAATTAAATCATTAATTTAATCTTTTAATTAGACTTAATTAACAAAAAATTCATCAAAGACTCACAAAACAACATACACACAAAATACTCACGGGTTTTAAAAAGGGTAGAGAGTCAGTTACGAGTCCTCCTTGCAGGAAAAGTATTATAGGCTATGGCTAGGATTGGACCTGATCATTATCTTCCCATTCTCACCATTTGAGTATTTGTAATAGGGCACGCTCATCTTGGCAATTCAGGGAAGTTGATGTCCGGTACCTGCATCCTACATAAAAGACGAGCATGTACATGTATATAATTATATCTAAACTAAACAGGCAATGGCAGGGAGTGATTCATCATGTAGATCCCGACTAGCAGGTGACTATGACTCCCTCCCTTAACCACATGAAACACGTCAGACAGAAAGATAAAACAAACATATGCACCATACACATATAAGTATGGGGTAAGTATCATAAAAATCACAAATCTAAGATCAAATGCTCAGTTATAGTAATGTATCTCTATCCATATAAACACAGTCATTATTAAAGACATCACGTTACATTGTTACGAGAGGAACCGCATTTATTAACTAGGAATCATCAAAACATCATTAACAACACATGAATGAAATCAACTAAGCAATTATAGAAGATATATCACTAATCCAAGTCATGAAATAATATCATAATATTGTAAATCCAGTATCTCTAAAACTAATCAATGCACAAAATTAGCCTAAAGAATTTGACAATGATAACAAAAATGTGAACTAGGGACAAGCACTACAGATATGAATAGAAGAAAAACATTTGGCTATTAAATATCATTATATCAATGAATCAATTCCTCATTTTATTAATTGAAATATGTTCAATGTTGTTGCAATTTAGAAATTTTGACATTAAAGAATCAATTTAATACATAAAGTATCAACTAGAAATTTGCTTTATATAATTGTAGGTAATTGCAATCTTTTCTTAGATTTATTCACAAGGCATCAAATCACACCCAACAATCTAGAAACCACATTGCTCTACTAGTCTACATGGTGGATAAAGTGAGAAGGTTGGACTTCAAGAATTTGCACACTAAATATGCTAAGTTAGTTGCTAAGAACAGAAATACTACAATTTGAAAATAACATGGGGATGGCTTAAAATAGGATTTTTGAATCTATATTTCCTTAGCGATGTGGAATACTTTATTAAAAAAAATCTATTTGAATTTGGTTTGTAATTTGTTATCAATTATATTTTTTTCCTAGTTGAATTTGGTTTATAATTTGTTGTTAATGTAAACTATGGATATAAACAATTTACTTTTATGTTTTACTATATGATGCTTAAATTTTAATATTTCATTATTTTCCTTGGGTTGAGATTGAATTTCTAATTATTTATTTGGGATTTGTGAGTTTTTCTAATTATTAGTTAATAAAAAATGTGTGCATGCATCGGAGTGATAAGCTAGACTAATTTTGTATTATTTTATAAACATTTCAATGATTGAATTTGTCAAGATACAGATGAATATATTTATAGACATTGAAGTTATTGAGAATATCTACATTATTTCTAATGAAGCTACACAAAAGTCACATCCAAGATCAAGAGTGTACAAGATAAGAAATGACAATATAGTCTAGAGGTACTAGAGGTTAGATAATTTTCATCTTCTACAACTAATTTCCTTCTTAGATATTATTTCTTGTATGAGAAGAGTATGTTTTTCTTCTTCGTCTTTTATGATAACAAGAGTAAAGAATGTGTATGTTTCAAAGTTGATTTTTGAAAGATGGAAAGGGGTTTGGTAAACTCAATATAGAGAATTACATGTTTTTTAGAGTTGAGATACAATGTGACAAAACAATAATTATCATCCAATAATTTATAGATCTGTGATTGAAAAGTTGAAGGAGCTGAAAATTTGAGAGCAAAAAAAATCTTTTGGGCTATGCTCTTTAGAAGATTAAAGGGTAGCTACATGGAATCACACTAGGTTTGTAATTTATTTTTTTCAAATAAAATAATTCTAAATCATATGCACTTTTTTTTTTCATAAGCACATTTATAGTGTAGAATGTAAAACATAATAGAAATTGTTCAAATATTGAGCTCTAGATAATAAAGCCACCTTATCAAAATGTATATTTTAGTTTTATTATTTAAATACTACATGCAATCTCATAAGTTCCAAGCTTAGGAAGTTTTGTTTAAAAAAATTATAAAAGAAAATTTATAAATATTAAAATTTAACTTTCAATAATATATATTTTTCTTTTATTTTTACTCAATAAATATAATTTTTAAATTTTTAAATGTATTGTGTTTGATGTATCTATTTTTCTTATTTGCAAAGACATACTAACATATTTAGCTTTCCTTATGTATTATAGTGTTGATACCATGTGATCTATTAAGCATTCACAAATAAATTTGTTTTTCTAAATTATTATATTTTACAAATCATGTCATTCCTTGAATCACTTTTTAAGATTTTTTTATTGAATACTACCAAAGTCATTAAAAGTGATATAATAAAATTGAAGAGAGAAATAAATATAATTTATTTATAATTGTAGAACAAATCACTATAAGATATATAAAGATAAAAATGATAAATGTTGACCAGTTAAATTTTCTCACCAATTAGCTTTGAAGATACCTAAAACAAAGATCATTGATAACATTTAAATTATTATATTTTTTAAATTAAAAATAAAATGTAAACTTATAAAATCTTGTGAATTTAAGTAACTTTTAGTAAATCTGTCATCATTTTGAAAACCACATTATCCTCAAGGAACTTTACAATCATAAACAAAATTTTGGCTTTATATATAAACAAATCAACTTGAACCTGAATTATATCCTCAAGGTGGATGAAAACATTGAAAAGAGTTGAAATGATGAATGCGATATACTGCATTCATATATTTGAAGAGAGGAAAGTTTTTGTGTGGACAATATGTGAATTTTAATTTCTTGTAAATATGAGTAAGATTTTTTGTATGTAGAAAATATTTGATTTCTTTTTTCTTGTAAATTTGTTAAAAGTAGACTAAATATTTTAGTTTCTTAGCTTGGATTTATTATATCTAAATTTTTTTCTAATGTTTGTGTTGATTGACTCAAATATTTATTTAGGGGAGTGATTCTGATGAAGGGCCACACACTCTAACAACTCACAACCAAGAATGCAACAATATAGAGATAGAGATGACAAAAATGCTTCACAAAACATCCATTAATACTTGAAAATTCACTACAAGAGCTTACACTTGAAAAGCTTCTATTTTCCGAACTTGATTACAAATGATAACAAGCCTTCCTTAAATAGGCACTTCTAACCCAAGACATTACAAACACAACCAATGTGGGATAAAAGGTAAATACAACTACCTTTAAATAAATATTAAATTCCCACCCAAATACAACTAAGCACCCAACAAATATTAAATACATGATTTATCCAAAACCTTCTAGAATTTCCACCTACACACCTCGATTAATGGAATGACAACTATTTTTATTATTTTCTATTTACGCCACCCATGCACCTTGAAAATAGAAATTCCTCTTTTCTCCTTTTTCCCTTATTTTAATTTTTAAATTATTTTTCCTTCTATTTTCGTCACTTTCTCTCTCCTCCAGATTTTTTTTTTTTTATTTTTTTTTTTTTAAATTTTAAATTTTACATTCAACATGTCTCCCCTTTATTTTGGATGCAAGATGCTCCTGCATCAGACTCCCCAGGTCCGAAAAGATGTTCTAATAGCTGGAAGAACATCTTTCGGGATTCAGTACATAAATCCCAAACTGGTTCTTCACATATATGTCCTCCAAATCTTCAACTTGCTCACTCTTTCCCTTGTTTTTCTTATTCTCCTTTACATCCACCATAGGTGTTCTATAGGTTTGCTTCCCATGCTGATTTTCAATCTTCTCAAAATTTGCCAACTCAACTCGACTGCCAACACTCAAGTTTCTCCTACCAAGTGCTTCATTCTGCAAAGGAATCAAGGAAAACTTCCTACCACCTTTCTCAATAGTAAACACATTCCTAACACAATCATGCATAGCCCTACAATCATACTGCCAAGGTCTACCAAGTAACACATGACAACTGTTCATATCCACAATATCGCACAATACTTGATCCTTATACTGCCCAATCTGAAAATCAACAAGACATTGCTCTCTCACTTCCAAAGCATGCTCACCTTGCAACCAGCCAATTCTATAAGGACAAGGATGTCTCAATCTCTTCAAACCAAGTTTTTGAACCATCTCCTCAGCAACAAGGTTATCAGTACTACCACTATCTATAATCACCTTGCAAACTTTCCCACCAGACTTACAACAAGTTTTGAACAAACTAGTCCTCTGACAAGAATCCAATGTCTTCTTACCCATTAGTACTCGCCGAGCCAACAAACTTTCTCCTTCCTCAGGCTGATTTTCCTGGACTTCAACCTCATTCACAATAGTAGTTGTCCTACCAATAGAACATTCAAAAGATCTATGCCCTTCTTGACCACACTTGAAACAATTACCTCTGAATACACCTCCACCTGTCCTTCTTCTTTGTTCAATAGGTTTTGGTTCACCTTCTACTTTTGGTTTAGCTTGTACCGAACTATCTTGCTTCTCCTTCCCTCGGGAACTACCTTGATTCTTCCTCTTTAGCTTCTCCTCTACTCTCAAAGCATACTGATAAGCATCCTCAACTGTGGAAATATTTAGCATACCAACCTCATCTTGAATATTGAATCTCAAACCATTAATATATCGTGCTACCTTCTCCTTTGACAATTCTCTATGCCCAGACCGAATAGTCAACTTGTAGAACTCCTCAGTGTAATCCTTCACAGTCATATCCTTCTGTTTCAGATTCTGCAACCTCTTAAACAATTCAAGTTCATAATCAGCTGGAATGAACTTTGCCTTTAACTTGGTCACCATCAATTTCCATCTAGTGATCTTCATTTCACCTTCCTCTTCTCTGTCTCTTTGCAGTTCCTTCCACCAAAGAGCAGCATGTCCCTTCAACTTAGTTTGTGCCAACCTTACTCTCAATGGATCTTCAATACCCTCAAGCTCAAAGTAGTCCTCTAATTCACCAATCCAATCAATTAGGTCTTCAGGATTCAAAGTACCTGAAAAATTAGAAACCTCCATCTTATGCTTCAACTTCAACTGAGATCCAGGTCGAGCAAACTGACTAGCCCTAATTCCAATAGGTCTCTCCTCATGATCACTTCTATCCTCACTAGTAGCTTCAAAGTCTTCAGCAACTTCGTTATATCTGTCTTCAGTACCCACATGCCTAGGTACACCACCCAAAGCACTCACAATTTCAGCAATCATGTCACTCTTTATCAATGCAATTTTTGATTTGACCTCTGCTCTTATCTTCTCTAAAATTCTTTCTTCCATCGCTTCACTAAGGTCATCATTTTTCTTGGGGTCCAATCTTCTTGGAGGCATCTTCCAAAAATTTAGCAAACCCTAAACAAATCCACCAATCTAAAAGATCAATCAACCACAAGATCAACCTTCTTTGCAAATCCTGGTGTAAACTGCCTCACGTTCGGCGATCTATCCACACACTCAGGAACTCCCGCTCTGATACCACTTGATGAAGGGCCACACACTCTAACAACTCACAACCAAGAATGCAACAATATAGAGATAGAGATGACAAAAATGCTTCACAAAACATCCATTAATACTTGAAAATTCACTACAAGAGCTTACACTTGAAAAGCTTCTATTTTTCGAACTTGATTACAAATGATAATAAGCCTTCCTTAAATAGGCACTTCTAACCCAAGACATTACAAACACAACCAATGTGGGATAAAAGGTAAATACAACTACCTTTAAATAAATATTAAATTCCCACCCAAATACAACTAAGCACCCAACAAATATTAAATACATGATTTATCCAAAACCTTCTAGAATTTCCACCTACACACCTCGATTAATGGAATGACAACTATTTTTATTATTTTCTATTTATGCCACCCATGCACCTTGAAAATAGAAATTCCTCTTTTCTCCTTTTTCCCTTATTTTATTTTTAAATTATTTTTCCTTCTATTTTCGTCACTTTCTCTCTCCTCCAGATTTTTTTTTTTTATTTATTTTTTTTTTTTTAAAATTTTAAATTTTACATTCAACATGTCTCCCCTTTATTTTGGATGCAAGATGCTCCTGCATCAGATTCTCATTTGGAAACTTAATTTTATGGAAAAATATTTTTGTTAATTCATGAAAATTTTGCATATTATTAAAGGTATTAGCATCTCCAAATAGAAAATATGATCCAAGTAAGATTTTTGGAGGATATCATGCAAATGGTAAAAAATTAGTATGTTAATGATAATAAAAATTACAATAATGATTTTCATTGGATGTCCACTTGTCAAAATTCAACACCATTTATCTTTTTAATGTGTTTTTATTTTTGAAGTATTAGATAGCAGCCAAAAGGATGGGGGGCTGACCCTAGAGTACAAAAAGGTTGAAAATTCAATCAGAAGTTACCTCCAAGTCATCTAACTAATACCAACTTTAAACTTAAAAAAATAAATAATATTCATAGCTGAATTAACAATACCATCAGTCATGTTACCAGCAAACCAAAAAAATTGACAAACATTCCAATAGTACAGAAACAACTTGTTGCAATCAGTCCCACATATCGACATAAAAATATAAATTAAACCTCGTAGGGTATCTAGTTCATAGTAATCAATAGCATAACAACAAAAAGAAGAAAACCAAACCCAAGGCTAGCTACCCTCCTTTCTAGGATCCTCATCCTTCTTCTCCTCAGGCACATCCATGTTCACATTCACCTCCTCCACTTTGGTAGGTTTGTCTAGGAGCGTCTTCAACTAGTCCTTTGCCAAGAAGCCATAAATGGAACAAGTAGTCTTGCTCTCCTTACTTGATTCCTTCACATACTTATTCACCTACAAAAATTGAAGGGTGGTGGTCATGGAATGCATAACTTTGGTGGAGAATTTCACCAATGTGTCAAATTTTTAGCAAATACCAATGTAATTATCAGCCAGATCCCTCATCGACTACTCCAGCCTATCCAGTCAAGCTTTATTGTGGCTCTGGCCGTGGCTATGCTTGCCTTTTTTCATCCCACCTTTAGGAGTATCTTTTCTGGGGGAGGTGACGTCCAACCCCCCTCCCCCCCACCCTCGCTTCTAACCAAGGTAGCTTCAAGGATGTCAAAAATGTGAGAGGGGCTAGGGGGTTAGGGATAAACTTTGTATTATGGGGTGGGTTTAATATCACTGTCGATAGACTCAGAACTAGAATAATACCTGGGGGGACTTGAATTTTTTCTTCCTAGTGTTTGTATCAGAATCAATGACACTAATTTTAACCTCATAGGAAGGATTTTTCTTGGTTTATTTGTGGTTGGGGCTAGGGCCAAGGTCCAAGGAAACCTAGTGTAATGACCCTCCTCAAATCTGCTCTCAAAAAATGCTGATGAAAGCTCAAGGAATTTCACCAAACAGTTCACATGCAAGGGACGTATGACTGATATAGTATTTTAGCTGGCTTTAAATGACTCTTTCTTCAATTTCCATCAATGAGAATCTTGTGCTAGAAGACTCCAAATGGACTACACAATGACCTAACATGAGTGTGCTACTAATTTTGACAATATTCAGTGCATATATATGATCTAAGCATGAGAAATGAATACCTATAGCCAATTGGCATTTTTACAAACAATTGGTATGCAAACTAACTAGCTGATAAATAATGATATTGAATTGCTTAAATGACACCAGCAACTATTATCTTCTTAATTGCAATGAATTTTCAAATACAATGCTCATGAAATATGGCCAAGACTTTTGGCATTTACATGGATTACAAATGATAATGCACACTTATAGCTGAAACTTATAATACCCTAAAAATAATACTAACAAGGGAACCTGGTTGTAGATGGCTGTAATAATTTCCTTCAATGCTGCCCCTTCTACTTTGCTTTTCTGATTTGCTTTTTTGAACTATTTTTTCAGATCTGCCTTTTGAACTACTTTTACGGACTGCTTTTTCAGCCTGCTTTTTCGGTTCCCCTTTTTTGGACTGCTTTTACGGACTGCTTTTTCAACCTACTTTTTTGACTTTGCTTTTTCGTATCTACTTTTTTGGACTACTACCATGTTAAATCTCAAGACCATATCTTTCAATGGCGTCAAGATTTCCAGCTTGAAGGGATTTAGTCCTTCAAACTATGGAGACATAATCTCCAGAAAATTTCCCAATTTCTTTGATATTTTCAAGCCTCCTAAAAAGAAGCTCTTCCCTTTCTTTTATAGTGTTCTCACAAGAGCTCAATCCTTCATTTTCTCAATGTGGGATAAAACATCACTCCCTTTTATAAAATAAAGGGGACTCTTTTAATTTAAATATTTTCCACAAACTATAGTCTATGCATTAATAAAGTTAAATATTTAAATTTAACTTTATAAAATAGCTTTATCAATGCATAACAAATCTTATCAATGATAAACAAGTCTTCTTGCCAATTTTAAACAATTACCATTGACATACCGTTGCCACTAGATGTCCGACCATATCCAAGATGACTTACTATAAATAGTAAGTATGCCCAAAGTTGCCTCAAAACCCCTCAAAAAGACCTGCAACTGAAACTATCTAGGCCAAATGGCCTCTAAGCCCCTTTAATGTCCTGGTTAGCCTATGGGACCGTGGGGAAATAGGCTAATAACAATATCATGCTATGAATGCTAAAAAGGGGACATTACAGACCGCCCTTCCCAAAATTGCTTGTCCCCAAGCAATGGTCGAACAACAACCCAATCAATCCACTTGGATCCCAAATGTAGTCATGAACTATACTGTTGTCAGTCAACATAGGCTCTTGCAACAACCTCTAAAAATTAACCAAGAGGAATCTATAATCAAATTGGCGAATACAACTCACCCAAACTCCAAAGTCAAGAACCCATGAGAAACAAGCTCTCAAAATATCAGAACCCAAGTAGAGTAGATAACCCAAACTGCCAACATAGTAAATACCATCAACACATCCCACTAGCCTATGTGGAATGTATAATACAATTCTGCAACAATGATGAATACTTCCGCATGAAACTGTACCAAATACATAGAATCCACACACTACACACCTACTACAATTAACACAACTCTGTAGATCACCGGTCACTGTCTCATAACCATAACACCCATGCACTGCTGATGGTGAATAGTCATTACACGGTAGATAGCAAAAATGAGAGCCCAGACCAAAATTTTCTGCCATCAACTCCTCAACACATGGATCAAAAGAAAACCGATGAACATATCCTACAATGTAATGCCGGTAAAAAGAACCAATCCCAGTCAAAGACTCATCCTGCAGACGTGATACAACCAACTGTGACTGATCATCAGCTAAGCTAGAGGATGATATAGCCAAGAGTGCAGAATCAACCACAACATCACTAGTCTATGTGCCCTCCAAGTCAAACATACCAAAATGCTCAGCGACAACGCCCAACTCAGTTGAACTTGCCTCCAGTGGAAATGGACCAAATATGCCAATACTAGTGTCGTGGATAGATATATCCTCATCTCCATTGCCCCTATCAACCTCGACCATGGACATCCTCGGATCACCAAACACCACGATTAGTGATTGTACAGAATCTGGTAAAGACTAGAGTCATTCCAACTCCATGGTCACCTCAACTAAATGAAACTGTGACTCCTCAAAAGCCAACTGTGTACTCTCAAGAAACTCAGAAGTCACCTCGAGCTGCTGAGTAAGCTCACTCACCTCATCTTCCTTGATCAATAATGTGTCATATGTTGTACTGCCCCACTCCATAAGATAATCTCTGTTGGCTACCAACCGCATATAATTCTGTCACAAAATCTGGATAGCCTCACACAAAGAGTGGATCTCTGTCAAGGAAAGATAACTGCCTCCCTGCTCATCACTAGTAGGAGAACCCCATCCATAAACTGCTAACAACTGACGAACAGCATCAAAATGCTCGCAAGCAATAGAAATGTCTCACTCACCAACTCTCAACTGACTAGACACATGATTGTGCCGACTGGTCGAACTCCTATACTCTATCCTTGGTACACTATCCAAAGGAGTAACCTTAGAATAGCTATCATCTATAATACTCAGATCCTAGGACTCTCCTGTAAACTCTATCATCTTTGTAAAATCATCAACATGTAACCTGACTGTAAAAGAAAATTGAGTCCCTGCTAACTCCTGAACTGAGCTCACCTCAAGACAAAGCTCATCCACATATCTCTCAGAATCTTGGAGAGCCAACTGAATACACACCAAGGAATTTTGAGTATCCTCCAGCTCATGAGAAAGTCAGTCAACCTCCTCCTCCTTCTTCTTCAATGCATCTAAATAGATCCCTACAAGATTAAGGAGATGATCACGATCTGAAAGTAGGTGTATGTAACTTACCTTCACTGCCTCCATGCCTTCCTTGATCTGTTGTAAGTTGTCACAAGAAGAACCTGTTGTGACTCCTTTCTGTCTCTCCTGTAGTTGAATCATCCAAATGTGATTCTCAATCAATCCATGTATCCTGTCATGATGAGATAAAGCCATGACAATATTCGTGTCCCTTGTCTTTAGCTGGCTTGCCAAACCAAGTAAAGAGCCACCAGCCTCTATCTCATGTGAAGAAGCATCCAATTGTGCTTGATACTCATTTTTTGCAAAGTCCTGAATGCTCACTTGTTGATCAAATGTACTATCCTCAAACATGACAGTATCCTCAACTATTGTAACTTCATCTAGCACAATTGTACTGGAATCACTATCTATGTCAATCACACAATCTGGTGTGCCTGTGATATCAACTTCTGATGCTACTGGCTCAACCTGCACAACATCTATAACCCCTTTTGCCTATGAAGATGATGCAGATAAACCATTACCTGAAGATGTGCTAATGTCTCCCTGTATTGAATTAGCATGTCTGTTAAACTCCTCATACAAGTTTATGCCTATCATAGGGAAGGTACGATCCTTAGGCCTATCAAAATGTTCAATCAGTCTCTCTGTAAACTCCACATATGAGGTGATGTGTGCATGACCCATAGTGACCATACCATGATGCCATCACTCGTGTGCTAACTCATCCAGGTGAATTGTTGCATACTTAATAGCTTCTTCCTCAAGCCTAGGGTTCATTTGAAAGTATGTGTCAAGCTTTTGAACCCAAGCTCTTGCTGTAGACTTCCCCGAGCCATCATAATATGGTAACTGAAGTTTCCCTACCTTCTTCCGTAGCTCATAGCTTTGGTTCTTGTCATGTCCACATGGCATATGTTTCATCCATATACTAATTTCTACGTGGCACATCCATATACTCCCTAAAGGTAATTGCAGCAGTAAAATCTGGACCTCCGACTTCCCAATCTCTCCTCAACTGGTCCTGTATATCAGTGATCTGAGACTCTGGTATGGGCTGCTCTAGAGCTCTAGGAGGAAATGTGGGAATCATGGGCCTCGAACTCACTGTCCTAGCTTTTTGGGGTGCATGACCGAAATTGTTCCCAACTTGTTCACCTCCATTATGTGTCCCATCCTAATTATTCCCATTCTGATTGTTACCATTCTTATTATTTCCTTCACCTATGTTAGCGTTCAACCCCATTTGACAAGCCATCATCTACATCATAAGCTCCATTCTCTTATTTTGTTCTTGTGCCCTCTGTTCTACTAATCTCTGTCCCTGTGCCAAGGTCTCTAATAACTGTAAGAATATTTCCTCTCTAGGATCCCGAGCATTCCTGTCATCTCGGTCACCCATATTGATGTCTTAATGAAAGAATACCTCCTCTGTGTCTGTATGACTAGATTCTATGTCCACCTGCACAGATGAACTAGACTGTTTGCTCTCCAGGTCTGAAATCCTATTTTGTCTTGCTCTAGTATTGCAAAAATTATAAGGCCCCTATTGCATGCTCAAACATAAATGCTCTGATTTTAGTGTTTTGATATTTCGTCAAATACTTTCCCTTCTATCCGACTGTTCCAAATTCCCTATAAGACCTCCATAGGATGGCAGGACTTATAGCTCTGATACCACTGTAATGACCCTCCTCAAATCTGCTCTCAAAAAATGCTGATGAAAGCTCAAGGAATTTCATCAAACAATTCACATGCAAGGGATGTATGACTGATATAGTATTTTAGCTAGCTTTAAATGACTCTTTCTTCAATTTGCATCAATAAGAATCTTGTGCTAGAAGACTCCAAATGGACTACACAATGACCTAACATGAGTGTGCTACTAATTTTGACAATATTCAATGCATATATATGATCTAAGCATGAGAAATGAATACCTACAGCCAACTGGCATTTTTACAAACAGTTGGTATGCAAACTAACTAGCTGATAAATAATGATATTGAATGGCTTAAATGACACCAGCAACTATTATTTTCTTAATTGCAATGAATTTTCAAATACAATGCTCATGAAATATGGCCAAGACTTTTGGCATTTACATGGATTACAAATGATAATGCTGGTATAATGCACACTTACAGCTGAAACTTATAATACCCTAAAAACAATACTAACAAGGGAACCTGGTTGTAGATGGTTGTAATAATTTCCTTCAATGCTGCCCCTTCTACTTTGCTTTTTCGATTTGCTTTTTCGAACTACTTTTTCGGATCTGCTTTTTGAACTGCTTTTACAGACTGCTTTTTCAACCTGCTTTTTTGGTTCCACTTTTTCGGACTACTTTTATAGACTGCTTTTTCAGCCTGCATTTTTTGTTTCACTTTTTCAAACTGCTTTTTTGTATCTACTTTTTCGGACTACTACCATGTTAAATCTCAAGACCATATCTTTCAATGGCGTCAAGATTTCCAACTTGAAGGGATTTCGTCCTTCAAACTATTGAGACATAACCTCCAAAAAATTTCCCAATTTCTTTGATATTTCCAAGCCTCCTAAAAAGAAGCTCTTCCCTTTCTTTTATAGTGTTCTCACAAGAGCTCAATCCTTCGTTTTCTCAATGTGGGATAAAACATCACTCCCTTTATGTAACTTATGTCTCCAATGTGTTATAAAATAAAGGGGACTCTTTTAATTTAAATATTTCCCACAAACTATAGTCTATGCATTAATAAAGTTAAATATTTAAATTTAACTTTATAAAATAGCTTTATCAATGCATAACAAATCTTATCAATGATAAACAAGTCTTCTTGCCAATTTTAAACAATTACCATCAACATACCGCTGCCACTGGATGTCCAACCATATCCAAGATGACTTACTATAAATAGTAAGTATGCCTAAAGTTGCCTCAAAAACCCTCAAAAAGACCTGCAACTGAAACTATCTAGGCCAAATGGCCTCTAAGCCCCTTTAATGTCCTGGTTAGCCTACGGAACCGTGGGGAAATAGGCTAACGACAACATCATGCTATGAATGCTAAAAAGGGGACATTACACCTAGGAAGTAATAGAAGCCAGTAGGTTGACCAGAAGCGGTAGGTTTTGGGCTAAATGGTAGATATATAGTTTATTCATGAGAGTAGACACATTAGGTTAAAACTAAATTATCAATTATCAATTCACAATAGGGTAATAAAGCATGTTGGCTTCACTATTCAGGCAAAAATAAGAAAAAGGAAAAATCTAAGGTAAACAACATGATTGCTAATTGTTTATCTATAACTCCATATTTAAAATTCATACCAAATTCACTTGATTAAATAAGGAAAAGACACATATGAGCTTCATTATTTTTTCTAAGAGGAAAATATTGGAGGTATTTTATTATAAATGTTTAAATGAGGGAATAAAAAGTCTACATAATTGTGGCATTGGTGAAGGAAAAGACCAAATTTGATCTCAACAATAGTGTTTTTAGGAATTCTCAAAGTATTTCTACGAACACATACTTATCTAAGAACTTACTACTAGAATATTAAGCTTTACATAATAAGTCTTCAATATTAATATGTCTTGAACATTAATAGATTCATCTTGCTTTAATTTAGTTAAATTTAGATAAATTATAATTTACGATTTGTTGTAGTTGAAGTACATTTTAAGTTTAACAATATAACATATTGAAATTTACTTCTAAAAGATATTTTTATTATTTTATTTTATATTGTGTAAATATAATTATTCTATTTTTAATAATATGATATCAAAGTGTTGAAGAGTAAAGCTTAAAAAAATGTTTAATATGATTTTTGTATTATACAATATTGAAGATTAAAAAAAGTTAAAAATGTTGTCATATCTCGTTTCAAAATATTGTCTTGTTGATTTAAAATCAGAACGAACAAAGGAAAAGAAAGAAAAGATAATCATATTGATATTATAGTGTTTACTAGTAATGATACTCCTCTTAAGAAGGGCTCCAATTACATGAATGAGTCTTTAGTGGGTAGATCACTAAGTTATTTATTCTTAGTCAAGAAAATCATTTTTCATTACAATTTTTCTAAGTTAAAGGCTATCATGTGTGTTTCATCAGATTCTCAGAAACTTGATGATATCCTCTCCTATACTAGGAACTTGATGATATCCTCTCCTATACTAGGAACTTGACTTCTAGTATTCATGAGCTGAAGGAGAATCATGAATCAAAAATTTGAAAGTTGGCATATTAGTTTGATGGTGTTTAGGTTGTGCTCAACAAGGTGGTCAATGTCAGAAAGTATTATCTATTGGACACTAATGAGGATATAAGGAAGCTCGTCGCCTATCCAAAGGTATTTCGCATGTTTGCAATGCTAAAGATTATATTACTGATGTGGATTTTTTCTTAGTGTAAGAAGAAAAATAATGTTTCCAATACAAGTGCAAAGGATCCTAATGTTGATGTTAATCTTAAATCTAGCTCGGATCTTACTATGAAATTAAGTATTAAGGATAAAGGTGTTACTCCTCATGATAGCATTGTTAGGAAAATTAGAGATATGAATTTTGATACTATTGAGAAAAATCAATCTTTGACTAAATGTTAGTATATTTTCTAGGGTCTTTGTACTCTGGTTTTTTCCTTGTTCATTGGCATCTAATTCTTGTCAAGGTTTTTATTTTGTCTCTTTTCATAATGATGTTATTTTTAATGTTGGTTTGTAAGACATTGGATATGTAGTCGTTGTAAAACCATTTTTCCCCAATTCAAAAACTATTCATAACATTGTATAAATTGTTAATCTCCTCTTTTTATTTATTGAAATATGTTTAATTCCTTACCATTTTAAAATCTTGATATATAACAAACATTTTATCACATAAATAATCAACTAGAGAATTAACATAATATTGTTGTACATAACTATATTCTCCCATTAGATCCCTTCACAAGTGTCATTCAACTACACCCAACAACCCACAAAGAACATTTCTCTACTAGTTTATTTGGTAGATTAAATTATTGAAATAAATCAAATTACAATTATTTAAGACATTATATAATTATTAAAATGAGTTGAGCTTCAAAAATTTGCACATATCATATGTTGAGTTGGTTACTTCGAATGACAATACTATAATTTAAAAACCTTCCACTAACATATGGATGGCTTAGTATAGAATTTTTGAATCTACACCCTTTCATTAAATTAGAAGTCCCTCCTAATTTGTATTCTAATTTTAATTGAATTTGTAATATATTCCTAATGTAAAGTTGCATTTTCTATTTTTGACTTCATGAAGTTTAGATTGTACTATCCCATTAAAAAAAAAATTGCTAATGGTGTCTTATACGTCGACAAGTTTTTTACTAATCTTTCGAAAAAACTAAAAAATAATTAAGCCAAGCTGCTATAGAAGTTAAAAACAGGAAAGCACGTGGAAACAGTCGGCAGTCTTATCTTGTACCTAAGAACGTTTGTTCTCCCCTTTGACTGACTAATGAATCCCATCTGCTTTGTTGCCTTATCACGAATTAATAATTAAGCATGGACATCGAATAATGGAAATAGTTCAAAGATTTCTGACAGAAAAATAATGTTGACTCAAATGATCATTCCATGTCAGCTTTTATTGTGAATTTCTGAACTAGGATAGGTTCTCTATGATTGTTATTTTTATTATTATATTCTAACTTCAGGTCTTCCATGATTTGACTTACTGAAATTATCGTAGGCATGAGGTCGGTGGTGAGCAGGAAACTTAATTGCATATTAAACCTTTGCACAAAATATCAAAAACATTATAATATTGATTTGTTGATTTGCTCAAGATAACTTTACAAGGAATTTCTCAAATGGTTATGAAGCATTGTCTTCCCTTAGCTTCCCCAAAACTTCCTAAACTGCCCTACAAAAACTCAAATTCACTACTATATAAATTAATGCAATTCGTATAGTAACTCAATCTACAATACTTGTAATCTTTAATCTAATACTCAGAACTAATATATTGACTAAGTAAAAATTCATGTTCAGAATAATTATTGCTCACAAAAAGATAATTAGATTTTTATCATTCATGAAATCATTTCATACACATACTCGGTCTTCCAAGTTAATATATCTTATTGTTTACAACAAAATGGCATACCTAGTTAGAGCTCATAATTCTTACATAAGATGGGCAGCATGAGTTCATAATATTGGATATTCATTTCTCCCCTATTGTGCTTCATAGAACGATGTTAAGATGAGTTGATGATAGATATCATGTTCCTTGCTTCATTTGGAATTTGAATATTGAGTAGATAACAAGGCAATTCAAGAAAGTGATATTACATAGGTGTTGATTTTAAAGATATTGCTTATTTGTTGAGAAACCTAAGAAAAATATAAGGTTTATGATTCTGAAGTTTTAATAATTTGGTTTGGTGTGGATTTGAGTTTCAAGAAATGAATTGCCTAAAAGGTACTTTTTGTGTGTTTGAAATAAAATAAACCAAGCTACACATGTGTCCTCCATATTCTAAGAAATTGAATCATGTGGTTGCTTCAATAATTCTTGGTTTGGTGTAGTTTTAACCTTTTTAGCATAAGTTTTTTTTCTTGAGCATGGATTTAATGAGAATTTTAACCTCTTTGGCATGGCTCTCTCTCAAAAATTGTTTGATTTAAGAGACAAATATGTATTGAGTTCCATTTTTTATTACAGAATCTCATGGTTTGTACACATTGCTTGCAATATACAGTTTTGGAGTTGAAAGCTTATATTTTTATAATCAGTTCTCAGTGTCAAGATTGTCCCATATTGACCATTTCCTTTCAAGGATTTTATGGAAGTTTTCTGCTTAGTGAGACTCATTCCCTACACATAGGCTTTCTTTCCTAGCATAAGAACTCCAAGATTTGGCACAGCTACATGGTGTGAGGTATGTGCTTGACAGAGAACATTGTCATTTTCATTCACGGCAACTCTTGGCTCATATCATATTTATATGCTGAGCCATTCGGTGTATATGGTAGTGAAGAGTTTGCTATAATAAAGATTGTGGGTTTCTAGTGCTGGTCACTAACTTATGCTAGAAGGTGCAATTTCCCTATTTTGGTGTAATAATGACATCTAGGTACCTTCCTGTGACATGATTCTCTTGAAGGTAGAAGCTTTTTTGAATGGCATCAACTCTCTCTCATTATCTTATGCTTCCAACTCATCTACTATGTATTTGAAAAGTCTGCAACATTATTTTTCTACAACTCTACAAACGAAGCTTCAAAATTAAAAGCTACAATCTCTATTTTTAATTTTTTATTTGTGTCAAGGCTTAACACACAATGACATGACAAATGTACATATGATTGAAGGGATATTTGAACAATATTGAAGGTAAAAAGGACTATTATAATAAGACACTAAAGTTTTTATTCACTTAATGCACAACTATCTTATCTTCATAGTTTGATGGAGTTTCCTAATAGACAAAGTGGGGATGTGGGGATAGGATCCAACAATGGTTGATGAAGGGATTGAATTTGGGAATAATGAGGGGATGGCAGCAGATCAGTCATGGGGGGCAGTGCAAATATACAGATTGAGGTGAGTTTAAACTTTAAATCTTCAAGAAAAAATCTGCAACACAACATCTCTGTGAGTTCCCTATGGAAGGCAAACTAGTTTTCACATATTTAAAGGTTACAATTGGTATATAAGCTTGTTTTCATGAAGTTAAAGGTTACAATCAGTACATAAGCATGTATAATATAGCAAGTGACCTGACTACGCCCCCACGGCGTGATGTTGCAAGGGGATGTTCACCCAATTCCCTAATTCTCCAAATCTCAGAAATATCCAAATGAAAAGGGTCTAGAATTTTCGCTATGATTAAAAAGTGAAAGGAAACTTATTTATGAAAAATTTGAAACCCCTGTTTAATGAAATATTCAAATCTAATTGAAACTAACTAGCATTTGATGTGGTGAAATTACTCCAAAAATTAACTAGAACCCTGTTTCATAATTTGCAGTCGGCTAAATAGATTATTCTATGGACAAGATTAGGAAAAATAAAGAACCGTAAATTAAACCTACTAGTCTTGAAACTTGCACACAATTTTCAATCAACCCAAAATGGTGTAATCTGAAATACTAAAACCTAGGCATGAAAGAATTCCATGGAAGACAATGGCAAATGGACAGATCTTCAGCCTCTTCTCTCTAATGTCCAATGCCCACTTAAACACATTCACATTGTTTTATTCTCTCTATGCAAGTTTCAGGTTTCACTACAATAACATTAACAACAGCATTAATATTAACACAATAAATGCCCTCGCTCGTAACTTGCCAATTGGCTCCCTCACAATGCGATTTATTTCCCCTTTTTTAAAACAATTAAACCACTGGGAAAACACACTTGACGAATAGGAAATGAAAAAAAAATTATATAAAATAGAAATAAATGTAATTAAAATACTGTATAGCATACGATATCTTTATTTTTCCTATGTCTAAGCAAATCTGAAAACATGATTAATAGTTTATAGTTCAGATGAAAACAATAGTCTTTGCCTTTTAAAAGGCAGGGACTAATAATAAATTAGTTAGTTTCTAGTTATTTTTAAGGTAATTAGATGGTTAAAAGGTTCTATAAATTTATTGTAATGTTATTATTTATCTAGACTGTTATTAAATTAAAAAAGGTTATATTTGATTTTTATTTTTTTAATTCAGTTTTAGGAGACTTGTCTAAGGGTCATTCTAAAGGATAATTTCAATTTAATGGAGCATAAAGAGTGTGTTTAATTCAAATACATATTTTAAAATTTGTGGTTTTATTATTTGGATTAGATCATCAAGACTTATATATCTTGTGAAAGTAAAGGCCAAGGGTGGGTTACTCACTTCTACTATCTATTTGATATTTTCGTACTTTAAAAATTATGAAAGGGCCTCAAATAGTCTAGTATTACACTACGGACTTCTCTATAATGACTACATAGCATTAACAAAGATCATTTAGCCATTTTTGTGTGGTGCAAGGAAATTAGACCACCCTCTAAAGTCTCTCGCGATGTGCTTCCATGTAGTGAGATAGAACTAATCAAGGTAAGTCATTTGACCACCTTAACTAAGGGCTAAAAGTTGTGTGCAACTAAATGTATCTATCAACTTGTGGCTAGAGAGTGTTAGTAGATTAGTTTCATTGGTCTCTTGCATTAGGAATCAACACTAACTAAATAGCTTGATTATTATTATTTTTATAAATATGAAAATTAATATATAACCCAACAACATTTTGGAGATATTTTAAGCTACAAAATCTCAAAATGCAAAACAAAAGCAACCCAACAATTTGAGTTACATGTGAATTACATGATAATATAAGTTCAATCACAATCACTTTAATAACTCATCTCTCAACATAAAGCCTCAGTGGCATCATTCGTAGCTCTACATTTTCTCATTGTGAACCCCTACTTTCAGCTTTGTGTCATCCATCCCCTACTTCCATTCCTAGTCATAGGTCAGCGAGTGGGAAACCTTCTTTCCCAACCCCTTTGGAGTGTAATCCTACCATTTCCCCTGAGGTCTTGAAGATCTAGTCTAAGCCTTCGGAGGCTACTATTAGCTTGGTAATCCCTCCTCAAAACAAGCTCTCCACCCCCCACCCACCCTTTTTTTAGGGAAAAACAATATAACACTTGTTGATGACAGCCTCCAAGACTCCCCTATCTAGAAAGGAATCTTGTTTGCCTCAAAATTAATTGGTGTAGCTACCTAACCCCTCAACCCATTGGTATCCAAAGGTTCTTGCTTGATAAAAGGGAATATCATTAATGTTCTACATGTGATCTTGGAGGAAATGGCCAAAGAAATTGAACTTACTTTGGTTGGTCACTTCCTTCATTTCAGACCCTCTATCGAGATCCTCTAGAAATGGGCTACCTCTACTTGCTCCCTGAAAGGAAGTGTTAAATGTAATGTGTTGGTCAATGGTATGTTTTTGTTCTTGTTCTACAATAAGGAAGATATCAATTATGTTTTATCTTATGATTCATGGTCTCTAGGATATATTGTTAAAAATAATTTTGTAATTTGTAAATGGAAGCCTAGACTAGCCCCAATGGTAGACTTGGGGTGGAGTCCTTGACTTGGGTTCGTCACTTCTCTCTTGAATTTTGGAACAATGAAGTGTTCGAAGGAATCGCAAAAAAAAATTGTACTCTCCTATTGGTGGATAATATTACTCGATCTAATTCTAGACTCTTTTTTGCTAGAATTTTTGTGAGTGTTGAGGTGAACAAGGAGTTTCCCATTGTGGTTACACTAGAATCTAGATTGGCTCCTTTGTTCATCCTTTGAAGTCTAAGAAAGCAAAGATGTTCTTTGTTAATAGAAAAAGGTTTTGTCACCTGAATATCTCATGCCCATCCTTTGCAGACCTCATGTACCTTTGGTTAATGTAGAGTAGAGCTTAGCCCACTCCCCTCCCCCCCATCCCTCCTAAAGGTTACTCTATTCACAATCCTAAATCCCCTCCTATTCAATCCTCCCCATCCCTTGTATTGAAGCATCATAGTCCTCTCCTTAACTCTAACCAAGAGAAGATTCTAGATGAAGAAGTATGTCAAGCCTCAATTCTCCCTAACCCTTCTAACACAGGATCTTTATGACTTTTTGTTAGTATTAGCCCTAATCACCTTTCAAGATTTTGAGTACTCCTGACTCCTCCCTCATCCTCTAATGATCTAGAGGATGGTGGTACATTTAGGTCTAATGATCAACTAAGACCTCTAAAAAAATTGTTTGTTCATTCTTCCCATAAAGAACTAGAAGACAATGAGGAAATTTTTGAAGAACTCAATTGGAATGTAGTCGACATAAAAAAAGAAAAAGAAAAAGAATAAACTAGACCAAGGAAAATATCAATCACAAACCACCTAGGTAATAAGCACAAAGGGAATGTGAAAAAAACAAAGAAGGGACCGACAAAGGGAAAGGTGAGGGAAAGGGACCAGACTGATTAGTTTATATTTATTTCTAATGGTTAAGTCCCAAATTTTTTAATCTAATATTTAATGAAAGTCTTATCGTGGAATTTGAGAGGTCTTAATAGTTTGAAAAAGCATCATATTTTAAAGTGTGCTCTTCAAGAGACCAAAGTAGATATGATCTTGATTCAATAAATAAAGATCCAATAGTAAGGTTTAGATAAAATGGTTAGTAGTGTGTGGCCTATGGTGGATTAGGTTTTGGTGGAATCTTTGGGGGCTTATGGAGGTATGGACATTATGTAGAACACAAATAAAATCTTAGGTACTTTGCTTCATTCTTCTCCTAACTCCATTATTTTATTTTATCATGGTAATATAACTAAAGTCTTAGAACTTGGTAAACATATACGCTCCTAATTATAAGGGACAAAGAAAAAAAAAATTGGTCCTCAGTGTCCAACTAGATGGGTAATAACCAAAACAAAAAATGGATGATAACAAGATATTTTTATTCCCCATTAAACTTTACAAAAAGTGAGAGGAAATGAGGACTACTCAGATAGTATGATAGATCTTGGGGAGTTTTTACTCAAATTGGGACTTATTGATATGGATCTAGAGGGTTATAAGTTCACGTGGACCAACAGGAGACAGGGAAATAGATTGATCCAAGTGATACTTGATAAATTTACCCTATACTAACTAGAATAATGTAGATGACTTTCATCTCACACCTAAACCCAGAATTGGATTTGAATACAATGTTATTTTGTTGGAATGGATCACTAGCAAAAGATTGGCTTCCCCCTTCAAATTCAAGAACAAGTGACTTTTACACTAAGGCCTAAGGGATCTCATTCATAAGTGGTGGAGCATCCCAATTGTGAGTTCCCCTATGATTAATTCTAAATTAAGAGAGATCAAATTCAAAGTAAAAGGATGGAATAAGAACTCTTTTAGTAACCTATTTGAAAGGAAAAAAGACTCAGTAGGGAAGATAAAGAGAGTTCAAAACCAAATAGAGATAGACTATGAAGATGAAGAGCTTGGATAATCAAAAAGGAACCTAAGGGAACATCGGTTAAAGCTATCTAAATAGGAAGAGGTTTTCTAGAAGTAGAAATCTTGAGTCCAATAGCTTACTAAAGGTGACATAAATAGTAGGTTTTTTTACCAAGCTATTTTGAAACACCATTGCACAAATAGGATCAAATCTTTAACCAAGGCAGATGGAATGATGATAATGCATGAAGATGGCATCAAGACTAAGGTTGTAAAGTATTTTATGAATAGTGGAAATCTCAATAATCTTGATGACCTAGAAGATCTTCTTAGTTACATTACTTGGTTGGTCTCAAAGGAGGAGAAATTTGATCTCATGGCTAGAGTAAGTAAAGAGGAAGTTAGAAGGGAAAAGATCTCATTTTAGACATTCAAGTCTCCTAGGCTCAATGGCTCGCCCCCTTCTTTCTTCCAAGAGTACTAGGAGATAATGAGAGATGAAGTTTTCAATGTGGTTTGTCATTTACTTAGAACAAGAAAGTTAGCCAAAGACTTAAACAACACTTAAATTTCTCTAATCCCCAAAAAGAACAACCTTACTTCCCTAGAATATTATAGACCCATGTAATCTTGTACAATACTAAGGTTATGGTGAATAGACTAAAACCTATTATGGATAAGCTAGTCTCCAAATAATAGAAAGGATTTGTTTCTGGAAGGAATATCATGGATGCAGTAATAACTACTCATGAATTATTCCACTTTATGGGTTCTAAAGGAAAACCTACTACAGCTATTAAACTTGATATCTCTAAAGCTTATGATAGGATCAGTTGGACTTTCCTAGAAAAAGTCTTGAAAAAGTTTGGATTTAAAGGGAAACTCCTAAATATGATTATGATTTATGTCAAAACTACCAAGTATGTTTTCTTCTTGATCAATGAGGTTTCTACATGTTTCTTCTCATTAGGGGTGGGTATTAGACAAGAAGACCCCTTGTCTCCACATATTTTTGTCTTTTTTGTGGAAATTATAGGAAGAAACCTCTATAGATTGAATACTAATCAATCTCTAAAAGGTGTCAAAGTTTCTCATAGACTCCCTCCCTCGACACATCAAAAATTTATTGATGACATGGTTCTATTTAGAAAATCTCTAATAGGTGAAGCAGAAAGATGGAAAGCCCTCCTAAATACCTTCATAAAAGTAAGTTGTTCTTCTTTAGTACTAGGAGAGACATATAGGTTTAGATATCTTCCATTCTTAATAGTGAAATATCCTCTATCTATGACATTTACTTAGGCCATCCTTTCTCCCCTAACAAGCCTCTTATATCCTTCTTGAATAGCCTTGTGGAGTGATTCCTTAAAAAACTTACAAGGTGGAAAGGGAGGCTAAGTCTTGGAGGAAAACTCCAACTTCTTAAGGCCTTTCTTCAAAGCATCCCTATATTTTTTATGTCTATAGTTTTCATGCCAAGTGAAGTTGAAAACACTCTGAAAATATACAAAAGACTTTTCTATGGGTGGGCACTGAGGACAAAAGAAAAATGTCTTTGGTTAGATGGGAGAAAGTTTGTAGACCTATCACTTATGGAGGTCTTAGTATTAGAAGATTTAGAGAAATGAATAGAGCCCTTATAAATAAGGTGATTTGGAAGCTAATTGAACAAAAAAAAAAACAATGGACCAGTATAATTAGAGCTAAATATTTACCTAATGACCCAATTGGTAACTTCCTTGAAAAGAATAGCACTAAAAAGAGCTCCTTCCTTTGGAAAGCTATAAACAAGAGTAAAGGTATTCTCAGAAAGGGAAGTACAAAACTAATAGGAAATGGTAGAAATGCATGCCTCTAGTTGAAATTATAGAAAGAGGAGAGACAATTGAAAGAGGTGTTCATGAAAAATCCAATGACAAAATGGTTGAATAGAATAGTGGGTGAGAAGATGGAGGATTACTTAGTCTCAAAAGGGGATAATTCTAGATGGATTGGCCTAAAGGATCTCTGCGAAAAGCATTGTGCAATGAGAAGAATCCTTAATATAAGAAAAGAACATATTTTTTCTTTGTCAAAATTGTTTCAGTGCTCTCAATTGTTCTTTGCTAGATTAGAGGATAGGTGAATTTGGAAACGTACGAGTAATGGATCCTTAGTAAAATAAGAATTCTTTTCCCAAGACCTAAATGTAGAACCTAATCCTATTTGGGATATGGTATGGATGCCTAAGCTAATGCCTAAGACCAAGTGTTTCTAATGAGCAGTGGCACATAAGAATATTCTAACCCTGGACAATTTATCCAAAAGAGGTTTCTACCTCCCTAACAAGTGTGTGCTAAGTGAAAAGGATGAGAAGTCTATTGATCACATTTTCACAAAGTGTAATATGAAAAATGTCTTTGGGTTCATGTGTTCCAATATTTTCAAACTCAATTGGTTATGTTGAATACTACTAAAGATGTTTTCTGGGTCTAGAAAAATTCTCCTTTAAACCACCTCATTATGTATAATCTTTGGCTTCAAATTCTAGCTACTATTGCTTGGACCCTATGGAATAAGAGGAATAATAGGGCTTATAGAGAAGATATGAAATCAAAAAATGACTTATTTCATTTAGTTAAAATATTGGTTAGGTTTAGTGTTAATGTTGGTACCTATCCTAAATGCACCTCCTTCCCCAATTTGATTGACTCTATAGTGAAGCAAATATGGCATATCAATCAAACCCTAATCAACTTAAATTGGACACGTATAAGGAAGAGAAAAGAGACTAAATGGAACCCACCTAAATTAGACTAGTTAAAATGTAATGTGGATGATAGGAAGTCTAGTGAGAAAAAAAAAAGTGTAAATGATCTGAGGATTTTCTAGAGACATAGGAGTAAGTTCTAATAATTATGTTGAGGGGATGGCTATGTAGCAAGGAAGTAAGATCCTCCAAGATATTGGTGCTGATAATATCATAATTTAGAAGTTGACTTGGCTCATTGTTGAAATCCTCACTAATAAGGCAAACTACCATGGAAAATTTTATGTCTTATGGAGGACTACAAAGAAGGCTATCTACACCTTGAGGAAAGGTAATGGCACTATTGATTTATTGGAAAATTGGGCCCTAGGTTGTTTTGAAGGAAGATATGTGTCAAGTATGAACTAGCTTGAGGGACTCCAGATTATTTTAATTAATCATAATATCCTTGGATCTTTATTTTCCTTGTTTCATAGACATGAATAACCTATCATAGGGGATTTTTAAAAATATCATGTTCTTTTCAAAATAGTGGCTTCTAAGATTTTAGTATTAGCACACTCAAATATATCTTATAACTAAATCTAACTTGAGTGGAAAGTTTTTTTTTTTAAGCATCTTACTATAATCTATTGTAAAACAAATTGTCAACAATTCCAACATCTTCTATAACCGACTCTTTAACAAATTTTTCTACTCTATCTACAAAATGTTTTAAATTACTTTCTCCTTTGACATTGATCACTTCTAATAATTCTCCTCACAATGACTCTTTATGTTTGTTTAAGAAAAAGAACCTCAAAATTTTTGTTCTTCTTACTATGGAAACTAGATTTTAATCTATTAATATTCAAAACTCCTCTAAGAATACAATCAATCTAACTTTCCTATAATCAATGTACTCCAATGCAATTATCAAATATGAAAATATAATATAATTATTATAATGTGGAAAAAAGTATAAGTGATGAGAATATAATAAAATTGTATGCCAAAGCATACAGCATGTATTTTATTAACATATTTCAATATTACATCTTATTATATACCTTGAACTTATGGAAGAAAGTTTTGGTTATAAACTCGTTGTGCATAATTGAAAAGATAAAATCTAGAATAAAATTACATAATCTTATACTTTTTTCATATAAAGATAAGGATAAACATTTCCAATAAATGCTAAGAATTTTTTTTTATCAATAATCAAATTTGATAATGGAGATGTAGTCTCTAGGAAGTAGTGGACATAGTCAATAAGAGAGAAGTTATCATATTCCTAATAGTAGCTACAAGATTTGATGTTGTGGTCTCTTATTTGAGAATGAACAACTTAGATACATCTAGTAAAATCAAGAAAACTTATTTTTATTTTTTTTTAAATTTGTTTGTATAGAAAAATATTCAACTTTAATTATGGTTAAATTGAAAGCTTTTTCTAAAGATGCAAGATTTTAACTATGATAGTTTAGGTTAACCACAATTAAGAAGATATGTTTTACTTATTTTAAATAAAGATTCTAACTCTGAAATAATAATATAAAGACTTTCAAGATGTAAATTTAATGTCATGCATACAATGTATTTTAATAATTAATCCACTTCATTGTTATATTGAATTTTCAAACAAATGATATGCCCAGTTGGATTTTTAAACAGTTTGGCATGTCTTAAAATACTCATATCTTAAGTGCTTGCTTGATCATTTGAATGTTCATAAATTCTCATTAGAATCAACTAAGCCTTATGAATGATTAAAGATTTTTATATAGGTTTGAATTTTTATTTTGTGATAAACATATGGGGATCCGTTGAGATATGTTTGAAAATTTATTGAGCACAAAAATTAAGATTGGCCCCTAAATCGTGAAGATCAACACTAGTAATGATCTAACCGTTTAGGAAATGTGGCAAGACGTAATTGATAGGTGATAAGATGCAACTCTAAAAGTAACTCACAAATTATGGGGATTCTAATGCTAAGTCATTTATGAATATTATTTTTTAGGATAGTTTATATAAGAATAATAAGAAAACTATTAGATAAAATAAGGCCAAACAATATTGGTTTAGATATTTAGATAAGATAATCATTAATTGTCATCTACTCTAGACACAACTTAAAAATTTATATATTAGAAAAGTTATAAATGAATTGTAGACTTAAATTAATAAATGCAATATTCAAAATTGAAAAGATAATGATTTATTAAGATTAACTAGGCCCTTTTTTGTATAACATTATTGAAATATTTGTCACCTTATATTATTATTTTCTATTGTATTTTTTATTAACTTATCTATCATAAAGGTGTGGGACTAAAGTTTTTGATTTCCTTAGAAGTATTATTTTGGTTGAAAATCGTGTCGATAACATCCATGTTATAGTTTCTAAGATATAATCAAATTTATTTGACATCGTTTATGAAATTAGTATTTTCCTATTGATTGTTGTTGTTATTTTTCTCGGTGGTCTTTTCTTTTTTCTCAGAAATATTATCTAAAATATTTGACTATGGAAACTATCATTTTTTGGGAGGGCTACATGTTTCTTATTGCAATTGTCGAAAATGTAATGACTGTAGAGGAAGATAACTTGTTCAACAGACATTATTTGCATGTGATGAGGTTTAGCTTATTAGATAAATTTGGTGCATCAATTCTTGTGACAACACAAAGGATGCAGAAACACTAGAAGATAGGACTATGTAATAAAGTATTTCTCAACTATATCTTCTGTTGTCAAGTGCAGGTTGTATTTTTTCAGAGCTAGAACAATTTCCTTGATTTAGATTAAGAACGGTTTATTTTTACATTGTTTAGACTAAAATGAAATTGTTAATAGATGGAAGCCTAAAAGAAAATTTAACTTTTTTTTGTTATTGTTGAAGAAAATGTTTTATAGAGGTTTTTTTTTTCCCAGTAGTGGCTTCACCAAATAGAATCCATATAAAGAGGAGTTTGCATCTTGACAAGTATGTAACATGAGCCACTCCTATAGACTATATAAAATCCCTTATTTTCCTAGATGAAACAAAAGTGGCTCTAGGTCTTGTTCACCTTCAAGAAGCTTGTTGCAAAAATATTGGGTTTTGTTATTACTAATCTCTTGATATTGTGTCAATGAGGCAATATATTTGAGTTGGAATTCGGATTCATACCTTTGCATTCATCTCCACCCACCAAGGATCTCCTCATCCATCTATATTTTAATTACCCTCAACTCTTAAGCCAATCACTTTCCTCAAATGCAACCTTCTTCTTCTTTTTTCCACTCCACAATCTATTATCTATTGACACAATAAGATTTTTAGTTACCAACTTAGAATTATGAGTTCTATGGTGCTAAAGAGAGGAGGAACAATAGCTTATTGTTTTGTAAATACTATATGCTACATCATCCAACAATAATGTTAAAATGTTTGCCAGAATGACTAGGCAAAGCACTGGCATTCACAATTCATACCAAGCACTTCCTCATAATTTTAGTCTCTTGTTGAGTCACATTTATGTTAGTAAAACTAATATCACTCCACCTTTTACATACATTATTTACTCCACTTCACATGTAGTTTAGCTTTTCTTCTTGTCTACCACCATTTGATACTCACTACTAATCTCGCTTGAATAAAGCTAAGAAAGGAAATAAGTGAGAAATATCTAAACTCTCCACATGAATAATCATGAACAAAAGGCACATTACTAATTCTAGTGTGAGGCGCACCTAAACATAATATTAATATATTTTGGCTAATATCAAAAGTACACTCTTACAATTAGACCAATGAGAAATATAAGCTCTGTATATCTACTCTTATTGTACAGGTTGCTTATGTTGGCCTTAATCTAATATGCAAGGTTGCCCTAAATGCAAGATTGAGTTAATTTGTTAGTTGTTGTACAAGCATGTAATTGCCATTGTGCTCTTGGTTCCTCTTGCTTATTTCATAGAAAGGTAGATTATTTGTAATTTATTTTAAAATAATTCTTAATAAGAAATTTTCAGTTGTGACTCTTATATTATTGTTCTAATAGAATTGATAGTAGTTTTATAATTGTATCTTTAAAATTTTGTATTGATCTCATTTTAATACTTTTACCAATAATTAATTAGAAATGAATATACTTTACAATGTAACTTTTTTCTTTAGTTGCACTTATAACTTTGTTTATTTCATATTTGAATTCATTGATAATTGTTGCCTAGTTTAGTCCTATGGTTTAATTATGCAAGAAGACTTGGTTATCTATCAATTTTTATTGTTCCTGCATGCTTTTATTGCTTGCTCTATGTGGGTATGTTATTTCTAATTTTATTTATATGGGTTGTGGATTTGACAGTAATGGGAAGATAAAGAAGATAATTATTATATTCGAATGGCTTGAAATAATGGCATGGTCATTTTTAGGACAACTATACAATAAAACCTCTAATTGGCAGGATGAAAATATACATCTCCAACATTCAAATCTGCCTTGCAGAACACTATTCTAGCAATGACCTTTGCTAAGGTTTTTTTTGTTCAAGTATAATTTGAGAGAGAATAGATGGTGATTTTATACACATGCTATATTCAATACTCAGTAGTTCAATTTTGGCATTTTTTTTATAGAAAACTAAATTAAAATGATTTTCTTTTTAGTTTTTGCAAATCCCACTTTCATGAGGAACATTTCGAGAACCTTAAATCAATCCCAGTCTATAATTATGAGTGTTGTTCAATCTAATATTCTAGGTTCTTTACTTCTAGTACACACTTTAACACAAGTTCCATCTCATATATTTTGTCGCCAGTAAGTTATTTAATTAAACATGGTTAATTTTATGATATATTTAAGATAATACATTGATTTGAATGTGCTAATTTAGTCATAGAGAAGGTCATGAATAATTGTTCACAAACTTAATTCTATTAGGAAGGATCTTTATAAACAAGAGAGAAAAGTTCATAAAAAGGGAAAATAATATTGAAGACTAATTCTAAGTTGTGAACTTAGGATTTTCAATTGTTATTATATTAATAAATACATATTTTTAGAAAGAAGAATATTCTTCCTGAACTTTAATATTAGTCTATTGTGATGGTGGATGGAGGACTAAGTTTAATTTATAGACTTCAAGCCCCCCATTGTTATAATAAACACCTAGTCACATAGTTTTAATTACTATTTTATTCCTAAACTTTAATATTAACCTATTATAGAAACCCATATCTAGAATATGGTGAAAAACTAAAATATAGTATAAAAAAATTATAAATTGAGTATTTTTCTAGTATGGGTTTAGGTTGGAGAACATTAAGATTAAAACTCAACTAGGAGAAGAAAAGGTGTTGATTACCTTAGTGTACACAATTGGAGCATTAGTTATGATTGTGCACAAAGGTTCTAGGTTATACCCAAGCTCTAGTCTCCTCCTATTCAAACAAAGCACCATCACAATAAAGTTCATTAGGAATGGAAAAAAAGGCTCTATTCTAATGATGACCAACTATTTTGTTGTGTGTACATGGCTTATTCTTCGGGTTTTCATCCTAATCCTAACATTTCTTAATAGAGAAATAATTACTTCAACGTGTAATGTAAACATTAATATATTCTACCTAACTTGCATGCTAAATTTTAGTATTTTATCCTGCTCCAATGTCACTGATAACGTTGGTGTGTTATGTTGGCTCACTGCAATCACCTATTACAACTTTCAATTTTTTAGGAGAAACTTTTTTGAATGATCTTTGGGATGGAACCTTCAACTATTGACTATTGGCTACCCTTTATGAGATGTAGAAATAATTGAGTATCACATGTTTACAATTTTATGTATAGTTCGTAGTGGGAAATTATAAAAATAGAGATGAGGTAATTTTTAGATTTGATTGTTTAATTGATGATTTTGATCTGGGATTTATTTCTTCTTAATTCTAATAATAATAGGTTAGAGAATGTAATTTGAAACATTTGAATCCAAGTTTTTTTACCAATTAGAACCGCAAGAGCAGAAGATGAGAGCCAAGCCAAAAATGTCTGCTATTTTGAAGTCAAACCATGACATTATATTGGCTTAAGAAATCTACAACTTAGGGCACTTATTTTTCCTCAAATTTTGTGTCATATTTTAAAAAGAAAACTGATGTGACTCATATTTTATAAATTTAGTATATGTAAGTTTTACTGCTAAAATTTAAATTTAAATTATTGAGTTGTAATTATTTTCATGGTGGAAATATTTTTGTTCTATATTATATTATTAATATTTCATTGAATGCAGTAGCATTGAACATTATTAGTCTTTAAAGTGCTTTTATTAGTCCAGTAAATGAATAGCTTTCTGGAATGTGATTTGTCTATATACTTAAATGTCCATCCACATTTGATTATTTTTATTTATTCATTAAATGCTTCTTTTGTGTAGAGTGTCACTAGGTTCATTTCAAATACATAATTATACTTGTCACTAGAAGTTGTATATGATCCTATAACATAATCATTTTTCTGTCATTTGTTGATTTTTTTAATTGTTGATTTCCTTTTTGTTTGAGCAGACTCTGTATAACTCTAAGGTTACAATAACTAAAATAACCTCTCTTTCTCCAATAAAATTCCTACCAGCTTTCATCATCCTCTTCAGTCATGGCAGTAACTACTACGTCACCTTTCCAAACCAGGATGATTTGGTCTATAATAGCAATCTTAACAATATAATGAAAGATTAGGAGCCAAGATCCCAGGGCTAAAAAGTATGGTGTTTAACATCTATAATTCTTTCTTGGACATCGTTAAGAAGAAGCCTCTAGATAGTGGAAAAGACTCCCAATTCAATGCCCATTTCACTTCTTAATTTCTCACTAGATTTTGCTAAAAAACTAGCATGAATGTGATGTTTTCCATCTGAATATTCATCTCACTCGATACATTCTAGAGAGAATTTGGCTTTAAAAACTTTGTGAATGTTGTAGGAGAGGGTTTCAAAATTTTGTGATAAAGACTCCCAATTCAATACCCATTTCACTCATTAGTTTGTTACTATATCCTTCTCATTAGAAATTGTGGTGAAAGTTAGTTTGTTTACTATTTCACTTATTTTTTTCAGAGCAAGATTATGCTCAAAAGATGATGTGAATATCATGAAAAAGGGTTTTTGATGGATTAGGTTTGAATAAAGAAATCAACACAAAATAATGGGCATGGAGGAATCTAGGAACACATTGTAATTTTTTCAAAGATAATTGTGTCCTCTCTAATTGTAATTTATGCAAACTATTACACAATCCCAGCCTTTACTTGGCTTTTTTTTAAATTGACTTGATGATGAAGTGCACATTCTTTTCTTGTCATCCAACTTCCCTCCCCCTTCCCCATAGAAGCTAGGGATTTGAGCTGTGTGCAACTTTTGTTTTTTAATAAATTAGATTGGGCACTTTTAAGAGCCTAAAAATAGAAGAATCTATTATGTGGAACTCACTAGATCTATCACCTGCATAAAATATTATCTTCATATAAAAACAAACTATGATTATGGCATGGGAAATATGCTCAAAATCAAATATTCTTTAAATGAAAATTAAGATAGATAAAAACAAAGACTCTTTTAGAATCCCAAAAATTAACCTCGAATATGTTGGTAATTGACTTCACATTCCTTATTCAACAAGTCACATCTTTGGTGCTGAGCATTTGAGATAGAACTTGTTATATTATCCTATACTCCATCTATGATTCAAAGTTTTTTGTAATTATTTCTCCAAGAAGCTCCATAAACTAACTATTTATTACAATAATATTCAAGTACTTTGTCACTTTTTTGCTGAAAAAAAAAAGAGAAAAAAACAAGTCACATGTATTTATTTTGTCAACTCAAGTGAAAGTTGTGATATCTTTTCTTCGATTCCACAAGCTCACCTACATACCTTCTTGTCCTTAATGGTCACCCTTAAACATCTCACACAGAAATTTGAGCCTAAACACTTCTAGCCTAAAAATTAGACATTAATGTGTAATGTTTAAACATAACTAAGAGAAGGCCACGCAATCAAAGCCCATAGAGCGAACATGCCATCAAAAGAGGCGAAAGTGCTTTGGAAGGCCCGAGAGAAATATCTCACCTTTCACTGGAATACTCTGAGAATTCCTGAAAACGTTATTGGGATCAAATTCAGTCTTTACATTCACCAATCTCTCAAAATTACCTCCAAAATACATCTCACCCCATGCTCTTGCCTCTGCCAGGCTGGCCGATCCATTAACGGCTATACCCAAATCAAGATCTATATAATTCACATACGCAGCCCTGGGCGACTTCGATACAAAAGGAGTCATGTACCTGTAAAATCTCCGCATCCAATCGATGTAGGCCGAATCCTGGCTGCTGTCTTTCCACGTAACTTGATATTGCACGTCGTACAAAACCCCGCTCTGTGTGGAAACGGAGTTTCCGACGATCCAATCTCGTCCATTCTTCCTCCCAGCGGGGAAAAGATAACCGCTAAGCTCCTCTTCCAGAAACTCCCACGCCCCCTCCAACCCAGATGGCGACATAGGGCTCTTTACAAAATCAGATTTTGCTTTGAAGTAGCTCTTGTCGGAATTGTTCCTGCTAAGAAACTGACTCGTGGTGGTATACGCGGTATAAGATATGGAGTCTATCCAGCTCATCTCCTCTCAGTCTCCACCAGCAATTCCCATTTCGGGGAAACTTTCGTTAACCACTTTGAGCCCCTGGTCGAGGGGGCCGAGATACATTCCCTCCAACGTAAGCTTAACTTCCTTCTCCCCACCTGCCGATTGGGTACCCGAAATGACGGAGCGAAGAAAAAGATCAAGTCCGGAAAGAGGTGCAATGGATTGCCAGTTATACACAAGCTCATTCACATTGTTTCGCCCCGTTCTGTGCACCCTGCACATCGTCACGTTACGTGGGACTCTCACCAGGCGGATTTTCCATGCAACCACGACGCCCCAACTGCCATCGCCGCCGCCACGGATCGCCCAAAACAGATCTTTTCCCATTCTCTATTTGTCCAACAATTTACCATTCGAATCGACCAGCAGCGCATCGATGATGTTGTCGGCGGCGAGGCCGTATTTTCTGGAAAGTAAACCTATTCCGCCGCCGCTGAAATGGCCGCCGACGCCGACGGTAGGGCACACTCCCTCCGGAAAGCCGTAGTCTGCTGTATTCTGCGCAATGGCGGCGTACACGTGTCCCAACGTCGCGCCCGCCTCCGCCCACGCTATTTTCGACTTCATGTCGACAATGACGGCGGAGAAATTGATGAGGTCGATGATGGCGAAATTGGGGGCGTCGGAAGTGGAGGAAAGGCCTTCGTAGCTGTGCCCTCCGCTTCGCACAACGATCTGCCACCCATTTTTAATGCAGCATTTAACTGAGTCCACCACTTGTTGTCTCTTCTGCGGCATAGTCAACACGTATGGCTTGCGTACGCCTGGTTCTGTGTATCTCAGGTTCTGCAGAGAAAACATGAGCTGAGAATCGTATTGAGAGGAAGAATTCGAAGTCGTCAAGTACGTGATGCCCTTTTTCTGGAGAAATGAAATGAGGCCATGCCCATCTTCTGCAGATGCGCAGATGGTCCATAGAAGCAACAAGGAAATAATTCCCAAAAAGGCCATGGGGTGTATAATGAATGAACTTCGACCGCCCTCTTCTAATTTTATAAGGCCTGTTCTGCAAGTGTTTTGCATGTTTTTCTTCGTCTCTCCCTTAAGAAAGGAATTGGCAATAAATCTAAGCCGGTTCTAAAATCCTCGTTTTTTGACAAAGGGAGGTGTCATTAATAATTGTTTGGAATCTTTGATGAATTGCCGGCCCATTAATGACGACGAGCTAGCGATTTGGGCTGAGCCACAAGGACAAATTGCAGAGACGGAGAGTTCAAGGAGCTTGGTAGCATTAAGTTCAAGCGAAAACGCGGAACAAGACAGGTGATGTTGAAACTGAGAAAATAGCCATTGATGTTGAAATCGAGAAAATAGCCACTGAAATGCTCTAGATTTATTGTGTGGTCATTGACCACTGTAATTATATAGGTTTCATTTTTGATAAAAATTTATTCTAGTTGAAACATTCGTAGTTAACCCCTTGGATGGGCTCGAATTAATAGACAAAGTCATTGGAATAGACCAAGTCCACGTCGTTCTTCTATTGCAACTAAAACTGCAGTTAACTCCACATGTGTGTGCATGATTGAATATGTCTTCAAACACATGGCAAGTTTGTTAAGTGTTAGTGCAGTCACATTACACCATCCACATGTATGCTCTAGACTCTTCGTTTGTAGCTGGAAGTCCTCTATTTATAGAGGCTATCTAATCTGTACTATTGTGCAGTCAGATTAATAAAATAGTCTTGTTATCTGCTATCACCATTTTCTTTGTTTTCTATTTTTTAATATGGTTTATATATAAATCATGTGTGCTTAGTGCACAAAGTTTAGATTGCTGGTGCAATGGTATCTTTAGTTCCAAAGAATAAGCTAAAAAGCCATGTAGATCAAATTAGTGATGGTTGTAGTAAGAGGTACATTATTGGTTGTGCCAAACACCCCAAAAAAATTTATTTCCTTTCAGTTCGACATATTGATGAACCATGTATCTAAAAAACATTCCTAGAGAACTAGCAAGCACAATGGTTGGGTACCCATGTACCTTGGTAGATTGATTGTTTTTCATATGGAATCAATATTATTATGCATGAGAAAAGTTTAGAGTTAGTTTCCTCATTATTGGAACAATATTTTTGTAAAGTTTGAAGGCTTTGTGGTAATCCAAAACCACTTGTTTGGGTGAAAGACCTTAAATCATTTTTTGAAGAGTTTGTGGTAAACTAAAACCACTTGTCTGAGTGCAAAACCTAAAAGTTTTTTGAAAGGTTTTTGGTAAGCCAAAACCACTTGTTTGGGTGAGAAACCGAAAAGGAAAATCAATTGCATTAGTTGAGGCAAATCCCAAATGGTTATGAGTCAATCGGTTAAAAAAAAGCCATATCATAATGACACAAGAAACAGACTGATAATGAGAAGGAGAATCAATTTGTCTATGTTGTAAAATAGGTACCGAACAAGGCTCAATGCCGAGACCTATTCTATTTGAATTTCTTATCGTAATTTCTTCCACATAAACAGTCTTTAGTGGTAGAAATTAAGGAGGGGTGTTGGAATAGACCAAGTCCACATCGTTCTCCTCTTAACTCCACCATGTGTGTGCATGATTGAATATGTCTTCAAACACATGGCAAGGTTGTTAAGTTAAGTGTTAGTGTTGTCACATTACACCATCTACATGTACGCTCTACACTCTTTGTTTGTAGCTAGAGTCCTCTATTTATAGAGGCTATGTAATATGTATTATTGTGCAAACAGATTAATAAAATAGTCTTGTTATATGTTGTCACCATTTTCATTGTTTTATATTTTTTAATAGGGGGACAATGACCTACTAGGATTTTTAATTCTCATCTTGTGGACCAAAGTGACACTTGTTTCTTTCAATTTCTCTATAGTTTTAATCCCAAATCTGCCCATAGAGGCCACCCATTGTCTAACATAGGACATAAATTGATAGCCCTTGTTTGGCCTCAAATCCTCCTTACTAACACTATCATCATCAAGTTCCTCGAAGCCCCTACTCTATGCAACTTCTGAGGTTTCATGATCCTCATGGATGCAAGTAGATGCAACATAAATGTCTAGAGAATGACCATATAGTGGACTAAAATGAAATAAAGAAGCTCCAAATGCATGCATTTGGTGTTATGCAGCTCCAAACATGTGACTATGACCATGTAAAATCCTTTTTATTCTCAATTTCAGATGTGGATAGGTTATATGACTAGTACAAGAATATCTTTTGCAGTTGTCCTAGGTCCAAAAGAAATCCTATCTATTTTTAGAAAGCTTCAGAAGAATCTGACGAAATATATCCATATAATCCAGGATACAAGGACATATACAAACTATAAACTAGAGATGGTTGCTTTGAAGATTTTTGCTACTGATAAATTCAATGCATTAGACCTTCTGGGTCTAAATAGAATATATATATATATATATATATATATATATATCTTAAGGTGCAATTGTCCCAATAAAATGCCTAGTTGAATTTGGATATACAACACTCCATTAACCATTAACAGAAGGTATGTGTCCCTAGGCTTTGGAAGTACCCAAGAAAATGAGAAGTAGCCATAGCTGGTAAGAAGAGTATACAAGGAAAGGGTTCTTCCTTCTTCATTCTCTCTGCACACTCTGTAGTTTTCAAGAGTTTCTCTTCATGTTCTGCTTTTACTATTGATCTCCATTCTACATGTAGTGTTTTTGTTGTTGATCTCCATTCTAGTGCTCTTGTTCAAGTGAAAACTAGATGTTACTATGAATTTATGTATTGAGAAATCTAATACATTTGCACCGAGAACATAACAAAGTATGATTCTTTTAGTCCTTATTTCATCTACTATGACATCAATGTACGTTAAACCAATTAAAATATTGATGAAAGCATACAATGAGGTTGTTGGCAACACCTAAATACATTGAGGCATTTGATAGGAACCAATGAAGGTGTTAATTATTATGATTATAATAAATGTTGGAGGTATAGAATAGCTAATCATATCAAAATATTTGGGTTTCTTAGCTTCATATAAAATTTGAATATGGGTTTAAAGATATGTGCTTCTATTAAAAGATTTTCTTTTGGACTAAACATTGGGATATGTCAATAATCTTAGTCAACTTCTGAGTTTGTTCCTTAGAGCGGGCTTTCACTTTGTCTGATAAGAATGAATATGTGGTGATAGGCTGAAAAATATAGTGTAGCTCTATGATATGTAATATGGTGAGGCATGAACAGAAAACCTATTCAAGAGAAGCCTAAGGGTATGTTGTCTCCAAAATGTATCTATACATGGCTAGTTGTTGTAGGTTTGTGTCACAAATTACTAAGTTTCTAGACGTGTTTCACCATTATAAAATAGATTCTTTCGGATCCTAATTTGGGTTGGTAATAAATCTAATACATGTTTCAGAACATATAATATCTATATATCAAAATCTCACATACTTTCTTTCGATTCTTTGGTTTTATGATAGTCTATATAGTTTATGTAATATATAAATATATACATATCACTTTGCAACTAAGTCTTAGACTATGTTTATGAAACCACCAGGCACGTATCTACCTGCTGACCATAGCAATCTAGATGAAACTAAACATTCAATAAAATCATATATAGAATAAGCATTTTGTCAAACAATTTGTGTTACTCCTCTATGCTACCGTATTACTAAATAAACCTATTTTTAGCAAAGATGTCAAATCTATACTTGCTTCTATTTATTTATTCCTAAATGTCTTTGTCATCGTTTGACACTTCCAAACCAAGATATGCAGAACAAAATTTAACCCGAGTGAAATTAAGTTTTACGGCTGTAAGCTGCATTCATCTAAAAGAATTGAAGGATTCATTGCATAGTTAGGTGTGACTATATCCTAAAAATGATGTAGTCAATGGAACCACATCCACTTCTAAATTCTATTGAGATGAAGAGCTAAACCGAAGCATTTATTGAATAGTATTCTCTTTTACCACTTCTATTGTTGATTGTTTTATTTATCAACTCATGTTCTAGGGAAAAAAGAAGAGAGAGATGTGTTCTAGAAAAAAAGGAGTTTGCATGTTGTATATTGGAACCCTTACCCTTTTGCCCTATGAAATTTTAATATATGCAAAGCATATCATGCAAATAAATCATGTAAAAAAGATATAGTTGAACTGGTTTGGAACATCTATTCACAAAATCAATTTTTGCACCTATTGGACGTCAAAACAAACATTAAAAATATCATGAATATATACTATATAAGAAGTATAATTTAATTGGTTAAAAGGGATGAAAACAATAATCATTCATGCTCGATATTTGGTTTTCTAGAGTGTGTCTTGGGATCATTTGATAGTAAAACATTTCAGTAATTATGTTTTCCTCAAAAATTGAACTACATTTAGTGGCCTAAACTTCTTTTGCACATGCCATGTTCTAGCTACGAAATGGTGTCAAAAGGCAAAGTTGATGTCATCACCATCTCCAATAATTGTCTAGAGAGTGATAGCATGGCGCAAGCAAACAATAATGATGCAGAATCAAAGGTGGCCTCCACACCTCTAAACGAACATCCATAGAACAACCATGAAATAGATGGACTTTGTTGCACCATTGTGGGATATTGTGATACCATTGTATGGTATATAAGGCACGTATCCACCATAATGGAGACCACTACCACCATTAGCATCAAAAGGATGAAACATGTTGTAGACATAGCAAAGGCAATGTGCAATGTGGCAAATGCCTTTTATAAGGCATCATGTCAAATCATATAAACAAACTTGTATGACATTGATGTCTCTAGGATATGGAAACAAGCATTTAACCACTATGTAAATAGTAAATGACCACGTAATGATGGCTAGAGGGGTATGAACATAATGGCAACTAATTAAAATGTCTAAAATGCGAAAAGTAATGAGAAGGTTAGGAATGTATGCAAAACCCAAGAATAAAAATGAGTCTTTAAAACAAGTTGTATCCAATGTTGCTAGTGCCTTTGATGTTATTAGAAAGAGAAGTCACTCTAAAGATAAGCATGTAGCATGACGAGCAATAACAACAGCTTTAGTTAACAAATCAACAACTGATAAAAGATTGATTAGCAACATAAGTGGATATCATAATGTGAATTGTAATACTTCAGAAAGAGCTGTAAAGAGAAGGGTTAACTTTGAATGTGATCCAACAAGTATTTTGTGGACTTCTAGTGGTAGACTCCTAAGATGTGATATGAAACTTACTAGTGAAGTCAAAAGTTTGGTTGAAAATTTTTGGCATGATAATACAAGAGTATCACATAATTCACGAGATGTTCTTAAATTGAGAATTGGATCAAAAATATATGATCCACATCCTAAACACCTTTTGGACATGACTCAAACTGAATTGTTTAGAAAATTTGTAGATGGTAAGGTATTAAATATTACCATTAGTCAAAGATCTTTTGAAAAGTGCAAACCATGGTATGTAAGGATTAACAAGGAAAGAATCACGTGTTATTGTTAAACTCATATTCAATTTCGTTACAATTATGATGTATTTCAATCTATATGTGGTACCATACATAGTAAAGAAATGTTGCAGGAATGTGGTATAAAAATAACACCTCAAACTATAAAGTATTTCATATCAAGTTTGTTTTGTAAGCCACCTAATGATCAATACTTTCTTTTCAATGCATGTCTTTTTGGTACATGTGATACAACAATCTTTCTTTGTCAGATGAATGTTTGCATGAAAATGTTTTGACTACTTTTGGACAACAATTAGTTGAGGTAAAAAGATTTAAAACTATTGAATATCCATTGAAGTATAATAGGACGAATTACAAAACCTTAGAATATATTAGGACCAATTAGGTCACATTAAAACTACCTCAATCGGTTATTTAATTACATAGGTAAATATTTAAGAAAATATAACAACTTGATAAGACATCAAGTGTCTTGTCTAAAAAAGTAGGCATTCTAGCCAGAGTGACACTTGGGATGTAAGAAAACCTAAGTCAAAGTTACAAGGAACCATCTAGGTACATGACTTTCCTAGGTACATAATCATATGAACATACGTACATAGCCTTGATGGGAAAATGTGTGAAAGGAAGGGTATCATCCATCATTTCATAAAAAAAATCTTCGATCTTTACCTAAATTTTATAAATTTTAATTTTTAGGATGAAAAATATTTATAATAGTAGGTCAATTTTATTTGTATGAATCTCAATGCATAAATTTGATATGATATTTATCGAATAATCTTTTTGATATCAGTACTAATGCTCTATAAATAGTTAAAATTATTGTTCATGTAGCATATATACTTACAAAATGCGTCATATGTTCATGAATAAAATATGTCGCAATAAAGAAAATGGTTTGAATATTTAAAACATGATGAAACATAATAATATATACTACATACATTAGCATGATAAGAAGTCGTAAAAAATAGTACATGGTCTAACATTTCATAACATGATATATGAAGTCAAAAAATACATATAATACAGTTAACTGTACTAATACAAAGTGTATCAAAATAAACAATATGTGTCATAAAAATATAATCTAAAGGTGCCAACAAAACCTAATCTATCTAATTGAATGTCATCTTTACTCCATGTGAAGAGGACTCAAATGGATCATCCTATGTAATATGAGTTGTTTCATTATGTGGGACACCCTGTGAGGTAGATGGATCATCCTATGTAACATAAGGCGTGTCTCATCATGTAAATGCTTAATTGAAATGGGTTTCAAAATCTAGCTTGCAAATAAATTAAGTATTCACTACATAATAAAATAAATACCACATGAGATGGGTGTCCCTCTATAACGGGAGGAGGTGCACTGTGAAAGCTACCAACTGTAGCAATGGTGAGGTCCTGTAATTTACAATACATACATTTTAAAAAATTGATAAAGAGCATAATGAACTATGTATGTACATAAATCACAATACTAACCTCAAAGGATGATGTAGGTACATCCATCTGGCTAAGTCATGTACTCTCAGCAACACTCATGGTGACATAGTCCTAAAATTATGGATACATGAACATTGGGTCAAAATTATATATACATGAATAATTACAAAGTATGTAAACTAAAAAGTACATAATTTCTACACTGCATTTTTTATGTAGTATAAAAATATGTATATATATCATACTTGAGTAGTAGCCAATGTCACAGATGTATCTACAGGTATGCTAGCACGATGATCAAAAAATGGAGTTCAAAATAAACTATATCGAGGCCTGTATGGATGAGTACGATCTATCTCCTATTCATAAAATCAAAACACAAAATATATACATGATTCAAAATTGTTCAAATTATAAGTTAACAACAATGTACATACATAAAAATAGTACAAATTATTTGTCTTCAATCAAAAGTTCATACTGTATGTATTTGAGGTTGTGCCTCAGTGGTAACTAGATCAAGACCTATATTGACATCAAACTGTGTAGCAGCAGACAATCCCTACAAAATAAAATTAAAAAAACATATGAGCACATGTTATTAAATTTGACTTCAAATGTACATTTTTACAGTGTAATTCAAAGTGCATACTGTATGAGGGATGCCAATGTTTGTACATCTCAAAAAAAGACTATACTGCCTCCTAGGAGGAACAGTATCATCCATCCTTTGTTATTTCAAAAGTACAAATTAATATGGTTAATAAAATTACATGTATGTATGTAGAAAGTAAATAATTATGTACTTTATATTTAAATTTTAATTAAAATTTTACCTACTGCTCTTGATTGTCTCCAAGCTCTCCCTGCATGAGGTCAACAAATGATAACACATCAATCTCATCACTACCATCACCATGGGCAGCATATAAGTCATCATCAAAATCAACACCCTCAACATAATGGTTATTGTGTGTTGCATCAGCATCACTCTAGGGGCCTCTACATGTGCCTCAACAGCTAGTACAAATATGTCCAAGTGGACGAACATGTGTTGCCTACGTCCACTGTTGTACTAAATTGCCCAAAAGGGGACTCAAAGAGGTAAGAATAGATGAAACTTCTCGATGATGGTGTGGAGCTAGTACAATGAGTGCAGGAAGAGGTACAAAGGGCTGAGGTCACTTGCAATTTCTTGTTCTATCACTCAACTTTTCCCCAAGCCTATCCTAAGGCATCCCTCCACCAACCCCTTGAAATGATTTGATATCAAAATAATTGGGTTTCAAACCTAATTCAAACTCATCCCATAGCTTCCTAAGAAAGTACATGGGCAACTCATGATTAGCATGTGGTGGATGGTCAAATACCATCTACCGCCACTCCTAAAAGTGTGTTTTTATGCATGGATGTGTGCACCATCTAATAGAAATACAAGGCTTCTCATTAATCTCCAAACCTATCTTATGGTTTACAAAATATCTTGTAAAATTTCCTTTACCTACTTTGAGGATGGACCTCTCTATATGATAAGCCATTAGAATAGAAGGCATGCATGTTTTGCCTCCATAATCTAAATGAATAAATATCACAATCCAAATTTTGTATGGAGTGAATGACGCCTTGCATGTTATCCGCAAGGCATAGTAGGTGAGGAGGGGGGTGGGCCTTGCACCTGATAGCCTCAATATCTTGCATGAGGTCATTAAAATTACGCCTCATGCTCTCTCACAGATCATCTACAGTGGGTCATGGAGGAGGACTAGGTGGTCATGGAGGTGGGGGTGGAGGTGGAGGTGGAGATGGAGGGGACAAAGGTGGGGGAGGAGGAGGGGGAGGGGGTGGTGGCGGGTCCATCAAATATAGTCTGCATATTTGTTTAAACAACATAAAAAATGACAAAATTACTATTTAATAAAATTTAAATCTAAAATATCAATTATATAAATGCATAGATCTTTAAAACCATATCAATTAAATAAATAAAGTTAAACACTTAAGTAAACTTAAATGTTAAGGCTAATTGAACATTATACCGAATTTAAGTCTAATCATCAAATAATACTCCAAAAAACTATATTAATAAATCAACTATATAAAATTGGTTTTAATGTTAGATAAGAACTTGTTTTGTCTATGCAAGTTCAAGGGAACATGTTTTTGATATTAAGAAAAAGGATGTGAAACTACCCAATAGTTTTTAGCCATTGTTTTGTTAGATTATGATCTAGATCCTAAATGGAATTACTTTATGAAATATATTGTAGTGATTTTTTTATTATTAATATTTTATATTGAATGCTAGAGTAGTTATATTCCTATTCTATTTAGTTTTTAAAGTCTTGTTGAAAAGAAATTACAGTTATATGTTTTTTTCTTAGACCCCTAACTCCTATTAAGGGAAAATATATTTTGATACTCCTATAAGATTTGTTATTCAACACTATTTATGCATTTTATTTGGCCTACTAAACTTGTCAGGAAATTCACAAAATCATTGAGAAATATAAGGATAAGATGAGATAAAAATGAGGATAATTAAGATTATGGAAGGAAAGTATGAAGAAATTGGTAGGGGGACTAAGAATGCAACTTCTAATGTGTTGTTTATTCTAGGGTTGTTTGCCTCAAAATTGTTTCCCTTTTCTATATTCAAATAGCTAGATCAATTTTTATGTACACTTATTTTGTGACACTGGGGGGTTGTATTCTCATTATGGATTATATGTTCATCTCAAGATCAAAAAAAGTTAAGATTGTGGCAAGGTTATGGTTTAGAATTTTGTTATGTTTAGGGTTTTCATGATGACTAAGCTTAAGATTGTTATAATGATTATGACTAATGTTAGGGTTTACATAGGATTATGGTTTTAGTTAAAATTATATTTAGGTTTCAGATATTTATTATGGTGCTATTGTTTAAATGATATATAATAAATGACATTAGGATGAGAGTTAAGGTTACAATTAGAATGAAAGCTTAGAGATAGAATTGTGATTTGATTTATATTTATGATTATAGTTCATCCTAAATATTATCCGCTAGTGCAAACTATAAGTCTAGATCCTAATTCTAATACATGAACCCTATCCCTAACCATAATAATCCTAATTCTAATCATAATACTTAAACTTATGATATCTTCTTTAGTAATTGAAATCTTAACTTATCATTTAACAATTGTTATGAATTTCTAATAGAACCTTTCTTCCCTCTAAATCTCTATGTTGGAATGTGTTATATTAATTGCATTTTCTAATTATGACCAAAGTCTTTTTACTATTAGAAAACTTTGTGTTATATTAATCACATCTTTTATAATTACTTTTGGATGCTTACTTGTCTTCCACCTGTTAACTACTCTTGGCTCATCCAAACATTAACCTTAGTAGTTTCAATGATTAATAAAATATGTTTCCCTAATTTTGATTTGTAGGTGGAAGCAACTTCATAAATTATCATTTTTCTTAAGGTGTTTTAATGAGTTGTTGGATATAAACCTTAATTATAAACCTTAATCATAAATCTTAATTATAAACCTTAATTATAAACCTTAATCATAAATCTAAATATACACCTTAATTATAAAATATAAATTTTAATACTTACCCTATTTATATTCTAGAATTGAATACAAATCCTAATACTAGATCCTAATGTTAAATGTTAAATGTTAAACCCTAACCTTATATGTAAATCATAGTTAAGGTCAAGATTAGGGTTTAACATTTAAGCTTAATATTTTTATTTAGAATTAGGAGAAGGGCTTAGCATTTATGATTATTTTTAGGATAAAGTTTTAGCATTTAGGATAACTTAGTTAGGCTAAGGGTTAAGAATTTAGGATAAAGGTTTAGGATAAGGGTTAGACTTGAGATTAGAATTTAAAACTTGATGTCAAGGTCTAATATTTTGTATTAGGCACATGTTTTACCATTTAAAGTACAATTTAGTATTTATAATTAGGGATGAGATTATAATATCATTGACAACTATAGTTTAGTATTTGAAGAGTTTAGATTTTTTCATTTTAAATTATCATTTACTATAACTTAGGGTTATTGCTTAGGTATGGATCTAATATTTAGTATTAAATACTTTTGATTTATGTAAATATTTTAGGATTAGGGTTTGCGTTTTAATAAAAGTTAGAGATTGTATAAAGGTTAGGATTCAGGGACAGGGTTAGGATTAGGAATATTAATATTTAAGATAAGGGTTAAGCATTTAGGATAATAGTTTATCATTTAAGGTTTAGGATTATTGTTTGACATTTATCATTAGTACTTGGTTATTAGGATACTTATTTAATTATTTATATTAGGTTTTAGGTTTTAGCAAATTAAGATTATGGTTAGGATGATAGTAAGGGTTATGATTAGAGTTTTGGTTAAAATTGGCATTATAGTTAATCCTAAATGTTTTCCCTTAATCCAAAACTATTAGTATAAATCCTATGCCTAATACTTGAACCCTAACCCTAACCATAATAATAACCTTGATGTAAAGTAAGGGAGCACATTATGTAATGCCTAGCCAATGGATCCAAAGAACTAACCTAAAGTTTTACTAAGCAAGCAATAACATGTACAATAATTTACATTAAAAATATAAGAGATTACATTCCTTAACGATTCCTTAACGAGCACATTTACATTTTATTTTTAAATAATTATAACTACTTGAAGTAAAATAAATAACACATCCACATGAAAGAATAACTACAAGTTCAATCCATTTAAATAATATACATTTGTTTCAAATGACACTTGGCATTAATTCGAAATGCACAATCATCCACTGTACATGTCACAGGGTATGAAAGGCTAAAAGAATATACATTTATAAAATAGTTTACATCATCTATTTTCGATCCATGAAACAAAGTACAATACAATAAGTAAAATCATTGAATACTAAGTTTTGTGTTTGGATCCCTTGATGGGGTGTTACATGATTAAATACTTAGTTATATGTTTAAGGTTTTATTATACAGTTATGGTTAGGTCGAGGTTAAAGACTTATGAATATAGTTATTTTTACTTTCTTTGTTATATGGTTTACAAACTAATCTATAATTAATCACTATTTATTTGAAATAAATATAAAATATTGAATGTAATTACATGTTTAAACAATAAATTTACATCTATCTAATCATTCAACATTGTAATTTACATATTAAATACATTTAAAAACATCTAAAATGATAATTTTTAAATGAACATCTATGAAACTATTATTTAAATTAACAGATACATTAATCTAAAGATAATACTCATTAACAATGAAAATTTACAATTTTATGTATATTAAAACTAGAAAAATAATAATAATAATAATAAATTGATAGTATATAAAACTGAAAACTAAAAATAATTAAATAAAATAGTACAAAACAAAATAAAAATACCTGGTATGTTAGAAAATAGTAGCAGGGGGGTTGGTAGAGGTCAAAAATGGGCTCTTGTATTGCTCTAAAATTTGGCTCCCATTCTCTAAATGATAAAAATGACACCAAAAACACCAAAAATGGGGCATTTGTAGTTTTTGAAAATTAGGTACTTGATATTTTTAGAATCGGGCACTCGATTTGTTCAAAATAAGGTGCCCGATTATTAAGTGGTTCAGGCACCTAAGCCGCGATTCAAAAATTGGGTACCCAATTTTTGAAAAGTAGATTGGGTGCTTGAAGCGGGATTTGAGAAATGGGTACCCGATTCTAAAAAAATTGGGTACCCATTTCTGAGAGGTCCAATTCTATGAATTTGACTTCTGCGAAATTGCGACCCAACTTTGTGCTCTTACCCAGAAGTAGAATATGTTGCTACAGTAGTCAATTGTTCAAATATTCTTTGGTTCAAGCAATTGTTGATAGGTACAAAGGAAGACATCAAGGATCTAGCTATTTTTTTCTATTATAACACCAGTGTAATTAACATTTACAAGAATCCTATGATGCATACCAAAACCAAGGACATTGCAATTAAGTATCATTTCTTAAGAGAATTAGTGCAAGACAAGGAAGTAAGATTGGAATATGTAAATACAAAAGAACAAATTGCAGACATATTCACCAAGCCATTACCTAAGGATGCATTTTTGTATCTAAGATGTAAGCTATAGGTCATTCCCCTATCTGAAGGTCACTAATCAAGTATTAGTGATGCAACAACCATCAATTTGATGCAGTATTGTAAAGGATAGATGGAATATGAATTAATACATCAGGTACATGGAAGTTCATTGAATACTATCTTTGGCATAAGATGTGAAAGAGGGAGAGTTATGAGTTCTGTCATACATCAGAGAAACTTTATGTCAAATTTTATTGTCAAGTCAGATAAAGAGGAAGATTTTGTTGTCATATATCATAAATATTCTTAATATATGTGAGAAATCTCAAAGAGGGAGAATGAATTTGGTTGATATCAAAAAGGGAGAGTTTGATATTGTAGTCATTATAATTAGATTAATCAAAAAATCATTCTAGAGGAAGAGAATGATGTCAGAGGGAGTTCACACTGATAGAGGGAATTCTCATGGATGAGAATCAAAATGAAACTAAGGATATTATCCTTACCTTTTATTTTTCTCTAAAATTTGATTGTATTATGACATGTTGTGTTATCATCAATGCCAAAGAGGGAGATTGTTGAAAACAATTGTTCAATTGTATATTTTCTTTGATGTTACTGTAATGGCCCTCCTCCAATCCGCTCTCAAAAAATGCTGATGAAAGCTCAAAGAATTTTATCAAAAAATTCACATGCAAGGGATGTATGACTGATATAGTATTTCAACTGGCTTTAAATGACTCTTTTTCAATTTGCATCAATGAGAATCTTGTGCTAGAAGACTCCAAATGGACTACACAATGGCCTAACATGAGTGTGCTACTAATTTTGACAATATTCAGTGCATATATATGATCTAAGCATGAGAAATGAACACCTACAGCCAACTGGCATTTTTACAAATAGTTGGTGTGCAAACTAATTAGCTAATAAATAATATTATTGAATTTTTTAAATGACATCAGCAACTATTATCTTCTTAATTTGCAATGAAATTTTTAATACAATGCTCATGAAATATGGCCAAGACTTTTGGCATTTACATGGATTACAAATGATAATGCTGGTATAATGCACACTTACAGCTGAAACTTATAACACCCTAAAAAATAATACTAACAAAGGAACCTGGTTGTAGATGGCTGTAATAATTTCCTTCAATGTTGCCCCTTCTGCTTTGTTTTTCTGATTTTCTTTTTTGACTACTTTTTTTGATCTATTTTTTGAACTACTTTTACGGACTGCTTTTTCAGCCTACTTTTTCGGTTTTGCTTTTTCGGACTGCTTTTCAGTCTGCTTTTTCGGTTCCACTTTTTCGGACTACTTTTTCGTATCTACTTTTTCGGACTGCTACCATGTTAAATCTCAAGACCATATCTTTCAATGGCGTCAAGATTTCTAACTTGAAGGGATTTCGTCCTTCAAACTATTGAGACATAATCTCCAGAAAATTTTCCAATTTCTTTGATATTTCCAAGCATACTTAAAAGAAGCTCTTCCATTTCTTTTATAGTGTTCTCACAAAGGCTCCATCCTTCGTTTTCTCAATGTGGGATAAAACATAACTCCCTTTATGTAACTTATGTCTCCAATGTGTTATAAAATAAAGGGGACTCTTTTAATTTAAATATTTCCCACAAACTATAGTCTATGCATTAATAAAGTTAAATATTTAAATTTAACTTTATAAAATAGCTTTATCAATGCATAACAAATCTTATCAGTGATAAACAAGTCTTCTTGTCAATTTTAAACAATTACCATCAACATACCGTTGCCACTGGATGTCTGCCCATGCCCAAGATGACTTACTATAAATAGTAAGTATGTCCAAAGTTGCCTCAAAACCCCTCAGAAAGACCTACAACTGAAACTATCTCGGCCAAATGGCCTCTAAGTCCCTTTAATGTCCTGGTTAGCCTACGAGACTGTGGGGAAATAGGCTAACGACAACATCAAGCTATGAATGCTAAAAAAGGGGACATTACAGTCCGCCCTTCCCAATATTGCTTGTCCCCAAGCAATGGTCGAACAACAACCCAATCAATCCACTTGGATCCCAAATGTAGTCATGAACTATACTGCTGTCAGTCAACATAGGCTCCTACAACAACCTCTAAAAATTAACCAAGAGGAATCCATAATCAAATTGGCGAATACAACTCACCCAAACTCCAAAGTAAGGAACCCATGAGAAACAAGCTCTCAAAATATCAGAACCCAAGTAGAGTAGATAACCCAAACTGCCAACATAGTAAATACCATCAACACATCCCACTAGCCTATGTGGAATGTACAATACAATTCTACAACAACGATGAATACTCCCGCATGAAACTACACTAAATACAAAGAATCCACACACTGCACACCTACTGCAATTATCACAACTCTGCAGATCACTGGTTACTATCTCATGACCATAACACCCATGCACTACTGATGGTGAATAGTCATTACATGGTAGATAGCAAAAGTGAGAGCCCAGACCAAACCTATCTGCCATCAACTCCTCAACACATGGATCAAAAGCAAATCGATGAACATATCCTACAGTATAACCTATCTCAGTCAAAGACTCATCCTGCAGATGTGATACAACCAACTGTGACTGATCATCAGCTAAGTTAGAGGATGATATAGCCAAGAGTGCAAAATCAACAACAACATTACTAGTCTCTGTGCCCTCTAAGTCAATCATATCACAATGCTCAGCCGTAGCCCCCAACTTAGTTGAACCTGCCTCCAGTGCCAAATATGCCAATTCTAGTGTCTTGGACAGATATATCCTCATCTCCACTACCTATATCAACCTCGACCATGGACATCCATGGATCACCAAACACCATAGCTTGTGACTATACAGAATCTGGTAAAGACTGCAGTCGCTCTAACTCCATGGTCACCTTAGCCAAATGAAACTGTGACTCCTTGAAAGTGAATTGTGTACTCTCAAGAATCTCAGAAGTCACCTCGAGCTGTTGAGTAAGCTCACTCACCTCATCTTCCTTGGCCAATAATGCTTCGTATGCTGTACTCCCCCACTCCATAAGATAATCTCTGTCGGCTACTAGCTGCATATAATTCTGTCTCAGAATCTGAATAGCCTCCCATAAAGAGTGGATCTCTGTCAAGGAAAGATAGATGCCTCCCTGCTCATCACTATTAGGAGAACCCCATCCATAAATTGTTAACAACTGACGAGCGGCATCAAAATGTTGGCAAGCGATAGCAATGTCTCGCTCACTAACTCTCAACTGATTAGACACATGACAGCACTGGCTAGACTGTCTCCTACAAACCTCCTCTGATGCATTGTCTAAAGGAGTATCCTCAAAGTTACTAGTCTCTAGAGTATTACCATCCATATCCTACAAATCAACTCCAAAGCTCATATCAACATACAAAGTATCAAATTCTGTAGCACTACTGTCCAACTCCTCTTTACCAAAAAAAATTGCCAAGGAAACTAAGTCTTCAAAACTGCCCACTGCATCCTTCTGGATGTCATCAATGCCAATATGATCCTGGGACTCATCTATACACACTGCCAAATATGAAAGATCATCAACACATTCCAACAAGAATGGTCAACTGGATATATGAACAAAGCCCAACACTGGTGTATAAAAACTAATGCCAACATCGGACAAGCTACTAGCACAAGAAAAGACAACACCGTGCAATCTGCTAATCAAATCCATGATAGCACCCAAACAATTACTGCTACCAAAAAGTGTTAAAGATATCCAGTCAACTGAATCCCAAATGCCAATGAAACAATCTCGAGTCCATATCCGTAAACTAGAATCAGCTGGTAACTCAAGCAAACTCCTCAGCTGAGTAATATGACCAATACTAACTAATTCCACATACCTGTCTGACATTGTCCCTATATCCTGGATGTGAATGAAAGATGAACTCACAACATTATCAACGACCACATATGATTTAAGTGCCGTAGAAAGTTGAGTATCAGGAGTGCAAGATGAAAGTAAACTCAACTCCATGTCATGCTTATCCCCGTGTCTCTCCCAGTCCTGTAATGCCAATGGAGTATTCACCAAAGAAGATTGAGTGTCCTCAAGCTCGCAAGAAAGCCTGTCAACTTCCTCCTCCTTCCTCCTCAAGGCATCTAAATAATCTTCAACAAGGCTAAGAAGATGGTCACGACCTGATAGAAGATGTAAATAACTCAACTTCATCGTTCCCATTCCTTCCCTAATCACCTATAAGTCAACACAAGAAGACTTTGCCTGAACTCCCTTAGGTCTACCCTATAACTGAATCATTCGAATGTGATCCTCTATCATATCCCACATCCTATCATGATGAGATAATGAAGTCACAATACTGTCTTTGCTCACCTTCAGCTGGCTAGACAAATCATGCAGAATTCTACCAGCCTCAACCTCATGTGACAAAGCATCTAACTATGTCTGGTACTCTTTCTCAGCAAAGTCATAAATGCTCACTTTCTGATCAACTGTACTATCCTCAAACATGACAGTATCCTCAACTACAGTAACTTCATCCAGCCCAACTGTACTAGAATCACTATCTGTGCAATCTGGTGTGTCTGTGATATCACTTTTTGATGCAACTGGCTCAACCTGCACAACATCTTTAACCCCTTCTACCTGTGAAGATGATGCAGATAAACCATTACCTGAAGATGTGCTAATGTCTCCCTGTATCGAATCCACATGTCTGTTAAACTCCTCATACAATTTTTTGCCTGTCATAGGGAAGTTACGATCCTTAGGCCTATCAATTGGGCTCTTTAACCACGTGCATGCCATAGGTGACAAATTCCTCTCTTTTGTCCAAACACACCATAAATCTTCTGCCAAAAGTTTAGAAATTTCATCCTCCCCATCAAAAAGGATTGTGAACATGATGGAGCGCATTGATGCCAATACTCTATTGGGATGAAACTCATCCATAATATTCCAAAATGTATTAAACATCCTGCAAATGTCACTAATACAACCAATTGCCAACATAATATTTTCAAATCTACACCTTGCAAATACTTCAAGTAATCTTTCCCTCTTTGTGAAATAAGGGTCCCGAATGTTGTCCAACTTTTCAAAGCTTTTTACCATGGCATGAAGTATCTCTCTCATAATTTGATCATCATAAGAATCAAGGCCAGCTATTATCCTCATGATTTCACTAATGCAAGAGAGAGTTGTAAGTCTTATTACCTCATCATGATGTCTCAATAATCGGGGCTTAACTAGCGAACCAAATGCTGGAGATAAATTTGTTTGCATAGCATCGGGTCTTGACTGATCAAACTTGCCTAAATAAGTTTTCAACACCTCCAAAGTTCTTAGAAGGTCCTCTATTTGCTGAAATGGACAATCTAATTTCTTCTTTACATTGTGCATTCTTTCTTCCAAATCCTTGTCTCCTGTTAAATCCATACTGATAATTGAATTCAATCTGAAATAACCAAATCAAGCTAGCAGGAAACAGCTCTGATACCACTGTAATGGCCCTCCTCCAATCTCCTCTCAAAAAATGCTGATGAAAGCTCAAAGAATTTCATCAAACAATTCACATGCAAGGGACGTATGACTGATATAGTATTTCAGCTGGCCTTAAATGACTCTTTTTCAATTTGCATCAATGAGAATCTTGTGCTAGAAGACTCCAAATGGACTACACAATGGCCTAACATGAGTGTGCTACTAATTTTGACAATATTCAGTGCATATATATGATCTAAGCATGAGAAATGAACACTTACAGCCAATTGGCATTTTTTAAAATAGTTGGTGTGCAAACTAACTAGCTGATAAATAATATTATTGAATTACTTAAATGACACCAGCAACTATTATCTTCTTAATTTGCAATGAAATTTCTAATACAATGCTCATGAAATATGGCCAAGACTTTTGGCATTTACATGGATTACAAATGATAATGCTGGTGTAATGCACACTTACAGCTAAAACTTATAACACCCTAAAAAACAATACTAACAAAGGAACCTAGTTGTAGATGGCTGTAATAATTTCCTTCAATGCTACCCCTTCTGCTTTGCTTTTCTGATTTGCTTTTTTGACTGCTTTTTCGGATTTGCTTTTTGAACTGCTTTTATGGATTGCTTTTTCAACCTGCTTTTTGGGTCCCACTTTTTTAGACTGCTTTTACAAATTGCTTTTTCAGCCTACTTTTTCGGTTTTGCTTTTTTGGACTTCTTTTCCGTATCTGCTTTTTCAGACTGCTACCATGTTAAATATCAAGACCATATCTTTCAATGGCGTCAAGATTTCCAACTTGAAGGGATTTTGTCTTTCAAACTATTGAGACATAATCTCCAGAAAATTTTCCAATTTCTTTGATATTTCCAAGCATACTTAAAAGAAGCTCTTCCATTTCTTTTATAGTGTTCTCACAAGGGCTCCATCCTTCGTTTTCTCAATGTGGGATAAAACATAACTCCCTTTATGTAACTTATGTCTCCAATGTGTTATAAAATAAAGGGGACTCTTTTAATTTAAATATTTCTCACAAACTATAGTCTATGCATTAATAAAGTTAAATATTTAAATTTAACTTTATAAAATAGCTTTATCAATGCATAACAAATCTTATCAGTGATAAAAAAGTCTTTTTGTCAATTTTAAACAATTACCATCGACATACCGTTGCCACTAGATGTCTGCCCATGCCCAAGATGACTTACTATAAATAGTAAGTATGTCCAAAGTTGCCTCAAAACCCCTCAGAAAGACCTACAACTGAAACTATCTAGGCCAAATGGCCTCTAAGTCCCTTTAATGTCCTAGTTAGCCTACGGGACCATGGGGAAATAGGCTAATGACAACATCATTCTATGAATGCTAAAAATGGGGACATTACAGTTACACAAAATGTCAAGTCTTTTCCAATAAGTGTCTATCGACCTCACTCAAGTAATGAAGACAATTTTTAGTGCCTGCCAAGCATTCCAGAGTAAACCAAGTTCAGAGAAAGTACATGTTGAGCTTCACTTGGGCACCAAACAAAGTTTATTCCTATACTTTAATATTAACCAATTATAGAACCCATATCTAGAATATGGTGAAAAACTAAAATATAGTAAATATTTTTATAAATTGAGCATTTTTCTAATATGGGTTCAAGTTGGAGAATGTTGAGATTAAAATTCAAGTAGGACATGCAAAGGTTTTGGGTACCTTTGTCTACACAATTGGAGCATTAGTTATAATTGTGTACAAATTTTACAGGTTATACCCAATCTCTAGTCTCCTTCTATTAAAACAAAGAACCATCAGAATAAAGTTTACAAGGAATGGAAAAAAGGTTTTAGATATTCTAATGATGACCAACTTTTTTTTTTTGTGTACATGGCTTATTCTTTAGGATTTCATCCTAATCCTAACTTTTCTTAATAGAGAAATAATTACTTCAACATGTAATGTAAACATTAATATATTCTACCTGATTTGCAGGCTAAAAGTGTACTATTTTATCCTCCTCCAATGTCACTAATAACGTTGGTGTGTTATGTTGGCTCACTGCAATCACCTATGATAGCTTTCATTTTTTAGAGAATTTTTTTGTGAATGGTCTTTGGGATGGAAGCTTCAACTATTGACTATTGGCTACCCTATATAAGTTATAGAAATAATTGAGTATCACATGTTTATAATTTTCTGTATAGTTTGCGGTAGGAAATTATAAAAAAAGAGATAAGGTAGTTTTTAAATTTGATTGTTTGATTGACGATTCTGATCTGGGATTTATTTGTTCTTAATTTTGATAATAGATCAAAGAATGTAATTTGAAACATTTGAATCCAAGTTTTTTACCAGTTAGAACCACAAGAGAAGAAGATGAGAGTCAAGCCAAAAATGTCTACTATTTTGAAGTCCAACCATGACAATATATTGGCTTAAGAAATCTACAATCTAGGGTACTTATTTTTCCTAAAATTTTGTATCATATTTTAAAAAGAAAAGTGATGTTCATATTTTATAAATTTAGTATATGTAAGTTTTACTGCTAAAAGTTAAATTTAAATTATTGAGTTGTAATTAGTCTCATGGTGGAAATAGTTTTGTTCTATATTATATTATTAATGGTTCATTGAATGCAATAGCATTGAGCATTGTTAGTCTTTAAAGTGCTTTTATTAATCCAGTAAACGAATAACTTTTAGGAATGTGATTTTTCTATATACTTAAATGTCCATCCACATTTGATTATTATTATTAATTCATTAAATGTTTCTTCTATGTAGAGTATCACTAGGTTCATTTCAAACACATGATTATACTTGTCACTAGAAGTCGTATATGATCCTATAACGTAATCATTTTTTTGTCATTTGTTGATTTTTTAAATTGTTGATTTCCTTTTCTTTGTAGTGGACTCTATATAAATCTAAGGCTACAATAACTTAAATAACCTCTCTTCCTCCAATAAGATGCCTACCAACTTCCATCATCCTCTTCATGCATGACAGTAACTACTATGTCACCTTTCTAAACTAGGATGATCTGGTCTATAATAGCAAGCTTAACAATATAATGAAAGATTAGGAGCCAAGCTCCCAAGGGTAAAAAGTATGGTATTTGACATCTAAAATTCTTTCTTGGACATTGTTAAGAAGAAGCCTCTAGATAGTGGAAAAGACTCCCAATTCAATACCCATTTCACTTCTTAATTTCTCACTAGATTTTGCTAAAAAAATGGCATGAATGTGATGTTTTCCATCTAAATATCCATCTCACTTGATACATTCTAGAGAGAACTTTTTTTTTTAAATGTTTTGAATGTTGTAGGAGAGAGTTTCAAGATTTTGTGATAAAGACTCCCAATTCTACCCATTTCACTCATTAGTTTGTTACTATATCCTTCTCATTAGAAATTGTGGCAAAAGTTAGTTGGTTGAACAACTATTTCACTTATTGTTTTAACAACAAGATTATGCTCAAAAGATGATGTGAATGCAATGAAAAAGGGTTTTTGGTGGATTAGGTTTGAATAAAGAAAACAAAACAAAACAATGGGCATGGAGGAATCTAGTAACACATTGTTATTTTTTTAGAGATAATTGTGTCCTCTCTAATTGTAATTTATGCGAACTATTACACAATGCCAACCTCTACTTAGCTTTTTAAAAACTTGACTTGATGGTGAAGCGCACATTCATTTCCTCTCATCCACACTTCTCTCTCCCTTCCCCACAGAAGGCGGGGACTTGAGCTGAGTGCAACCCTTGTTTTTAAATAAATTTGATTGGGGACTTTTAAGAGCCTAAAAATAGAAGAATCTATTATATGGAACTCACTAGATCCATAGCCTGGATAAAATATATTAGTCATACAAAAACAAACTATGATTATGGTGTGGGAAATATGCTCAAAATCAAATATTACATAAATGAAAATTAAGATAAATAAAAACAAAGACTCTTTTAGCATCCAAAAAATTAACCTCGAATATGTTAGTAATTGCCTTCACATTCCCTATTCAACAAGTCACATCTTTGGTGCTGAACATCTGGGATAGAACTTGTTATATTATCCTATACTCCATTTATGATTCAAAGTTTTCTTTTTCCAAGAAGCTCCATAAACTAACTATTTATTGTAATAATATTCAAGTACTTTGTCACTTTTTTACTTGAAAAAAAAAAAACAAGTCACATGTATATATCTCTTTTTCGATTCCACAAGCTCACCTACATACCTTCTTGTCCTTGAAGATCACCCTTAAACATCACACACGAAATTTAAGCCAAAAAAAAAAAAAAGTCAACTTTGACTACTTAGCACTTCTAGCCTAAAAATCAGACCTTAGTATGTGATGTTTAAGCATAGCTAGGAGAAGGCCACGCCATCAAAAGCCCATATAGCGAACATACTATCAAAAGAGGCGAAAGTGCTTTGGAAAGCCCGAGAGAGATGTCTCCCTTTTCACAGGAATACTCTGGGAATTCCTGAAAACGTTATTCGGATCGAATTCAGTCTTTAAATTCACCAATCTCTCAAAATTACCTCCAAAATACATCTCACCCCATGCTCTTGCCTCTGCCATGCTGGCCGATCCATTAACGGCTATACCCAAATCAAGATCTATATAATTCACATACGCAGCCCTGGGCGATTTCGATACAAAAGGAGTCATATATGCGTAAAATCTCCGCATCCAGTCGATGTAGGCCGAATCCTGGCTGCTGTCTTTCCACGTGACTTGATATTGCACGTCGTACAAATACCCCGCTCTGTGTGGAAACGGAGTTTCCGATGATCCAATCTCGTTCATTCTTCCTCCCAGCGGAGAAAAGATAAGATAACCACTCAGCTCCTCTTCCAGAAACTCCCACGCGCCCTCTAACCCCGATTTAGATATAGGGCTCTTTACAAAATCAGATTTTGCTTTGAAATAGCTCTTGTCGGAATTGTTTCTGCTAAGCAACTGACGCGTGGTGGTATATGCGGTAAAGGATATGGAGTCTATCCAGCTCATCTCCTCGCAATCTCCACTAACAATTCCCATTTCGGGGAAACTTTCGTTAACCACTTTGAGCACCTGGTCGAGGGGGCCGAGATACATTCCCTCCAAGGTAAGCTTAACTTCCTTCTCCCCACCTGCCGATTGGGTACCCGAAATGATGGCGCGAAGAAAAAGATCACTTTCTAAAAGAGGTGCAACGGATTGCCAGTTGTAGACGAGCTCAGTCACATTGTTTCGCCCCGTTCTGTGCACCCTGCACATCGTCACGTTACGTGGGACTCTCACCAGGCGGATTTTCCATGCAACCACGACGCCCCAACTGCCGCCGCCGCCGCCACGGATCGCCCAAAACAGATCTTCTCCCATTCTCTTTTTGTCCAGCAATTTACCATTCGAGTCGACCAGCAGCGCATCGATGATGTTGTCGGCGGCGAGGCCGTATTTTCTGGAAAGTAAACCCATTCCTCCGCCGCTGAAATGGCCGCCGACGCCGACGGTAGGGCACACTCCCGCCGGGAAGCCGTAGTCTGCTGTATTCTGCGCAATGGCGGCGTACACGTGTCCCAACGTCGCGCCCGCCTCCGCCCACGCTGTTTTCGACTTCATGTCGACAATGACGGCGGAGAAACTGATGAGGTCGATTATGGCGAAATTGGGGGCGTCGGAAGTGGAGGAAAGGCCTTCGTAGCTGTGCCCTCCGCTCCGCACAACGATCTGCCACCCATGTTTAATGCAGCATTTAACTGAGTCCACCACTTGTTGTTTCTTCTGCGGCATAATCAACACGTATGGCTTGCGTACGCCTGGTTCTGTGTACCTCAGGTTCTGCAGAGAAAACATGAGCTGAGAATCGTATTGAGAGGAAGAATTCGAAGTCGTCAAGTACGTGATGCCCCTTTTCTGGAGACATGAAACGAGGCCATGCCCATCTTCTGCAGATGCGCAGAGGGTCCATAAAAGCAACAAGGAAATAATTCCCAACAAGGCCATGGGGGGTATTCTGAATGAACTTCGACCGCCCTGTTCTAATTTTATAAGGCCTGCTCTGCAAGTTTTTGCATGTTTTTTCTTCGTCTTTCCCTTAAGAAAGGAGTTGGCAATAAATCTAAGCCGGTTCTAAAATCCTCGTTTTTGACAAATGGAGGTGTCATTAATAATTGTTTGGAATCTTTGATGAATTGCCGGCCCATTAATGACGACGAGCTAGCGATTTGGGCTGAGCCACAAGGACAAATTGCAGGGACGGAGAGTTCAAGGAGCTTGGTAGCATTAAGTTCAAGAGGAAACACAGAACAAGACAGGTGATGTTGAAACTGAGAAAATAGCCATTGATGTTGAAACCGAGAAAATAGCCACTGAAATGCTCTAGATTTATTGTGTGGTCATTGACCACTGTAATTCTATAGGTTTCATTTTTGATAAAAAATTATTCCAGTTGAAACATTCGCCGGCTAATGTTTAAAACCACGTAAACTGTAATTATATCAGTACTAGCACTTCCATTCGTGGTCCAGGTTGAAGAGATACACTGATATGTAAAGTTCCAATGTATTTTAATATTGTATATATAGTAGCTCTATCAATATCAAATATTGCATAATATTACAGCATACTCCTCTATGTGAGACATCCTTTTCAGGATTATTAGTCCCTGCTGTTAAGGCAGGAGACTATAGTTTTCACTTGCTTCTTTACTATTAGTTGAATTCTTGAATGGTGTGCTAAATTTAAAAACTTTACCAATATATATAGTTGTTCTAAAATATCATATGTTTTATATATAAATTAAAATTAAACTGTACTTTTTCTATTGGTAGATGGTAATTTCCTGCTAGTTTTTTTCTTTTATTCATATGAATTCTACAAAAATTGTAAAGCATGCAACTAGCACTTATCAGCTGATCAATGTGTTGGCCATGCACAAAAGAAGATAACTTGTTTCAAAAGATTATCAACATGTTAGCCATGCACAGAAGAAGATAACTTGTTTTAAAAGATTGCATTGCACATGTTGATGTCAAAGTAAATGAAAAATTTGGTGAATGAATTCATGTGCATGCTTCTTAAAATTGTGAGGTGTACCTTTAATTATCCCAGGTTCTATATGTGTGAGTCTTCACTGTTGCTCTCTCCAAAAATTGAGATCTCTATGTAAGTTAAAATACAGAACAAAATTTTCCTCCACATCTCATCTTTCATTTCTAATGACATTGTATTGCAGGTTTCCCGCAATTCTATGTTGAAGAAGAGGGAAGCTTATCTTGTAGAAGTACTACCGCAAGGCAAACATTGTGTCATTTTCTCTATAAATTCTTTCAAAGAACTCACGAAAAAGAAAATTAGACTTAGATTTTGATATAAACTATTGAAGATTTTACTTTAATAAAAGTAGGAAACTAGTAAAAGATTAGAGTAACTACTATTCAAACATTTGTTGTTTAGGTTGTTTTTTTCGTGCTTTTAACCTAAATCATGACCATATAATTGTTCTCTCTCTTTATATTCCATCTGAAGAAGCAGTTCAATCTCAATGTGTAATGACCCTCCTCAAATCTGCTCTCAAAAAAATGCTGATGAAAGCTCAAAGAATTTCATCAAACAATTCTCATGCAAGGGACGTATGACTGATATAGTATTTCAGCTAGCTTTAAATGACTCTTTTTACAATTTGCATCAATGAGAATCTTCTGCTAGAAGACTCCAAATGGACTACATAATGGCCTAACATGAGTGTGCTACTAATTTTGACAAGATCTAAGCATGAGAAATGAACACCTACAGCCAATTGGCATTTTTACAAATAGTTGGTATGCAAACTAACTAGCTGATAAATAATGATATTGAATTGCTTAAATAACACCAGAAACTATTATCTTCTTAATTTGCAATGAAATTTCTAATACAATGCTCATGAAATATGGCCAAGACTTTTGGCATTCACATGGATTACAAAATGATAATGCTAGTATAATGCACACTTACAACTGAAACTTATAACACCCTAAAAAGAAATATTAACAAAGGAACCTGGTTGTAGATGGCTGTAATAATTTCCTTCAATGCTGCTCCTTCTACTTTGCTTTTTCGATTTGTTTTTTCGACTGCTTTTTCAGATCTTCTTTTTGAACTGCTTTTACGGATTGCTTTTTCGGCCTGCTTTTTTGGTTCCTCTTTTTCAGGCTGCTTTTTAGAACTACTACCATGTTGAATCTCAAGACCATATCTTTCAATGGCGTCAAGATTTCCAGCTTGAAGGGATTTCGTCCTTCAAACTATTGAGACATAATCTCCAAAAAAAATTTCAATTTCTTTGATATTTCCAAGCATGCTTAAAAGAAGCTCTTCCATTTCTTTTATAGTGTTCTCACAAGAGCTCCATCCTTCATTTTCTCAATGTCGATAAAACATAACTCCTTTTATGTAACTTATGTCTCTAATGTGTTATAAAATAAAGGGGACTCTTTTAATTTTAATATTTCCCACAAACTATAGTCTATGCATTAATAAAGTTAAATATTTAAATTTAACTTTATAAAATAGCTTTATCAATGCATAACAAATATTATCAATAATAAACAAGTCTTCCTGTCAATTTTAAATAATTACCATCGACATACCGTTGCCACTGGATGTCTGCCCATGCCCAAGATGACTTACTATAAATAGTAAGTATGTCCAAAGTTGCCTCAAAACCCCTCAGAAAGACTTGCAACTAAAACTATCTAGGCTAAATGGCCTCTAAGCCCCTTTAATGTCCTGGTTAGCCTATGGGACCATGGGGAAATAGGCTAATGATAACATCATGCTATGAATGCTAAAAAGGGGACATTACACAATGTCGCTACACAAATTACGAAGCTCTTTCTTAATTGTACAATATAATAGTAGGGCTTTATCGGATTTTTTTAACCATTAAGCCATACAATAGTAGGTCTTATAAAGAATATAATAATAGGGGCAATATTGTTTTAGGAGGGTCCTACTAGAATTTTGTTGCAGGATTTTTAGAAGAAGATTGTCTTGGCGCCTTAACTAGATATGGGGCAGCTGGGCTTGGAATGACCATTGCAGTGTTCTACTTGGTAACATTGTGGTTGTGTTACATTCATTCTTTTGGAGATGAAATTAATTTGAGAATTGGAGTTTCAAATACTCTAGAAATTTTGCCTCCATAAACAATGGGGATTAGGGAGGCTTATGTGGGAAGTGAGTTTATCGATTGGAATTCGAGAGATTGGAAGCTTTTCCTTCTCGGGAAAATGGTCTACAAAAGATATAGATAGGAGTGAGCCTACTCTGGTATAATTGTCATGTCTCCCAAATTGTGTGGTTTTATTTTTGTTATCCTTGTACAATTTCTAAGTAAAATAAATTCAAGCATTATTTTGCTATCATTAGAGATTAAGATTGTTTTGAAATAGTAGTATACAAGTTTTGCATTAACGATTGCATTTCAAGTCCTTTGAGTGTCAGATTGATAGACCAAATCCTTCATGAATTCTACTATAGCTTGATGTAGGGTTTGAAAGAATTTTGGAAACTCAGTAACACTATTTAGAGTGCTAGTATTTGCAAGGCATTTTATTTCACATACGCCTGTGTACTATTCAATAAAATTTGGTTGTACTCATGTAGACTATCCAGTTGAATCAATTCTTACATTAAGTATGTTGTGAGTCTTTATGTGAGTTTTTTTATGGGAATTAATTAAATAATAATAATAATTACATGACACTACATAAAAAAGATAATGAATATGAAAAGCTCATGTTAGATTCAATAGGATGATATATTGGACTCTATTAAAGAAACATAAATAAATTGAGCATTTCTGCTAGACAGGAAGTCTGAAATCAAGTTATGTTATGATCTATGCCAAGATTGAGAATTAGGCCAGTTTGGAGTCAGTGATTTGGTTTGTTGTCTTAGACAATAATTTATCTTATGCATAGTTCTTATTAATTTTTCTTAATGAAATAGTAGCTTTTACGATGCAATTTAGAGAGAACAAATAAATGCTTGATTTGTGAAGACTTTGTAAGTGCCTTTGTGAGCCAGTTAAAAGAATTTTGTAGTCATCGAATTACTTGAGTTCTCTTATGTTTCTTCTTCTAACGTTTTATGTTATAGATATGTATACTCAAGCTTCGATTCATTCAAGCTTTCTAGAAAAGTGTGCATTTTCCTACCCTTTAAGTTGAATCATGACTGCTCCTTTTCAAATTTGTTTAAGAAATAATGTATGTAATATTAAATAATTGTAATGGATAATTAATTTTGAATGGTATTGGTAGCACAAAGCCAAATCTTGTGTAGAGTGCCTAAACCAATGTTCGAGCATGATGAAAGATAAAATTTACAAGTGAATCAATTTAGCATCCCTATTTGCATAATGATGGCATAGTGATGGCATGTAGGCAAAATGTTGGTACTGATTTATTTAGGTTTGGATAAGTGAGAATTTTATCTTTGATTTTAATTTGCACATGGTATTAGAGCATCTAGCTTGAATACCCTTTGACCCACTAAGGTAGCCAATTAGCAAATAGAGTCATACCTCAGCTTCCCTTGCAACTAGAATTTCACATGGTTTCATGGGTCATATGCTACATGTATTATCTCTAGATTAGTGCTAATCAAACATGTATGTTTGTAGGGTTTCAAAGATTTGAAAAATGTTTTTTTTTTCTAAATTTCCTCTAAATAGCATCGTATAAATTGTAGCCAAATTGGTCTATCATCATTCTCTAATCAGCATTTGGTTTTAGATCAACAAATTAAGCTCTTTTTCTTTCAAATCAATATTTTTTCTAATGTATAATTTGTAATCAGTTTTTTGTTTTAGATCATAATTTTACTTTTATATGGTCCATCTGTAATAATTTCTTGTTTGAGACCAGCAAATTAAGTCCTTTGTTTTTACATGCATTTTGTTCTAATGTGTGGTCTGAAATCTAACATTATGTTTTCTAATTTTTATTCTGATATGGATAATCTATAATCATTTTGATTTAGATCTGAATAATAAATTTATTTTAGGATGTTTTTGACTCTTAATTTAGCAGTAGTATTAATAAGCATTGAAAATTATGATGTGAGAATTAGTGTAGAACAGATTTCCAAGAGGACATATAACTAGCGCTTGTAGCCTGACAGGGTCCAAGGGTACAGCCGATAGGCGTTGCTATTGTAATGTGGAGTGGAGGTGACAATAGAGCATTAGTTTGTTGTAATGTGGAGTGGAGGTGACAACAGAGCATTCGTTTGTTGTAGAAATTAACTGTACAATATTCCTTAAGTCATGAAGAGTTTGATGCAGAGGGCAAACCAATTTTTGAATTTGATCAAACCTGGATGTTCAAATCTGATCTTGTATTTGAATGAATTAAGGACAACATTTTGGACATTTTGGCCTCTTTTGATAGTAAGTCATAAGGCTGTATGGGTGGATTGTGTTGAGCTTATGTGGGTGACCATTCTATCTATGTAAGCCTCTAATTATGATTTATGTAAGAATCAGATAGGTCATTTTAGATACTTTATTGAAACCTGTCCACCTATTTGAAAATTTGGCAACAAAGCCATTTTTTGTGCATAATCTGTAATTGATTTTGTTATTTTGAAAATTACTGTTGCATTTCTGTATGCTAGCTAAAATATTCCAAGAATTTCAAAACTTGGTCCACAGCACTTATCTTCACAATCCATCAACCGATTCACCTATGGATGCACTACCCGAACATTGCTCTACAGGTGCATGATGGTTCTCTGCATGGGGTCTGAATCACCTTAGCATAACTAAAAATAAGAAAATACCAAGCCAGATATAATTTGATCATGTACTTTAGCAAGTTCTAGAAAGTAGCCACAGCTAGGGAGCAAGAACAGTAGCAAAGTTAAATTTCTCACAACGAACAAGCTAGGGCAATATGAAAAAGTGTGATGGTGAGCTACCTCCAATGGGAGAATTATGATCTGTACCGCCTTGATCAATTTCATTACCTCAAAATACTCTGCTTCTTTCCTTTCTTCATCAACAAGTTCGTCCAAAACCACCAATGAGCACCTTTTAGTTGTGATGAACAATAATAGTTCTTCAAAACTCAAGTGAAATTATGTTTCCCGTATTGATTCGGTCCATTTTAGTCATAAGCATATTTTTGTGGCAAGACTTCTTCATGGCTATGTGAGTGTTCCTGTCTAGACTACTTGCTGAAGATTGTTGGGTTTATGAGGGTGGAGAAAGAAATGATTGCGAAGTATTTTGTGCATCAGCATATCCAAGATAGGTATATGGAAATGGTATAAGATGAACTTCTTTGCAAGCATAATAACCAACTTTTGGATTGCCATCCATTATTGAGAAATGATGAGATGGATGATCTTCCTGAAGTGATTGAGTTGTATTCGGGAATAGATAAAGGCATTCAGCTCATGGCCAAATATTTAGACAACATGTTAACAGGCATTCTACATCATCAGTTAAACATGGAGCACAGATGGTGGTAGAGGCAATTAAGGAAAATAATCGGAAAGATGTAATTGCAAGTAAAAAATATCAGTTTGTGAGGAGTCTTTCCCAATTGCATCACAAATACTTGCAATGTGTCGAGGAGAAGCTTATGAATCACTTCCATTTCAAAAATGCACTCGCAGCAACCTTTTAGGGTTTTTGCAATGAACAAGTTGCAAGATACAGCATTTGGAAGTTTCTTGTTAGTTTTTGTGAAAGCATTTTGACAAATAGGAGCATGACATTCGTAGATGTTGAGGATTCCCTTAAGAAGGTTGTAGAACTATTTCCCTATGTTTATAAGGAAGACACCATTGATCAGATTGCAGAAGCTTATAGGAAAAAAGCTCAGAGAAAGGCTTTTGTGTAAGAAAAATTCAAATTTTGATCATGAAAAAAGCATGTTAGATAAGCTGAAGTGTATTTATGGAAAACAATTTATATTTATAATGGAGGGCATGCTTACCAATTGGGCATTGTCAATGAAATCCCAATCAGATTATGAGGAATACCTCAGACAGAATCATCCTCATCCATGTTCTAGAATAGAATTCTGTCACAGTTTTGACATCTGGCTTCTGGCAAAGCTATGGATCACCTGAATCACTTGTTCTCCCTAATGAAATGACGAGACATTTATAATCATTCAAAGAGTTTTATAACACAGTAAAAATGAACAGAAGGCTAACTTGGAAACACAATCTTGGAGTGTGTCACATGATTGGAAGATTTGAACAAGGTGAAATTCAACTAGTTGGAACACCTTGTCATGCAAGTGCACTGTTGTTGTTCAACGAAACAGAGAGGCTAAGATTTTCACAAGTCAAATCCCTGTTGAATTTGAAAGTTGAAGATACAATTGAATTGCTAAAATCCCTTGCATGCTCAAAATACAAAATCCTAAGAAAATTACCAGATACCCAATCTGTGATAGAAACATATTATTTTGAAGTCAACGCAAATTTTTCATGTAGTAACAAGAGAAAGATCAAACTTCCGGCACCCACAGCCAAAATGTTCAAAAGGCTATAATACAAGATGAACGCCATATAATTGATGCTTCCATCGTAAGAATTATGAAGAAAAGAAAATCATTACCTCATATGGAGTTACTGATGGAACGTGTTGAGCAAGTTAAAGACTGGATCAAGCCAGATGAAAAGAAAATAAAAATGAGAATTGAGAATCTGATAAGCAGGGAATACATAGAGAGAGATAAAAAAAAATCCTACAGTGTACAAATTTATGCCATGACATTGGTTTGATATTTCACAACTTATTCTAGTCCTAAACTGCAGATCTTGTCATTATCTAGGAGTCGCCCTCTAGTATATATCTTCTAGATTCTTTGTTATTCCTCATTCAAAGATCTTATGCTTTTGCTTCTTTATTCATAATAAACATTAAACTCCAAGAAATTATTCTTTATAAATTTAGGTGTTGTATTTCAGTTTCCTTGTTTTCTATTGGATTCACTTGTGTTTTCTTTGATCAAGCCATCCTTGGGTGGAAATTTAAAGGAATCCTCTTCTTAAGAACCTCTTTTGTCCTAACTAGAGAAACTTTCATCTCTTGCAGCAGTCTTGAACATACAGGACATCATCTTTTTTATATTGGTTCTTTTAGTTTCATAATTTTTGGTTATATATTGTGGAAGGTTTAAAATGCCCCATTTGGATCTGAATGTATAAAACTTCCCCATGAACTTTGTTTATCTGGAAAATTTTCAAATTTGTTGGCAACTTCTCAGGGGAGCCTATCTTAAGTTTGAGCACCACATGGGGTGATTAGTGAGCACCACATGGGGTGATTAGTTATCCACCTATGCAATAAGGATGTGCATCAAGGTTAATTTCAGAAAAGCAATCAAACATACTATTAATCCTTCCTTAATTGTTGGTGTTTGGATTTAGAAACTGGGTAATGAATGTCTTGCATATAGCGATTCCTAATAGATGTTTACAATTAGCGATTCCTAATAGATGTTTACAATTAATTGTCTTGACATTGGTTCAGAGGAGAGGCCAATTTGATATTTCTGTATTTGATGCTTCACAACTTGTTCTATCATTCAACTATAAAACTTATGTTGTTCTGTCCTCGATATATTGTTATATTATATGATTTGAGGGCCTGAAAAAAGAGAAGTAGACTATTAATGAGCAACATAATACAATTGCATTATCATTTCTGCCCTGCCTACATAATGACACATAAGTTAACTATAGCAAAGCTTTGCAATAATACAACTTTTCTAGGACAGTTAGGCTTTGCCCACCATAATAAAAGTTTGCTAGACTAAGGCAGAAACTTACTGGATATTATTTTTTATTTTTTTCACAATTTCTTAAAGATTTTTTTTTCTCAAGCAATCAGAATTTTTTATAACAGCATGAAACAGACTTCTTGTAATGCACTAAATTTTTGGCCAGCTTAATTGTTCTGTCAATTTCTTTTAAATGTTTTTTTTCGTACAGTTCTTGCAACTATGTCGATTACAATATACTTTGTTTCTATAAGTTGTGCTTAAGGCTTCAGCCTAGATCTCAAAGACTGCAACCAATAAAAAAGGACCACAAAACCTGCATTTATAGGGATACTTGGATTGCAGATGGAGAAGGCAACAAAAGGGCTTTCCATTTCCCATGATTCAAAAAATTTAATTATTTTTCTTAGAGCCTCAGGAAATGCAAAGAATCTTCTACCAACTAATCCCTCCTTCCCTCCATAGAAAACAAAGTCACAGTGGAGACCAAACTCTTGACTGCAAGAGTCAAAGAGTAGTTAAGACACCACAAAGAGCACCAACTATAGTCATGGAGTCCAAATCTTGAATGTGGCAAAAAAAAACTCAAATATCCCTACCCACTTTGAATTTCTTGAAAAAAATGAAAAACAGAGTAAAACACTGAGACCGTTCTGAAAATTTCAAACCTGTCGATCCTTTGGCGAAGCCTTTGCAGAAGCTGTTCATTATCCTGGTCTGCACCTCAACATCATCTTCATGGTGTGTTGGGAGAGAGAAAATGCTGCTGCTTCTCTCAAACAATCTGGTGCTCCCTTGTCGTAGGCTGCCCGTCCATGACTCGCCGCCATGATCTAATCTAATTGATGAACTCATTATTAAGTAGCTCATGGATTCGATCCCAATCAAGTGTTCCACTTTTAGAGAAATATTTGATTTCAATCAAACTTCCAACTTCGAGGGTTGTTTCCCCCCTTCCCCAATTGATTGCGTAAAGAATTTGATCCCAATCAAGTTTCCTAGCTTTCAGAGACCATACAAAGCCAGATGATTCCAAATAAATATTAGACGAGTTGTGTGTTTTCCCTTCCCCTGCTGAAATTGAAATGCTCAAATGGCATAGGTATAGTCTGGTTGAAAGACGGTTCAAAGATGCAGTGGATTTATACACACAAAAACCCAGGGAAGAGAAGGTTCCCATGAAGTTGGGCACGTGAATCTGCCCTAACCATAGACCCATGGCCTCCATCCGTCTACAAAATGAATGTTTATGCCATATTTGCAGAGCCAATGATGCCCTAATAGTAGACTCATGGCCTCCATCCGTCTGCAATTCAAATGTCTATGGTGACACCCGTGGACCCTCCATCCCTATTGCAAGCAGCTATCTATCAACACAGCTGCAACCACAACTCTGACATGTACATCTTGGTGGTGGTAGCAAAACTCCAAAACAAGTAGCAACGCAGGCAGCAGCGTGAGGAATTCCTGGTGGGCTATCGCCCAGGTGAAAGCCTATCGGCTAACAATAGTGTTCTTTATTTGATTTTGGAGTACGTCCGCAAAGGGAAGAGATATCGTGCTTCAAGGAGGATTGAAATGTACTTGGCGATCATACGTCATATAACACTTGCAAATTTAAAAACCTGGAGTGATAAGAGCATGGTCAACCAGAGTTTGAATACAGTACTTATAAAAGTGATTATAGGCCATAATTGATTGTCAATGTGAGGAGGAAACCAACAAAACAAATATGTTGTCCATCTATATCAAGCTGAATTGTGTAGCCACATATTAATCCCTATGTTGGAAAGTTTCTACATTATAAGGCTATTCAAACCAATTTATAATTAAGAGACTAATTATAAATCAATATTGGTGAAGATGGAATTGGCTTTATTTAGTAATAATATCATCATTAAAAAAATAACACCCAAATTTTTTGGAACTTGAATAAGAGTGGTATATGATGATTTTCATCTCTAAATAGTTTCCCGGACAATATACCATACCTTGGTATTAGTTTTAGCCAAGTTTGCAATGATTTGGGAACATCAAAAAGATGAAAAATGGCCCAAATTAATCAACTATGGGCTGCAATATTTTATGGAATTCTACCCAACCTGTATGCATCGGAAATAATCATTTTATAGTTTCTTTACCAAATCAATTATAGACCAAGAAATCTACACTTGGGCTTGATAGAATCTGATGATATATTGAAGTTAATGGCTTGGAATATGGAAAATACAATGCACTTTTTTTTTTCTTAGCTCACATGTAAAGCACAATTGCTTGCCAGAGATAAGAAGCATTTTATATAATCTAGCTATTGTTCCTGTTAGAATGAGTTTTACCGATTTCACTTAGTTGTGTTCATGAAAATGTCTTTTGAATTAAATCTGATTTAAAAAATTGTTTAAAAAATTAGTGAAAATATATCAAATTGTCATTATCGTATTTTTTCAATTATATTAAAATAAGGACGAGGTATCCTCCCTATAAATTGTACTATTGACTAAATTTTAAAAATAAAAAATAAAAATAATTTTTTTTGAAATTTTCATCATTTGATCTTTATGATCTGTATATTTTGTGATCGGGAACAATTTTTTGAGAAAATTTGGCTGTGAAGTTGAAAAAAAAAACATTGTGATCGAAAACAACAAAATTTTTAGAAAATTTGGCCATGACTTTGAAAAAAATCATGTTTGACATTTTTTTTTTGGTGCATTTTAGATTAGCCAACGCCTTAAAACAATTTGAAAAAAAAAATCATGTTTGACATTTTTAAAAAAATATTAGTCTTTGGTGCATCTTGTTTGGAGATTAACCAACGCCTATATATTTTAACTCAAATTAAATTAGTCATTATACCATATCCATATACAATACAATGATAATGAGAAAAAGTTTGACATACTTAAGCCATATAAATCAATTCACAACTTTGAATTTGTAGATTGTTGCCAACAACATAGAATTTGAATAGTTTATTTTTTGTGTTCCTTATAAAATTTTATTTAAGAAGTAGAAAATGAAGGGAAAATTGCATATCAATTCTAATAGAAACATTTAGCAATATTGTTTCTAACAGACTAACCATACTTCTGTCAAATGAGTAGCTAAAGAAAATAACAGTCCTACCATTTGCAAGCCTGAGAAAACATTTGCACTTACAGTCAAACAATTTCAAAATTTCTCTTAAATTCAAACAATTTCATTTTGAATGTCTAGGATTTCATCGAGATATCACAAATATTACTATACCAAAGATGTTGCAGACCTAAGGATCCCTCAATATGTCACAAGAAATAGAAACCCTTGTTGTGTACTAAGAGATTAAGATTGGCTCTTCTTGATTCAAGATTCCAAGGCTTGAAGATTCTATTTTTCTTACAATTTTTTCATAAGGATTTCAGTTCAAACTAAAAATCTTTGTACTTTAACTAAACTATTTATTTAATTTATAATCGTGAAATCACAAAAGTTTCAATTATTAAAAACATCAAATTGGCATAGTGTTTTCTAAATATTACATACTATCTCGATGATTCCATTACTAGTGCATAGTGTCCTGAATTGTATGTTGTACTATAGTCTTGGTTGAAATTTTGTAATTATAATATTGGTTTATTCAAAATAGATAGAACTTACTTCTTTATTCTATATATCAATGTTATGTAAGGTCAGAAAATATTATTCAACTTGTTTTTTTTTTCCTTGTTTGAATACTTCTTAATTTTCATAATTGCTTCTTGTTTTATTATTTCTATTTTTCTATATTAAGGTAGGGACTCAAGCTCTGCGGAGCTCTTGTTTGTTCTATTGTTAAAATAGGAGATTAATATTTTTAAGTATCATTTTGACATTTTTTTTTGTGCAATTTTTAAATGAGAATTTTCAAGATCATTTTTTTTATTTTCACTTTTACTTTTTTCTTTTTCATTAATTGTCGTCACTTTTTCCAATAGTCTTTTCATTTTCTTTGTTGCAAAGTTTCACAAAAAATCAAGTGAGATAATTTCAAGTAGGCCAAATGGCATTTTCTAAGCATCTTCGCATAGTTGGCATTTTCTTCCACATATTTTTCAAGTGCCTTTTGCATGTGCTTGTAACCAGGCAATAATTAAACATATTGTTTCTTGATAAGTATGAGATAATTTCCACAGCAAGTCAAATTGTGATATTTTTGTCAAGATTTAACTATGTGATTTTGAGTCAAACTCATTGACCCATGTTTCATGAGTAGTGATTCAACATGAATCCATCTCTTGTGAGAATAAATGGAACACTTAGCACTCATTGGATCTAGGTGATGCTCACAGGGGTGAAGCACCTTTAAATCTTGATAGCAATATCACAATATTATTTCTTGCTTATGATTGAAACATTATTCAATAGGAATTATCTCAATAGGAAAAATTTAATGTAGATGAGAAGTGTGAAACCTCTTGTCTCATTTTCTAAGGCATGTGAGCTTTTCATTCTAGAGCTCACTTTGTGTTCATGGTTACATATTGAGGAGAACAAGAAGTGCACATTGCAAAGAGATGATATTGCGTGGAGATTTGGGATTTCTTATTGCTTTCCTACTAGATACTTTATGCTTTTCTATTTTTAAAGATATTCATTGGTTCATCCCAATCAACTCTAATGTGACTTACAAAATAATTTCCTAAAAAATATCAAGGTTGTTTAGTGTTACTTTTTTATTGATATTCGCATAGGTTCAATCCAAAAAGGGTTATCTGTGTATAATGTATAATATAATATTTTTTATCTTTATTATAGAAAATTAAGGAACTCAAGTTGTTAATTTCTCAATGAAATAACTACTTTAATGACTTGTTATCTCATTTGTTGAGTTCAACCACCACCAAATTTTGGAATAATTTGTGGATACTAGATGCTTTAGTGTACTAGTAGCCAATGAAAACTCAAGCATGAATATATAGAAGGGTAGGAAGATTTTCTAGTGTATTTCACTGTTAGACCATTTTAGGTTTTAGTTTAGATAGGAAGGCAGGAAGATTTTATAGGGTATTTATTTATTACACAATTTTAGGGTTTGGTTCTTCTTTCTATCTTTTCTAGATTGTCATATGTACAACTTTCTTATTTTGATTTAATTTTTATTTCCTACTTATACAAGTTTTTGTAGGTATTTTGACATAATTCACACTTTATAATATTTTTCATCTATAGTTTTTTTAGGACTTCTTGGAATAATTTGTGTTTGATTTTGGGGCTCTAAAGTTGTTGAACTTCATTATTTTCTTTTCTTGTAGATTTTTCCCTGGCATTTTGATGTTAGTTTCTAATGATGTGCTTATGTTGAAAAAATTAAAACAACCCTAAATAGTAATATTTCATACACTTACCTATTTTTGTCTATTTTTTAAAATGCGACAAATTCATTTTCTTTTCATATATATCTATTATGGTTTATCATTTTTCAAATTTTGATAAAGTTTGTGTAACACCCCACCAAGGAACCCGAAAGAAATTAACCTAAAGTTTCACTAAGTTTGCCAAACTGTTTTTCTTTTAAAGATAATAACTTAACAATAATAGATATAGAATAAGGGATTTTTAGATTAACACTCAGCAGATAACAAGGAGGAGTCCACAACTCACAAATCAACCCCATAAATCACATCCTCCATCATGCATGAATTATAGAGGCACTAATCAGGGCAATCTCCAAAGCCAAATTTTGCCAAAAAATTTGGGGAAGCCCGTGTGGAAAGAGAAAATTGCCTCCCAAAAAGGAATGAAGTCGTCGATAACATCCCACACAAATCGCCAAGCATGAAACTACCAAACAACTACTCCAAATTTTCATGTAACAATAAGACCACCATTAGTCAATGCAAAATTAGTCTATTCCCAAAATCGTGGCTTCATACACTAACATGGCAGGAGCCTAATCAAAACACATGCAATTCTTTTCATCCACCATGGGCATAACCTCCAATCAAGAAAGCCATCAAGGTGCTAATTGTGTGGTTTGAATAGCGAAAAGCATGGAAATATCCAAAAAATAATTGTTCCCACCAAACTTTCCATGGTGAACTGTGTAGAGGTCAAGATCTAGGCCTATCAGCCATCAAAGGGCAATTATTAGCAAACAACGCCAGGTGGAGGTACAAGCATGGAGCTTTCAAGATCACACTAATACATTTGGGTTCATTTTTTGACCTTTATTGGTCAAATTTTTGATCCATTTTTCAACCAAATTTCCACCAAAGTGGACCAACCCATTGGTCAAAAAATTTCTCATCGAAATTTTGACCAACCACTTGGTTGGTCAAAATTTTAACCAATACATTGGTCAAAAACCTTTCATAGCCATTGCCCAAGTTCAATTAGGAAATGGTCAAAATTTTGACAAATTAAGGTAGAAATTTTGACCAACAAAATTAAGGCCTTCGTGGAAATTTTGACCAATGAAGGTGGAAAGTTTTGACCAATGAAGGTAGAAATTTTGACGAACAAAGGTACCCAAAAATTTAGACATTGGTGGAAATTTCGACCAATGAGGGTAGAAAGTTTCGACCAACAAAGGTAGGGTAAAATTCAAGCATTGGTGGAAATTTTGACCAACGAGGGTGGAAAGTTTCAACCAATGAAGTTAGAAATTTTGACCAATAAAGGTAGGAAAAAATTCAGGCATTGGTGGAAATTTTGACCATTGAAGGTGGAAAAAAATCTAGGTGTTGGTGGAAATTTCAACCAATGAAGGTAGAAATTTCAATCAACAGTTAGGTGTAAAAAAAATTTCAAGCATTCTATAAAACAATTCACATGCCTTGCATATGATATGAAATTTTGCATGCATCCTGCACTCTCTCATCTGGCTGATGATGGATTACACAGAGTGATCTGAAACCATGATGCTAAAAAACACACAATCAAATCCAAAATGAACTTGCACTACAAATGGATTGTGGAAATCTGATATTGATAATTTTGCATTCATGTCTACCAAGACAATCATTATTCAATTAAAAAAACCCCAATTTCATTAATAATCGAATTTTAGAGAATAAATATAATTATCATTATTAAATACTATTAATCATTGATTCCAATTAGTCCCATTATTTATCTACCTTACTAAATTAAAATCATTAATTATTTAATAATTAATTACTAATCAATATCTATCAATGAAATTCTTTAATATTTAATAAGGTAGATAAATAATGGGACTAATTGGAATCAACGATTAATACCATTTAATAATGATAATTATATTTATTGTCTAAAATTTGATTATTAATGAAATTGGGGTTATTTTTATTTAATAATCATTTATTAAATTATTATTTGATTGTCCTGGTAGACATGCATGCAAAATTACCAATATCAGATTTTCACAATCCATTTGTAGTGCAAGTTCATTTTGGATTTGATTGTGTGTTCTTTAGCATCATGGTTTTAGATCACTCTATGTAATCCATCATCAGCCAGATGAGAGAGTTCAGGATGCATGCAAAATGTCATATCATACACAAGGCATGTGAACTGTTTTATAGAATGTCTAAAAAACACTGACAGTAACTAATATGAAGAATATATAATTAGTTATATGATTGAGACAAATCATGTACATCGTATGAAGGTAGTCCATGGCTGACAAGGCCCACCAAAAGATAAAACATATGATAAAAAGACTTATTTTCATGTTTTGAACATATGGGGTACACATAACATGACTTATTATTGCACAATTCAACTAATTTTAGTTAATTTCCACAGGGATTGTCCCCATTTAATGGTGAATGTTTTGCCACATTTCAAGCCTTTTGATTATATAAAGAAATGGATAGCATGAAAATTTTAAGTAATGTCAAGCCATTTATTCACTTGATATATAATGTGAATAGAACTATTATGTTGCTCAACAACAAACACCAAATAAAATTATCATGTACCCAAAAAGGGATGGATGCAATGTCGGAACCAACCCCCAACTAACTACTATCACGATCCCTCTATATTATAAGTTATAGTGGTGCTCTAGATTTTCTCTATTCCATCATACACTTACATATCATACACTTTACCATAGTCCATATCAACAAGGTCAGAGAGATCAGTTTCATTTGACTGGTATGTGGAAGACCTTGATGTTGAGAAGTTGTGTGATTCACGTGGAGTGGAAGGTGTTTTGGCCCCTTGGAAGGAAGCTTCATCTCTTTTATTAGCTTCTTTATTTTTACTTGGAGAAGCATATTGGTTTGAATTGTCCCCATGGCTCCTTGTAGATGATGCCAAGAGTATCCTTGCTATTTTCTTTTGCCATAACATAATGTTCACAAAGTGTTAGAATTGTCTCTAGATGAAAAGAAACTATAGAGGCTCAATTGACATGTGATCTTAGTTAATGTAGAAGATAGATTATGAAATATCATCTGAAATGTTGATACAGAAGTCTTCCTAAAACAAAAATGTAAACCATATCAATCCTAAAAATGATTTATATCATTAATCAATGTAAAAGAGAGTAGAAAGAAATCATAACTGATACCTGAAATGTGAACATTGTAGGCTTTTGATCCTTTGAAATGAACATGTTCTCTTGATGAAGGCTTAAACTAGTCTGGATCCCTACAGAAACACATGACATGTAATTGAATGGATAAAAAATTATGGTACAAGCACTTGAAACACTTAGACTAGATACTGCAGCTCAAGTGCCAAGGTCTTGAAAAATGTTGAACACATTTACTTATTGGTGAAGTTTATATGCAACATCAAGCAAAATTTTGTTATATGGTGCAACACATTCACTCAAAGCCAGTGATCAGAACAACAATCATCTTATAGAAGGATACCAATAACATTAAAATTGCATAAGATAAAACTTGCATAAGATTAATGTTAAAATTGGCCATCTTCCAGCTAAAATCATATGTTCAGCAAGAAAAACTCTTTACTATTTTTCCCATTTTTCTTTGCACCATCAAGTTTTATTTTAACTATTCTATGTGGAAAAAATGTAATCTAGAGAATAGTTTTTGTTCCACCAACAGGTTCCATATAAATAAATGTCAAGGATTTTATATTATTCCAATCTAAACTGATTAGAAAATTTACCTCAAAGTTTTGCAGATCTATCTCTGACTAGGTGGAAGCTATGTAATAGACCAGTTAGAGCTAAAGCAAGCTGCCATATTAAGATGTTGAGGAAGATGTTGTACCTCTATCACTGGGAGCTTGTGTGTCTTCCTCATTACATGCTTGGGCTGAATATGTGACTATAGAATCACATGTCTCACCTATTAAAAAAATATAGTACATCAACATGGCAAGAAGGCTTCCATCTTTCGACAATGCATTTAATGAATTGAACATCTCAATTGCAACCAGCACAGTTTTGAGGGCTACGTCACAAATGATCTGGCTAGAACTTATGTTCCAGGCCCAAATGCTACAAATAACATCCTATGATGCCTTCATCTATACACAATGTCTTTCTAGTTTCTTTCTACTCACACGCCCATTTCATTTCATATGATCATCTGAAAATTGTGTCACTCTAAGCTCTCAATTGTTTCCTCTTGATTGATCATCTGATAACTGCTGAATGAGAGCTTTGGGATAAGCTACAGGCATCAATCAAAGAATAAAGGATTTTTTCATATGGTGTAGATGAAGTAGTAGCATTTTCCTTGGGAGACATGCTTACAAAATGGAAGCATAGATAAGTCATGTGAACTATTTGACAAGATGCCTAAATGTAATGTGGTCATCAAAAGTCATGGTTGTTGGATATGCACAAAATAGATATATTGAGAGAATATATTTGTTTAAGTTGCAACTACCCTGGTAGACATGCATGCAAAATGTGATGCATCCTAGACAAATAGTTCAATTGAATCCTCCTAGAGGAAGGTGATGCAGGAGGATGAAGGCATAAGAAGACCCTAGAGGCAACAAGATGTCAACATGACCATGATGGGTCATTGGTTGTAATAAGACCATGAAATGGTCCTTCAAATATGTTTTATGATCATTTTGTATTAAGATCAATTATGTAAGCCTTAATGGCATTGTGAGGGTTAGAATGTACCTAGGGGTCATTTATAATATGTCAAGAGGATGGGAGTCCTAGCATGTACTAGGAAGCATACATGAGGTCAAAGAGTTATAATGTGCATATAAAATGCAGTCAATTTAATGTAATTGCAAAATATGTCAAATTGTCAAAATGGTAACAATAGGCCACATATGGCAATCCAAGTGGAATCAAGAGGATAAGTGAAGTCCTTAGGTCCTTTTAAGCATAGTTAGTCATTTAGGGAAGTTTTAAAAAGTTTCATATTATCAAATGTTAAAACAAGAGAAAATTAGTAAAATGTTGTTAATAAAAGGTGATAAACTGTCAAGTGACTGTTATGAGACAATTAGGGAGTTTTTGGTCAGTTCTTTGAGGTTTGGGCATTTAGAAGGAGGAAAAGAAGTCAATAAATACAATGTATTTTGTGTTCAAGAGATATTATGGTTGAAGATCTCATGTAAAGGATTGAAAGAATCAATAAAAACAACATCTGTTTCACTATTATGTTCAGATTGTTGTAAAACAATGACTATTCCTTTCATTGTTTTTTGGATTGGAGAAAAGTTTATTTTGTTTCAAAGCTTTATCTTGAATCTACAAATGATTTAGAAGATTTTAAAGATTCCTTTCATTTGAAACAGGCCATTTTTTAAAGGATTATGTACAACAAATAAGTGACTGTCACTGTCACGTGATAGAGAAGTTAACTATCTGAAATAATTTAAGATTTCTACCTCTCCCAATACTGTGATGGATATGTAACTCATGGGAGAGGGTGTTATAATGTCTAATGCACTTATATAATAAAGTTGTATGCAGGGTATGCAAGAGATTGAATAAGGAGGTCTCTAATTCAGACAAAGTGTTGTCTTGGGGTTACATGGTGATTGGACCAGTCAAGGTCAAGAGATTCCATCCACATAAGGGCTACATTTTATTGTATATAAGGTCAAGATATGGTCATTAGATGGTGTTAGATCCATTGGGAGGATTTGGAAGTGATTGGAGAGGTGAGTTTGGCAAAACCCTGGGCTTAGGCACCTAGGAAGGAGGGTTTGATGATTGGGCAAGAAAAACTTGATGGAATCTCATGTGAATGGGAAAATCCTTTGTTTGGGATGGTATTACAACTCTATTTGAGGTTAGAAGGTTTTTGGGATGAGATCTATTAGTGGTTGCTTTGTAATAGGAGGGCTAACAGAGGGCTAATTGTGGAGCAGTAGTAATGGTTTGGGCATTTGGTCCAAAGGAATAGTATGAAACTTTAAAGTATGTTGTGTAACTAGGGAAAGGGTATTCAGATATGGTCTTAGATTTTTTAGTGTTTTGGGAAAAAGTGGAAGAAAACCTTGGAAAACTGAATAGGTAGGGCTAATTAGGAAATAGGCCTAGTGAAGGGCTAGAATTGAGTTTTTGTATCAAATGATGTATTGAGGGTTTGGAAACCTTGGGAACATGTTAGTTGAAGTTTTTTAAAGTGTTTGAAGGTGGAGGAAGCACCTAGTTAAAGAGAAGACAAGTTTGGAGCCTATTGAGGCATTGTAGGCATTTGATAGTTGTTAGAAAAGATTGCTTGGGTGAATCCATTTGAGGGACTTGGGGATGATTTCTAAGATGTAGAGCCTATGGTGGAACAAGAAGTTATATGTGCACTCTAATATGTGAACTAGTTCAAATGGCTATAACTCATATACATTTGTCATTAGTAGCGAGCCTCACACAATTCAAAAAATTTTCACTCTTCAATAGACTCGCAATCAAATTAAAATTTGTTATTAGCCCCATTTTAGCCCTTAAAATCTGAGAATGTTCATAGTATTGGCTAGTAGCATGTATGTTTACAGCTAATGTCTTCATGGTATGATCACATAACACATACTAAAATAGCTTGCTGCCTACCAAAACATGAAGAGCCTACCTATAGTTGCTTCTCCACTAGCATCACCAATAATCACCACAAGAACAGATCCCATCCTTGAAGTGATGAAACTAGTTACTATCCCTCAATACAATTTCTCGCTTAACAATCTTGCACATAAACTTGATAGCAGTATGGTAATCACCGCACATGCAAAGGTTTTTCATTATTTTAAGGGGTGTACCAGCCGAGGTGTTTATGAGCCCAAAAGCAATTGCTAGCTTTTCACTGTGGTTATAGGCAAGATATTGTTCCTTTTCATCCATCTCAACTTTATGAAGCACATAGTTTGTATCAGGTAAGTACCCTACCTTCTTCATTTCTTCTGTCAATTTTGCCAACTCAGCATATATTTCCTCCATCTATGGATTCAAGGGGTCACCAACCATGAAGAAATGAACCTTCTTTTTCAATTCAATCCAGCTACATCCTGCTTCCTTTCTGACCCCATTATCTCTCATCAATTTCCTCACTTTTGCTACTTCATCCCATTTCCCTACTGCATCATAGATATTAGCCAATATCAAATGTGATACATGATCTTCCAGATCAATTTCAAATATATGCTTTGCAACTCGGTCGCCAAGCTCTGAGTTGTGATGGATAGTTTTGTTGCAAGAGGTGCTCATGTTAAAGCTAGAATGCATTGGCTTAAATTTGGTGACCATGCATTCAAAGAGTTCTCTCTTGTTCTTGATGAATTCCATTCTTCGTTAGGCATAATTTTTTTTAAAGAAGGCTAAGTGGTGCTTTTTGAGCTACCACAGATTCACCAAGGTCTAGTTAAATGTTATGGACTGCAAGAAATCGTTATTGTCCTCAACCTTATGGTTACATTCTCCTTGTGCAACGATGTCTTTACTACTACATTGGGTGTATGCCCTAGAAGAAGTTCTTTCTTTTCTTCAATCTATTGTCTACATAACATTCAGAAAAGGTCCAACAAAGTAGACATTCAAGATACTTTAAGCTCCTAAATATTTAGGTATTACTCCAAAATAACTCTGACTATCCTTGCTACTTTTACTTTTTCATGAAAACTAGATAAAATAAGTCTTTATATACAAGATCTACATCAATCTCTAGAACATCTAGTAATTCATGCTTGTGATTCCTTTGAAAAATTTTGACCGCCCATTGATATTTATAAATGCTCCCTTCTGAACCCATGAAACTCTGTCAAGATCTAACAATAAAGAAATCATACCAGAAAAATGTAGTGCACTAAAACATATAATTAAGAAGGTATGGTCAATACTCACAGGTGAAGTGTCTTTACATCCAGAGCCTTTTCATCTACCAAGTTACAAATACTTTGATATAAAGTTTTGGTGTCAAAACTATGATGATCTGCAACCTGTCATATAAAACCATAGGATGTGTCAACCCCCATAGCATTCTTAAATGATATTTTTTCTTAAACAGTTCTAACAAAAAAATTAATACCCATGGATGCACTTAAATTTTTACTAAGATGGTTAAACGAGCATGTCCTTGATGGATGCACTTAAATTTCTATTATCATCAAAAGTTGTATGTTGTTGTTATCATCATTCGTTGCCTGCTATTGTTAGAAGCACTACAGATATATAATTCATCAAGTGTCAAAGGAAATGACAAAAAAATAAAACATTACTGAAGATTTTTTTGTGAGTGACTGCAAGAAGTTGGGTTGTAATTCCACGAAAGTTAGATCTACAAAATTGTACTTTTCAGAAATAGGTACCTGATTTTTTAAAAATCAGGTACCCATTTCTAAAATTAAGCTTCGGGCGCCCGAGCCAAATTTCAAAAATTGGGTACCTGATATTCAAAAGCAAATCGAGTACCTGAGGTGCTCAAATATCGGGCGCTCAATTACTTTTAAAAATCAGGTACCCGATTTGGAAGACTTTATTTAAACCCCTTTTTTTGGCATTTTTGAGTCATTTTCATGACCTCAAAAATGGGAGCTCGATTAGAGACGCATACGGGAGCTCAATTTTCAGCCCTACCGACCACCCCCTTGCTGCTAGTTTTCAATATACCAGGTATTTTAATATGTTTTGTGCTATTTTATTCTATTTTTTCAATTTTCAATTTAATATGTATGTTAATTTATTGTTTTTTTAATTTTTAATATACGTAAAATTGTAAATTTACATTGTTAATGAGTAGATGTTTAAATTTTTGTATTTGTTAATTAAAATATAGTTTCGTAAATGTTTATTTAAAAATTATTATTTTAGATGTTTTGAAATGTATTTAATTTATGTATTTATTACAATGTTGAATGATTAGATTACATGTAAATTCATTGTTTAAACATGTAATTTTACAAATAAATATAACCTCAACCTAGAACCATATAACCTCGACCTTGTTTTAACTATAACCTCAACCTAAATTCATTTTTTAAACTATAATCTCAACCTAACCATATAGTTATGTACAATAAAACCCTAAACATATATAACTAAGTACTTAATCACATAATAGCCTGCCAAGGGATCCAAACAAAAAACTTTTAGTATTTAAAATGATTTTAGTTAAATTGTATTGTACTTTGTTTCATGGATTGAAAATGGATGATGTAAACTATTTTATAAATGTATATTATTTCAGCCTTTCATACCCTGTGACATGTACAGTGGATGATTGTGCATTCTGAATTAATTTTCCAAGTGGCATTCGGAACAAATCTATATAAATTATTTAAATGGATTGAACTGAAGTAGTTAATATTCTTTCATGTGGATGTGTTATTTATTTTACTTTTAGTACTTATAATTATTTTAAAATGAAATGTCAATGTGCTCATTCAGGAATGCAATCTCTTATGTTTTTTATAAATGTAAATTATTGTATGTATGTTATTGCTTGCTTAATAAAACTTTTGATTAGTTCTTTGGATCCCTTGGCTGGGCGTCATTTAGGATTAACTATAATGTCAATTTGTATTGAATTTAACTCTAATCATAACCCTTACTATCATCTTCGCCTTAATCTTAATTTGCTAAAACCTACACTAGGTAATATATAAATAATTAAATAACTTTTCTATCTTACCTTGAGTACTAATTTTATAAATGTCAAACCCTAAAATTGTAACCTTATTTATGATTTAAACTAAATTATCCTAGAGGAGCATCATATCTACATCTACATGTCATGTACATGTGAATCTAAAAACATTTGTACATATCTAATTACATCATTTATTGCATAGGAAGGTTTTAAAATTTTCATTATATATATTATCCATGCATATCAAATCAAAAGAATCATATAGAGATATGTCATTTATGACATGTCCATCATAGATAATCAAGAAGGGTACTTAGGTAAATTTATATATATTTAACACTATATATTATAAGAAAAGAAAAATACCATATATATGAGCATCTCAAGTACACAAACTAAAAAAAATTACCATGACACATGTAATGAGATCAAATAATATTTGTAAGATTCATCGCATATAAGTTATCAACATGTATAGGGGTGATCTAATCAAAATATCAAAAAATGAGTGATATCAAAGCATTATATCTTAATATTTAACACTAAAATAAACTAACCCCTGGGTTAACCCTAAACGAAATTGAATATATCAAACTAGATTGAAAGGTAACCCTGGCCCTTAACTAATTAATATTATACTTATAAACCAAATTGAGTTAAACCATGATCATAAACCTAATTATATATCCCAACTTAATAGTAGAATCCTTGAATTTAACCTTAAATCCTTTCCCCAACCATTAACCAAATTGAACCGTTACCCTAAGATTGAACCAAGTTAAACGTTGACCTTAAGACTAAACCAAACGACCCTAAACTAGAATTCAATAATATATTCAACACTTTAAAACAAAATTCAAACCTAACTTTTTTGAATTAATGTTGGTTTTTAATCTAAAAGCTCTAACTATAATTCTATATCTAAAACCAAATTTAGCACTTTAAAACTTAATTCAATTTATTAACTCTTGTCCTAATTGAAACCTAAGCATGTAAACCTAATCAAAGAGTACAAACCAAATTGAACCCTTATCCTAAAACTAATTAAACATTGATATCAAGGTCTCAAAATGATACATCATAAAAAAAAATTAGAAGAGACTTGAACGAATCAGGCATCTAATTAAGTAACCCTCCCTCACCATCAAGAGGTGGAGGTGTCCACATCAGTGCAAGTAGGAGCCCAGACTACACCCTTGGATGTCTAAGAATATATCTAAAGAAGTGAATAACTTGTATTTCCACTGGATGCCTAAACCTTTATATCCTAAGTGAGTATTCATCATGTAATATCTAATTAGGAGGGTATTGAAGCACTCTAACACCCCAATCCCTAACTAGATAATTATGTTAGGGTGGACTAATTTCTATTTATCTTGTGTTGGAAGTGCCTAAAAGTTTTTTTTGGAGACTGGAGATTCCCCTATTTGTTTCCTATTTTCCTGTATGGGTAGCCTAAATGTTTATTGCCTTTGCAAAATGGAAGGCCACATAACAAAATATTGCCTCATTCTATAAAAAGAAATACCCACCCCCTAGTGATATATAGTAAGATATTTTTCCTAATTTTACTATCAATTTTTTTAGTTAGAAGACAATGATAGTTTAAAATGATTTAGAAGATAGGGATAAAATGAGAACCATCATTCCTAGAATGAAGATGTATTATTCCTTGATAAACCCATTTCTATCATAAATCAGCTCCTCCATCAGAAAAATTAGTAATGAGAAATCCCTTGGTCAAGTAATCAATGGAGGGCTCATAAAATTGGTCCCCGGGGAGATAAGAATCTCATTAAAAATTAGAGATAGGACACTCCTAAATACATATCATACAAAATTATTGCCAAGGTCTTAGCCTCTAGACTAGAAGATATCCTACCCAAGATCATTAACCCTACATAAAAGTGTTTTGTTAAGGATATTTATGCATATTGGAGAACTTGATAACCTATTGGAAGACTTTGGATTGGGAAACATTTCCAGGATGGAGTGTAGGCATGCTCAAGTAATTGATTATGAAAATGTCTACAAAAGGGTGGAATGGAGTTTCACTATGATGATGTTGCAAGCCCAGGATTCCATCCAATATTATGTAAAATGGTGTCCTCTCTTATGATTGGTGTCAAGGTTTTAGTAAAGAAATTAATGGGGTTAGATCATAATTTTTAGGACTCTCTAGATCAGTTATGAAAGGGTGTCCTCTTGCATCCTCTTTATTTTTTATTATTGTTGACTCATTACATTATCTCCTTAGAGATAACTAGTTGTCTCTAAAAGTTAGAGGATCTACTCTCCAAATAATTAATAAGTATCTAACGTATAGCTTGTTGATAATATTTGTATTCTTTTTAAGCTAGAAGAGTGCAACATGAGTCATTTAATGATCAAATTGGACCTCTTTTCTTTGTATCAGGTAGTAAGATTTATGTCTCTACATCTATCTTATTGGGGCTAAATATTGAGTCCCCTACCTTGTGTGGTAAATATGGTATTGGATGGAGATTACATAATTAAGTGGTTAGGTACCTAGGGATTCCATTTTTAGTAAACCCTAACATATAAATGAAATGTGTCTTTATATCAACAAGAAAATCTTTGGAAAACTCAACAATTGGAACTCTAATTATCTCACTTTGGTTGGTAGAATTCAAGTATGTTAAAAGATTCTCTCCTCATATTGGGTGTAATTTTCTCTTCTTCCTACTCATTTTATTTAAATCATTTTGGTCTTCTATATAAATATATTAGGAACATTTTGTGGTCACATGGAAAAGGAAATATGAAGAATCGTGCTACCAAGAGTAGTTCACATAAAGAAAGGAGATTAGTAAGTTGGAATGAAAACTTTAAGAAAGTTCAAGGGATTACTTTGGCAATAAAATGGATAGCCAAAGCTTCATAAGGTAATGAATTATGGATTATTATTAGAATTAGAATTATTATATGGTTAGGGATAGGGTTCACCTGTATTAGTTCATTACCTAACATGATCTACACTTATAGTTTGCATTAAAAAGTGGATAATATTTAAGATTCAAACTACAATCATAAATATTTTTTAATCAAATCATAATTCTATCTCTAAGCTTTCATTCTAATTGTAACCTTAACTCTCATCCTAATGCCATCTATTATATATCCTATAAACAATAGGACCATAAAAAATATCCGAAACCTAAATATAATTCTAACTAAAACCATAATCCTAGGTAAGTTCCCTAGCATTAAAGGACCATAATCATTATAATAATCTTAAGCTTAGCCATCATGAAAACTGTTAACATAACAAAATTGTAAACCATAACCTTGTCATAATGTTAACTTTGTTTCATCCTGAGATTCACATATAATCCATAATGAGTTCATACAATCCCCCAATGTCACTAAATAAGTGTACATGAAAGCAAAATTAGCTTGGTGGCTCATGTTTTAAGAAAAGAAACCTTGAACTAACCTAGATATATTTTTTTGGACTATCATTTTATGATTAGACTTAAAAATTTGGTATTTAATGTTTAATTTGACTTAAGTGTTTAACTGTATTTATTTAATTGATATGATTTTAATAAAGATATGCGCATTTATATAGATCTAGTTGATAAATTTTAGATCTAAATTTTATTAAATAGTAATTTTGTCATGTTTTATGTTGTGATGTATTTTTGTCATGTTTTATGTTTTATGTTGTTTAAACATATATGCAAATTATATTTGATGAACCCACCGCCACCCCCTCCCCCTCCCATACCCCCACCTCCTCCCCCTCCATCTCCCCTCCACCTCCACCTCTGCCTCCACCCACACCTCCACCACCCACCATAGATGAGCTTCGCGAGACCATGAGGTGTAACCTCAATGACCTCATGAGTGATATAGAGTCTATCCAACATGAGAGGCACCCCCCCCCCCCCCCCCCCCCTTCACCTACTATGTCTTGCAGATAGCATGCAAGGTGTGATTGACTCCATCCATCATTTTGATTCAGACATTGATTCATTTAGATCGTGGAGGGAAAGCATGCGTGCCTTATACTCTGAAAGCTTATCATACAAAGAGGTTTATAACCTACATATAGGTAAAGGAAATTTTCAACATTATTTTGTAAACCCTAAGACAGGTGAAGAAATTAGTGATAAGAAGCCTCACATTTCCATTAGGTGGTGTACACATCCATGTATAGCAGCACATTTTTGGGAGTGGTGGTGGATGGTATTTGACCATCCACCACACACTAACCATGAGGTGCACATGTACTTCCTTAGGAATTTATGGGCTGAGTTTGAGTTGGGTTTGAAACCCAACTATTTTGATATGAAATAATTTCAGTGGGTTGGTAGAGGGATGCCTCAAGATAGGCCTGGGACAAAGCTGAGTGATAGAATGAGAAATCGTAGGTGAGCTGAGCCCCTTGTACGTCTTCCTGCATCTGTTGTGCCTACTCCTCACCATCATCAAGCAGTTTCATCTACTTTTACCCATTTGAGTGCCCTTTCAGGCAATTTAGTATAGTAGTGGACGTAGGTGGTACATGCTCCTCCACTTGGACATGTTTGTACTAGCTATGGAGGCATATGCATAGGCCCCCAAAGTGATCCTGGTGCAACACACGATGGCCATTATGCTGAGGGTGTAGATTTTGATGATGATGTATATGTTTCCCGTGGTGATGGTAGTGACAAGATAGATGTGTCATCATTTGTTGGCCTCATATAGTAGGGAACGCCTAGAGAGAGTTAAGAGCATCAAGTAAAATTTTAATTTTAATATAAATATAAAGTACACATAATTATTTACTTTCTACATACATGTGTAATTGTATTAACTATATTAATTTGTACTTTTGAAATAATAGAGGATGGATGATATTGTTCCTCCTAAGAGGCAGTATAGTCTTTTTCTAAGACCTACAAATGTTGGCATCCCTTATACAGTATGCACTTTGAATTACACTATAAAAATGTACATTCAAATTAAAATTTACTAACATGTGCTCATATGTTATTTTTATCTAATTTTGTAGGGATTGTCTACATCTACACAGATTGATGTTAGTACAAGTCCTACTCCAATTACCAGTAAGGCATAGCCTCAAATACATGCAGTATGAACTTTTGACTAAAGATAAATAATTTGTATTATTTTTATGTATGTATATTATTATTAACTTATAATCTAAACAATTTTGACTCATGTGTATATATATTTAATGTGTTTTGATTTTACAAACAGGAGCCATATCATACTCATCCATACAGGCCTCGGTATAGTCTATTTTTTACTCCATCTTATGATTATCATGCTAGCATACCTGTAGACACATCTGTGACATTGGCTACCACTTAGGTATGATATATATATTATATAAACATGTTAAATTTATAGTGTATAAAAAATGTAGTGTACAAATTATGTACTTTGTAATTATTCATGTATATTTAATTTTGACTAAACGTTTATGTATCCATAATTTTAGGACTACGTCACCACGAGTGTTGCTGAGAGCATAGGACTTAGCCAGATGGAGGTACCTACATCGTCATTTGAGATCACTATTGTGGTTTATGTACATAATGTATAGTTCATTATGCTCTAAAATCAAACTTAAAAATGTATGTATTGTAAATTACAGGACCTCACCACTGCTGCATTTGGTAGTTTTGACAATGTGCCTCCTCCCATTACTGAGGGACACCCATCTCATGTGGTATTTATTTTATTATGTAGTGAATATTTAATTTATTTTTAAGCTAGATTTTGAGACCCATTTCAATTAAGCATGTACATGATGAGACGTGCATTATGTTACACAGGGTGATCCATCTACCTCATAGGGTGTCTGACATGATGAGACGACTCATATTACACATGACGATTCATCTGAGTCCTCTTCACGTGGAGTAAAGAGGACATTCGATCAAATAGATTAGGTCTTGTTGGCACCTGTAGATTGTGTTTTTATGATGTATATTATTTATGATGTATACACTTTGTGTTATGATAGTTAAAACTATATGTTAGACCATGTATTTTTTCACTTCATAGATCATGTTATGATGTATGTTAGACCATGTACTATTTTTTTATGACTTCTTATCATGCTTGTGTATGTAGTATATATTATTATGTTTCACCATGTTTTAAGTATATTCAAACCATTTTCTTTATTTTGACATATTTTATTCATGAACATATGACACATTTTGTAAGTATATATGCAAGATGAACAATAATTTTAACTATCTATAGAGCATTATTGGATAAATATCACATCAAATTTATGCATTGAGATTCATACAAATAAAATTGACCTACTAGATTAAAAATATATTTATAACATACCTAACAATGTATCATAAGTGATCTTAATGTGTTGTTTGGTAATGTAAGATTCATTATCACCTAATAAGACCTATTATGTGGTAGTAAACATATGAATACCTATCATAACCTATAACAGACATAATGACCTATTAGGACTCCTATGTCCCCTTAAGACACACATGTATGGATAACGTACCTAACAATGTATCATAAGTGATCTTAATGTGTTGTTTGGTAATGTAAGATATAATCAATACAATGAATACAATGAGTAATGATCTAACATATAATAAATAAAATGAGTAATGATCTTTAAATTATCATGTGCAAGTGACTTGGTTTGAATATTACAATCAATAGTAATTTGAAACTTCAAACAAACATTAATTTAAACATGCTTGAATGTAAAAGTAATGGAACAAAATAGGAGGTCATTACTTAAATTGACAATTAATTTATAACTTATCAAGTGCATACCTTTAACTTTCAAATAAAAGTAAACTCTCATTTTTGAATTAGTTTGTACAACATATTTCACAATATATGTAAGACAATGTCAATGATATATTTATAGTTCAGTGAACTCAAAACATAAAATTGGTTCAACACATCTCTTCAAATGAGGTCTTGTAAAATAAAAATGTAAAACAAAAACACACATGTTAATAAACACATAAATTAATATTCAAGGTATCTGAACTATGTAAATATATGTGTAATTTATATGTACTTACTATGTGAAATTGCACAAGATGTTGATGTTCGATACACTTTAACATTTAAATTTGCATAAACTGTAATTGAGACCTGAATAAGAGGTATATAAGTTCTCTAAATTGGTATTCACAAGAAAAATATACATGTAATTAAATTATATAAGTGTGTGTGTGTGTGTGTGTGTGTGTGTGTGTGTGTGTGTGTGTGTGTGTGTGCGTGCGTGCGTGCGTGCGTGCGTGTGTGCGTGCGTGCGTGTGTGTGTGTGTAATACAATAATGAAAAAACTTACATGTGTTTGATTTAAATGTAGTCATCCCACTGTACCATCTGTATCCTCTCTCTTTTGCAATGCATCTATGATTGTCTCGTGCTCGTCCATTGAAATTGTCCATAATACCTTATTGGTGAGTCTCCCTTTGTATCTTTCTAATTTGATTTTTTTGCCACAACCAAATGAGAATAGTGTAAAATCTTATTTTCAAAATGGTAATCTTCAAATTTTGGCAAACCATTTCTTCTTGTTAGGTATCTAGGTAGCCAGGTGCCAGCTCCAACAACAAACCCGATTGGATACTCAAAACCATCATTGTCTACTTGATGACATGTCAATTTTTTCTTAGGTTCCACACATCTAGCTAGCCAAAAGTTAGTATGTTCGTCATTATCACTTGATGCAATAATAGCATAAACATGTCCTACAAGATAAGATAAAGTATAGAAACACTTTAATCACATGAGTGTACATATGCAAATTATATAAATTGAAGCATGAGATCACAAAAAAATCTAATTAAATTGTGCATACCAAGTTATACGAGGTCTTAAATACGATCATAGTCTTCTGATGCAAAAGTAACATTCTGGCCTTCATTTACTATATCATCTTCAAAATGTGTGTTAGTAGGTGCTAATGATCTTTGTTGCCAATCTTCAACCCATTCTGTATTCTCACATTCTTCCCATTCACCTGCAAGACAAAATTGAAAAAAACAAGCAAGCTCCCTAGTCCATATAGTCCAAGTGTTAGAATCTGAACTCCTAAATGAATGCCATTCAGCTGACCCACTAATTGTATCACAATCATATCTTGAAGGGATATTATTTTCTTCAACTAGGTAGAAGAAACATTTGATTGTAGAGTTTTGACTTGATCTTGTGTATAAATATTTGTTACACCATTTGACAATCTCATGTGCATTTTTGAATTTAGCTTTTTCCTCAAATGTTAATTGCTCTCTACTAAGGGCTCTCTTCATGCATGCACCAGCACCATCATGTTCTCCTTTACCATGTCCAGCCTCAAAAAATCTCCACACATGTTGGATGTTAGTTTGCTTATGTGTCCTACTCAACCAATAGAACATTCTAGCATTCTTGAATTGTCATGTACAATTATCTAACCATATCCAATGTTGCATCATTTGAATTTGTCTCTCTTTTAAATTATCATAAAAGACCTTGAAACAATATCAGTCAAACTCAGATGAATGGAGTTTATTATCACTTAAATAAAAATGGTACTCTCTCAATATTTTTTTATCCTCCTCTATACTATCAGGTGCATGCCTATTAACTATATGAACATAAGTTGTTACTTGCACTGAATTGTAATATTGTGGTTGTACCTCTTCTTGCGGTGCAAACGTGTAGTTCTCTACAAAGTCAACAACTAAAATTATAGTACCAATTGGAAATGTATTCTTACATATGCAAAATTGTCCATCAAGCCATCTAGAATATTGAGAGTGTTTAACATATTTTGGTATGATCACACTCTTAAACTCATCCATAAATGCATGACAACTAACTTTATTTGTAACTAGATCACACCTTCTTCCAATCTTCCCATCCTTCAATGGATATTCAATAGTTTTGAATCTTCTTACCTCAACTAATTATTGTCCAAAAGTAGTCAAATCATTTTCATGCAAACATTCATCTAACAAAGAAAGATTGCCGCACATATCACATGTACTAGAAAGTGAAAAGAAAGTATTGATCATTAGGTGGCTTACCAAACAAACCTAATATGAAATCTTTTATAGTTTGAGGTGGTATTTTTATACCACATTCTTGCAACATTTCTTTACTATGCATGGTACCATGTATAGATCGAAATACATCATAATGGTAACGAAATTGAATATGAGTTTTACAACAACATCTGATTCTTTCCTTGTCAATCCTTACATACCATGGTTTACACTTTTCAAAATATCTTTAACTAATGGTAATATTTAATATCTTACCATCTACAAATTTTTTAAACAATTCAGTTTGAGTCATGTCCAAAAGGTGTTTAGGATGTGGATCACGTATTTTTGACCCAATTCTCAATTTAAGAACATCTCTTGAATTAGGTGATACTCTTGTATTATCATGCCAAAAAATTTCAATCAAACTTTTGACTTCACTAGTAAGTTTCATATCACATCTCAGGAGTCTACCACTAGAAGTCCATAAAATATTTGTTGGATCACATTCAAAGTTAACCGTTCTCTTTACAGTGCTTTCTAAAGTCTTATGATTCACATTAAGATATCCACTTATGTTGCTAATAAATCTTTTGTCAGATGTTTATTTATTAACTAAAGCTGTTGTTATTGCTTGTTGTGCTACATTCTTATCTTTTGACCGACTTCTCTTTTCGATAACATCAAAGGCACTAGCAATAGTGGATACAACTTGTTTTAAAGACTCATTTTTATTCTTGAGTTTTTCATACATTCCCAACCTTCTCATTACTTTTCACATTTTAGACATTTTAATTAGTTGCAACATTAGCTGATATTGAAACCCAAATTTCTTATTATAAAAAAAATGCCTATACAATCTATTAGCATGTGTCCTAATTTGTCTCCATGAAACCAATCCCTCAAGATTATCTAACAAATCATTAGGAATATGAAAATTATGTTCAGACACTTTACTATCATCCTGACATGTTTGTTCAGTAGTTGGTGTTTCTATGTCTACATTCATGCAATTTTTATTTTCAGACACTTTACTATTTTCACTGTTATTTGGGATTTGAATATCATTTTCAAATTTTCTTGGTATTTCTTTCGGGGTAGGCATTTCAATTGGAGTGTTTTGTGCATGATCATTTGACAATTGCTTCTCATGAAGAAAATCTAAATTGTTTAAATCGTAACCTACTTCTAAAAAATCACCAATTTCATCACGAGAGAAAATTTGAGGGTTTGGAGACACACCTGTATTGAATGCATGATCAGAATGTGCACCTGAATTTTCTTGTATTGGGTTCTCTTCTTTGACCTCTTCATCCATCATGGTATCCTCAATGTCTTTCTCCTTTGAAACATTGTTCAAGTCTCTAATTCTTTGTCTTCCCTCTCGTTGATGTCATGCTTCATTCTCTTTATTTGCTACAATCTCCTCATCTGTCAGAACTTTTGCTTTCTTCTTTCTTCATTGTTTTGATCCCATGTTTGCGCCAATTTTGAACTTGAATCAGTAGCTTGCAAATTGTATAAGAGGACAAGAAAACAAAATAAGTATGATAGAATTTGTTGTTGCAAATCAAAACTGTTATTCAATCATTTCAATCATTGAAACTTGGTCTGTGGGGCAGCTTTTGGGCCCAACGGGTACATTAGAAACGAGTACCTGATTGCTTAAAAATTGGGCACCCGATTCTTGAAAAATTGGGTACCCATTTATATATCGGGTACCCAATTTTAAAAAGAATCGGGTACTCAATTTTTTAACAGTCGAGTACAACGATTGAAAGCAATTGGGCACCCAATTTTTGAATTACAAATCAGGTGCTCGATTCTTGAGACATGAGTGGGAATTTGGTATGGCTCCCAACTTTTGCATGGGGTTTTGCCTTGGGGAAAGGCATGGCATAGGCTTGGTCCCACCAAGCCATGCCTTTATGATCCTTTTTTTGTCGAAGGCATTTAATCGACAATTTTTAGTACTATCATAATTCTTTTATAGTCGTTCCCATTGAAATTTTTTATGAGACAAAAACTTATTATAGGTATTACTGTTCTAATTTCAAAAATGTAAATTTTATAGTGTTATTAGTTTATTTTCTATTTTTCCATTATTTATTAATCAAAACTATCTCCTAAACATTGAAAAGTGACATTCACTAAAACTTTAATAACTTTTTTATTTTATAATTTTTCTTAAATTAATTTATATGTCATCAATCTACATACAATTCTTTTGATGTTAAAAAAAAAAATTGAAAAAAGTGAGATTTTGATCAAATTATGTGGTCCGTACACGAGAGGTTTTAAAATTTACCTTTATAGCCAATTAATAATTAATAATAATAAAAATATTCAATAAAAAATTAAGGAAAAATATTGTCATCAATCTTAGGTGTATTTGGTAACTCCCTTCAAAAGGATTTGTGAAAATTCATTTATTTGTGTCAAATTATTGTGTTCGTACACGAGCGTGCTATGGTCCTGAAACAAGCATTTTGAAAAAGTGGTTTTTAAAGATCCATACCAAAAAAATAATGTATCATATGGGTACACAAATAAATTACATATTCAAAAACTAGATTCCGAACACTAAAAATTTTATTTGTAGAGTTTTTTTATATTCAATCTCTAAATACCTCAAATTTTGACATCAATTGACAAAAAATTTCAAAAACAAGAAAAACAATTCCACTTTTTGGCCAAAAGTGAGACCCAACTTCTTGCAATGACCCTTGCATTCTTGTGCTTTGCCAATGCATCATTCTATAACATCATGTTGGAGAATTAATGTTGAATCATTTTTTATGATCCATTTTAAAGATATTAAGAGAAATTCTCTTCTTTGCTATCAATTTGTTATGGTAGTTAATGGAGTTAACATTGACTATTTATGAAACAAGCTCATAGTCAAATACAAAAACATTTCATGTTGTAATATATAGAGAATCATTGAAATAGAATAACTTTTGTGTTTTTAAGTAAAAAAATCTTCATACATATTGAATCTTTCAACAATCATAGCTAAAAAAAAAATTGTCTTGCCCTAGATTTTATGTACTCAAAGATACAAAATAACAGTGCACTTGAGCTAAAATTATTCTATTGTGAACAAATTGAAAGGAAAGAAGACCTTTAATTTTGTTCAACTGTAAAATTATGCATAGAAAACAATAATGAATTCATTGGCATTTACAATAAGAGAGGGTTTACATTCTTACCAACTCCCAAGCATTGGTTGCATTTCCTGAGTCTCTGCATGTAGATTATATAACCACAAAATTCCACATTTTCAGATCTAAAACAAATGTTGTCAATAAAATTACTAGATGGTTAAACAAGCATGTCCTTGATGGATGTACTTAAATTTCCATTATCACCATTCATTGCCTATTGTTGTTACAACATTTACCAATGGAATAATAAGACTAGTTTCTTTATCCTTTCATTATAGATGGAGGGAAAAATAGAATAGTTATAAAATGGCTTAGTTTAAATAGAACATTCTAAGTATAGCATATGCTATGTTTTAAATAGTTAGATGAGATAGATGTTATTAGAGAAGTCCTCATGTTCCTTGATCACCTTTTATGAATTCTCCTATTTCTAATATTTTAGGATATCCTAGTTTCTATTGAATATAATTTGATGAAGCCTCATTTTTCATTCAATGATTTTTTCAGCTTCGGGTTTAATCACTATATGATATCATTATACTTAATGTTTAGGATGCCTTAGTTTCCACTGAGTATTTCTTGATTGAGTAAAAGCCACCCATGATTTAGGAGCAGGAATAATTGTATGGAAAATTGTGAATAAGGAGATCATCAAACACAACCGTAATCAGCAGATTTAACACTCAATATTGCAAAGGTGGCAAATAAGTTGGCTATGAGGCAAGGAACAAAGAATGAGACCTTAACTATGCCAGGTCAAGCAATTGGAAGAGTATGGAATTTCACAACATACTCCTATGCTTCCAACCTCTGGTAATCTGTCAACAAAAGATGCCTTGAAGATGAGGCATGACCTACCAGAGGTCAAAGTGAAGAATAGAAAGCCATGCTGATGTGTACCTTGAAGAGTATCTATATTAGAATTATCTTTTCTTATCATTTGGTGGACAATAAAAAAAGCTGACAAATATAATAGATGAAGGGTCCTTGATAAAAATGCACTTGGCACAATATGGATATGCTTGGCAGCATCAATGGCTTTCAATTTATCAAAACAAATAACAATGTTGGATATAATGTTGATGTTGTTAGATTAGGCATGTTTTTCATTGATGCCAAAAGGTGCTATCTCAAAGTGTTGCTTGTGAGATGTTCAGAATGCCTTCACTAGCTATACCACCTTATGAGGATGACAACTCTTGGACAGTGTTTGTGTGTTTCAAATCTATTCATGATACTATGGAGACAATGTGAAAAGTGTGTTTCAATATTGTTCATGGAAATATGGTGACATTGTGATGGAAAGACAGGATCACTAGATGGTTGTCAATGGTGTTGAAAACACAATGTGTTTACCACATGATGTGTTTTTCGTTGAAGTCAAAACCAATAGTTCTCGACAAAAGATGAATGGACAGCCATTGATTATTTTCAAATTCCAACAATTAGTAGTTGAAGAGTCTCATGGTCATGTAAGGTTTCAACAGAAGCTCTATTAAACTAAGCAAATCTGAAACTTTCTATGTGAGAGGATTTTGATACCAAATCTGAAACTTTCTATGCCCAGTTTAGTTAAACTAAACAAATTTGAAACTTTCTATGTGAGAGGATTTTGATACCAGTCCACTCATTACTCTTGGTAAAGTTGATTACAAGAATCAATTTTGATGACTCGAGCCCAAATTCTCTCAGAGCAGCTATCACCTATTAGTCATATTCAACAATAACAAGTTTAGTAGGACTCAAAAGTTAAAATTGCTAGACCACAATGAATTTGCCAAATCTACCTTGAGAATGTAAATATATAAAGGGAACAAAATGATCAAATATTAAACATTGTAGGTAGCCACACATAAATCCCATATCACATTTGCATTCTATGTAATGGGCAGCAGTAGTCATGGATCATTTTAGACCTACCACATGCAAAGTGTCCATTTTATGTTAGTTTGAGCTTCACTTGGTTTCAAGAATACTATAATATTCTCTACTTAGCAAGGCCAACCACGTGAAGGTGGAAGCTCATCTGGCCTCACCCCCCTCCCCCTAACATCAATTTAAAGTACCCATTATCATCTAATTACATACTTCATTCATTCATTCATCCATTTATGAACTATAACATTCAATCAATACAATCACATAACATTCATTAATACGATATAAAATTCATTAATACACAATACTAATCAAGACTTCATTAACACATACCAATATTCATTAGCATAAAATAAAAATCTGTATTAATATGCATCATTCATACATAATTAATTAAAACAAATTTCTTTCATTATCCAACAAGGTTTATTAAAGAAGATTTTTAATACATCATTTCTTTTCTTTTCTTTTTTCTGAGCTCTCTTAAGAAAAGAGCTCATGGGGGCATCCATATCTGCATCATTCTCCTCCTCTTCTGGCACGTGTAATTTCAAATTATGATGGCTCCTTCTCTTTGGAGGAGTAGGAGGCTACTGCACTAAAGGGGCCTCCGTTGGAAGAACAAGTGAATGGGATACATTGGCATACTCTTTTTCTTTTTCTAACTGTTACAAGTTTGTAATTAAGTACGAGTAGAACTTAACATGCATTTTTCTTACTTGGCAGTGCCACATCATGTACATTAACATTTTGATCCACCGCCACGTCAACATGTTGAACACTTAGAACATGGTCCACTCCTTAAGCATGATGTTCAACATGCTCTGAAATATTCAAAAAAATGATACACATCAAATTGAAATTGAAGATATTAAATTGTATTCATAATTGTATAATTAATTTCCAATAGCGAATTAATACCTCCCCCACTATAATGCACATCATGGCCTTTCTCACAAGCAGGTTCTGTGGTACGATAAGAAGGCTGCAATAAAATGTTATGCACATTGTTATGTAGTCAATTTATGTTCAAAACTAATAACAAAAAAAAATCTTCTCAACTATTCAATTTCATTTACTTTTTATCTGACCAATTTACCTGTGAGATATCATTTGGTGCACTAGATTCTTGGGCAAGGCTTACAGGTTCTTCGCGTAGGCGTGCAACCACAACTTTATAACCTTCCTTCAAGGCAATTTTTCTATCTTCATCTGTGACCTCGACATTGAATTTTGTGCCCTATTTTTTTTCTTAATATCATTAGTTTTCTATGTATGGTTTCATTAAAAAAAAACTATTTGAAACATTATATTTAAAAATATATATGAAATTTCATTGCTCCTACTTACAAGTTGAGACTTGAGATTCATATAGCCACCAGAGCCAAGTTTGTGTTGGCCAAACTTTTCTAGTCTCGCTTTTGTAGCCACGAATGTGTCTTGCAATCTATGAATAATTTCAAACATCTTAGATTATATATTTACAAATATCAATAATTAGTGCATAATTACAATGTACTTAATACTATCATGACATACCTCTTTTTGCCCTATGCTGCTTCATTATCTCTATCTTCACATAGCTTTTTCTCCTTTGCATCTTCTATTATTTCATTCCACTCCATCAGTGGAATCATAGGTGGATGGTCATACTTTGGGTTATCCTTAAGAGCCCTTCTATATTGATCCCTCACAGTCCTTATATGCTTTGCTACTCTTTTGAGAAGTAGGCCAGTGTCAAAAATGTTTTTTCCAAATTTCTCCTCAAAAGATGCAATCAGCTGATTTTTTAATTCCATGGCTTGTAAATTCCACCTTTTTAAAAAATAAATAGATTGTTAGATCAATAACTTTAATATATTACAATAAATGGAAGAAAAAAAAATTATGTAGCAATGATATGAAACTACGTACCTTTTATGTATGGTGGGTCCAAATAGTCTCAATGTCATATGAAAAATATGTTCAAAGAAAGCATTATTACCTACAAAAACATAAAGGATTTATTAGTCCAAAACGAGTAATGTAAAAGTAAACTAAATTTACACTTTAAATAATAACAATTTTAAAGCACCTGGAAGCTTTCGTTCTTTTAATAGAAACATAGTTTTCTTATTCAGCAACAATGTCCCTTCATATGAACCAATACTAATCACATGAACTGCTCCATCAAATGGATCAGCTCCAACAGTATTGCTCTTTGCTGGTCTATCAACTAAAACATCATTACAATTAAAGCAAACACCAAATGAATTGATTTGCTGCCTAGAAACCAATGTAAATTATATTACTAGAGAAGAAGACAATACCAGAGACTATGAAAGGTGCAGTCAATAATAAGAGACAGCCTAACACCTATTCTTTGGAAGAAGCAATGGCAGTTGCACAACACCATGATGCAATAGTTGGTACTTCAAAACAAAATGTGGCCAATGATTATGCTGCACATCTTTTACGTGGTTCCCTAGAGGTTTAAATTGAACAATATCTCAAGTCCTTATCGCTACTTATGTAATTTTATCAAAGTTTTTTTTTTTCTAGTTACAGTAGTCATGTAGGCTATTCAAATGAGAAGTTGTCAATTAACAATCCATTCTTAGCATGACATTGAAGTATACTTTTGGTTAATGTTCCTTTGCAGACTGAGATTGTAGTCAGCTCAGCATTAGTCTACCTTATGAATGGAAAATCAAGAGCTCAGACAGAACCAAAAAAGGAAAATTTATTTGAGGAAATAGATTCAGAAAGTATTTCAAGGGATAAAATAGAACTTGAATAGCTACATTGTCCAAAAATATGATGTCTGATATTCAACTAGATAGTGTAGGATATGTTTCCATGAAGCAGTTGCTATTTCAAAGTAAGAAGTGAACATAGAAGTTCATACTTTCAGTTTGAATTCTCATAAGCATACAAATAACATTCTTATTTGAATAGTTTTTCTGCTTCTCTAGTAGTAACATGATGCTTCTAAAACTAGGAATCTATAACTTTCATGTCTTTCTTTCATAGTGCCCTCTAATGAATATCAGCTACTGCCCCAAATCTGAAGCCAAATTGGATGCTAGGAGGAGTCTGGTGTAGTTTTCATTTATATTTTGATTTAACATAGTTTTAATTCATCTATAGTGGTTTTTCATTCTAAGCATATTACATTGACTGACTAAATTGTACGTTTCTTCATTGTTATGTATTCAGGAAATTGTTTTGTATAATCCCTTGGGATGGAAGTGCAATGAAGTGATCAAAATTCTGGTAAATTTTTTATTCCTAAGGGATTCTCTTCTTTAAATACTAAATTCTAGATCTATGGCAATTGCGATCATTACATTCATAAATATGTCCTAAAAATGAAATCTAAATAAAATGTGGAAGATTTAGAAGCTTTAGCCTCTAGTGACCATAGATGGATGGGTCACCAAAAGGGCTTGTAGCTCAGTGGTAGATCATCCTGACATCAAATTGGTGGTCCTTAGTTTGACTCTTGGCTGGTCCACAGAAAATTTTACCCTAGTATCAAAGCCAAGGTTAAGTAGACCGAGGCTAGGATAGGAGCCCCAAGCGCTTGCAGTTTGGATCAAAGGGAATGTAGGAAACACCTGAAACATAGATGGACTAGTAAACAAGAGAACTAGTAGTACAGTGATAGAGCAGCCCAACAACAAATAGATGGTCCTAGGTTTGATTCCTAGCTAGTCAATGAATTTCTTTATCACTAATCCAGTTGAATTGTCTTTCTTAGCTTTATCCCTAAAACTTTTGTTAACAAAAGTATGACTTTTTGATTTTACTTGATCTGGGTCATTCTTTATTCAATACCAATATTATTCCTAAGACTGCAAGTCATATATCCACTCTTAAGAATTTTCTTATTGTTCTAGACTTTTAGTATATCCAAATAAGCCTAAAGGCTAGACAATGCATAGTGCAAAATTGTACCTTTGAGAGAAATCATCACTTTAAAAAGCTTAAATAATAGTTCTTTTGTCCCATAGGCTATCTTTGTTCTTGTGGATATTTAAAAACTTATATTCAATTGTGTAGACTACAAAAGTGCTCAAGTCTCTAAAAGAGCCCTCAAAATACTATAATATTTCTAGACCTTATATTTTGAATTTACTTAACCGGTTTCTATGTCTAACCATTGTCTACCACTTATCTTTGTTACCTATGATTATGAAGTTGCTCAACACTACTTGTTTGATATCCTAGGTTGGCATGGTAGTGTCTTTGAGGGAACTCCATGTAGGAATTGAAGAGAGAAAGATAGTACAATAATTTTTGTGAATGACACAAACATAGATCAAAAAATGGTGTAAACTATAAACAGTCTTCTCCCTTGAATTACACAAGAAGAATGCCACCCCTAAAACCTTGATTAGTAAGAATGGAAAAGAATAAATATTTTAACCTCCACTATACTTCCTTAACACCTAAAGTATCATCTACATCAATGATCATCATTTTACCCCTAAGGTTTTTGAGAGCAGTGTCAATGACATGGCCTATGCTAATAATGTTTTCTACAGAAATTCTTGAAGGCAAGAGAATACAATGCTCAAAGAAGGGCATGTTTCCTAGAAATCAATGCAAAAGTACTCCTATTGGTACTAAAGTAGCTAGTATGATATCAATGCTATTGATTCTTGATAGTAGCAGAGAAGCAAGTGACTCTTTTTGAGACACATTTGGATGGTTGCCAGATTCAGTCTTTGTGTACTTTGAGAAGTAGAAAATGTTTGATAGCTCTAGTAGAATCTTAGTAATTCTCAGTGGAGGTCACTTATCATTACATTTTTCCATTTAGTGAGATAAGGTGGAAAACAATTACTCTAGTGGTCAGCTAGACAGTTGGCTACTTTAAATTGGATTCTTTTTGTCTCCTACTTTCTATCTCTACCATGATCTAGTTATCATTGTGTACAATATTGACTAAACTTGGAATTTCTTCAATTTATGTCAGATATTTAACTTTGTTAATCTAAATGGGAAGTCTATAAAACATTTAATGGTCATCCCTATCAAGATTACAAGGTACTTTTCAAGCCAAGAAATTTCATATGTTTGGCTACTAGTTACCCATTTTTTATAAAAGATTTTGTATTATATTATAGGGGTTGCCTTACCCTAATCATATAGTTTCCTAGTTTTGTTTGCTTTAGGGAAGTGGGTTCACAAGATTTTTTGCAATAACTTACATAGTGACGATTCAAGTATTCTTTGCTAGCTTTCCAATAAATCTATTCACTTGCAAGATCCTCCTTCAACAATTTTTCTCCTAATGTTGAAGTCACCTCACACGTGTCCCAATGTGTCGACAAAAGGTACCCTGATCTCTTTTGTTGTAGTCTGTGAGGATAATAGGGCATAAGTTAAATATTGTTGCTCAAGAAATATGGTCTAGGGAAATTATGGCTTAAGTTGACCCCAGCAATCAACTTAATATAGCAGTAACATAGATTAAGGTATAAGTGAGTAAATTGGCATGCATGGGATATAGAAATTATCTATGTAAATAGGTACCTTTCCAGATGTAAATTTAACACCTAATGATTGTGGATATCCCTTGTCAATTATCCAGCTTATCTGACATAGAAATTTACAAATTGAATGATGTGGAAAATCTTTCAGTGTGTTCACAATATTTACAGATGACAATAGCTTCCTCCAAAAAAGTATGATTTGAGGAAAATATACATTAGGATTAACCTTGTTTATGGTTAATGTCAGATGTCTCTTAATACAAGAAGGGAGCAAACAATCTACAAGAAATACGTTCAAAGAGACTGGATAACCCATATAAGAAGAAATTTGAAACTAGAAAGGCCTTGAAAGGGGTATAAATGTGCAATCACACATTTGTGCTGAAGAAACAATATGCAATGTTCAAAATTCAAAAATTGAAGTGAGCAAGGTGGTAAACTGAGGAAATAGGTTGTTTTGTCACTTTCAGAATTATATTTTCAAAATGTGCAGGGCTGCTGAAGGAGATCAGGAATCATCATAATAATGTATTTTATTAGATTTTGCTTTGCTACAACAATGATGCCCTGGGTTTAAGTTGAGGAAATAGTTTCAACGTAACCAATCACATGTACATATAAATGCACTTGATTGAACACCTAGGAAAAGTGACCCCGCCTCTTACATTCAAAGACCACTCATAAAAAATGAATACTGACAATTAGCTAACACTACAATTCACTCCACAAATGCACTTAACATAAAAACAGTGTCTACTATCAGAAATAGGCAAATTTAATTGCAACTCAAATAAATCAACCTAGCTTTCAATGACAATCAAGGTACACAAATATAGATAAACAAGACCAACTAGTTCAAGTATGCAATACCACACTTGCATCTTAGAGAACTATGGCTGCCACAATAATCAAATCAAAGGGTTTGTGCATACCATAAACCTCAAGAAAAATGTAGTAAAATGTAACCTTAAGTTACAAATAACCTGTATCACTATGCTTTACAACTTGAACTATCACACTAGCTATAAATAACTTACAATACTAGAATCTTAGAATCTATAGCAGATGATGAGCCAATTAAATCTCCATAAATTCAATCCTCCAAGATTGACAATGTTGATGCCTATGTACTCCTATTTTATTAGCTACAAATCACTAACAGTACTAAATTTACACATCTATATAATCCAAATGTCATCTGCAAAACAAGAGGAATCTATATAATCCAAATGACATCTCTTTGATCAACACTTACAAATAGGCATACCAAACCAGAATTGCTAAAAGATACAATAGCTGGCAAAAAAATCAATATCAAGACTACCACATTGTATAGCATGTAGAAACTATAGAAAGAGATTAATGAGGAAGCTTACTCGCCATTGATGGAATTCAAAGTTCAAGAGCTTTAGTAACCTCATTATAACTCAGATTGAATTCATAGTAATAATAGCTAAAATGAGAAAAAAAATGTCTCCAGAGTTTTAAGAGCTTCACAATACAAAGGAACTAAAAGTTGCTAAAATGAATATTTGTTATCATCAATGGAGATAACTTCTAGCCTAGCATGAAAGAGAAGCATAACCAATGGGCTGTAGTGCCTGCCCCTAAGTCGCATTTCAGTTATCTTGCCAAACTCTTTTAGGCCAGTTTTATACTTGATGTTTAGTATTATTATTTTAGAGATTATCAGATGTTGTTTTACACTCAGTTTATTATATGATGAGATTACTTGGTACTCTATATTTCATGCATGTATGATGATTATTTAGTGTTTTCAGTTATCAATGATGATTAGTTAGATGGTTTATTATCACATGTGCTTTCTTATGGATACTTACCCCATACTGCATGTGTATGGTGTGCGTGGTGGTTTTCTTTATGTATGATGTTTTTGATGTGGTTAAGGAAGGGAGTCGTAGTCACCTGCTAGTCGGGATCTACACGATGCACCACTTCCTGCCATTGTTTTTTTAGCTTAAGAATATTGTGTCTGTACATGCGTGGATTTTATGCAGGTTGCAGGTACCGGGTATCGACTTCCCTGAATTGCCAGGATGAGCGTACCCTATCGCATTATCTCAATGGTAAGAGAGGGGAGATAAACTCTTAAGTCCAAATCCTAAACCCTTTAGCCAATTGTCCTAATTGATAATTAGGACAAGTATCTGAGTTAAGTACCCTCTGAATGCATCAACTGATGTTATTTCGTGATTATAACCCTTTTGTTTGATTTAGTATGTGTTCTTCTATGATGGGTTTTCATATGTTGTCTTTATGAGTCTTTGGCGTATTTTTCTATTAATTAAGTTTAATTAAAAGGATTAATTAATGATTTTATTTAATGGAAAAATTATTATGACATTTACATATTTAATTATATTTAATTAATTGAGAAATTAATTAAATAAAAGAATTAAATTAAGAGATAAAGTTTTAAGTATAATTTTAGAATGTGATAATATTTATTTAATTTAATAATAATATATTTAGAGTTCATTTTTAAATAAATGCTAAATAGTATTGTTATTTAAATTAATTAAATATTTTATCAATTAAGTTTCTAAAATAGATTAAAAGTGGAAAAGATATTAAATTATTAAAGTTTCTAGATCGCATGATGTGAGCTTGAGTTGAAAATAAAAGAAATAAATTAAAAGGATAATATAATAGAAATAATAATGTTATTTTAATTTCATAAAGTGCGCATGGGTTTAAAAGTAATAAAGATTAAAAATAGAAGTCAAGTGGAAAAATTAAATAAAGTTATTTAATGATTCATTTAATATGCATTAAAAAGAGAAAGCAAAGATTAATAAAGGTTAATTTGGGAGTTAACTTAGTTGTGCAAAGAGTCTTCTCGGGTGAACGCACAATTAGTGCCCTGATTTGAGGAGAAGACTTCTTATCACAACTTGGGAGGTTCATTTTTGGGGGGACACGAATTTGGATGGGAATTTTTGGGGAGACAACTTTTGGAAGCGAATTTCAGAAGGCTAATTCCAAGAAAGTTTTTCGGAAGAAGATTATTGAAGAGGAGCGAATCCTCTTACAGTTCTTGGGGATTGCATATTAGCATCAGGATCAGGTAGGGTCTTGTGTTTTGATCATCGATTTAAATACGCAATTATCCTTTCCTGTCTTCTTCGTGCCTGCAAATTGTATAACTGAATTCTCTATGACGAATGTTTAAACATTACAATATTGGAATTCATCAGATGCTTGTCAATCAACTTCTGAATACATAGGATTTAAATGGGAAGGGTTGAATCTAAGACTGAAATTCTAAATTAGAAGTTCGGATGGTTGACTATATTTCCTCCGTCAATATAAGGAAGGAGACAATTTTTTTTAATATATATATATATATATATATATTATATATTAAGAAAAATTATTTTAGCATATTTATAAGTTTATATATATATATATCTTCAAAACAGATTTATATTTCAATAAAAATCTTATTATATAAAAAAATTTGTTTTAAAAAAATATATATATATATTCATATGTTAGTGGGGGGGAGGGAATTACCCCGTACCCACCCCCACTGTCGGCTCTGCCGACAGTACCTGCGTCGTAGGTACTACGACGTCAGGTACAAGGTACCTGCCGCCGCAGGCCCTGCGACTGCAGGACTGCGGCAGGCCGCAGCCCTGTCTAAGCCGACGGGCTTATATAATACGTGTTTTTTTTATATATTTGTTTTAATTCATTTTTTTTAAATTTTGTATTATTTACAAAAAAAATTATTATTATTTAAAATTTTAATTAATAAATTTTTAATATATTTTATTTAATAATGTTTTTTAATAATAACTTTTATTAATATTTAATAATTAAATATTAATGCATGTAATATAGTAAATTTTAATTAATAAAATTATTGATAATTTTATTAAGTATTAATGACTAATAATTACGGGGATATTAATATAGGTATTTGTATAATTATTAATTAATTTAATTAATGGTAAATTAATTAATTCAATTATTAATTGAAGTTATTTAATAGGGTTTTAATTCATTTAAATTATCGATAATATTGATTTAATAAAATTATAATATTTTATTTAAAATCAATAAATCGTTACTTTTATAACTTAGATAAATAAATGATTATCCTTAGATTAATTATAGGGTAATTGTTCAATCTTTTAAATATAGAAATGGGTTAAATGGAAGGGTAAATTGTGAGAACTTATCTTCTTAAAAACATACATTAAACTAGAAACAAAAAAAAATATTACACTTAACCTGATTACATATGTTCAGATGAATCTAGCAGTGAGAATATGAACTATATTGTTTTGTTATACTGTCAATGCTTGTGGGGTTTTGGATGGTCCTAGAGTGTTGACCAGTTTAGGACGTTACCAGAGGCTGGGCCGTTATGCGATTGTGACGTTATGATTATTTGTTCTTGATCTTTCTGAACCCAACCAGCGTGATGTGACGATATGCTCTCTGATGGATGTTTTGTTTACTGTTTGTTATTGCTTCTAGTTTCCTTGTGTGAAGCTAATGGTGTATGTATTTGAGTTACTTGACTTAACCATTTTGGAGTGTTCGATCAGTTTTGTGTTCTATCATTGGGATTCTTTCTGGTTGCTCATTAGAGAACCATGGGATATTGTGATTTATCATTGATGCCTTCAGTTGCTGATAGAGAACTGTTGCGATCATCATGATTATTATTTGATGCTTATCAGTTGCTCATGGAGAACTAATGTGATTATTGTGAATTATATTGATGATTTTTTTCAGTTGCTTGTATAGGACTGAGGTGATTTTATTATGATTCTTTGATTTCATGAGCCTAGGGTAGGTTATCTATGTGTAGTGTCGGGAAGTGGCTTGCAATGAGGGACGGGAGACCCGAAGTGGCTTTGGGCATGACTCATTGTAAGTTGTTTGTTTTAATAAGTGAAAACATCTCACCTAAATACTGACTTAAATGAACCTAATAAGATAACTGTATGTTCTCTCCCATGCTTTGAGTGCTACTACAGACTAGGATGCGGTAGAGAGAACGCTTGGTTGTGACCTTGCATTCCATAGTATGCCTCGTCAGTACGAGAGGATACTAATGGCCGTAGGATTACTGGGGACCCAAGATTCCTAAGGGATTGCTCGAGTAACTTCCAATGTGATTCATGTGATGACACTTTCCCGCTTGCATAGCAGGTTTCCTACGTGTCTTTGTGGTGCCTCTGGGTCTAGATGTCTATCTATGTTGAACCTTTGAGTTAGTATACTTTTAGGATTTCCCAGACTTAGAGAGTACTTGTGTTTTGTGTTTTGATACCTCGTTTGGGACTTGAGACTATCTCCTCAGCGCGATGGGAGTGGACCATCTAGGTTCCACGCTGTCGGGTGGTAGTGCTTTTACTTTTACCATTGAGATCCATCAGAGACACCGTGGCTGGAGTATTACTATTGGCTTATACCTTCATTCTGTTCATGGATTATTATGATGAATGGTTAGATTTTATGGTGGACGTTTTATCTTTTTACGATGGATGGATGTATCATGTATGGTATATAATTTCATTTATTTTACTGTACTTTGTATCATGGAATTGAGGATGATGTATCTTTATCTTTATATATGTATATTCTTTTAAGCCTTTCATACCCTGTGACATGTACAGTGGATGATTGAGCATTCCGAATTAATTTTCCAAGAGGCATTCAGAACAAATGTATATTATGGACATTGGACTTTCTAATTATTCTTTCATATGCATGTGGTAGTTGTTAGATGTAGAATTAATTAAATTTAAATATGACTCCACGTCTTGGGATCCTTAAGGAATGTAACTTGTGATGTATGTTTGTTGATGATTACATGTTATTGCTTCCGCTACTATGTGTTTGATGTGTATGTTATACATTCTTACTTTTAAAAAAAAAAATGTTTAGTAAACTTAGTAAAACTTTAGGTTAATTCTTTTGGGTCCCTTGGCAGGGCGTTACATGGGCTACAAAATCTAGAACATTAGTAAAGTAGTTCAAATTGGCAACTGTAATCTTATAGAATTGAGAGTGCATTTTACTTGTAAGCTTTAACAACATAATCATCTACAACACAATGGAAAACATACTTTGAAGCTTAAAGCTCCTGTGCGTAAGGATGTTGTATGAAGTAGAATGCCTTAGGTTCTTGAGCTTCTTGTTTTCAATAAAATGCAGATGAGTGATTGTGTTGTTCAAGGCAATTCTAACAAGTAAATGCATCACAAAAGCATCCAGATGACCCATAAGTTTGGAGTATATTTGAAGCAAGAGTATTTGACAGGCCAAAGAATTCAAGGCATATGACCTACATTAACTTAAACAGAATTCCATCAACAACTGTTATTATTTTATCAATTGCATATCCCATTACTGATAATACAAATGTTGTCCAATAGCTTCAGGTTTAAATAAGTGGAGACCAAACGCAACTTGCAACCAATAGTTTGGTACTTTTATAGCCCTCAAGGTACTAATTTTACTTATTCAACACTCTTCAAGCAACTAGAAAAAGGTGATAAAAACAAATTTTCATAAATGTTTGTAACTACACTAAATGTGGTGTGGACGACACACCACAAGGCTTTATTCTTACTGGTAATTTCAACACAAAGTTAGCAACAAAATTATAAAATGAGAAGTCATGTAGAGATTAAATGTTGCATGTGAAACCAACAGCTAGAGATAGCAACAGACGGTTACATCACCTAAATAATAATATACATTCTAGCCCATCTATTTGGGATGAGTAAATATAAGTGTGCTCTTTTACCAACATATTATAGGGAGAAATAGTCAAGGGTCATGAGCCCAAAAATGTTGGAAGTGCAGATGAGAAGTCATGAGGAAAAGGTATACAAGACAAAACTGAAAGTCTACCTCTCTGCCTATCTCCATGTCTCTCTATGTGTGGGTGTATATATATATATATATATATATATATATATATATATATATATATATATATATATGTATATATAGATATATAGATATGTATATATATATATATATATGTATATATATATATATATGTATGTATGTATGTATGTATGTATGTATGGTGTGTGTATGCATGTGTTTGTGTGTATGTAGGCTTCTATAGACATAATTTAAGCATTGATATGCTACTTCATTTTTCATCAACTTGTAGAAATATATTACAAAATATACCACATTACAAAATATAGCAAAACAAGGTTTTACTAGTTCTAGTGGGCATAGACGAGGATGTTTGCATGGTCCTTGTTGCCGACAATGCACCAGGAAATAATGGACCACCAACTAAAGGAGGAGTCTACACTTCATCATGAGCTGAAGAATAGAATATTGTTAGCAAATACATTTGCAATGGATAAATATCAAATGGGATACTAGCTAGAAATGTCCACAAAAAAAAGGTAAGTGTTATAATGTTGATCAAAACAAACAAAGTGTTACTTACACGAAGGTTGTGCGCAACAACCCTCACCATGTTCACCATGTAATGTCACAACTGGTACATATGTCTATACAAGAACACATAAAATTAGAGATCATGATCCATAAGATACTATAAAATATTAATATCTATTGAACTTATATTACTGCTTTAGTCAAATTACTGCTTACCTTCAAAGATTGGATTCTATGGTCCAATTCTATTCTTAGTGCCTCTTTCTCCTCACTTTTGTCACCCTCAATGAGAATGTTAACAAGTTCATCAAGGTATCTTTGCACTATTTTTTGGGTGATGAACATAGGGTTAGTACTAAGGGCGATGTCACGTAGATATGACGCCCGTATTTTAGATCACATTTGATCAGAAATCATTCTAGCTTTTTCCTATCATTTGTAACATCAAATATCAGTAAAATTTCATCAAAATAACTCCAAAGCCATAAATAAAAGAACATAATAATACAACATTTATTCCTATATTAACATTAAAATTTACAATAATTAATGTTTACCTCTATTGAAGGTGTCTAAGATGGTGCATCCATATTGCCCTATGAAAAAAATTAGTAAGTCTTAGAAATCAACAGTGAAATTAAATTAATAGACTTACCAAAAAAAATATTAATAATAAAGTAGATTGTATATGTAAATCATTTTTCTTAAGTTAAAAATTTAGTATAACTAATTTTTATATCTAAAAAAATATTTGACATGTTCTACTTAATGTTTATATGTGCACATATGGTTTGGAAAGAAAATTTGAAATTGATCCTACTTGGACATTTCATTGATCATCATGATCTTCATCCATGTCATCATCATCATCATCATCATCATCATCATCACCATCATCGTACTTGTCACTTTGATCGTCATCATCACCACCACCATCTTCATCGCCATCATCATCATCTTCATCACCATCATCATCATGACCATCATCACCATGATCATCACCATCTTCATCACCATGATCATGATTGTCATCAGCATCATCATCATCATCATTATCACCAGTATCATCAGCATGACCAAAATCATCACCATCTTCTTCTTCTTCATCACTGGGTAACTGTCATTCCTGATAATCATTTACTTCCTCTTGTGCTTCTTCAATATCTTCTTCTTTGATCACATTATACTTTACCAGCCTTCCTCTTGGGTCATGTCTAACAACAAATGACCAACCTGGTTTGTGTGGAACACCAAAGTAAAACACTTGCTTGCATTGGCTTGGAAGAACATAGGGTTCATCTCCGACTAGCTCAAATGACCTTGTATTAATCATAGTAAATCCACTATCGTGTTTAATAATAGTCCTATCAGGATCATTTTGATTCAGTCGTAACATGAACCATTTGACAAAAAAAAGAACTATTTTGAATGAATTAAAGTCACACTCAAGTATATCATCCAAAATGCCATAGTATCAATTTTCAAATTGTTGAGGACGTATGTCAATTCTAGATGAAATATTGGTGACCACGAAGATAGTACTTATCCTAGAATCACACATTTTCTTCTTTTCATCTATCTTTTTTGTGCAGAATTTATAGCCATGGTAGTACATAGCTTTGTGGTGTTTGACCTGCAATTATTCAAACATGTCAAGAATCTTCCCATCGATCTATGAGTTGATATTAAACTTATGTCTCATGATTGGTAATCTTATGCGTACCTTTGTATCTCTTAAGCCATATATTAGATCAAGTACCATTGGCATAACATTGGGATCTCCATTACGATGAGCCTCTTTAACCAACGATGCAACACCATCCCATGTTAATGAGCAACCATTTTAATGAGCAACCCTTTAGTTACTCCCCTTTGAATTTTTCATTAGAGTTGGGATCCCAAATGCGATCTACATGGATATTTGTTGCAAACATTGGAAGATATTCACTAATGTACACCATGGTCTAATATATCATATATCCCTCTATCATAGAACCCTCAGGACGTGCTCTTTGTCAAACCAAACCCTTAATAAATTTCAAGTGCCTCTCAACCATTCACATTGATCTAGCTTGTATAGGTCCACACAATTCAATCTCCTCAACTTGATGTATGAGGTAGTGTTCTTGAGCATTGAAAAATGTTGGAGGTAAACACTTTTGCATTTCACACATAAGCTATGGAATTTTTCTCTTCCAATATTTTACATCTTTTTTATCAATTTCTTTAGATTATAACCACCTAAAAGAGATTCAACATGCAAAAGCACGTAAACGAGATTTCAAATAAAATTATACAATAGATTTCAGATAAAAAGCTACAAATCTAAGAAAAAACATTCTAACCTCATATATTTTCCAAGATCATATATAACTTGTTTAATATTGTTGTCAAATTGTTGTGGAAGAGATAGAGGTAGGATGAACTTGTCATGCCCAGACTACGAGGGCAAAACCCACACACAAAATTTTTTTTTTAATAATAATTAATAATTAAACATGCTCTAAGTTTGAAAAGATTGATTACAGTTTAAGAAAAGTTTCTCTACAACATCCCTGGTTTAAAAACTTTTGTGGAGGAATACGTCGTCAGGATTCTGAAGTACATTGTTATTAGGTTGATATAAATGTTTACTGATTTGTTATTACATTGCTTAAACAATCATGTGAAAATTATTTTAATAACAATCTAAAGAAGATTGGGTTTAGATTATTCAAATAACTTAAGCTATTAGGACACTAATTTAAACAAATTTTCAAAGGTACTATTAATACCAACACTTCTTAAATCTCCAACTTAGCTTAATTTTCAACAAAAATTTAATCAAATATAAATTAAATCTAAACTAAATTTAATAATAATTTCATATCAAACTAATTTATCTTAAACTAACTAACTAAATCTATAGTTGATCTAATCATTCATAAAAGAACGTCCAATCTTTTAAATAGAAATTCACTTTACAAATTAAATAAAATTTAAAACTATCTAATATTAATCAAGAAATATAAATGATCTTTAAACAAAATAACTATAACAAGTTCACAATTTTAAACTTAATTTAAATTAAATACTAAAACCACTTATCAAAACAAAACTTAATAATATTAAAACTAATAAACAAATTAACAATACATTTTAAAAAAACATAAATTAAACCTAACTAACTACCAACTACTTACCCTAAGACACCTAGTCTACCCCTTATCACCCACATGGCCACTAGTCAGGTCGATTTGACCTCTCCCTACACCTCTTCCTAGGCCCCACGCAAAACCAAGCCTTCTCATCAAAGAAAAGGTACGTAGGAGCATGGAGGAGGTGAAGACTTTGGTTTTTTTTTTTTAAACATACACCAACTTGCAACTTTTAAAACAAAACCCAAAAGCTAAGTCAACCTCCAAATTTATGTCATGTCATGACATAGCTCTCTCCACACATCATCCCACGTAGCCCAAGGTTGAGGAAACGCAACCCAAGAGGTGGGCACGTGAACAGAGACAAGAAAGGGAGTTTAACAAAAAGGAGATGACCACCACAATTTATCTACCAACATAACTGTCACCTTCCCAAGCTAGCCGCTAGAAATGGAGGAGGATGGGGATGGGACAAGGTGGCAGGATGACATCACCCTCCCATCAACCATTTTACTTAAGACAAGAAAAAATACCCTTTTTAAAACAAGTTTAAACTAACGTCCAAAGAAGGTGATCATGCAATAAAGACAATAAAGTTTATTAGGTGAAATTGATTGGAAAGGAGGCAATAAAGTATATGGATATTAACTTCTTCTTCTTTTTTTAAATATATATATATTATTCAATTTTATGCACCAAGGAGATTTTCATAAGATTTCTTTTATTTCTTTATTCTCTTAGAAAGGAATCTATTCAAGAATATGCTCTGTGGTCTTGGAAGGAATGAAATTTTCTCCTCATATATTTTCCAGAGAGTTTTTACTCCTGGGAGTGCATATTTTTTTTTGAAGCAAAATTTTAACAAGGCATGGTCATGTTATTTTATGCATTTCATTTATGCTACTAAGGATTAATCAAATCTATTATTAACATTTTTCCTTTATACAAGCATGCCAATGCAAGGGAGTACATTAGGTATAGTCTCTCAGTCTCTTATTTAAACATGTATGTTTTATATAAATTATTCAAGGACATGGTATGAGTTCTAAATTCTAATTATTATTATTATTTTTTATTTCAAGAATACAACCTCTCAGTCCAATTGATCATATTTGAAGAACTTAGGAGGTGAATGATACTATACACATAATTTAAAAAGGTGGTGGATTATTCTAATTCTAATTTGATTATAACCACCATGAAATTTATCAAGAAATTAAATATCTTTGAGTTCGTAATATAGGGTTTGCTCTTGATTTGATCTCATCATAATACTTATACATCATATTTGAAACTCACTATATCAATTCAACTCTTCATTATCATAATTAAAACTTGAACATTCATAATTCAAGACATTATCTACCAACAATTTTCTCACAAACATAAGCCAAATTTTTAAATTCACAAGGAAACATTGCAAGGATAATTTCATAAATCTTTTTTTTTTTTTCTATTATGCATCCTAGTTCAAGGCCCCATCGAGAAAGAACTAGTAAGAAAACCCGGTATCGTTTCCATTTACAATAAGGTTTAAAATACAATTTACAATAGGATCTCAATCCCAAATTTCAACAATCAAATCAAATTTTTCCTCATGATCAAAATCAAGGAATTTGTAATGTTTTCTTAATCTCTTTTCAAGAACCATGGAGAAAACCAATAACTGATCGGGTGACAACCAAGCAGAACCAAAAGAAAATCAAACATGCATAATCATACATGGTTTACACAATAGGATTCACAATAAATCAAGACTAGGGAAAGGTGGATTCTTCCAACAGGAGAAGTCAAGCACAACACCAATTCAGATGCCCAATCGGGGCTAATAACTAAGAACTTTCGTTCTTCCATTTAAACATGCCATACTCATACCAGGTTTGTGTTGATAGGTAGGGGCCCATAACACCCTACCCTTTATCCCTCTTCTCATCCTAAGAAGAGACTCTACACTGGTTGGATTCCAACTAAACAGACCTTTCCCAAAATTGGTCACTTCTACCCTCTCCAAGGGTGAGTAATACCAAAACACCCATGCAAGAAAAACTCAAAATTGCAAACATAAACAAGAAAGGAAAAACAACCAAAATAACATGGTTATCAAATCTTCCCAACATACCCACATCCATACAAACAGTGAAACAACACAAGGTAGCATGAACATGAAACAAACCATAAAAACTGAATAGGGGAGATGAGAATTTCCTACCTTCACAAAGAGGTAATGGCAATGGACAAGTTTGAGTAGAGTATCCCTTTCCTTCCTTCAACCTTCAAGCATTCCTCTCTAAATGTAGAGATTGGGTAACAACCAACTAGTCCAAGGAAGGCCTCTAAATAAGCCTCCAACTCAACCACCCAAAAGGAGCAATAACTATCTCCACCTACTAACAAATTTAGAAACTCCTAACTCAACCTACACCATGGTTAAACCCTCAGTGGAGATGAGGTGAGGTAACTCAAGATAACCACTTGCAGTTTTCGCACAAAGGTAAAATGAGACTTTTTGAGTGATCTCCAAAGTCAACAAAAGGTGCTTAGGGGTTGGAAAAGACCCCTAACCCATACCCATACCCCTTGGGTATAATTATTCCATGTTTTAAAGCCTTAGGAATAGGTTTAGAGCCAAGCAAAAGCTAAGAATAAAATTAGGACCAACTAGCAACTCTAACAAAGCAAATTAAGCACTAATCCGGATTAAGGGATGACTAACCTTGATTAAGAACCAATTAGCAAACTGACACTAACTTAAACCAACTTGGTCCAAAAGTTAAACAATTAACCCTAAACAGCACACCGAAGCACATAAACATTTTACGAGTGTCAAGCGACACTGAAAGAACATAATTACGAACATTAACATTCACTGAACAAGGAAGATGCATACATACATCTCACAATACAAATATGTGAATTACGAACAACAAGGTTTTCAAATTTAGCACATAGAGATCAGTTATGTTCCTCCGTAGGGTTTCTCGGCTAAAATATCTGCACACTCATTACACACATCAGTAGTCCCATAAAATCACATGTACATAAATGTATATGTATTAGAAATTTACATAAATTAAAACATACATCAATAAAGGTTTCTTCATCCTACATAATTCTTAACCATTTAAAATATCTTAAATCAAAATCTCAATCCTACATTTACTGATTTCATCAACATACATATACATGAAACACTAAATGACAATCATCAAATATATCTGAAAATAACATCACACAACATGAAATATTAAAATATGTTCTAAGCATCAGATAATGTCTCAACATCTCGAGTCGTGAATATCAAAAAAAATAATAGTAATGCATCACTATGCTACGATGGGTCGGGGCGAGGCCTCACAGAACTACAATCATTAAAAAATGATCATTTCAATATATTATTAAATAATGCAATTGGTAGTACATTCAATCTTACAAATATACTGTAAATAGAGAATATGACTTACCTTGACGAAGGTATATCAATCATGTGTTTTTAGCCCTGGCCCAAAATCACCTTTCTTTGATAGAAAAGTGCTTATATTTGCAGCAAATCCTATTGAAAATTTTGCTTTTTTTATGATTTTTTTTAATGCATCACTTTGTTGCTTCATTAATAACCAAGGAAGGGAACTTGTATTTATGTGGTCTCCATTGCTATTTGATTCAATGAAAGCTTTTAGTGTATGATTAGATTCATGAATGTCAATACAAATTTTGGCAATTTGTTCTCTCTCACACCTTCCATCCAAAATTTTCTATAGTGTCTCTGTTACATTCTTTCCAATATGCATAGTATCAAACAAATGCGCGATTGGAAGACCATTGTAGTATGGTAACCTACTAAATTGAGTAGGAAAACTTTTCATTCCTCTAGGAAGTTGGTCATTGATTTTTTGAAAACCTTCATGAGCATCAATTACAGCATTAGTAAATATAAGACAATATCAAAATACAAATTTTAAACTTCGGATGACAAATTGGACATTACCTCGATGATTTAGTCGATCGTATTCCAACTTCCATAAATGAGGTTTCATTCTTTGTGGCCTTGATGATGTCTCTTCTTTCCCATTGAAAAGATTTTTTTTGGCAATTTGATACCTATAATTATTGTGGAGAAAGTGTCTAAACTCATCAAACACCTACTTTCCTAAACTTCTTGAATAATGAGATTTCATCTTCGAACCACAAATTGGACATGCAAATTTTCCCTTTGTCTGAAGACCTAAAAGATCATGTATAATTGGATCATGTACAATTATCATGCACAACTTAAGCATTCAATAGTAATGTGTAAGTACTATAATAGACCAAAAATGTGACCTTAACAATATAACATACTGCAAAAATGAGTTAGCCCAGGGGCATCATGTATTGTCCATACAAGCATTGCATGGAATTCAAATTGTCAATGTCCTATTAGTCTAGAAATGTCATACATAGTGATACCATTCCATAACTTCAACAACTCATGAATTAGGGGCTCAATATACACATTCATATCTTTAACTTGGTATTTACCTAGCAATTGAATGAACATAAGTATTATGACCATTTTCATGCACTATTTATAAATTAATTTAGATAACTATAAAATGAAAAAATACCTAGCACAATCATTGACAGCATTATGTGCTCCCACTTTATGGACATCCAAGGAGGAATGTTATTTTTAATAACAAAAATAGGCCACATTGAGTAAACAGATCTCATATCTCCATATGGATTGACACCGTCTGCTGCCAATGAAAGCTTCAGATTATGAGGTTCTTTTTTAAAGTGTGACCATGTTTCTTCTATCTCTTTAAATGCAAAACCATCGGCAGGAATTCACATAATGTCATCCTGACTTCTATTGCATGCATGGTAATCCATAAATTGTTCCAAGCTAGCGCACCTAAATAACCGTTGAAGACGTGGAATAATGGGAGTGTACCAAAGAACCTTGTGAGGCACTTTTTTTATTATTTGATTTGACCGATATCTACTAATATGACAATCAAGGCATTCTGTTGCAAACTCATGTTGTTTATGATATACAATGTGATCATTGGGACATGCATGTATTGTTTGACACTTCATTCCAATATAATCCATAATGTTAGATAATTCTTAGTACGAACAAGGCAAAATGTTTGATGGTGGTAAGAAAAACTCACTAATCAACCTACAACAACAAATATGCATTGTTAATATAATGAATAGTAATTGTATGCTAACATTGAAAATGACAAAAATGACATACCTTAGCATACGTGACATTGCTACATTGGATATACCATTCATAACCTTTAAGTTCACCAACAACACTATAGTTGAGAGTAGAGTTGTTTGGGAGCCTTCGTATAAGGGCTCATGTGCCTTCTCAAGTAAAGGTATATCAAGACCATCTTCATCATCATTATCAGATTTGCTAGTACCATCATTGTGAGCCTCTTTATCACCTACCCCAATACCATCTTCTTCAATCATGTCCTCTGGCACATTATCATCTTCTTCCATGGGAGTGTTATCCTCAGCTTCAATATTCACACCTCCATGTTCCTCCAGTACGAAATCCACATTCAACAATGGACAAAAATCGTGGACCCCTTCAACATGACCATGTTGCCTATAATGACTCTTGGCTGTTGTGATTAGAATTCTTCGATTCTTTAAGCCCTTACACTTTTTGCAAGGACAATAACATTTATCAGGTTTTCTTTGAAACTGAGCCCACAATGTAGCCATTGTCTCATTATTTTGTTCTGGGTTCATATTGTCAGGCGTGGTCTTTCTTCACAGGAAAATATATTTGCAAATAAATTGGACATGTTGTAGTTAATGTTTATATCTACACATATGGAAATTGTTGATTAATGTTTTCAAATGTAACTAAAATGATCCTATAATTTCTAGAAGGCCTAGATGTTTGCAAAATGTGGATTTATAGACAATGTATCTTAGTTATTTACAAAATGCCTTAAAGAGATGTCACAAGGCGAAAGTTACATAGGTGCTAATAGCAGCATGCCATGACTAATCCTAATAGCAATGACTAATGTGATTAATGCATCAACTAATGAAGATGACTAAAAGATTGAAACATATTAATGCAATCTTTAATCAAGAACATGTGAGCTCAAAAGATGGGTAAATTTCAAAAACTCGTGAGCCTAAGATCATTACAATTTCAGCCATGAAATAATTGCAATTGAAATTTGTTGAAAAATAGGCCTGAGTGGGTTGGCCTAAAGGTCAAAAGAAGAATTCAGATTTCACTTAATTACAAATCAATTAGCTTATGCAAGTTTGGCCTCATGGTGGTTGTACAATTTTAAAAGACTTAATCCTTAGACCATTTGGGCCTAACATCAAGGGACATGAATTTAGGACCCAAACGTCGATAAAGGTTGGATGTTGAAACTCTTTGGAACATCCAAAACAATTCCATAAGCATATAAGAAGAGTAGATTGGCAAGTTTCACCTTGGAGGATGATTTTGGAAAAGAAATTAGAGATCAAGATATCTAAACTCAAATGGATTTAGTGTTAAACTTAGAGTTTATAAAGGAATATTATATTTGGAGGGTTCAAATGCTTGTAGATCTGAGTTTAGAAATGCAGTATTTTGTTACATTCAACAAGGTAAGTGTTGATAAATATTTTGTGGGAATCCATAAATGAGAAAGGAGTTGTTAGATATATTATTTAAGGAGAAAATAGACTGGATGAATTTTGTGATTAAGTGTTCTAATTGAAATTCTCATTTTGTCTAGAAACCACAGAATGCAAATTGTATTTATAGAATAGATATTATAATCATAGAAATCATCTAAGTAGGATGTCTTCATTGGATTTTTCTTCTTAGCATTTTGATTTTAGATGAAACATGAAACCCAAATGTTTGACAAGTGGTGTTGTCTTGCAGTTTAAAGATGTCGAGAGCTAAAGGTGGAATGATTTCAAGGCAGGAAAGCAAGCTCCAATAATTCCTCTTTAGAATTACAGCCAGAGTCCTAAGCATTCCAATCCAAATGATTGTGTATCAATAATATTTAACACAAACTAATCCTAAGAACATTAAGTAAGTTAAGTTGAAACATATAAGAAAATGAATACATGTTCCTACAATCGAATAATGATTATCCAAGATTTAGTAGTTAAGAGTCCCTCAAGACTAAAATATAGATCAGCATAAACTTTGAACATGAAGGAGAAGATCTTCTGCTTGATTTTTACCATTACAACACAATAATGTTTTGTCATAGGAAAATGATTCTTATTCTGATTCACATTATATTTTTGTGTTGCTTTCATTGTATTTTTTCTTTAAATTTTTTTTCTAGAGACTATCCATAATTGTCCCAGATCACCATAGACTAGGACTTGTATAGATTTGCATTCTTCATTTCCAACCAGTCATATGAGAGAGGCTAAAGTTGGTGTCTTGAAGAGAGTGATCTTTTATCCCACAAAAAAGACCTAACCTTTCATCCATGTTAAGATATCCTTTAGATGGGAAATCATTAGACGTTTATCAAATATTACTTTATGGAAAAGATATAATGGAGCATGCTTCCTCTTGCTTATATTATGTAGGTTAACCCTCGATTTTATGCATTCAGGTGGATTACTCTGCTTTTCACACAAGAGTTTAGATTCCCTGATATTCTAAGGATTTGGGACTCACTTCTAAGAAATCCCTATGGGCCTATGGTATGTTTCTATCTTCCATTTGAAAGAGAGAATCTTCTATTAATCATTTACATAAAGTTTCAATCAAAGTTTTACAAAAGTTATAAGTTGTCAAATACCCAAAAAACTAAATAAAGTAAATATGTGCTCTATTAATTTTCTTGATAATGAAATGAAAGATACTGGCATATTGGAGAGCTTGAGTCGATGCTTCTGAGGTGCATCACATTTTTGCATAAAATTTTAGGCTATCTGGTGACTGGGCATTGCCTACTCTGTTACTGCAAGACATATTACTCCACATATGTTGTGCTATGCTAATGTGTGTAAGAAGCCGCTTGTTGGCTGGTGATTTTACATCAAATCTGAAGTTGCTTCAACATTATCCATTGATTGACATCAACCATCTCTTGCATGTGGTAGATGAACTAAAAACAAAATCTTAAAAGTTTTACACTATTCATATTTGATCATTCAAAATGTAGCAAAAACTGCTTGTCAATTTCAAATAGGTCCGAGATTCTTTTTGTAGAGATAATAGCCCAATCCAAAACAAAAATATGATCTAATAGAAAAATCATATGATTGTTTAATGAATAAACTTGTTTTAATCCAGTTATTTTGATATTTTGATATCCCTTGAAGGAAAATTAATTCCTCATTCCTTTTACCTAGAATTCCACTAGAAAAATTATATCATTGAGTACAAAGCCCTAATCATGTGGGTACATGTCATGATTCCTATAGAGATTAATTGTCTTCATATACATAGAAATTGTATGCTGATAGTGAATCCAATAACAACTTAAGGGGAACCAATCTAAGTTGTCTCGGTATATAGAATTACCATTGATCTTAATCAATTCTATTACTACACCATAGATAGTATTTCAAAGAGAGAAAATTGGTATGCGGATGCAAAGGCTAGTGTAGCCTCTTTGATCTGACCTGAAATCATCACCAATGCATATCAATTTGTGCTACAAGTGTTCAGATCTCATGTAGTATTAGAATTTCCAAGCCTTGGTGATCCCATTTGTGCACATGTAGACTCAAAAGAATGGTTTGTTGGCATCTATGGGCATCTGAAGAGAAAAAAATTCCCTGATAGAGTTGATGAAAATGCTTATATTAGGATAAGAAAACTCTTTGGTTACTATCTTGTCTCGTCAAATGTCTTGTATCGGAGATCCTATAATGGTCTCCTCCAATGATACTTAACCAAGGGTGAGATGCCACTCATTTTTTGAGAGGCTCATTCAGGCCACACTAGAGGACATATAGATGGTAAGGCCCTAGTTCAAAAGGTAATTCATGTTCAATACTATTATAAAATGATGGAGAAACACTCCTTTTCATTTATTAAGAGTACTCATAATGCCAACAACATAGAAATTTGATTGAAACTCTTGGACAGACTCACTAAGCTCAAAACTCTCTGTGGACCTTCTAGACATGGGGTTTAGATATAATTGGAAAAATATCTCTGCCACTATTTAAAGGCCATATTTTTATCATCACAACCTCATAGTATTTTAGTAAGTGGGTGGAAGGGGGCACATTAAGGTCTACCATCACTGAAATTATCTATCAATTCGTACTAGACAATATCTAATTTCATTTTGGTTTATCTTCCACTATTATCTCAAATAATGGGACATATTTTTTTAATGAGGTAAAATATTTACAGAAATATTTTGTGTCCTACATCACTTCTCTATACCTTATTATTTTCAATCCAACTATTAGGCAGAAGCTTCTCACAAGACCATTGAGAAAATATTGCAAACATTTGTAACTAAGAATGGGAGAGATTGGCATACCCAATTAACCTATGTTTTTTGGGCTTATTGCACTAGTGTCTCTATAGATACATGATCTACTCCTTATAGCCTAGTATACAGAGCCAATGCTATCATGCCCCTAAACTAGAGATACCATCATTATGTGTCTCCCTTAAAGGAGTGATCGGTGATGACACTAATAGTTTGAATTATTTGCATGAGTTAAAAATGTTGGATGAACATACTCTACGCCTTTGAGTTTATTAGAAAGCACTCTCATAACTTTAAGGTAGGTAATCTCATTCTTTACAAATCCAAATGAATGTAAATGTGTCACCTAGTCAAAGAAGGAAATTCAGCCCAACTGGTTGGGGCCATATGTTTTCACCTTTTTCTTATAGTTATGGAGCCTACAAGTTAGCCCCCATGGACAATACCCCTCTTAAGGAACCCATGAATATGGTTCATCGATAATGATGTTATGCCTAAATGTGTCATGTAGTATGAATCCAAGTGATCCCCATGATATATTGTCATCAACACGAGTGTTTATCTTTGTGGTAACAACCATGTTTGTGATATGTGTGTGCATGTATGGTGTCACTACAACTATAAAACATACAAAAAGAAAGCCAAGATAACAGAAGAATGGAATCTAAACTCCAAAAACCTATACAATACTAGAGTGCCTACAAAGTAACCTGGTTAATATTGCTACTAAACAAGAGTCTATAGCCCACTCGATATAGCCAATATCTTGTGATGGGAACCTAATCATACTAGCTATTTAGGTAGGGACCTAGGTCCCCAATTGAAAAGCCAAGTTGTCCAGAACACACCTATTGTTTATAGTCAGTAAGTTTCTATATCCTCTAATTAAGTGAATTTTTTGGCTTTTTAGACCCCAGTTCCAGGACTTTTGTAACAGTATTTGTTCTGATTCTAAGCAAAATGTGTATGTTGGATAACAAGAGTATCATAAATTTGGAAGTTTATCTTGATGGACAATTCACAAGAAGGAATTTGGTACATTTATATACTTTCTAGTGTCTTTTTAATATTGTCATCAGTTGAGACTATTATTTATATATCCTCTGGAGATGTAAGATTTCCATGCTTCTGGCTGCATGTACAAATAGGAAGTTTGAAACACTATTGAAGCATTTAGCACACACTACTATCAAATCAGCTAGGTGATAAGTACGCTACAGCTTTATTAAAACTTCATGGAAGATGTTTGGTATCATTCATTACTGATTCCAAATTATGTATTGAGGCAATAGTTAGAGTGTTTTAATTTTGACCTTTTCTAATAGCCTTGGGCTAATAGTTCTAATTGGTTGACTATCATGTTCATAATTCTGCCACATTCAATATGCTAGTTGAATCAAGACATTAATCCTTGACTGGAGTAATGGAGATATGGTGTATTCATATACTCATAACTATAGGCAAGTCATTTGGACTCTGGTGAAAAGTTGTAGAATGATTTAATCTAAATCATTGGTGAAGAGACAGATTGGACCTGAATATTGAAAGCAATCTTTAACCACTTTGTGCTATTTCCATATTGTTAGGAATCTTTTGATACACTTTGCTTTGAGTATCTCATGAATTGTTTTGAGATTTTTCTTAAGGTTGATCCTTCTAATGTTTTATACTGTGTCTAGTGAAAGGGGATGTTCTAGGGATAGGGACAAGACATCCTCCTTCCTGCCCCTGGGGGATGTATCCTGGGAATCCTCCTCATTGGGAAATCCCAAGGGGATGCAAGCCCATCCCCAACATCCCTATGCTATCTCAGAGATGTCTTAAAGTCCCCTACAGTAGCCAACTTTCAACATGGCAAAAAGGAAAACTTTAAAATTTTATCAAAAAAACCCATGTTCCCATACCCTCTTAAAGCTAAGCAGCAAAGGTTCTTGGTATTTCAAGGTTTGAGCTAGGAATCCCCATCAAAATTTTACTAAACATGCAAGCCTTTAAGGGTAAGCTCATGTTAGTGACCTCAAACCTCAAGTCTCAAGATCCCTAATAGGAGAAAATAATTCAAGTACTTTGGAACTCTTTGTCTAAGATTCTCGTTTCTATAATGATAAATTATTAGACATTTTAAGGGAATCCAAAAAAACACATTTCAAACCACAATTTCTAAAACCATACCTTTAAGCAAGCAATATTTTATAGTCCCTTACTCCAAAATCCTTGTTCAACGCGTATCAACCAAATTAGGCTTTGCTCCCAATCTATCTTCCTGCAGTTTTGTTTCAGAGAGGTTTCTAAAGTTGAGTAAACTAGTATTCATAGTCATTATTTGCAAGGAAGAAAAAAGATTAAAATACTCATCCTCTTCATTATTTGCGGCCAAAAAAGAAAGAATAAATTCCCATCCAAGGAACAAAAAAGAGTAAAAACCCAAATTATTCATGATCTATAAGAGAGGAAAAAGGTAAACATGCATCCAAATTATTGTTTATACTATTAAGGTGGCTTTCAACTCAAGAATGATATTGAGTTAACCAATTGGTTGTTATTGACAAATACCTCAAAAAATATTGACAAATAAATCTTTATTGTAGAATGACAAAGTATACTCTGGTTCTACAAAATGACAAATAAATCTTTATTATAGCTTACAAATATGATATTGCATAGTAGCTTGGGAACCCTCTGAATAAAAATAAACTATTTTAAAGAGTTGTAGAATATAGATTTACGAATAAACAACTCAATTTTAGTTCTATTAACTACAGTTTAAAAAAATTAAAATAGCATAAGAAATGTGAACTGCTACATGCTTGAACACTAAACCTATGGTGTAAAATGAAGATAACTATCAAAACTCTTACTCATTGCTAATGCATTGCCCTAGTTTATTAAAAATAAATAGCTTTTAAATACAAACTAATTGTAGATGGTTATCGTGCCAATGGTTTATATGTTTTAAATGATGTGTATACAGCAACTTCCCCTAATGAGACTAGTTACAAGTATCAATGGATAAAAAAGAATTTGTAACATGTAAAGTGCTATGCTCAATACTAAATTTGTTTTTATTATGATCTTAGAAGTGAGGAGAAATTAGGCTTCCACATTAATGGCTAGCAATCTTGGAAATTGAGTTTATTGCATTATATTAGCTTCCATACAGTGACCCTAGAATGTGTTGCTTGCAATTTCAATCTAGTGAAGCAGGGATCAAAGGTGTAAACTTACCATAGAGATAAAAGGAGCCTTAGAGAAAATAAGTTGTTGGTATGTAAAATTATTCATAGTCAGGCTCCTCTTGTTAAGGCAATGATCAACATTCCTCATCTCAAAATAAAATAGAGAGTGTAGACTCTGAAGGGAATTTTCTATTTGGATTCATCAAATGCCATTTTAACAAGATGTGCTCTGTGATTTCCAAATATTTGATAAGGAATCTATATAATGGATGAAATTCAGCTTATTAAAAAAATTTTGACCTAAGCATAAATCCATCTCGACTTCCATGTAAAGATGTATGTTAATTATTAAGCAATTGATTTGTTATGATTCCTTTGCCACTAATATTACCCGATACACAGAGACACACTAAAATCAAAATATCTAGATTAGAAATCTATGCTAAATAATGATGATTTTGATAACTAGTTGTATAGCCAAATTTTGCATTAGCTTTATATTTTGGACTTCAATTGAAGTTTTATTTACAATATTGGACTTCACTATTTCCTATAGATGTAGCAATATTGAAGTTTTGAGATAGAATACAATGTGCTTCAAAAGTTTAGGGACATGCAACTATAAAATATAGGGGTTTGAAGTCTACAAAATAGTAGATTAGATATTCAAAATGTGCTCTATAATTCTAATATACCTTCAATGCAAATGAAAATTGAACGAAAAACACATAATTCTGCCCAAATAAATTAGAGAAGGATAACTTATCAAAAAAATCAAACTGTTGAATAAAAAATATCTACACCAAAAATATCCAGCAGTGTATCTACAAAAATATTATTGCTATAATTTGACACATTTAAACCTAGAATATACTGACTCCAGTTGCATTCAAAATAGTGAAATGTTTCAATGGATCCTTGATCTTTTGGTGAAGTTGAAAATTGAAATCATCTATAACGTAAAAAAGAAAATAATAAGTGATTTCCTTCTTATGATAAGTTTGAAGTACTCACATTTATTTTAGTTATCTCTAAAATCATTTATTTTATGGAGATCTCCCTATGTTCAAATGATCTCATATGGAATGTGGGGATGCTAGCTAGTGGCCCTAAAATTCCATGGCATTAGATATTGAGCATCTGATCAAGGACCTCAACTACCTAAAGGGGGAAGACAGCTATCTAGAAGTTTATGTGACCAAGGAAAGCTATCTAAGAAATGGTTCGAGCATGCTTTCATCCTGGTAACTAATCTGGTCTGAGCATCCCATCCAATTTCTCAAAAATTTTGTTTCATATGAGCCAAACTTATTGCTTTTAACTTTGGAAGGGCAATTTAGCAGTAGTAGTTTTCCAACAGGGTTAGTTCACCAGTCATATGAGCGACTCTGCATAATGATCAAGTTAGGGGCGCCTAAAATTCTATAGGGCCCAGCCATTATTAACCCTAGCGCCGCCCCCACTAGAACTATAGGCTATGGTTGGGTAACTTTTACTATAGTGTGAGTGATGCAGATTTTTTATGAAAGCCCTGGCTAGGGCCATGATAGATAGTAGGGCAGGGCTCATATGATGGGTATTAAACATTAAATGATTAAGCATTATACGATTGAGAAAAGCCATTGGATTAAACTAAAATGTTTGTTATTCTAATGAAGAAAAGACGGGTAAGAACCCTTAATATTATGGAGGTTGCATCAGTGAAGCTCTCAAACCCCTATTTGCACTGAAGTCGTAAAATGTTTTTGGCATGTAATCCTCAAACCCTATCTCTGCACATAATCCTGGCACCACAAAATGCAATGAGGAAAAAATTTATCGCACAAGCTGTCTTCCGATCGCGTAAGAATGAAATTAGGGCAGCAAAGAGCTTTTAAGTTTTTTTGACATAGTGTAAGCCTATGTTGGTCAAAATTTTGACCAACACAGGCTTGTATTTATAGTGTAAGCCCGTGTTGGTCAAAATTTTGACCAACATAGCCTTGTATTTATAGTGTGAGCCCGTGTTGGTCAAAATTTTGACCAACATGGGCTTGTATTTAAAAAATATATATGTTTCCTTCCATATTTCAACCGATTTGACCCCATTTTATTAGATGGTCAAAAATTTTGGTCTAAAAATGGGGTCAAATGTACTAGTGTCAATACTTCACACAAGTACCAAGAAAATGCAAATACCAAGAAAAATCCCAGAGAGGAGGTTATTTGGCGTGGGGTGTAGAAAAACAAAATCTCACTCCCAAAATAACTTGGGTATTAACCAAAACCACTTCCAAAGTCACTTTTGTGAGGATTTGCGAAGAGACCAAGGAAGAACATCATACATGTGGGTGTTCCCTTCCCAAAAAAGTGCTCCCCTCAAAAAAATTAATTCGTGCTTCCACATGCAACTATTAATAAAGTTACAATCCCCTTTTTTATAAGAATAAAACACTTTTATAAACCAAAAAATATATACTTTTGATTTAAAATAATTATTATCTTGATTTGTGTGCCTAGGTCAAAATGGCCTAGATGTAAAAAAATTGCCTTAGATTTCAACAATGTCCAAACAGGACATATTTTATATGTACATAGGAGTTTTCAAACTCTCTAAGCTCAACGGTGATGTTCATTTTTGCTCAAAGTGCCTCAAAAATTAGTAACTCCCTAGATCCAATAAAAAAATCCTCTAAAAGCTCAAATCTAGAAACAATGCCAAATCTCTCAAGAACAAAATAGGGGCACGAAGATCTGGTGTTCAGATACCAAGTTGAAGTTGATTAAAGATCAACCCCACAACTCCCAAGAATCACCTGCATGCAAATGCCTATCACAACAAAAGAGAAGCAAAAGGCTATGGAGGCAGGAATTGCCAAATCCATAGATGAGACATTCTTGATGAGCAAAAAAGTAGATTGCTATAATCAAAAGTGAATTATAGTTTACAATGAGAGATCATCCTTATAAAGGAGATTGAAACCCTAAAAAGGTCTAACCTAAGTTGCATCATAATAATTAATAAAAAGAAATCAATTATTAGATGCCTGAAGTTTAGCTTAAGCTGCTAGAGTTAATTAGGAAATATCTAATTACTCTAACACCCCCCCTTAAGGTAAACTTTAGGCATCTAATAATTTATATATTTTATTAATTATTATGATGCAACCTAGGTTAGAACTATTTAGGGTTTTGATCTCTTTTATAAGTATGATCTCTCATTGTAAACTATAATTCACTTTTGATTATAGCAATCTACATTTTTGCTCATCAAGAATGTCTCATCTATGGCTCTAGCAATTCCTGCCTCCATAGCCTTTTGCTTCTCTCTTTTTGTGATAGGTGTTTGCATGCAGGTGATTCTTGGGAGCTATGGGGTTGATCTTTAATCAACTTCAACTTTAACATTCGCATAAACACACACACCATAAAACAAATTACAATTCTTAAGGGTCCCCTGATGTTGAATCACATTTAATTTTAATTAATAATAAATCTAACACATAAGAATTCCACAGCATGGAATAACTACAATTATGATTACAATTACAAGATGCCACTTGGCAATAAATAGAATGCACAATCATCCATTGTACAAGTCATAGGGTATGAGAGGCTGAAATAATATACATCATGAAATAGATTACATCATCTCATAAGATCTATGAAATAAAATACAATACAATATGGTTAGAGTATAACCATCCATCATAGAAATAAAAGATCAGATAGAAAGGAACATTTGCACAAACACATCCAGCAATGACATCCAATAGTCAGATCTCAATCCTATAAGAAAATGCACTACCACTCGACATCATGGAACCTAAATGGCTCACTCCCACTACACTAAGGAGATAAACTAAAGTCCCAAACAAGATAACAAACTCAAAAGTCAAAACCAACATCTAGGTTCAAGGAATCACTGAGCGCAAACTATCTCAAAGGGTACCAAGACAAAAACTTATCAACTAAACCCAAAGGCAACACAGACACATAGAAAATCTACTATGCAAGTGGGCAAGTGTCATCACATGAGCCAACACTAAAGTTACCCGATAGTCATTTAATACTCTAGCCCCCTAGTGTCTCTATGCAATGTTAGTATCCTTTCCTACAGACAAGGCATCCTAACAAGTCAGCTCTAAGGTTACCTTGGTAGTCTTTTAATACTCTAGCCCATGACTTTCTATGGTACCAATATCTTATTACTTTATTTTAAACCCATTTAATGAAATGTTATCACTTATTAAAATAACCTACAATGGGTTACTCGTCAGCCTCTTTAGGGCCTCAGCCTCCATTGGAAGCCACTTCCCAAAATGACATACAAAAAACCTACCATAAGCTCAACAAAAGAAAAAGATCTCAAATGACCATAAACCACACATCTATTCTTAAACAAGCAATTGGAATGTACTCAAAACATTACTGATCATAACCACAAATTTCACCAGTATGATCATCCTAACAAGATTGATCCAAAGTCAAGTACGCATAAACCAAATCCATGTCATAACATGACATCACCAAAAATAAATAATTTAATCACCTCAGTCTTATACAAGCAACTAGGAAGCAATCAAGGATAATTGATCAAAAAGGTTATATCAGGAAAGTCACACCATTCATCTTAGTTCTACACAAAAAATAGAAGGCACATCAAAATATTTGATCAAACTCATCATAGCACACACATGAAACATCACCATGGTCAAGTATAAAAGATCGTAATCAAAACATCATCATGACATCACAAAACAAAACTCCCAAGCCTCTAGTAAACATCTTGATTGGCCAAAGCTAAGTCAACCTTGAAACCCAACATCGATAAATCACACGTCATATAAAATACATACAATATAACTTTCTAAATACCTTAGGTTATGAAAACACAAAGGTTTAATTCCACTTATAGGGTTTCAATTTCTCTTTTTTGTTTTCAAACACAAAGATTTAATAACAACCAAGGTTTCAATTTTCTTTTCCAAGTATTACTATTTATAAAGTTTTCAATTTCACTACAAGATTTCAATTTTCATTTTTATGTTTAGGACACAAGAACAATAAATTCACAATGAGGTTTCAAATTAAAACATGCACAATTCTATAATGGAAATCAATTTTCTCAAACAAGAGTTTCAACCCAAAGACATTATGAAAATAGAAACACAATAGACACAGAGAAAACAAGAATTTGAAGAAATAAGTAACTACTGCACAAAAGCACAAGACCCTGCCTGGATATGATGCTAAAATAATGAATGCACAAACACACAAGAATCTTCCTTTTCCTTTGAAAACCCTCTTTTCAAAAATTGGCTCTTCCAAACCTGTGTGTGTAGAAATGAGTTCAAATCTCTTAATAAACAGTTTGACTCTACCTAGGGTTTCCGATTTTTGAACATGCAAAGGCCTTTCCTTAAAAATAAACTTTTATTATTTAATTCTTTCATGCACATTTAAAGAAATTTTTAATTAAAATATTCTTTAATGTTTTCTTTTCCTCCACTTTATTAATTAGTGCAAGCATTATTTAAAGCATAGTTTAGTATTTAAATTAATAAGAATAATTAAAGCTTGTTATTTAAATGCAACTCTAATTTAATATATATTAATTAAATAATCATAATAAAACAATATTAAATCTTCAATTTTTTAATATTTTAATTATATTTTTATCCAACTTCTTAATTAGACTTTTAAAATAAATATTTAAAACTAAAGTACATATTTAATTAATTTCTAATTAATTAAATAACATCATATTCTAATCTTTCTTTAACCAATTTTCTAAATTTAGAGCTCTAAAATTAGATTTCTAATTTTAGACTTTTTATCTGAAGCATAAATTTTATTATTTTTTAATTAATCAAATATTCATATATTTTAATATTTTCTTTTTAATCAAATAATATTTATTACTCAACTAATAATATTATTTAGAGTTTATTATTAAAAAAAACTCTTAAATAATTATTATTAAATTAAATAAATATAAATACGCTAAAATTAGTACTTTAATTTAATCTTTTAAATTTAATTATTTTATTTAATTAATTCCTCAATTAATTAAATATACTTAAATATTAAATTTTCATTAAATTAAATCATTAATTACTCTTTTAATTTGATTTAATTATAAGATAAAATTATCACAAACCCACAAGACTGAAAGCTCGACTAAAAGACAAAGCACATAATCAAACTCTAGGGTAAAAATCATGAATTCATATCACTTAATTTAGACGAGTAAATAACTCTGATACTTGTCCTACTTTCTAAGACAATTAGCTTAGGTTAGGATTTGGATTCAAGAATTATCTACTCACTTATACCACTAAGATACTATGATAGGATATGCTTATCTTGGCAATTTAGAGATGTCGATACCTAGTACCTGTAAGCTGCATAAAATCCATGCATGTACATACTCATATATTCTAAACTAAACAAGCAATGGCAAGAAGTGGTAAATCATGTAGATCTTGACTAGTAGGTAACTACGACTCCCCCCCTCAACCACATCAGGAATGTCAAACATAAAGAAAATGTACACGTACACCATACACATGCAAGTATGGGGTAAGTAACCATAGAACTACTTATAAATCATGTTCCTCTATCTAACATCATGAAATAACTGAAATCATTGTATGAACATACACATATCATCATCGAAATAATCATGAACATATGAAATAATTGAATAACTCAAGTAGCTCATCACATAATTCAACTGAGTATGAAATGACATATAATCAAATCTAGTAACCAAGTATTGATGATCATAAAACATGATCAGAAAATTGACCTAAAAGAATTCGACGATACAACAGAAAAGTCAAGTAGGGGTAGGCATTATATTTCATGTAAAGATATCATATTTTTCCATCATTAAATTATAGGAATGAATCATCTTCTTGAAACTATCTATGGTAATTGAGTTTCAAAGTTTTGGTAAATTTTTAGATGAATTGTGTTTTATACTTCATACATTTAGGATTTTTTTGTATCTCTTTATAGTTAGTTGTATTATTCAATTAAATTTCATGGATTGATTTTGCAAGACTTGCAAGATGTCGATCCAAAGTAAAATTGATCTATTTTTGGATCATACATTGAATTCTTAGTAAATTATATATTAGTTTATAGAACTCTTCATGATATTCAATTTCTTTGGTTAATAAAATTTGGGGACCCTTACTCTTGACATTTTGATTTGATTATCTAATCTAGGATGAATGACATCACCTCTATTGAAACTCTAAATCCACCTTGATTGATTTCTTTTTCCTAGATGGAGGAGGTGATTTGAAAATACAAGAAAACCTTAACGTTATTTGGTAGTCACAAGTCATGACTATGTAAGTTCTCAACCCTATGTAAAAATTATTGAGAGAAAAAAGAGAATGTATGCCTCTCTTTCTTATGATCACCACATGGTTTGTGTCATTAAAATCTCAACTCATTTTGTTTAAATTTTTGAGGAAGTAAAGATTCCCCTATTAGCATGGGATAAGTTTTGCAAATCTAAGGGTAAAAGGGGTGTTAGTTTGAGGGATTGGAAAAGGGTGAATAAAGCCTTGGGGTTTGGATTATTTACTCTCATCCCAATCATTTGTGGTTTATATTTTGAAGACTAAATATTTAGACTCATAGGAAGTTCAAAAAAATTTCCTTCATGAGGAGAAGGTGGTCCTTCAAGGGATCCCTAATTGTAAAAATCAATGTAGTCTCTAAATTTATCACCCCATGAGTAAAATATTCTTTCAGGGGAGAAGGTGGTTTGGTAGAATCTAGAACAAAAATGGTTCAAGGTAAACTTTGTTGGTGCAATGAAGCAGAATCAAGAGCATCTAGAGTTGGAGTAATTCTCAATGATAATTATTGAAATGTAGTTTCATTGGCAGCTAGAAGGGTTGAGGATGGAAAAAACAACACAATTGAAGCTAAGGAAACATTAATCAAGGTTTTCTTGGCTAAAATAATGGGATTAAGAAGGATCCATTTGGAAGGGGATTCATTGTTGATCACCCAAGCTATTTCAAAGTTTAATGTTAATGCCTGGCAAGTCCATAATTTTATAGAGGCAATTAATAAAGAGTTTGAGACTTTTGAAAACCATAAAATCTACCATATTTGTATACAATGTAATGTTGAAGAAGATAAACTTTCAAAGTAGGTTGTTAGTGCAAGAGGGTGGATGAATGCAACTTTGAAGAATCATATTTGAGTCAGTTATGTTCTCACTGAAATTAATAGTTAATAAGTCCTTAATATTTATTGCACATACATCATTTCCTTGTATTTTACATTCATAAATATTTATAAAAGAAAATTATTAATACTAGAAATTATTTAAACTACACAAAAATAAATTATAAATTAAATTAAATGCATAAATCAAATACATCATTTAAAAATATAAAGACATCAACATGTTGTAGTATTTTAAAGACATCAATAGGATTGTAGTGAGGTGCAACAAATTGCCACCTGTACACAAGATCCATCACTCTTCTATGCGTGTTTATTACTGTCACTTTATGTGGGACTCTCACTAGCCGCACTTTCCATGCAAGCATGACACCCCAGCTGCTGCCACTGTCGCCATGGATCGCCTAAAATAGATCTTCACCCATTCTCTTTCTCTCTAACAATTTTCCATTTGCGTCCACAATCACCACATCGAGGATGTTGTTGGTAGCAAGGCCGTATTTCCTTGATAGCAAACTCATTATTTAAATTTAAAAATTAGTCAGCTCAACTCTATTATGTTGTTTCCTTGAGTTGATTAAGTACACTTTTTTTTAAATGTGATGATATGTGTTAGTCTTTATAACATTTAGTTCACTTCTATCATCCAAAGATCTTATCCTCTATATTTTATTCACACAATTTTACATTAAATCCCTTTAATTGGTATTAAGCTTTCAATAAAATTGTAAATACTATTATCATTTAAATATTAAAAAAGAGTTTAGAAAGTGAATATAAGTTAGAAAAATAATAAAAAGAAGCTCTATATTTAGTAGGTTCAAATCTAGATGTAAAGAGAAAATCCAAAACCTAAACTTGGACTTGAAAATTTGATATCAAATAAAGTGCAAATTCAATAGGTAGTGTGTGTCACATTTACTTTCCACAAATGACTAGTCATGAGTTTATGTTTATTTATAGAATTAGGGTTACGGATAGGAAGGTTTGTATTAAGGTTAGTAATTAAGGTTATAGTTTAGCAATCACGATTATGGATTACCATTAAGAGTTGGGGTTAGGGTTTAACATCTAGTATTTAGCAATATGGGTAGGAATAGGTTAGGATATGGGTTCATATCATTGTTAGAATGATGTTTAAGGTTAGGATTTGTATTAAGGGTTATCACTTAGAATAAGGGTATAGTGTTAGGATTATGATTTTAAAAACCATACTTTATCATTTAAGATTAATACTAACAATAACCATAATTTTAACCTTAATTTGAGTACCATATAATCATAATTTAAAATTTATATTTGCTATTATACATATTTAAATAAAATATTATTTACTACTTTTACTTTATAAGATAGAACATCATTTTATTTTCAAAATAAAAATAAATAAATAATTAATATACATTTCAAAAGAAATTACTATTCTATTTTTATTTTTGATATACAAGTCAAAAATATTCTATAAATTGTCAATGGGCCCTTGGTCTATTGGTGAAGTTAAATGGCTCACAAAGAGCCCACCAGGGATCAAATCTTGCTGAGTGTAAGGTCCGAAGACATCATAAGGGATGAGGTTAGGATTGTGGCCAGGGAAAATTTGGCAACATGGATGCTCCTTAGTCCTTGGCTCTTAGCTGAAGAGGTTTTAGGCACACATGGGCCTGTATCGGGTACTTAAAACTTGTTTTTGGATGACCTCCATCAAAAAGAATATTCTATAAATTAAACTTGATTCCATATTTAAAAAGAATTAAAAATGAGTCATCACATTTCTAAAATTAATTTAAAAATATAATTTTTTATTTTCAACAAAATCTTTCTAAATTTTAACTAAAATCTATGAAGATTTTGTAAAAATATTTCTCTAATAAATTCAAAATTAAGGATTTGAGCATAATAGAATATTTCCATATTTTAATTATTAAATATATTTATTAATGCATTTTAATTTTTTTGAAGTTATCAATGATTTCAAAGTAATTTTTAAAATCAAAATTGAGAATTCAATCAGATCTGTCTATATCTTTAATAATATTTAAGAAAATTTAAGTTTATCATTTTTTTAAAGAAATATTACTATTTTATTAGTCTTCTTTTTTTCAAATTATATATCAAGTAAAGTTGCATTCTTTTAATTTTTAAATGAAATATAAATTAATTTTTAAATTAATAATTGAAAAATAGAAAAATATAAACTTAATTTGTTTTTATTAAATATACATTTATGAAAAATTAAATCTAGAAGGATTTGGTTTTTTCGCTCTGCTAGGGTTTTCTTTCTTCATGCGAACTTTCAATTTTTTTTGCGTACGGCCTTTCGCTTGCACTCCCCTTCTGTCGGCACTTGTCATACCGCATTTACTGCGGGAGCTTTAGGTTAGGATATAATGGCTCCGGCCAGTGATGAACTAGTTGTTTCTGGTGTTCACGTTGCTGCTTCGAATTGCCATTGTGCCACCACCGAACAAACACCCGCGCAAGTTTGTCCCGAAGGTTTTCCATGAGGTAATCCCGATATTGTCCTTCCTTTGCAAGAATTTGATGCTGCATGTGACTGGTTAGAACAACATACCTTGATAGGGTATTTTGTTGGTAGGACTCCCCCTAAAGCTATGCTCAGAGAATGGGTCAATAAAAGCTGGACTCCTCATGGCGTCCGCCTTGACGCTATGCAAAACTTTACCAAAGGTTTTTTTTATTTCGCTTTGCTAACCTATCGCAAGCTGACGCAGTTTTTACGAACGGCCCTTGGTCTATGTGTTCCTCTCTGCTTGTTTTTTAGAAATGGTCCCGAGACTTCTCTGTCTCGGACGATAAAAAGCTTAGGGTTCCTGTTTGGGTCGAATTCCCAAGTCTACCCTTAACCCTACTGGCCTTTTATTGAGTCTATTGCCCAAGCCCTTGGCAAAGTTGTTACCAAGGAGCTAGAGAAATTTTTTAATGCTCGCCCTCAGCGGCTGTTTGCATTGAAGTTGATCTTTCTAAAGATCTCAAGGATTCTATGGAAATCCAGATTGGCACTCAAACCTTCACACAGAAGGTGCTTTACTTGAACCTACCTAACACCTATTATAGGTGTCAGTCTGTAGAACACAAGATCAAGGATTGCCCTTTGGCCATGCCTAGGGTCAAACCCCAGCCTAAAGCGACGCCTGTCAAGCAGGTCGAAGGAAAAAAAGAAGAATGGGTTACTGTTGGGTACAAAGGCAAGCCTGCCTTGAATCCTTTGGCCCCCAAGCCATCCTATGCGGCAATTACTATGATTCCTCCTGCTTCCACTGAAGTGTCAGTGCCTGCTAGCGTGGAGATGCTAGCGGCTTCTGTTGCACTTGTTTCAATTTTGTAGGTTTCAAACCCTGCTGGCTTGCAGGGGATTAAGGCAGCCGCCAGGACCTCATCCTTGGCTGGGGCTCATTCTCCTCTTACAGTTTCTTCCATAGTACCACCAGCAACAAGGCATTCTCGCAGTCCTCCTCGACGTGCAAAGATCTCAGGGGTCAAATGGCAGGCTGTAAGTCCAGAGGATTTCCCGTCTGACTTTCACCCAATTTTTACCTTTTTGCAGAATAGTTACTCCTCTCTCGAGGATGAGGATGATATGGAAGAGTTTTCATGAACTTCCTCTCTTGGAATGTTCGAGGTCTTACAAACCTCCCCAGAAAATTCTATGTCTGGGATACCCGTCATAGACTTGGGAATTTAGATTTTCTTTGCCTACAAGAAGTTAAGATTTCTGGTTTCATGCTTTCTGCTACATGCCACATCATTTGGCAAGATAGCATCATGTTTTCTTCTCAGCATGAAGTTGGTCGAGGTGGTGTAGTTACTCTCCTGTCGCCTCGCCTTCATTCTGCTATTATTTCACACGGTTCTGACCCCACACACCATATTATTTGGCTTTGGCTTTCCATTAACAATCATTCTTTTGGAGTCATTAATGTTTATGCCTCCAATGATGCTATGGAAAGGGCGCAAATGTGGGTTTGGCTTGCTGACAACCTGTCGCCAGCTACTTGGGTCCTGTGTGGGGACTTCAATATGGTTGAAGTGGCCTCTGACAAAGATGGCATTTTTCCTTTTCATTGGACAGCTGGGGAAAGAGAAGCATGGTTTTACATGCATCATAAATTGGGCCTCTTTGATCCCAATACTAGTCGTCGTCATGATAATGGGGCTTGGCACACTTGGTCCAATTTTTGAGCCGATCCTGACCGCATATTGAAATGTCTTGATCGTGCTATGATCTCGGCGCAATCTTTTTTTTATTTTTCTGAAGATCATGATCTACTTGTCATTCCCCTGACAGATGTGACATTGTCAGACCACTATCTCATTTATTTTGGCATTTTTTGGCAAACAACTATCCCCAAAGTGGTTAAGTCTCAATTCTTCCTCAACACTTCTATGCTATTGCATGCCTCCACCATCTCCCCCATACAACGTGTCTGGAATTTGGAACCACGTCCACATTCCCATCGAGGTTGGATTCAATGGTGGAATGATGCCATTACTAGAATGGCTCATTTTTTGTGCATCTACGGGCGTCAGCTGGCAATTTTCATAAAACAATTTTATGAAGCCAACACCCTTGCCCTCAAAAAAGCCTCTAAAGCGCTCACCTTCAACCCCTTTGATGTGGATCTTCAACTTCAGCTTGCCAAGCTTCGCCATGAAAAGTAAATTGCTGATAACTATGTTGCCCGAGGAGCTCAAATCAAAGCCTGTCTCCACTAGTTGGAGGTTGGTGACAAAGCCTCGAAGGAGTTCTTTCAGGCTCTCTGAGCTCGTCATACCAATATTGGGATTAAAAAGATAAAACAGGGAACTGATGTTCTTTCCAATCTGCCAGACATCTTGCAAGCTTTTGTTCTTCACTATGAGAACGGTTTTGCTTCGCAGGGCCATTCGGTTGCTTAGGAGGAGGCTCTCAAAAAGTGTATTACTGTTACTCCAAATCGCCTCGCGATTGAGCAACGCACTTTCTGTGAGCAACTTCTTTCCCTCCGAGACCTTAAAGAGGTATTTTACTCCATGGCAGATGACAAATCCCCTGGGTGTGATGGATTTCCCTGTGAATTTTACAAATATCTTTGGGAGCAAGTTGGTCCTGATCTGCACAAAGTCTATCTTGAAGCATACCATTCTAAAAGCTTAGGAGTGATCATAAATAAAGGCAATATTAAATTCATACCTAAAGCTGGTGATCCTGAGGAAATCTGTAACTGGAGGCCCATCACCCTCCTAAATGTGTCTTATAAGATCATTGCTAAGGCACTCTCTCTCAAAATCCGTCATATGCTTCCTCTAATTGTGCGGCCTGAACAAACTGGCTTCATCAAATCTAGGTATATTCTTGACAACATCATTGCTATCTGGGAAGGTATGGAATGGGCCCGTAAGTCCAAGCAGTAGGCTATCTTTTTAAAGATAGATTTTGCTAAAGCCTATGATCGCATTGAATGGCCTTTCATTTTGACTATGCTTCAGGCTCTGGGTTTTGGTCCCAATTTCCTTCAGTCCGTGTGATGCAGAGCCACACCTTGGAAAACTCAGGAGGAATCAGTCACTCAACTGAGTTGCTTCAAGGGGAATCTACAACTTTCAAGATCACACACTAAAATCCAACATCACAATGTATTAATTGAGTTTCTTCATACACATTAAAAATGCATATACTCTCTAAATCCATTCTATATACTTTTCCATCCACTTAATCCATTAAACAAAAGTTTTAAAACAAATTGCCTAGAAAATACATTCTTGCTGCCTCCTGGATAGACCTGCACTCATAAATGAATAACTTTTGAAAAAAAAAATATTTACTCAATCCAACCATTGAGATTTTGCATAACTAGGTTTCAAACAAGATATAAAAATTTGAGATAAATCTAACGGTTCAAACTTGAGATATTGACCACGCATCAAAGTACATTTTTCTGCAAAATATTTCTTCTTGTTGTCTCTAGATAGACCTGCACTCAGACATGAATAACTTTTGAACCAGATCAAAACTCTTCAATCGCTCTAGTGAAGATGGGCGTAATTAGGCCTATAACAAAATATCCAAAGCTCATCAAAATCCAACAGTGTATTTGGGAGATATTACAAATGCACTAAGACTGATTTCTGCAAACATACCGAATTCAACTCAAAAATAAAAACTTGTCTTCTTCCTCTGAATGGTTGTCTTCCTCTGCCTCTGTTATTATTTTCTTGTCTCCTTTTGATTTTCTCTTCCACCTTCAAAGCTAGCTGATAGCATTTAGCTACCGTGTTAGGATTTAGCAACTGCAACTCTTCTTGTATGTTCATCCTCAAACCATTTAGGTATCTTGCTACCTTGATACTCTCAGGTTCTGCAAATTTTGACCTTAGACTTAACTTCTGAAACTCTTCTGTATAAGTACAGACATCCATATCCCTTTGTCTGAGATTCTGCCTCTTCTGATGCAATTGTACCTCATAGTCTTCAGGGAGATCTACAACCTTCAGGATCACACACTAAAATCCAACATCACAATGTATTAATTGAGTTTCTTCATACACATTAAAAATGCATATACTCTCTAAATCCATTCTGTATACTTTTCCATCCACTTAATCCATTAAACAAAAGTTTTAAAACAAATTGCCTAGAAAATAGATTCTTGCTGCCTCCTGGATAGACCTGCACTCAGACATGAATAACTTTCGAACCAGATCAAAACTCTTCGATCGCTCTAGTGAAAATGGGCGTAATTAGGCCTATAACAACATATCCAAAGCTCATCAAAATCCAACAATGCATTTGGGAGATATTAAAAATGCACTGAGACTAATTTCTGCAAACATACCGAATTCAACCCAAAAATAAAAACTTGTCTTCTTCCTCTCTCTTCCTCTCTAAAAACTGACTCCCTAAATAAGGAATATAAAATGTCCCTATCCAAGAATAGGAGACTATTTCAAAAATTATGAATATTCCTGCTGCCAACTATCTGTCCTTTTTTAGGATATGATTAGATTCTTAAATCATTGCACACTACTAACTCCACTAAAACAAACACACATGGTCCTAAGTGGCTATATTTGGAGAGTTTATCATTTCACTCCTCCATTTATACCACCACATCATAGGACATTATTTTAAAACATAAAACTCTAAACTCACACACACAAACATTTCAAAATTTAGATTTTAAAATCAAAACTTTCTGATATTTGCTTTGTACCCTGCATTTTAGTCATATTGCAAGTTGTCTTCCTATCGCCACCAAACTTCCTATCGCAGACGTGCTCCTGCACCATACTCCAAAATTTTAAAAGTTTCCAAGTCCCTTGGAAACACCTACAAAACAAAGCATTAGAAAAACATATGTATCCCTTCATCTTGACTTTTGGTTTGTACTTTTCCTCCATTAGAAAACTTGGCCTTTCTTGAACTTGTATCATTTGAATTTTCTCTTTCGCTTTCATCTTTACCTTTGGTTTGTTTTCCATTGGTAAGATAAAAATTATTTGCTGCTCACTATGCATCCACTTCATCATATTCTGAATTTGTATGACTGCTACATACACTTGTAACTTCATCACATTCTGAATTTTTATTATTCCTACATACACTTGAATTTTTATTTTGAAATTTATGTCCCAAAAATAATTTGTTGCCTTGTCATAAATATATCCAGCCTCATCTTCTTTGTCCATAACATCATCTGATACCTCTTCTTTGGAAACTTCTTCATGTTGAGTCTCCATACTACCACCATTGCTTTGCCATTCTCCCATGATGGCTATAAACTCTTCCCATAAATCATATTCTTCTTCAGAACTTGCTGCTACACAATCTTTACCTCCATCCTCATGTCATTGCTCTTGATATTTCACTACATCATGCATTTTGAAGGCTTCATTATTTTCCTCCAAACTCTCTTTCATAGGAGTACCTTTCAGCATTGTACTCATCTCTATTTTCAAAGGACACATTATTGTTCCAACCATAACTTTATCACACTCAAATCCCATAGGACTTTCCTCTTTATTCTTCTCATCAACATTTACTTGCTGCAATTTATCTTCTTTTTGTTCTTTAGGTTCTTTCCCTTCCAAAGGACAACTTACATCTATCATTGTTGAGATTTTTGTACCAACTTCACATACATCTACACTCTTTATGGCTACCTTCTCTGTAGTTTCATTTGCCTCTACCAAAACTTCTTTCACTTCCTCTTTCACTTTATCATGCATTGGAAATGCTATCCTATCAATAAGACCTATACTTCTTGATTCCTTCCATGTTGTATCATCCTTCAATGGAAATAAAAGCATCTTCTTCCCATTCTTGTTGACGGTATATGTTTTTTCTCTACAATTATATATGGTTGACCTGTCATATTGCCATGCTCTTCCCAAAATCAAGTGACAATCTTTTAAAGGCATAATATCACATTCAATGGTATCAAAATATGGTCCAATGTTAAAAGAAACATATGAATTTTTGAAGACATCAATCCACTGTTCATCTCCTAATCCATAAGCTCTGTAAGGTAAATCATGAGGTACTCTTGGAAGATTCAATTTCTCAACCATTTCTACTGAGATAATATTTTCAAAGGAATCACTGTCAACTATAACTTTGCATACCTTATTCTTGCACTTGCACTTTGTTCAGAATATAGAATGTCTTTGGCTATAGCTTTGTCTTTTTTCTTCTTCTTCTTCCATTATGATGCAGAGCTACACTTTGGAAACCTGTCGTGGATACACTCAACTCGAAGGGTTGCTTCAAAGGCTCAAACTCATCAATCTGGAAACCTTCACAAAGGCTCTGATACCAAAAATGATGCAGAGCCACACCTTGGAAAACTTAGGAGGAATCAACCACTCAAATGAGTTGCTTCAAGGGGCACAACATCAATCAGCCGAGATCAAACTCAGACCATCGAAAACTTGCACAAAGACAAAATAAAAAAACATTCCATATCTCTCCAAATTCGATTCCCCTGCTACATAAAGTTATTCATGTCTGAGTAGCAGATCGGGAAATAAAATAAGAAATGTTTTATGTTTTCAATATTTAAATTTAATGTTTTCAATAAACATCCTACATGTGGTGGCATACCTAGAGTAGCAGTTCGATGAGCTCTCCAGATATAGCCACCTAGGACCAGGTATAGGTTTTTAAAATTAGAATAGTTTTAATTCGTAGATAATGATTGTCAGATTCCAATAATAGGTAGCAGGCAGTTTCGAATTCTTATCCTTTTCTTGGATAGAAGACGAAAAAATGTTTCTCATCCTTTTATTAGAAAAGGAGAGTCAGTTTTAAATAAGCCGGTTGGCTATGTAAGAGAGGCATTCGAATTTGGGTAATAGAGAAAGTTTCAGTTTTTTGCTTTAGAAAGGATATAGATAATTGACTATGGAGTTTGGCAGAAATTCGATGTTGGTCTCTCTTGTCAAAGTGCAAATATATTTTCTTTCAGGACATTCCGGGTTAAAGATCTTGGTGTGCAGGTGAAGATAAACTATGGAGATTATATATTCTGATTAATCCAATCTTGAGTTTGGTTCGAGTTCGATCCTGGCTGATTGATGTCGTGCCCCTTGAAGTAACTCAGTTGAGTGAGTATTCCTCCTGAGCTTTCCAAGGTGTGGCTTTGCATCACCATGGAGATGCTCTTTGGTGATGCTAATGCTTGCATCACCATCAATAATTCACAATTTGAAGCTTTTGGACTTTTTCATTCCATCAGACAAGGTTGTCCATTAGCTCTAGCGCTTTATATCCTTGCTGCTGAAGGTTTTGGTTATTTACTTGCTCACTCTGTGTCTTCAGGGCTGGTCCGTGGCATTTCCTTGCCTAATTCTTCCTCCCAATTAGTCAATGGTCATTTTGCTGATGATTCTTTTCTTACTCTTCTTGAAGATGAAGAAAACATCAAAAATGCTTTAAATTGTCTTGACACTTTTTGTCAAGCCTCTGGCTCTGTCATTCAATGGCATAAAATGCTCTGTTACCGACAGCCTTTTTTGCCAGCTCCACCTTGGCTCAGCCAATTCCAATGGAAATGAGTTACTCATGGAGAAATTTTCTTCTTTCTTGGCATTCCCTTTGCTTTCCAAGCTTCCCCTGTGGAACTTTGGAATGCTATGCTTACAAAGATTACCAAAAAGATTGATTATTGGATCACTAAGCCGCTTTCTCTTGCTGGTAAATTCCAGATTTGTTCTAAGATTTTGGTTGCCACCCATGTGTTTTATTCCTCTTGTTGGGCTCCCTCCAAAGCTTCCTATCTCAAATTAGAACGTTTTCTTAGAGATTTTCTTTGGGCCTCTGGTTCTGACCATCATGGTTTTCACAGAGTTGCTTGGGATTTCTGTTGTCTCCCAAGGGAATCTGGGGGTCTCAGCCTGCTTTCCACTCGAAAGTAGGGCCTTTCCCTCTGTGCTAAATGGATTATCAGAGTTATTTCTAGAGATGAAGCCTGGAAAATTCTTGTCAGGCATTGCATCTCTTTCGGCTTCCCTGCTAACAGACCGGCGTGGAAGGGAATTGGTTTTCAGACCCTTCTCACTATGCGTGAACTAGTGGTCATATAGGGCTCTTTCATTATAAAGAGAATCTGGAAAGCCTAGGAAGTTGTTAAACCTTGGCTTTGTTGGGCTGGTGATGAGTTTCGCAATGGGCTGTCCTTAAATTAGCAAAACATTTGGTGGTCTCCCTTGTTTGCCTTCTAGGGTAGTCCTCTTACCAAGACTCAAGGTGCCAGTGCTCTTCGTTTCTATAAACGTGGCATTCGCACTACGAAGGACATTTTTTCAAGAGTCACCATGAATTTTAGGTCTTGGGAGGATATGCAAGTTCAATACCGCCTTGTACGTGTTGATCGCCAGACTTATGAGCTTCTGTTGTCTTCCATCCCTGTGCACTTACTTCATAAAGTGGGGATTCAGTCTGTTCGACCTTGGTGGTATGATTGGAAGTGGTTTCCTGCCACTCAATTTACCAATTATAAGCCCAATATGGGATATACATGGCTTTCACCCCACCTTCTGATGGTGGACATGCTTAATCAACGGTGGCATTTGCATTCTTCGCTTTCTCAATGGAGAAAATGGTTTGACACCATTTGGAGTGCCATTACAGAACCTAAGATTGCTCACTTTGCTTGGTGCCTTGGGGTTCCTGATCCCAGATGCCCCTTCTGTGGCCAACCTAAGTCCTTTTTGCATATTTTTTGGTTTTGCAAGTGTGCTCAGAATTATTAGCACTGGATCCATGATTTTTTCAAGCCTTTCAGGCCCGAACCTTTTTCATGGCACATGATCCTACTAGGTGATTCCCCCAGACTTCCTCAAAAGTTTTCCTAGATTTTGCATACCTTCAGGATGGAAATTTTGTTTTCTCTATGGAAAGATAGAAATGTAGTTTTATTCACTCACAGTTTTTTGGATTTTAACATTGCAATGTACACTAAGCCATGCATTTGTAACAATGTCATTATGCAGATACAGGTGCAAGCTAAAAAAGATTCCCTGGAGGTTTCCCACTTATAGGAATTGTTAAACCACTGGGGCAATGCTCCTTGTACCATTTCCAGAGTGCCTCTGAATGCCTCAGCTTATGCCTCCTCATCTCGTGGTCGCTGTTCCAGACGCCAATCCTCTAGTCGCCATTCACATACGCCATGCTTCCAGGGTCCCTGCCACTACTATCCCAATGGTGGTCATGGCGGTTGGAGGCGTCACTCCGCTTCCCCACCACATGGTGGTTCTGGCTGGTCCTCGGCTCCCCCCCTGGGTGGGCTTATGGTCGGTCTCTGGCTCCTCCCCCTGGACGGGCACACTCTGGCAAGTTTCCCTGGCTGGCCTTGGCTATTTCTCCTCCGCGGCCAGACAAGAAGGATGCGGAGATTGCAACTACCCCAAATCCTGCAGATGCTACTGATGACTGGAGTGTTCCTAGTCCACCTCACAATCCCACTGATGCGTGGGAATTTCCTGATAAAGATGATCCTCCTCCCTCTGTTGGTACTGCCTTGGCAGCATGAGGTTGTTTTAAATGTGTCTTTTGATGAATAGTTTATAGTTGCTAGTTGTGGCCATGTTGTTTACTTTGGCTTCAGCCGATTGAACTCATTCGCGGGGTGATCTTGTATCCCCCAGCCCTTTTTTGTGAATTGTAATCTTAGTAAATTTTATTAATTGAAAAGGACTATTCATCAAAAAAAAATTAAATCCTCTTACTCTATTAAACATTTAAGGTGTCCTCATTGCAAGCTGTATAAAATTTTCAATTAAAAATATGACTTTTGTTATAAAATAGATTTTCTTTTTTAAGCATTGCTTTATGTTTTATTCATTTACTTCCATTTTTCTTTAAAATCTATTAGTAAAGCTTTTGATAAGTAGCTTGTAAAATAATTAAGAAAATAGTTTCTAAATTTTATAACTCAAGGACATCAACATAGAATTCAAAAAGATATGGATATCTTTGATTTCTTCATTCTTAACTAGAAATCATTATACCCCAACAATGTCAATATATACTAATAAGAGAAAAACACATTTTTATTATGTATATTTTGTTTTCTTTTTTTGTAATAAATAAAATTTAAATTGACTTTAAAATATAAATAAAATATTAATACTATTAGGTCCATATGAATGTATAAGAAAGAAATCCCCACATAATATGCATCAAGAGAATTGTAGGATACTAAGGAATACATGATATATTTCCCATCCCATATCCCTCCATTGTTTGATTACTGGGATCTCATCATAGGTTTGATAGATAAATTGCATTAGAAGAAATATGGACTTGAACTAAACATTAAAAGTCAATGAAAAGAGTTCTCAAAGAAATATATCCACAAAAAATGGATCAATTTCAAGCTCTAAAGTTTCATTGCAAACTACTGATTTATACCAAAAATATTGTTTAATAATCTATGAAATCTATGTTACATGCACAAAAAAGATATTTTACTAAGCTTTGTTAAATTATATTTTATCAAGGAAAACAATGAAAAAAAATTGAAATAGAACATAAATAAAATCATAAAATTTATTCCTTCTCTCTTGCAATCTTCATTTTGTATATTGTAATCATCATCTTGAATTGTTGTTTGGACCTGTGACTTGTAACCTATAACCTGTAAATAAATTCATAGTAAAAGAGAATTATAAATACATGACAACCTAAAAAGGTTATGCATGGAGAAGAAAAAACAAGTTAAATGGAAACATTTTGATACAACCAATCTATAGAGGGAAAAAAATAGAAACCAATAGTTAATTTCTTTAGTTTATGTGATACATAAATCAAAGAAAATCAAAGAAAATGAAAATAATTTGAAATAAGCATTAAAAAACTTTAAAAAATATTTTTCTAATTAGGGTTGACAATTTTCTGGCAACAAATTGTAAAATCTGAGAGCAAAGCTCCCACAAATAAGCCTGACAATTTTTGGCAATAAATTATAAAATTTGAGAGCAAAGCTCCCACAAATAAGCCTGTCGGCTTAATTATTGTGATTTTATGAATGATATTTTGATTTTTAAGCCGATAGGCTTATTGTGGGAGCTTTTGCTCCCAAAAATTACTATTTCACTAGACATGTTGTCAACCTTCCCGTTCTTTTAATTTTTTGATTAATTTCCAGATGATACAATAAAAAAACATTAAATTTAGAAATTTCTAAAACTAAAACTTAATTCTTTTCACAACTCTTTAGAAAGTTTCTAATTTTCCTTTTATTCTTCACTCTCAAATAATCCTGATGAATAGACTTGCAATTCTCTTGAAGCCCATTGACATATCTTTCTATTTACATGAAACTAAATCTTTGCATGGTGTTTTTTGTGGATAATAAGAGATGGAATCTGATGAATAAGGTGAGATTTTCTTTAAGCTTTTTTCAAGCCATCTGGGAATGATGCAAAGTATAGAAGAAAGCATTTTATTCTTTGAATCTTCTTTAATGGATTTCAAAGATTCCAATGAGCTTTTACTTAGCAAATTTGGTCCACTTTTTGAATATTTTCTCAAAAGAATCTAGCCCCTAGTTATATTATGTGGTATGCTACGCTTTTCAAATTCTTTTGATTCATTTTGGCTCACTTTTGCAAAAAAAAATGGTAGACATTTCTATAGTTGTAGTCTGTTAGCAAAGATTTGATTTTTCCCTTTTGAATTGAGTGCTTTTAAGGTTTGACAAATTAAGTGCGGATGATCATTCTCTTTTTGTGTGTTAGTTGTGATTTAAATCTAGTTGAATCATAACCTTTAATCAGTTGCATGGACTTTATTTATTTGTGATAGAAAGGTACAAATTCAAGATTTTGATATTTCTTGGATTTGCTGGACAAACGATTTTATAGGATGACAGGAAATTTGCAATTCGTAGTCAGCAAATTCATATTTTATAAGTTTCTTATAGAGGATTTAGGAAGGCTTTTGACATTCTTTTATTTTAGGCCTTAATAATTAAAGACTTATTTGTGCAAGTTGTAAAGATTTCTTAAATCAAAGGACTGGAGACATTTGTGATAAATCTTTGTATTTTTTTTTGAGTCTAAAGATTTCAAAACTCTTTCTTTGTAGTCTAAGAAATAAATTGAAAATTTTTTAGTATTCTTTAAAATGGAGAGGGCATGAGATTTCTTTTAATGGGGAATCTGCAAGCATATGGTACATGGTAGGTCACAGGTAATGTAGTTAACTGAGATGTCCACCATTAGTATGGGCATGCATGTTGTCAAAGCCTAATAAAGAGTATTTTCTCTTGCTACAAAAATAAGCCCCCGCGAAGGCAACAAGGTGAGTTCTTATAAAAAATTAACTTTATTAGTTTATTGTATTTAATTAAATGGAAAACCATATTTGTTTTGATAATTGGGATGGTAGCACTAATCCATAATCCAAAATCTGGTATAGAATTAACTTTATTAGTTTACCGTATTTAATTAATTGGAAAACCATATTTGTTTTGATAATTGGGATGGTAGCACTAATCCATAATCTTGGATTCTCTTTTGGTTCAATCTATTGATTGGCATGATTGGTATTTGTATTAGAGATCTTATTGTCAGCTATTACTTAAGATATAACTAGGGAGCTTTTTATCTTTAACAGAGAATTTTTTTTCAAAATCAATATCTATTTAGCTTCATCATTGGCTAAAGTAATCCCAAAATCAATGTCTATTTAGCTTCATAATTGGCTAAAGTAAAAAGGGTAAATTATTATCTTAATTAACAAAGTACCATTTTTAAAAAAATCATTTCAGAAATCTAAGTTATTCAAAAAAAAATTCTAAAATCAACTCATATTTTGAATGGAGGGTTAAAAGAAAAATTTGTGTTAGTCAAGATTGGTTCTAAATTTGATTTTGTATCTTTTGAAGTCAAGAATTAAAAAAATTTAAGGCTATTCAAGATCTTTATGAAATTGATTATGTATACTATTCAATCTTAAGTTATAAAATATATCAATTATAATACCTTTCAATGGAAGGTTAAAGCAATATTTACGTTAGTCAAGATTGACTCTAAATTTGATTGTGTATGTCTTCAAATCAAGGATTAAGAAAAAAATTAGGCTATTCAAGATCTTTACGATATTGGTTATGTATACTTTTCAATCCAAAGTTATAAAGATCTAAGTTATTTAAGATTGTTTGTTTGTGAAATTGATATTGATTATGTATACTCATGAATCTAGAATTAGAAAAAAATAGATTGTTTAAGATTTGTTTCTAAAATGAATTGTATATACTTTTAAATGGAGATATAAAACTATTACAATGATCTAGTAAGAATAATGGTATTACTTAACTATTTTGAATGAAGATTATAAAATCCCAGTTCCCCTCTCGGTCTCTCTAATTTCAAGTACCCATTTCCATCATGCTTTATGTCCTACTCCTTGTATTCACACAAGGCATTCTCTAGCCCTCCTTGACATCTTGTAGGCCACTTTTTCCATTCATATGGACAAACAACTCCTATCAGCTAATTGTTGCACGTACACAAATGTGCAACTGCTAGTCTACATTTATCATAACATTGAGGTAGATGATAAAAAAGAGACTCAAAGTTCCTGTTAAACTAGGTGAAAATGATAAAGATGGTAAAAAAAAAAACATAAATTATAATTTCTTAATGTAAACAACTAAAAAGAAAATCTAGAATCAACTAAAAGATAGATTTTTATGACGATTACATTTCTAATTTCTAACTATATGATCCTTTAAATCTTTCACAACATAGCTAGTAACATTTGAAGGTAATTATGCACAGGTTAAATGAATAGAGTCAAAACATGGAAAATATGAAAGTTTGAAGGTGCATTAAAAAAAAATAGATTTGTTCTATATTCAAAAAAATATATAATTAAGCTTACAATGAATAAAATAAATTTACATGTTAAAAAAATTAAAGAATACCAATAGCAATATATAAAAAAGAATGCATTGATATACAAATAAATAAAAAATCACAAAAACATGAAAAAATACATTAACTTATAACTCAAATTATAATGTGTACAACTTTAAATAATATGAATGAAATAAATCTACATGTTAAAAATTAATTTCAAAATAGAAATATCAATAAATAAATAAAAATGTGTTGATATAATAATAAACAACAAATCACGAAAACATAAAAGAATTCATTAACTTATAACTGAGAATATAATGTGTAGAACTTTAAATAATATGAATAAAATAAATTTACATATTGAAAAATAGAAATATCAATAAATAAAAAAGAATGCTTTGATATAAAAATAAATAACAAATCATGAAAATTAAAAAGAATTCATTATCTTATAATTGAGAAACAGATAATCAAACTATTAATTTTGGGTCTATCTAGAATTTTGCTTCAAAATTCTACAAAAATATTAGCAAATCAAATACAAAATAAGAAAAGAATTCAGCCTGATAAAGAACATCCAAACATTTTCTTTGTTCGAACAACAAAAATTAATGTATGAGTGAAAAAAAAAAATTGATTTAATTCCAATGTTGTTTAAATATTTAATTTTTGAAAACTATTACATTGTTTAGGAAATCTAATCTAAGATTTTCACTTTTAAAAAAATCCATTACAAGTGGATATAAAGAGAAAAAGAAATTTCTAGCACTCAACTATCTCAACATAGAGATATGTATTATTGCCTATGAAACTATAAAAAGAGATAACTTAGTTTTAAGTTTGGAAGATTTTTGTGTTGGTGATCATTGCTTAGCTTAAACTGACGGCAGTTTTTTTATTTTGCAAACTTTTAAACTATAGGAGTTGTAAATTTATAAATTTCCAAGCCATTGAAATCAAAACTAGAAACATAAATTAGAAAGAAATTCTAGCACTGGACTAAATCAATATAGAACTTATTGCATGTGAAACTATAAAAAGAGATAACAATTAAGATAGTTTAAAGCTAGGCAAGAGCCTATACCACCATGGTAACTTGTGAGTCTTTATGTGGGAGGTCTTGGGTTCGAGTCTACCCTAGCTTAACATATAATAATAATTAACTTTAACAAATAACAATAATTAATCTAGGCATCAACCCATTACTGATTTTTTTAAAAAAATTAAAGCCTTGAAGATTTGTGTGCACACCATCATGATTGTGTAAAGAAATAGGATATTTCTTACAAGTGATTGATTTAGATGTTGTCCCATTTCTCTTTTCTTGACTTAAATTAAATGATGGATTTTTTTACGTGATTTTGGAATTTTTTTTATCTTATATTGAATTAGTTTTTAAAAAGATGAATATAGGCCCAAGGATTATTATACTAGGTAAAATAATACACATATTTTTATCTTACATTGAATTAGTTTTTAAAAAGTTGAATATTTACCTAAGGATTACTATACTGGGTAAAATAGTACACATATTTTTTAGGGGTACTTAGTCCATTTGGATCTTAATGGTAAATGTTTGTGGTCTTCAACTATAAGATCATAATACAAGCATCAAGGATAATTATAGGATATAATAATGGAGTCTACAACTAATCAAAAATGAAGACCAAGATGTGCTTTATTTAATGCTTGAATAAAAGGCAAAGGAATACAAGAATAGTGTAATACAGAGCTAACGAGGAAAAAAGCCCCCAAATGAGTTTTTTATTTGATCCTTTACCACCTCAGGAGCAATATCTTGGTTAACTTTAGTATTAATAAGAGTAACAAGTTTTTTGGACTCCCAAAGAGATTGAGCCTTCAAAGACACCAAGAAAACTAATTAGTGATGTGCACAAATATCAATTTAGCTAAATTTGTGGACATAGAAAGACACAATGGACATAGCTTATAGCGAGAAGGAAAATAGTCCATCCTTCTAAATGGTTGAACATTGAATTTGTACATTTGTTCAATATCGATTGTCAATCATTCCTCACCAAAAATATAGATCAATCTTAGTTCCTTGTTGAAACAAGCTATGTCTTCAACCCACGGTTCTTCAAAATTAAGATGAACTAGTTTTAGTTTCCTTTATTATTAAACTATGATGTGCTAGGGATTTTTTAAAGTGCTACCAAGTACAATAAAAAATTATAATAGCACTTTAATAAATTGGAGAAAGAAAATCAAAAACTAGATAACCAGCTTATAAGGTATCATAACTACATAACCTTAGGAGCACATTACTCGATGTACACACTATGAGAGATCAACACATAATTTCAACTAGGTACAAACAACCATGGTAAAATGCAAGATTGTTCTTGAAGTTCATTCTCAGAACCACCTGGTGCTAGTAAAGAGTTCAAATTAGCGACAATGTGCCCTTACAAATAATGTTTTGTAATGTAAGGTACATCCAATAATTAAAAATTTTATTAAATTAAAAAATTAGGGAAACTTCTATTCAACTTCAACCTCTTAAAGGTCATTATAGAAATCTCAATAGAAATAGGGGAAAATTCAATATAGTGAAAAATTCAAAGGGTCTAGGGAAAAGTCTCAAAATAGATTCAAGCCATCGATGTTATTTCCTTGTTTTCTATGTTCAATTTTCATGAGCTCTAGCTACTTCTACATGAAGAGATTCATTCTTTAAATCTCCATCTCCCTCATAAACTCCATCCTATGCTTCTTTAGATTGATGAAGTTGTGCAGCTTTGAAATCTTGACCTACTCATAACCTTCGCCAAACTTAATTATAGCCTCGATTAACTCCTTAAAAGGGTTAGAATTTTCAGTTTGATCATACTTCTTGAAGCCATTGTTGTCACTGATGGTAATTTTGAAACTTGACCCTAACTATTGGGGGATTGTGATGATTCAGAGGCTCTTTAGCAAGAGATCACTTGAGCAAGTTAGATGAAGAAGCAAGTGGGACTTGGAGTTGAATCTAGTGTTGAGCCTAAAACTAAATGAGAAGCTTCCAAAGAAAACATCACAATATTGATATCATGTAAAAATATTATGCGTAGTTAAAGTCATTAATTTTTTCTAATTTTTTAATTTAAAATTTAATTTCTTCATTTCTTTTTTTTGTTCTAACCAATAGAATTCTAAATAATTGATAATTTTTAAAATTGAAAAATATGTCAAAAAGTTGCAACTATATAATAAAGTTATTATATTAAAAACATATTTTTTGGTAATTGGTCAACTATAATATAATAGTAATTTTTAATTTTACTATATGATACCATAAGTAATCTACCTTTGGCAAGAACTAATAATTCGTAACACTCTATGTCACTATTGTTTACAATAGTCAGCTAGATGCCAAAAGTCTTATGATTTGGGGGAGGTGGAATATGTGGAATATTTTCTAGTGTCATAAAAGATATGGAAGAAATTTTATTCACATGAAGCTTCACATATGGAACATTTTTTATTGATAGTTATTACTAATGCTTGTATCTGATAAGGGGCAAAATTAGTAATAGTTTTTGACTTTTTTTGTTTGATTATTTGTAGCTTGTAGTTGTACAATAATTATAAGAGAGTCATATTAAACTCAACCAAAATTATCCTTCTAAATAGAAGAATTTCCCACAAGAATATATAGTAAAATTTGAAATGTATTAATTAGAAACAAGCTATAACTCATTTTGAAATGTGAAAGTGAAACAGTGATAACAAATAAATGTTATAATGATTGAAAATAACTAAGAGGGGGGTGAATTAGTTATCATTAGGTCCAAATGTACCAATTCAAGTTTTAATCACTTCAAACAGATTAATAGATCTCAAATACCCACTTGGTCTTTATAGCATATCATCAACAATTTAACATTTCATGCAATATCTTAACTCTATGTCTTTATATGTGCCAATTGCTAGTAAATATACTACTATAAAATATAGCATGCATAAAACAACATCCACACATGAAATAACACTTTGACACCAAGATTTAACGTGGAAACCCATTTTGGAAAAAACCCCAAGTAAGATGGTGCCCCCTATTAAAGGTTATACAACACACTATTAAATGTGACCCTATTAAAGGGTTTAATCACCCTATTAGGAGTGACCTTGTAGAGGACTTTAAATCACTCGATTAGAATGTCACCTTGATTAAAAGATTTACAAAATGACTGTTAGGTTAACCTTGAATAAAGGGTTTTGACTAATATAATGGTTAGAATGTAACAATACATTTGATTTGTAAAGTACAACTTACTTTGAAAATTCAAATCTCCATTCGCTCATCTACTAGTTTATTTATTGGCTTCTATTGATATCTTCATAATTGATCTTCTTCGCATCTCCTGAAGTAATCACTCTTCATAAACTCTCCACACTTCACATCTATTGTTCTAGCTTGTCATAGCTTTTCCTTAAGATAAACAATTAACAACAAACCAACCTTAAATTTTATTCTCTATGCCTCCTTAAATAAGCAATTTTAATCTTTTGATGCTTAAACATTACCGTTGATCTTAGGAATAGGTTAGATTAATTGAATCCGTCCATCATTTTATTCTCCTTCCTGTTCTAAAACTTCTAATCAAATCCTTGCCTTTGATCTCATAAAAAATCTCCTCGTGCATTAAATACATCAGCTCATCAATCCTTATCTTCCATGTACTTTGACTAATTGGGTGATCGCAAGAAGTTGGGTCACAATTCTATAGAAGTCAAATTCGCAGAATTGTACTTCTCAAAAATGGGTATCCAATTTTTAGAAAATTGGGTACCCATTTCTAAAATTAAGCTTCGGGCACCTGACCTGAACTTCAAAAATCGGGTACTCAATATTCAAAAGTGGATCGGGTGCCTGAGGCACTCAAATATCAGGTGCCCGAGGCACTCAAATATCGGGTGCCCGAATACTTTTAAAAATTGGGTACATGATTTGGAAGACTTTATTTAACCCCCTTTTTTGGCATTTTTGAAGTCAATTTGATGACCTCAAAAATGGGAGTCTGATTAGAGATGCATACAGGAGCCCGATTTTCAGCCCTACCGAACACCCCCTTATTGCTTGTTTTCGATATACCAAGTATTTTAATATGTTTTGTACTATTTTACTTTTTTTTTTTCAATTTTCAATTTAATATGTATGTTAATTTATTGTTTTTTTCATTTTTAATATACGTAAAATTGTAAATTTACACTGTTAATGAGTAGATGTTTAATTTTTTGTATTTTTTAATTAAAATATAGTTTCGTAAATGTTTATTTAAAAAATTATTATTTTAGATGTTTTGAAATGTATTTATTACAATGTTGAACGATTAGATTAGATGTAAATTCATTGTTTAAACATGTAATTTTACAAATAAATATAACCTCGACCTAGAACCATATAACCTCGACCTTGTATTAACTATAACCTCGACCTAAATTCATTGTTTAAACTATAATCTTGACCTAACCATATAGTTATGTACAATAAAACCCTAAACATATATAACTAGGTACTTAATCACATAACAGCCCGCCAAGGGATCCAAACAAAAAACTTAGTATTTAAAATGATTTTACTTAAATTGTATTGTACTTTGTTTCATGGATCAAAAATGGATGATGTAAACTATTTTATAAATGTATATTCTTTCAGCCTTTCATACCCTATGACATGTACAGAGGATGATTGTGCATTCCGAATTAATTTGCCAAGTGGCATTCGAAACAAATGTATATATTATTTAAATGGATTGAACTGAAGTAGTTAATATTCTTTCATGTGGATGTGTTATTTATTTTACTTTTAGTACTTATAATTATTTAAAAATGAAATGTAAATGTGCTCATTAAGGAATGCAATCTCTTATGTTTTTTTATAAATGTAAATTATTGTATGTATGTTATTGCTTGCTTAGTAAAACTTTTAATTAGTTCTTTGGATCCCTTGGCTGGGCATCATTTAGGATTAACTATAATGTCAATTTGTATTGAATTTAACTCTAATCATAACCCTTACTATCATCTTAACCTTAATCTGAATTTGCTAAAACCAGGTAATATATAAATAATTAAATAACTTTCCTATCTTACCTTGAGTACTAATTTTATAAATGTCAAACCCTAAAATTGTAACCTTATTTATGATTTAAACTAAATTATCCTAGAGGAGCATCACATCTACATCTACATGTCATGTACATGTGAATCTAAAAACATTTGTACATATCTAATTACATCATTTATTGCATAGGAAGGATTTAAATTTTTCATTATATATATTATCCATGCATATCATATCAAAAGAATCATATAGAGATATGTCATTTATGACATGTTCATCATAGATAATCAAGAAGGGTACTTAGGTAAATTTATATATATTTAACACTATATATTATAAGAAAATAAAAACACCATATATAGGAGCATCTCATGTACATAAACTAAAAAAATTACCATGACACATGTAATGAGATCAAATAATATTTGTAAGATTCATCGCATATAAGTTATCAACATGTATAGGGGTGATATAATCAAAATATCAAAAAATGAGTGATATCAAAGCATTATATCTTAATATTTAACACTAAAATAAACTAACCCTTGGGTAACCCTAAACCGAATTGAATATATCAAACTAGATTGAAAGGTAACCCTGGCCCTTAACTAATTAATATTATACTTATAAACCAAATTGAATTAAACCATGATCATTAACCTAATTATATATCCCAACTTAACAGTAGAAACCTTGAATTTAACCTTAAATCCTTTCCCCAACCATTAACCAAATTGAACCATTACCCTAAGATTGAACCAAGTTAAATGTTGACCTTAAGACTAAACCAAATCACCCTAAACTAGAACTCAATAATATATTCAACACTTTAAAACAAAATTCAAACCTAACTTTTTTGAATTAATTTTGGTTTTTAATCTAAAAGCTCTAACTATAATTCTATATCTAAAACCAAATTTAGCACTTTAAAACTTAATTCAATTTATTAACTCTTGTCCTAATTGAAACATAAGCATGTAAACCTAATCAAATAGTACAAACCAAATTGAACCCTAATCCTAAAACTAATTAAACATTGATATCAAGGTCTCAAAATAATACATCATTAAAAAAATTAAAAGAGACTTGAATGAATCAGGCATCTAATTAAGTAACCCTCCCTCACCATCAAGAGGTGCAGGTGTCCACATCAGTGCGGGTAGGAGCCCAGACTACACCCTTGGATGCCTAAGAATATATTTAAAGAAGTGAATAACTTGTCTTTCCACTGGATGCCTAAACCTTTATATCCTAAGTGAGTATTCATCATGTAATATCTAATTAGGATGGTATTGAAGCACTCTAACACCCCAATCCCTAACTAGATAATTATGTTAGGGTGGACTAATTTCTATTTATCTTGGGTTGGAAGTGCCTAAAAGTTTTTTTTGGAGACTAGAGATTCCCCTATTTGTTTCCTATTTTCCAGTATGGGTAGCCTAAATGTTTATTGCCTTTGCAGAATGGAAGGCCACATAACAAAATATTGCCTTATTCTATAAAAAGAAATACCCACCCCCTAGTGATATATAGTAAGATCTTTTTCCTAATTTTACTATCAATTTTTTTGGTTAGAAGATGATGATAGTTCAAAATGATTTAGAAGATAGGGATAAAATGAGAACCATCATTCCTAGAATGAAGATTCATTATTCCTTGATAGACCCATTTCTATCATAAATCAGCTCCTCCATCCAAAAAATTAGTAATCAGAAATCCCTATGTCAAGTAATCAATGGAGGGCTCATAAAATTGATCAAGTGATCAATGGAGGCCTCATAAAATCCCTAGGTCAAGTAATCAATGGAGGGATCATAAAATTGATCACCAAGGGGAGATAAGAATCTCATTAAAAATTAGAGACAGGACACTCCTAAATACATATCATACAAAATTATTGCCAAGGTCTTAGCCTCTAGACTAGAAGATATCCTACCCAATATCATTAACCCTACAAAAAAGTGTTTTGTTAAGGATATTTAAGCATATTGGAGAACTTGATAACCTATTGGAAGACTTTGGATTGGGAAACATTTCCCGGATAGAGTGTAGGCATGCTCAAGTAATTGATTATGAAAATGTCTACAAAAGGGTGGAATGGAGTTTCACTATGATGATGTGGCAAGCCTGAGATTCCATCCAATATTATGTCAAATGGTGTACTCTCTTATGATTGGTGTCATGGTTTTAGTAAATAAATTAATGAGGTTAGATCATAATTTTTAGGACTCTCTAGATCAATTATGAAAGGGTGTCCTCTTGCATCCTCTTTATTTTTTATTGTTATTGACTCATTACATTATCTCCTTAGAGATAACCAGTTGTCTCTAAAAGTTAGAGGATCTACTCTCCAAATAATTAATAAGTATCTAACGCATAGTTTTTTGATAATATGTGTATTCTTTTTAAGCTAGAAGAGTGTAACATGAGTCATTTAATGATCAAATTGGACCTCTTTTCTTTTTATCGAGCAGTAAGATTTATGTCTCTACATCTATCTTATTGGGGCTAAATATTGAGTCCCCTACCTTCTGTAGTAGATATGGTATTGGATGGAGATTTCATAATTAAGTGGTTAGGTACCTAGGGATTCCATTTGTAGTAAACCCTAACATATAAATGAAATGTGTCTTTATATCAACAAGAAAATCTTTGGAAAACTCAACAACTGGAACTCTAATTATCTCACTTTGGTTGGTGGAATTCAATTTGTTAAAAGATTCTCTCCGGATATTGGATGTAAGTTTCTCTTCTTCCTACTCATTTTATTTAAATAAATTTGGTCTTCTATATAAATCTATTAGGAACATTTTTTGGTCACATCGAAAAGGAAATATGAAGAATCGTGCTACCAGAAGTAGTTCACATAAAGAAAGGAGATTAGTAAGTTGGAATGAAAACTTTAAGAAAGTTCAAGGGATTACTTTGGCAATAAAATGGATAGCCAAAGCTTCATAAGGTAATCAATTATGGATTATGATTAGAATTAGGATTATTATATGGTTAGGGATAGGGTTCACATGTATTAGTTCATTACCTGACATGATCTACACTTATAGTTTGCATTAAAAAGCGGATAATATTTAGGATTCAAACTACAATCATAAATATTTTTTAATCAAATCATAATTCTATCTCTAAGCTTTCATTCTAATTGTAACCTTAACTCTCATCCTAACGCCATCTATTATATATCCTATAAACAATAGGACCATAATAAATATCGAAAACCTAAATATAATTCTAACTAAAACCATAATCCTAGCTAATTTCCCTAACATTAAAGGACCATAATCATTATAATAATCTTAAGCTTAGCCATCATGAAAATTGTTAACATAACAAAATTGTAAACCATAACCTTGTCATAATCTTAACTTTGTTTCATCCTGAGATGAACATATAATCCATAATGAGTTCATACAATCCCCCTGTGTCACAAAATAAGTGTACATAAAAGCAAAATTAGCTTGGTGGCTCCTATTTTAAAAAAAGAAACCTTGAACTAACCTAGATATATTTTTTTGGACTATTATTTTATGATTAGACTTAAAATTTTGGTATTTAATATTTAATTTGAATTAAGTGTTTAACTTTATTTATTTAATTGATATGATTTTAATAAAGATATGTGCATTTATATAGATCTAGTCAATAAATTTTAGATTTAAATTTTATTAAATAGTAATTTTGTCATTTTTTATGTTGTGATGTATTTTTGTCATGTTTTATGTTTTATGTTGTTTAAACATATATGCAGATTATATTTGGTGGACCCACCTCCACCTCCACCTCCACCTCCACCCACACGTCCACCACCCACTGCAAATGAGCTCCGCAAGACCATGAGGTGTAATCTCAATGACCTCATGTGTGATATAGAGGCTATTCGACATGAGAGGCACCCCCCCTCACCTACTACATCTTGCAGATAGCATGCAAGGCATGATTGACTCCATCCATCATTTTGATTCAGACATTGATTCATTTAGATCGTGGAGGGAAAGCATGTGTGCCTTCTACTCTGACAGCTTATCATACAAAGAGGTTTATAACCTACGTATAGGTAAAGGGAATTTTCAACATTATTTTGTAAACCCTAAATAGGTGAAGAAATTCATGATAAGAAGCCTCACATTTCCATTAGGTGGTGTACACATCCACATATAGCAGCACATTTTTGGGAGAGGTGGTGGATGGTATTTGACCATCCACCACACGCTAACCATGAGGTGCCCATGTACTTCCTTAGGAATTTATAGGCTGAGTTTGTGTTGGGTTTGAAACCCAACTATTTTGATATGAAAGCATTTCAGGGGGTTGGTAGAGGGATGCCTCAGGATAGGCTTGGGGCAAAGCTGAGTGATAGAACGAGAAACCGCAGGTGAACTGAGCCCCTTGTACCTCTTCCTACACCTATTGTGCCTACTCCTCACCATCATCAAGTAGTTTCATCTACTTTTACCCATTTGAGTGCCCTTTTAGGTAATTTAGTATAGTAGTGGATGCAGGCGGTACATGCTCCTTCACTTGGACATGTTTGTACTAGCTATGGGGGCATATGCACAGGCCCCCAAAGTGATCTTGGTGCAGCACACGATGGCCATTATGTTGAGGGTGTAGATTTTGATGATGATGTATATGCTACCTGTGGTGATGGTAGTGATGAGATAGAGGTGTCATCATTTGTTGACCTCATGCAGTACGGAGAGCCTGGAGAGAGTCAAGAGCAGCAAGTAAAATTTTGATTTTAATATAAATATAAAGTACACATAATTATTTACTTTCTACATACACGTGTACTTGTATTAACTATATTAATTTTTACTTTTGAAATAACAGAGGATGGATGATATTATTCCTCCTAGCAGGCAATATAGTCTTTTTCTGAGACCTACAAACGTTGGCATCCCTTATACGGTATGCACTTTGAATTACACTGTAAAAATGTACATTCAAATTCAAATTTAATAACATGTGCTCATATGTTCTTTTTATCTAATTTTTTAGGGATTGTCTGCATCACCTAATAAGACCTATTATGTGGTAGTAAACATATGAATACCTATCATAACCTATAATAGGCATAATTACCTATTAGAACTCCCCTATCCCCTTAAGACACAAATGTATGGATAACATACCTAACAATGTATCATAAGTGATATTAATGTGTTGTTTGGTAATGTAAGAGTCATTATTACCTAATAAGACCTATTATGTGGTAGTAAACATATGAATACCTATCATAACCTATAACAGACATAATGACCTATTAGGACTCCTATGTCCCCTTAAGACACACATGTATGGATAACGTACCTAACAATGTATCATAAGTGATCTTAACGTGTTGTTTGGTAATGTAAGACTCATTATCACCTAATAATACCTATTATGTGCTAGTAAACATATTAATTCTTATTAAAATGTATAGAAATTATTAAGACCTATTAGGACTCCAATGTCACCTTAAGACACACATGTATGGATAATGTACCTAACAATGTATCATTAGTGATCTTAATGTGTTGTTTGGTAATGTAAGATATAATCAATACAATGAATACAATGAGTAATGATCTAACATATAATCAATACAATGAGTAATGATCTTTAAATTGTCATGTGCAAGTGACTTGCTTTTAATATTACAATCAACAGTAATTTGAAACTTCAAACAAACATTAATTTAAACATGCTTGAATGTAAAATTAATGGAACAAAATATTAGGTCATTACCTTGACAATTAATTTATAATTTATCAAGTGCATACCTTTAACTTTCAAATAGAAGTAAACTCTCATTTTTGAATTAGTTTGTACAACATATTTCACAATATATGTAAGACAATGTCAATGATATATTTATAATTTAGTGAACTCAAAACATAAAATTGTTTCAACACATCTCTTCAAATGAGGTCCTGTAAAATAAAAATGTAAAACAAAAACACACATGTTAATAAACACATAAATTAATATTCAAGGTATCTGAACTATGTAAATATATGTGTAATTTGTATGTACTTACTATGTGAAATTGCACAAGATGTTGATGTTCGATCCACTTTAACATTTAAATTTACATAAATTGTAATTGAGACTTGAATAAGAGGTATATAAGTTCTCTAAATTGGTATTGACAACACAATCATATATGTAACTAAATTATATAAGTACATATATATATATATATATATATATATATATAATACAATAATGAAAAAACTTACATGTTTTTTATTTAAATGTAGTCATCCCACTATACCATTTGCATCCTCTCTCTTTTGCAATGCATCTATGATTGTCTCGTGCTCATCCATTGAAATTGTCCATAATACCTTATTGGCAGGTCTCCCTTTGTATCTTTCTAATTTGATATTTTTTGCCACAACCAAATGAGAATAGTGTAAAATCTTCTTTTCAATTTGGTAATCTTCAAATGCTGGCAAACCATTTCTTCTTGTTAGGTACCTATGTAGCTAGGTGCCAACTACAATGATAGACCCGATTGGTTACTCAAAACCATCATTGTCTACTTGATGACATGTCAATTTTTTTTTAGGTTCCACACATCTAGCTAGCCAATACTCAGTCTATTCATCATTATCACTAGGTGCAATAACAGCATAAACATGTCCTACAAGATAAGATAAAGTATAGAAACACTTTAATCACATGAGTGTACATATGCAAATTATATAAATTGAAGCATGAGATCGCAAAAAAATCTAATTAAATTGTGCATACCAGGTTCTATGAGGTTTGAAATACGATCATAGTCTTCTGATGCAAAAGTAACATTCTGGCCTTCATTTACTATATTTTCTTCAAAACACATGTCAGTAGATGCTAATGATCTTTCTTGCCAATCTTCAACCCATTCTATATTCTCACATTCTTCCCATTAACCTGCAAGACAAAATTGACAAAAACAAGCAAGCTCCCTAGTCCATATAGTCCAAGTGTTAGAATCTGAACTCCTAAATGAATGCCATTTAGTCGATCCACTAATTGTATCACAGTCATATCTTGAAGGGATATTATTTTCTTCAACTAGGTAGAAGAAATGTTTGATTGTAGAGTTCTGACTTGATCCCGTGTATAAATATTTGTTACACCATTCGACAATCTCATGTGCATTTTTTAATTTAGCTTTTTCCTCAAATTTTAATTGCTCTCTACTAAGGGCTCTCTTCACACATGCACCAGCACCATCATGTTCTCCTTTACCATGTCCAGCCTCAAAAAAACTCCACACATGTGGGATGTTAGTTTTCCTATGTGTCCTACTCAACCAATACAACATTCTAGCATTCTTGAATTGTCCTATACAATTATCTGACCATATCCAATGTTGTGTCATTTGAATTTTTCTCTCTTTTAAATTATCATAAAAGACTTTGAAACAATATTGGGGAAACTCAGATGAATGAAGTTTATTATCACTTAAATAAAAATGGTACTCTCTCAATATTTTTTAATCCTCCTCTATACTATCAGGTTAAACTATATGACCATAAATTGTTACTTGCACTGAATTGTAATATTGTGGTTGTACCTCTTCTTATGGTGCAAGCGTGTAGTTCTCTACAAAGTCAACAACTAAAAGTATAGTACCAGTTGGAAATGTATTCTTACATATGCAAAATTGTCCATCAAGCCATCTAGAATATTGAGAGTGTTTAACATATTTTGGTATGATCACATTCTTAAACTCATCCTTAAATGCATGACAACTAACTTTATCTGTAACTAGATCACACCTTCTTCCAATCTTCCCATCCTTCAATGGATATTCAATAGTTTTGAATCTTTTTACCTCAACTAATTGTTGTCCAAAACTAGTCAAAGCATTTTCATGCAAACATTCATCTAACAAAGAAAGATTGTTGCACATATCACATGTACTAGAAAGACATGTATTGAAAAGAAAGTATTGATCATTAGGTGGCTTACAAAACAAATCTGATATGAAATCTTTTATAGTTTGAGGTGGTATTTTTATACCACATTCTTGCAACATTTTTTCACTATGCATGGTACCACGTATAGATCGAAATATATCATAATGGTAATGAAATTAAATATGAGTTTTACAACAACATGTGATTCTTTCCTTGTTAATCCTTACATACCATGGTTTACACTTTTCAAAAGATCTTTGACTAATGGTAATATTTAACACATTACCATCTACAAATTTTTTAAACAATTCAGTTTGATTCATGTCCAAAAGGTGTTTAGGATGTGGATCATGTATTTTTGACCCAATTCTCAATTTAAGAACATCTCTTGAATTAGGTGATACTCTTGTATTATCATGCCAAAAAATTTCAATCAAACTTTTGACTTCACTAGTAAGTTTCATATCACATCTCGGGAGTCTACCACTAGAAGTCCATAAAATATTTGATGGATCAAATTCAAAGCTAACCCTTCTCTTTACAGCTCTTTCTAAAGTCTTACGATTCATAGTAAGATATCCACTTATGTTGCTAATCAATCTTTGTTAGATGTTGATTTGTTAACTAAAGTTGTTGTTATTGCTCGTCATGTTGAATTCTTATCTTTAGACCGACTTCTCTTTCTAATAACATCAAAGGCACTAGCAACAGTGAATACAACTTGTTTTAAACACTCATTTTTATTCTTGGGTTTTTCATACATTCCCAACCTTCTCATTACTTTTCGCATTTTAGACATTTTAATTAGTTGCAACATTAGCTGACATTGAAACCCAAATTTCTTATTATAAAAAAAAATGCCTATACAATCTATTAGCATGTGTCCTAATTTGTCTCCATGAAACCAATCCCTCAAGATTATCTAACACATCACTAGGAATATGAAAATTATGTTCAAACACTTTACTATCATCCTAATATGTTTGTTCAGTAGTTGGTGTTTCTATGTCTACATTCATGCAATTTTTATTTTCAGACACTTTACTATTTTTACTGTTATTTGGGATTTGAATATCATTTTCAAATTTTCTTGGTATTTCTTTCGGGGCAGGCATTTCAATTGGAGTGTTTTGTGCATGATCATTTGACAATTGCTTCTCATGAAGAAAATCTAAATTGTTTAAATTGTAACCTGCTTCTAAAAAATCACCAATTTCATCATGAGAGAAAATTTGAGGGTTTGGAGACACACACCTATATTGAATGCATGATTAGAATGTGCACCTAAATTTTCTTGTATTGGGATCTCTTCTTTGACCTCTTCATCCATCATGGTATCCTCAATGTCTTTCTCCTTTGAAACATTGTTCAAGTCTTTAATTCTCTATCTTCTCTCTCGTTGACGTCGTGCTTCATTCTCTTTATTTGCTGCAATCTCCTCATCTGTCAAAATTTTCTCTTTCTTCTTTCTTCGTTGTTTTGATCCCATATTTGCACCAATTTTGAACTTGAATCAGTAGCTTGCAAATTGTATAAGAGGACAAGAAAACAGAATAAGCATGACAGAATTTGTTGTTGCAGATCAAAACTATTATTCAATCATTTCAATCATTGAAACTTGATCTGTGGGGTAGCTTTTGAGGGCCAACGGGTACACTAGAAATAGGTACCCGATTGCTTTAAAATTGGGCACCCAATTCTTTAAAAATTGGGTACCTGTTTATAAATTAGGTACCCAATTTTAAAAAGAATCTAGTACCCAATTTTTAAACAGTCAGGTACAACGGTTGAAAGCAATCGGGTGCCCGATTCTTGAGACATAAGCGAGAATTTGGTATGGCTTTCATCTTTTGCATGGGGTTTTGCCTTGGGGAAAGGCATGGCATAGGCTTGGTCCCACCAAGCCATGCCTTTATGATCCTTTTTTTTCTAAGGCATTTAATCGACAATTTTTGGTATTGTCATAATTTTTTTATAGTCGTTCCCATTGAATTTTTTGATGAGACAAAAACCCATTATAGGTCTTACTGTTTTAATTCCAAAAATGTAAATTATATAGTGTTATTAGTTTATTTTCCATTTTTCCATTACTTATTAATCAAAACTGTCTCCTAAACGTTGAGAAGTGACATTCACTAAAACTTTAATAACTTTTTTATTTTATAATTTTTCTTAAATTAATTTATATGTCATCAATCTACATAAATTCTTTTGATGTTTAAAAAAAAAATTGAAAAAAGTGAGATTTTGATCAAATTATGTGGTCCGTACACAAAAGGTTTTAAAATTTACCTTTATAGCCAATTAATAATTAATAATAATAAAATTATTCAATAAAAAATTAAGGAAAAATATTTTCATCAATCTTAGGTGTATTAGGTAATTCCCTTTAAAAGGATTTGTGAAAATTCATTTATTTGTGTCAAATTATGGTGTCCGTACATGAGCATGGTATGGTCCTGAAACAGGCATTTTGAAAAAGTGGTTTTTAAAGATCCATTCCAAAAAAATAATCTATCATATGGGTACACAAATAAATTACATATTCAAAAACTAGATTCTGAACACTAAAAAATTTATTTGTGGAGTTTTTTTATATTTAATATCTAAATACCTCAAATTTTGACATCAATTGACAAAAAATTTCAAAAATAGTAAAAACACTTCCACTTTTTGGCCAAAAGTGAGACCCAACTTCTTGCACTGACCCAATTCAAAATTTCAACTATGTTAGCCTCAAATTCAAATATTTCTCAAACTATAACTTTTGTTGTCACTCAACAATCACTATTTTCTTCAACTTGATCATCACTATGTAGCTTAGCACACACTATACTTTCTCACTCATCATCAACAAGCTTGCTTGGATTACTACGGTTGATCACTATTATGCTTCTTCATACATTTGCACAATAATAACTAACACTCAGCTTGAATTGTTTCATTCAACTTCTACATAAGTTCCTTAATCTTCTACTTCGGCTCCTTTATTGGTTGTGCAATACTAATACTCAATCAAGTGTATTCTTTTGGGTTGTTTCAACTCTTAGGTTCATCCAACTATCTTCTACACTTCATGTATTGATTGAACAACACATTATCTTGTCAAGGACTAACTTATCAAGTGCTCATTATATTTCCATGATACTTAACACATCTCAACTCAACTTTTCACTAGGTTATCTCATGATCTCTTCTTTTCAAATCATCTTCATCAATCAAATGATATGGCACTTTACATTGTTAAATGTCTCTCTATTAGGTTTGACACTCTTTATTACCACTAGGTTTGATATCAATGACAACATAAAAATTGCTCCAATTGTATTTTACAACAATCTCCCTCTTTGGCATTGATGGCAACATCAATCTACTTACCATGCAATCCAAAAAAATTCAATATTGTATTGCTAGCTTCCTTTGTGTTTGTGTTCTCTCTTTCTTAGTTTCATTTTGATTCTCATCCAATCAATCTTAGGATGCTCCCTCTATTAACTCAGTACATACTCTTTCTCTCTAGCAACATCTCATAGGTTCAACAACATATGTGAACTTCTTGACAATAATCATTCTCTCCCTCTGATTTAAGAATCATAACTAGCATGCAATAATCTTCTCCCTCTTTGTATATTTTATTGTATGGTAACTCATGCATTCTCATCTCCCTCTTTGATAACAATTCCAAAGAAATTTACTCATACACTCATCTTCATGTCACTAATCTAACAAATATATAAATTTTATCTCAACATTCACTCCTTGTGGCTTCATCTACTCATAATTAAGTGTATTTTTTCTCCTTTTCATAGCTTTAGGAAGCTCCTAAAGTGTGACCTCTTGCATCAATGTTTAAGATATTCTAATTTACAACATTTGATGTAATGCAGCATCTCTGCTTAGTTATAACTAGGTAGGGGAATGACCCCTAACTTGCCTCTTAGGTAATCATAATCATCCTTAGGTAGTGCCTTTGTGAATATGTGAGCCAACTATTCTTTTGTATTCATATATTCCAATATCACTTCATTGTCTTGTACTAGCTCTCTCAAGTAATGATACTTGATCTCAATATGCTTGGTCTTTGTATGCATCATAGGGTTCTTTGATATGTTTATATAACTTTTGTTATCACAATATATCACAATAGGTTTAATGATATCTACCTTCATACATTCCAATAATTTCTTGATCCATACAATATTTGAACTATTCAATGTTGCAGCAACATATTTAGCCTCTCTTGCAGATTGTGAAATATAGTTTTTCTTCTTTCTTGTGCACAGAATTAATCATCTTCCTAAAAAGAAAGCTCCTCCACTAGTACTCTTCCTTTCATCATCATTTCCTACCTAATCAACATCAGTGTAAACTTTCAACTCAAATTTGTCACTTCTCTTGTACCATAGTGCATAGTCTTCTATTCCTTTCAAGTATCTCAATATTCTCTTTACTATCATCATATGGTTTTCTCTAGGATTAGTAGAGAATCTAGCAACAAATTCAATGGTTAATATCATGCCAGTTCTTCTATGTACAAAATATTGTAGTCTTCCAACCATAGACCTATACAATTTTTTATTAACCTCACCATAATAATCATTCTTTGACAATTTGTGTCCAGTCACCATAGGTGTTCCAACAAGTCTTGAGTTTTCCATACCAAAAGTCTTCAATATTTCTTTAGTATACTTCGATTGAGTGATGAAAATGCCTTTGTTCATCTAATAAATTTGCACACCAACAAAGAATTTAATCTGTCCAAACATTGACATTTGAAACTTCTTTTACATTTGATCAACAAATGACTTGCTTAATGAATCTTATCCTCCAAATATGATGTCATCAACAAAAATTTCAGCTAGCACTATCTTGTTTTCAACTTCACTTTTCAAATACACATTGCTATTTTTATTAGTTCTTTCAAAACCAATTTTCACCAAATAATTGTGTAACATTTCATATCATGCTCTAGGATATTTCTTCAAACCATATAGAGCTTTGTGTAACTTACATATCATATTCCTTTTCTTTGGATCAACAAATCCTTTAGGTTGTTTAATATAGACTTCTTCCTCTAGAATTCCATTTAGAAATATAGATTTTACAATACACTTTAAATCCTTTGCAAGTAGCATATGCAAAAAAAATTCTCACTCCTTGCAACCTTGCAACTATGGAAAAATTTTCACCATATTCAACCCCTTCCTCTTGTGGATATCTCTTACAAACTAGTCTTTCCTTGTTCCTTGTGATTTCACCTTTCTCATTCAACTTGTTTCTAACCACCCACTTATTTCCAATCACATTCTTATATTTTGGTCTAGGTACCAAAGTCCATGTCTTTTCCTTCTCAATTTCTTCAATTTCTTCATTCATTGCCTTGATCCAATATTCATTCTCTAAAGCATCTTGATAGATTTAGGCACAAACTCAGATAATAAACATATATCATTCTTCAATGTTCTTCTTGTCATGATTTTTGAATCTTTATCTCCAATGATTTGATCTAGTGCATGATGTCTCCTCATATACTTTGCCAATACAAGTTCAGGTTTGGGTTCCTCTTGTTGTTGTTCACAAGATTTTTCATGTTCAACTTCTCCTATTGTTTCTAGTTGCAACTCAATTTTCTCTATCTACTAGTTGACAATTACTATCTTTGACTTGGCTCCTATAGCCTAATGCTCAATAGATTGTTGATGCTTGGTAGAACTCTATTGCAGAACCTTGAAATTGCCTAGTTGTTGATGCTTGGTAGCCACCTTTTCTAGTTTAGGTAAGGTGCTAGGTTCACCTTCATAGATATAAACAAACTTTCTATAATCTTTAGGTTCTTTCTTGCATTCTTCTTCAATTTTCTCTGCAAATTCATCAACTCTAACATTTGCACTTTCCACATTTTTTTTAATCTTAGAATTCAAACACTTGTAAGCTTTTCTCTTAGTCAAATAACCTAGGAATATACCTTCATCACTTTTTGCATCAAATTTATCTTTCAGTATGTAACATTTTCCTCCAAAATCTTTAAAATAATTCACATTTGGTGCATATCCATAACAAAGTTCAAAAGGTGTTTTGTTTGTTCCTTTCTTCATTTGAACTCAGTTCAGAGTGTAGACTATAGTTCTTACAACCTCTCTCTAGTAGTCTATGAAACATCCTTCTCTATCATTAATGTTCTTGCACAATCCATAATTTATCTATAGCTTCTCTTAGCTATACCATTATGTGGTAGTGTCCTTGGTGCACTCATTTGCCTCTTGATTCCTTTGTCATTGAAAAATGTGTTGAACTCATCTAAAATGAATTCACCACCTTTGTTTCATCTCAAACATTTTAGACTCCTTCCTATTTCTTTCTCAACTCTAGCAATATGCCACTAAAACATTTCAAATGCATCTTATTTTTTTCTTTAAAAATATCACAATTTCTAACATGCTTTCGCACCTAAATTTTTCCTATGGGGAAATCATTTCAGTTTCTTGTGGGTTTTTTTTGCTAACCATGCCTTTGTAAGGTTTTTTTTCTGCATAGAGGCAGCATCTCGATATCATGTTAAACTTATACTTGAACCATGCATTTCAAGTTCAAGTTCAAAGGTTCACATGGTTCAAGGTTTTAGATTTCAAATTCAAAGTTCAAATTGCAAAGGTCAAAAGGCACAGATCAGAGTTATATTTTAAGGTGTGAAATTTATAAATTAGTTCAAAAGGAAAGGTCAGTACAAAGATAATTATTGAAGGTTCAATTCAAAGATTCTTTAGAACACAAGCACATTTGGAGCAAGTTACTAGGTCCACAACCATCATCCAAGGTTGATGGAAAGGTGCCAAACATTATGTTTCCAAGTATAGTAGTCTTGCATAAGTGGATTCATAATGAGATATACACAAATAGTGGAGACATTCCATTTGAAGTCTTGAAGAGCATATCAATACTCTAGTATGCACAATATATAAAGTTGTGAAGAAACAAACTACATCCCATGAACCCAATCACATGATATCAGTCTCCTTGGATACCCTAAGATCCATATTTTTTTTAATTAAACTACAATTATTTGTAATTGAAATGATAATTGGAGGATTCTGATTGAATTGCTTCATAAGTGAAATGTCATTCATCCACTTTATAGAGTCATTTTCCATTGCAATTGGTGTCATTCATGGCATACATGCAACCAATGTGATGGAATGATAGCACAAGGACATCATTCATCTTAGAAGATAGAGATATTGAGAAAGCCAATACTACTTTATGTGTCCCTATTGGATTTTGCGAGCATCCATGCAAATTAGGATCCAAAGTTGTCTTGATACCCCGATGATATCATGAGGTGAGGAGAAATTATGAGAAAGATATGGGTCATGGATACATTAAACATGTCCATGAATCATTGAAAAAAATGATACTTTCACCCATCGCCTTCGTGAAGATATTGACAATGTAGAGGTCACACATAAGTAAGAATATGGTTAATGATCACCCAAAGTGGCATGGATATGGATGTAAGTCAGTTTTGCACTACCTCAACATTCAAAATATAGTAAGAAAAGTTGCAATGATAATAGCAAAGGTCAAGTGCCCTCGTGCAAACATGCTCATGGTTTATCATCTATGATATGAAGAAGTGATGTCGATAATGAGCATCAAGATCATTTGGCATAATGGAGGATGGAAAGTGTATCTTGCACAATCTCTTTATTTGAATATTGTCCTATGAGCCTCCAATAAAGATATCATCATGCATTCTTCACTGCCAGCCCTGTGCCTCTCGATGCAATGTGTTAAACTCTAATAGCAATGAGAAAGCATCAAATTTGTAGAATTAAATCAGCAAAGAAGACTTATTCCATTTTTGGCAATAGAAAATCTGAGTGGGATATTGATGTAACTTGAATGAGCATCAGTCCTTTTTTTAGAAATAAATCAATCGCAATGCATATAGACAAATCCATGTAGAAGTTGCATAGCAGATTCATTGTTTAAGAAATCAAACACTTGCAATTCGAAGGATTTTGAAGGAACCGCTAATATTGTGGGAAGATCCAATTGGAAAAGTCATCACGTGAGCATAGAAGTTTGATCTCTAATAGCATCAAGCTCCTTGGTGACTCATTGGGACTAATAGTATGGTTATTGGAGACAAAGCATAAATTCAATATGTGTGTATTTGAACAATTTGCAAACTAAACGATGATCTCCGGCTTGCTTGAAGATGTGAGGAGCATGATTATGAAATTTTTGGTCAAGCCTCGATTCAAGAATCAGAATAGAGGATGTAGGTGATAGGCATGAGAAAGGTGTCAGTTGCATATCATTTTATTCATAATTCACCATCTTAATAACTCAGTGATTATTTAATTCAACCTTTATAGTCAAGAGGCTCAATCAAAACCAAAGCTCATGAGAAGTGGTTCTTCACAATGGATTGATCATTCTAATATGTTCAGATGTTCCCAATCTTGATAAATACACACATAACATACCAGCAAGTTTTGAGTCATGGAAATGGACACACTAATAATTTATGCCATTTTAAGGGTATGTGTTATGCATAATTCAAGAATGATCAAATTTGGGAAGTAATGTTGTATTATATCTGACATCAAGATTGATTAATCAGACTCAACACAAGCACAGGGTCATTGAGATACAAAATAAGAGCAATTAATGAGATTAACTAACTTAGAGAGCACTTGCACATCCAACTGCAAGTGACTCAACTATTAGTTATGTTTTTCTTCTCATTTAGGCATTTCAAGAGTCATTTTTGAAGGTGTTTTCAAGAGGACAAATATGAATACTAACAACAATCATCACTCTAGAAAAGTCACCAACAAAAAAAATAAAATATTTATCACCATAATAGCTTTGTATTCCAATAAGACCACACAATTCAGTATGAACTAACTCCAAAATATCATTAGAAGAATAGGTCTTGCTCTTGAAACTAGACTTTGTCATTTTACCCATTTGACATTGTTTGCACATCACTTTATTAAGTTTTCTTAGTCTTGGTAACCCTCTAACTCTTTTCATTTTAATTATGCTTACCAAGATATCAAAATTCACATGACATGGCCTCTAATGCCATAACCAAACATATTCACATTATGAAAATAGACAAGTATTTTCAAATACATCTAGATAGAACAAGTTACCTCTTATTTTCTCTCCACTTCCAATTAGTTCACCAGTAGCATCATAGGTCTTTTCCTTCTTGGTCTAGAAATCAACTTTCTAGCTTGACCTTATCAATTGTGCCACACTCAACAAGTTATATTTCAAACCATCAACTTAATATGCATTGTCAGTTTGATCTTCTCATTCATTTTAATTGATCCTTTACCTTTCACATAACATGGTGCATCATTACCAAATTTAACTCTACCACCATTATAATGTTCTAGCTTATCAAACTTACTTGTATCACCAGTAATATTATGTGAGCAACCACTATTAATTATCCATCTATCATTCTTACTCACATGTGAGATCAATGCATTCTTCTCATCTTCATCAAAATCATCTTTCATTACAACATAAACAACTTATTCATCATGATCATAAGAATTACTATCATAACCATCCTCCTCAACAATATAGAAAGATTTTTTACCTTTATCTTTGTAGTCTCTTCAATCTTTATTGCCTCTATTGTCTCTATCATGTCTTCTTCCTTTGTACTTGAAGTCTTTCCTTTCATCCTTCTCATCTCTGTCAGGGCATTCAGTAGCAATATGACCAAATTAGTTACATGTAAAAATAGATAATAGGAAGCTTAGCTTTGTATTTTCATTTTCCTCTAGGAAATTCTCTAGACAATAATGCTTCAAGTTCATCAAGGTCATCATTAGATCCACTATCACTTTCTACATGCTTTTCTTTTTTTTATTAGATCCATCAAGGGTTAGTTTTGATTTGAATGCAGATTCAACATTAGTGGGAGAGTAATTGTCAACATTTGATCATTTAAATGTAGTAAGTCTACCAATCATATTATCCAAGGTTAGATCATTACCAGGTGTACATCTTAGTTTTTGAATTGGAGATACTCTGATTGCATAGATAGGAAAAAAAATCCGTAATACCTTACTTATCATTGTCTCATTAGTTATGTGTCCTCCAACTGCTTGGATAGCATTCACCACTTCTTTGATTAAATCACAATAATGTGCAACATTAAGACCTTATTTCATTCTCATGTCATCAAACTTTCCTCTCAAGATTTCTGCCTTATCTCTCAATATGGTCTTATCTCCACCATAGTTTTTTTCCAAATTTTCCCATATTTACTTAGCACTGATGCATTCCTTCACATCATCAAATTCTACATAACTGAGGGTTGTTGCAAGTTCAATCATCATTTGGTTGTGCTTCTGCTTCTCTTTCACTTTCTCAACCATCATAGGTCTAGGCACTTCAATGTATTCATTGTCCAAGTAGTAAGATGTGGAATCTCCAAAACCAAATAATTGTAATCTCATTATCCTTTTCCATGTTAGGAAGTTCTTCTTGTTCAGCTTAGGTATCTCTCTCTTGTACATCTTGATTTTTGTCTTGAGTCCCTTCAAAATTTTCTAACAACCACCAATGCTCTAATACCACTTAGTATAATAATTTATAATAACTAAGAGGGGGATGAATCAATTATCCTTAGGTCTAGATGTACTAATTCAACTTTTAATCACTTCAAATAGATTAATATATCTCAAATACCCACTCAGTCTCTATAGAATATCATTGACAATTTAACATTCCATGTAATATCTTAACTTGCTATGTTTATATGTGTTGATTGCCAGTAAATAAACTACTCTAAAATATAGCATGTATAACAACAACATCCACACATGAAAATAACACTTTGACACCATGATTTAATGTGGAAACCCAATTTGGGAAAAACCACTGACTAACATGCTACAAATTTTTCACTCTTCAGAAGTGAGCTTGGTTAAGAGCCAACCCTATTAAAGGTTATACAACATAATGTTAAATGTGACCCTATTAAAGGATTTAATCATCCTGTTAGGAGTGGCCTTGTTAGATATGACTTTAGATCCCATTAGAATGTCACCTTGATTAAAGGATTTACAAAATGATTATTAGGTCAACCTTGATTGAAATATTTTGACTAATATAATGATTAGAATGTAACAATAGGTTTGATTTGTAAAGTACAACTCACTTTGAAAATTTAGATCTCCATTCTCTCATCTACTAGTTATTTGACTGGCCTCCATTGACATCTCCATCACTAATCTACTTGGTATCTCCTCAAGCGATCACTCTTCACACTTTACCTATGTTGTTCTAGCTCTTCACAACTTCTCCTTAAGACTGAAAATCAACAATGAACCAACCTTAAAATTTATTCCTTGTGCCTCCTTAAATAGGTAATTTTGATCTTTTTCTCTTAAACATCACCATTGATCTTAGGGTTAGGTTAGATTCATCAAATCCTTCCATTTTTTTGTCTTCCTTCCTCTTCTAGAAACTTTTGATCAAATCCTTGCCTTTGTCCTCATAACAAACTCTCCTCATGCATTAAATACAACAACTCATTGATCTTTATCTTCTACAAGCTTTGAGTAATTCAAAATGCCAACTGTATCAGCCTCAAATTCAAATTTTTCTTAAACTATAACTTTTGACATCACTCAGAAATCACTATTTCTTCAGCTCGATCATCACTCTGTAGCCCAACATACACTATACTTTCTCACTCAGCATCAATAGTATTTCTTGGTCATTACTACACTCGGTTGCTATTATGCTTCTTCGTACATTTTATCGACAATAACTAACACTTGACTTCAACTATTTTGTTCGACTTCTACATAAGACCCTTAATCTTCTACTTCAACTCCTTCATTGGTCATACAATATTGATACTTGATCAAGCTTATCCTTTTGGATTGTCTCAACTCTTAGCTTCATCCAATTGTCTTCTACACTTTATGTATTGATTGAACAACACATTATCTTGTCAAGGACTAACTTATCAAGTGCCCATTGTATTTCCATGATACTTAACACATCTCAACTCTACCTTTCACTAGGTCATCTCATGATCTCTTATTTTCAAAGCATCTTCATATATCAAATGATATAACACTCTATACTCTTAATAAATATCTATCTAGTAGGTTTGACACTCTATCTTATCAATAGCTTTGACATCAATGACAACATAATAATTGCTCCAATTATAGTTTCCAACAATAAATCTTAACCTAAAATTATTGAATAGAAGAAATTGCAAAATAAACACAAATCTACAATTTTTATCAAGATGGTAAATTGATTCTTGAACTCCTACTATGGTTTTTTTTAAATAAAATTCAAATATAGAAGATTTAAAACAAGTGATGGTAAAATAAGGAATAATTGCTTTCAATGTTCATAGGTTGGGTATATCACCAACATTGAAACCAAATTCAATCAAAATGTTTCATGTTTAAGCACACCCATTTGAAAAAAATTGAAAGGCCCCACATGATCCTGGAAGAAGCCATCCAATCAATTAATTTATTAATAATGTATAATAGAAATCATTCAATCAGTTAATTCAATACCAAAAAGAAACTCTTAAAAGCATCCTTATCTTATTCAAACTCTTGCAAGTAGCACAATAAGAAGTAAAATAATAGGTATGATTATAGCTATTCAAGTCCAATTTTTAGTGTTTTTTCTAAATAAAAAATTGGCCGCTATGAGTTTCATTGTAACTCACTAAACAAATGAAGATGCAATGAAAACTTGGGCTTCTGTGTCATTAAGTTTCTCTACTTAAATGTGGACCAAAATAAATCTATCAAGAAATAGTTGGTGCAATTCTAGCAAGTTGTTTTGAATGTCTTTCACTACACTTTTGACTTATTCTTCAATTTCCCTTTGCAGCATGTTCATGCTCACCCTTTTTTTTTCATATGTTCAATGGTTATTTGACTACATTTTGGCTAGTTCCAATGAAAATCTTTTGCTTCTACATTTTGTTTAGCAAATAGTGTCCTTCTTAGGTTACATTATGTTTTACCAAGGTTAAGATTTTTAATATGGTGTTTCTTATGAATTCATACTATTCTGTGTTTTACTAATTGTATTTTTCTACAAGATACTCTATTAATGTAGAAAATATGATCTCCATTTATTCAAGGATTGGGTTCTGGAACCTTAGGTTCTAAATTTATTGCAATGGGACCATATTAATGAACTGCCCAAAAATATCCCTGTTGGCTTGGAGATTTCTCTAAGTTTCCTCTACTTCGACTCATATATAAACTTGTGTCTCTCTCTACCTTCAAATACATAAGATTTATAGATATTAATATGTAGACTCTGATATTGTTGGTCACTAGCAATATAGAGATGACTCAAACGTAAGTTGATGCCAAAATGATTCCAATGTAAGAAAAATATCAAACATCATCAATATTGTGTTTCTTTCCCCTTACCTCTTTTATTAGTGCTAGAAAAGCATGTAATGATCTATATAGATGTGAACTAATTACTTTGTTTAATACACTATTGTATAAGATTGGGTTTGTTGTGGTTTGTGTTTATCTACAAATGAGATAGTTTTCAAAAAGTGTGCTTCACCAATCAAGATTTTCTATATGTGAACAATTCATTTCTAATGCCAAAAATATTATGACTTTCTAGTTGTGTGAGACAAATTTGGTGGGTTATGCCCCCTATGAAAAATCCTATCGACTAATAAATAGTTTTGGTATTGTAAAATCATTGACTATACTAATAGAGCAATAGAAAAATAATAATTAATTGATATTTGAGCCAATTTTTTCTATAATACATCACTTGATCATGGGCTTTATAAAGCCTTAATTCAAATATAAAATTGCAATGCCCCACTCTAGAACTCAAGAGAAATAACCTAACATGATTCAATATTTACTGAACTATTTTTTCTAAGTTTAAACAACACAAGATAACAATGTGGAAGCAATATACACATATACATCAAGTACACATAAGCAATTGCAACTATAGTTTTCCATTCCTCAAGGGTTCCTTCACATTGAGTTACATAAAGAAGTTTATATTAATCAATTTAAGTTTCAAGTACAATGTCATGATCACAAAGAAATAACACATACATCATCTCATAATCAAATGCATAAAAACAATTGATACAATAAAATGCATCTAATGAATAGCATCCATTGTACATGTCATAGGGTATGCGAGAATAGATATAAGTACATCAAAATACAAGATACATGAGAACGAACATACATTAATTGAATAGAGGTCTCCAAGATAAGAATGATAAAGGATACAACTGCACTAAGAAGTATCTAACATCTGCAAGTCTAAGGGGGGCCCAAATGGTAAGAAGACACTACCTCTCAACCATGTGGTCACCTAATTAGGCTTCCACTCCCACCATGTAGGGAAGATAATGAATGATCCACAAATGGATATCAAACCATAAAATAATCCTAGGCAAGGAATCCCGATAGTCATATCTACCTCAAGGGTAATAAACTACCAAAGAAGGAAAGATAATCCAAATCAAAAATACACTCAATCTAACACCATCACCACATACCAAGTCAACATACAAATACCAAGCATAAATCAAGTATCAAAAATCAAGTGATAACATCAATGAAAGATATCTACTTGAAGTCAAAAGTCACATGTCAAAAGGAAAACAATCAACAAATCGTCAAGTGTCATCAATGAAAGTAAATCATCGCTAATAAATACACCACCAAGAAATACACCATCAAAAGTAATATCCAACAAGTACACCACTAAAGGAAAGTATTAAAAAAAATCATGAAGGATACTTGGACTACATACTAGGGAGTGTCATCACATGGTCAAACGATTTGAGTTACCCTGGACTAGTCTCTCACTAGACCTAGGACCCTCAAGCATTGAGTTATCCTAGATTTTTCACTCTAGACCCCAAACCCTCAATGTGACACATGTAGAACTAGGATACCCTCTCAAGAAGATGAGGCAAACCAGTCATACCTCTCACTAGGCATCATCCAATTCCCATCCTTAGCATATGCAAGCACTCAAGGTATGGGCAAGGTAAAATCTCTAACTTATCTTTTTAATATTTTATAAATATTTTAATTACTATGTTATCACTTATTACACAACTTACAATGAGTTACCCTGGTAGCCACTTTGGGCCCCAGGCCCCATTGTAAGCCACTCCCATGGACATGCACCTAGACTACCTTCTCAAAACTCACAAAACACAATTGTGTCCCATACCACAAAAATAATACTGATCAGATTCAATTTTTTGACAAGCAACCCAAAAATAGCATTCGTTCAAAATCGTCCCAAATGCCATATTAATTCATTTAATATTTATTTTGACATTATAATTAATTATTTATTAATTAATTATATTTTTCATATCCTTCTACTTATTTAATTAAATTTATTTAATCGAATAAGTTCATTTCCTAATGTATTTAAATTTACTTTAAATACTTCCCCTATAATGTATTAAATTCATTTCATGCATAGGGCTCCATAAATTCCCTTTTAAATAAACTCTAATTTATTTAATTCCCTCCACTTTATTAAATTCTTTAATCCTTTCCCTAAGGTTTCTCACACATGTGTGAGCACACCTAGAGCCTCTCAACCATAAAGGCTCTTTTTGACTTTTGCATGGCTTGTCCTTTGCCCATGTGTCTCCCTTGTGGAGCCTATGTGGATGCCACATAGATACCACCTCCTCAAAGCCCCCATCAAGCCTATAAATAGAGCCCTTGTCTCAAGCATTTTTTATCATCTCCTTTATTGCATTGTTATCATGCTAGTTTAGAATTAGAGCTTTGTAGTGATCTTGGTGATTTTATGCATTGTTACTAACCCCTTGGTAGTTGCTAGATTGCATTTCATTTGCATCATTAATCTAGTTTGATTTCTTGCATCCACATTTATATCCTTTGAGTGTTTTCAAGCATGGTTGCTTCAATAGCCATTGCTTGAAGTATTCTCCATTCATCTTAGTATAGTCTCATTATCATTGCATATCATTTATCAATCATTGGGATTTATAGTTGTGTTTGGGAGAGCACATCCACATCCCCCACACTTAAGTACACTAACAAGGCCTCTTATGGGCACCCTTGTTGAGTTGCTTTGAGGTTTTGTGGGAACTCTTACTTTTTAGTTGTTTAAGTTATAAAACTCAAGTCTAACATTAGTTATTTTTTATTTGTTTTAATCTTTGGTATGCACATGCTACTAATATTTTCTTGTTTGTGTGTGCTTCCGACAGGTTAGGTTTTCACACATACATTTTTCCATGCCCAATGGGACCCATGTCCCTCTAAAAATTCAAATTTTAAGCTAAAAATTGTCATTTTTCTGAAAAAAAATTGCAGATTTTGATTTATGTTCATGCAAGTGTCATCTACATAGACAAACTATCATCTACATTTTTTTAGCATGTATGCAATGTAAAGTGTCATATGTACTATGTAAACTAGCATCTATGCTTCTCAACTTGTGTTTCTACCTCTAAACTAGCATCTCTACCACTAAATTGACATCTCCACATCTAAACTAGTGTCTCTACATCTGAACTGGTGTCTTCACTATAGACTGTCATCTGCATTTTTCCAGCAACCTTCTATTTTGGCATCTATGATTTACCAACAACCTTCTATTTTATTGTCCATGTGGTTTGGCATATTTTCTTTGTTACTATTGTCTATGATCTGCGAATGTAAGTAATACGTATATCATACTTTCTTTTTATTTTGTCATCTGTGTGTTTTGTTGTCTCTATTGTTTGTTGTCTCTGTCTGCATTCTATCATCTGTAATTTTTTTTAAAATATAAATCAAAATTTAACTTTTTATGGATTTGTAGGATTGGAATCATTCTAATATTATTTACATATAAAAAAATAACAAAAAAAGTTAAAATAATTTTTTCCCATAGTTAGCTTTCATTTTTTGAAATTTGTTGGAGCTAATCAAGTTGTTTATTGTAGCATTGTAGATGGGAGCATTTTAGACACCTAACCATATTTTTTTGTAGGTTTTTGTTAATGTTTTTATTGCTCTCGAAAATAAACTTGAATACTTAATCATTTGTCTTAGAATGTATGTTGCAATTAATTTGATAAATCAAACACACTCTTGAATGTCTTGAAGCTAAAACAATCCAAAACTCAATCTTGAATGTCTTAAGGGAACTTATAATCTGTCATTGGAATGATGGCACTAAACTCAATCTTGAATGCCATAGATTAAAACCTACATGTTTGTTATTGGAATGAATGCTAAAATACACTCTCGAGTGCCCTAAAGAAAACACATTTTTCATTGGAATGCATGCTAGTCAAATACACTCTTGAATGCATAAAGGTTAAAGGACAATGCTATGATACACATTTCAATTTGGGTTTAAAATGAATCTGATCAAATATTGAATGCTTAAGGATTAAATAAAATTGCAATGAACCTTTTGATTTCGTGCTTAAAATGAACACTCGCTCAATCTTGAATGCAATAAAGGAACTTTCTCTATCTCTATCGATTTACTTATTTTGACATCGATTGATTTATTTTTATTAACGAATCCTTGATTTTATTATGTTGATGACACTGTCAAGTTAGAAAGAACATTGTATGCTTAAACACGAGTGTCTTCAAAAGTAGATAGAAAACTTAAAAGCTTCATCAAAAAAGAACAAATTTCTTTTAAACCCAAGACCACTTACGTATTCGCTCCTCTCGCACCTTTGGGTGATCTTGAGTGCACAATAAATAAGTAGCCTTGTCTTACATTTTTTTAGGAGGCCTACTTGGGGATTTCGTCACCCCTTGGGATTACCTCAACTCTAGCATTCTAACAAAGTATAAATATCGAGAGGTGAATCGAAAGACACCTCTCTTGGAAGCATAATCTTGTCACTCTTGGCTAAGGCCCAAATAACTTTATATACCTTTGGAAAGTGAAGGTTGAGATTTGAGTTACCATCTCCTCCCAGTTGTGTGGCATTATTTTCTTTCATCTATATATCCTATTCAAAACCTTATAGGATAGTTGGTATGTTTGACATGCTAAGTGTTCAAAAACCTCCCCATTTGAAGGGGACATACACCATCTAAGATTTTCTTGTATATACATTTCATTGTATGCTTTGCATGTTATGTTTTAGAAAAATCCAAAAATATTTCAAAATAAGAAAATAACAAAAAGAAGCTCTTATTTTCTACATCACTTCTTCTATCTATCAAATTCATCACCATCATGCATCTCTTATCTTAATCATTCAAATCATTCCTCAAAATCTTAATCAATCTCAATCTTCTTAACTATTTCCTCATTTTCTTAATCATTTAATCAAATCCCTAATCATCATCCTAATCATGGTTCATAATCTACATCAAGATCCAATTCCCTCATTCAATGATTCATCATCATCCTTCTAATCCAATCTCGTGTAAAATTCATTCTTTTCTAATCAATTCCTAATTCAATCCATTTACATCTTCAATCCAAAATTAATCTTTCTAATTTCATCTATCAAAATCTTCTTTGAATTCATTTCTTCATAAAATCTTCCACTTTGGACATAGGAGCACCATCATAGACCTTGGACTTTAATCCTAGCTATCTTGATTGACTCAAATTAATATCATCAATCATTTAATCAAATCCCTAATCATCATCCTAATCATGGTTCATAATCTACATCAAGATCCAATTCCCTCATTCAATGATTCATCATCATCCTTCTAATCCAATCCCGTGTAAAATTCATTCTTTTCTAATCAATTCCTAATTCAATCCATTTACATCTTCAATCCAAAATTAATCTTTCTAATTTCATCTATCAAAATCTTCTTTGAATTCATTTCTTCATAAAATCTTCCACTTTGGACATAGGAGCACCATCATAGACCTTGGACTTTAATCCTAGCTATCTTGATTGACTCAAATTAATATCATCAATTATCTTTCTCCTTCATCAATATTCAATCCAATCTTTAGGTAGAAAGATCTTTCCAAAGTGTGATATTAGACCTTCATCCTTAAGTAAACTTTTCATCATTGCACTTTCTCACTTGGGATCATTTTTCCATCACCAAGTATTGAGTCATCTATTTTTTATCCTAGTCTAACTTGGGATCACTTTTCCATCTCCAAGTGGAAGACGATACCATCATTCAAATCCAATATCCAATTGTTTGCAATATCATAAGGTATGTGTATACACCAAGTTTATCTCAAACCTTCAGATCAAATCAAATCCAATTCAAATAAAAAAAATTCCAAAATTTCTCCTAGTCCTAAATTCATATTTCATCCATCATCAAATATTTTTTCACCCCTCATCTAAGTTCCATGGATAAGAATTGGATTAACCAAATGGTTGGGGACCTTCAAAGGCAATATGGAGTCACACCTCTAGCAAAATCCCCATATCAAATCAGTCCTCAAAATTGTATGTCCAATCCTAATCCATCTCACATTATTTATTCCTCTACCTTTGACAAGGGAAATCCACCTCATTATCCTTCAACCACATACAATTTCATTCATAGCCCACACAATTCCTCAAATAGAAATGTTGTTACCAAAGAAATTGAGGAGCTCAAGAATTCTATCTTGAGCCTAGCAAATCAAAAGCAAAAATCTACCCTCCAAGCCATATGTCCTCTTCCCCCATGTTTCTAAGTCCATAATCCTCATGTCCCATCCAACCCAAATCTTCCATGTAGTTCCCCATACTTATAGATTAATGTCCAAAACTATCATCCCAATACCCTACCCATGCCTCAACCTCCACACAATCCTAATCCTCCAAAATCAACATCATCCCCACCTTGTTATAGGTTTATCTCACTAGAAACCTTATCTAAATACAAACTAAAGTGATCCAATCACCCAAAGCTATACACCCAATTCCATCTCAAGACCTTTCTCAAAAGCATGTCATTATGGATTCCTTTTCTCCTCTAGATCTGAGCATTTTTCCATCCCATTATTCCCTTATCCCTCAAGATCCATTTATCCCTCTTATTCCATCTCATGATCCCCTTACTAATCAAGATCAAGACATTCCATGTACCACACACATTATATATTCCATTCCATCTCAAGAGTTAGCATCCATAGACCCTTTACTTCATGAAGAAGTTCCTTCCACTCCATCCACTAAAAATCCTCCATGTCAAGATCAAATCACTTCATCTCATGGTTTCATTCATTCCACTCCATTATAAAATGTTTATTCATCTCGTTATCCAATTATTCCACCACATAATCCTCTTATAAGCCAAGATTAAAGTACACCTTCATTTGCATTTCATGATCCCAATCCATCTCATGATCCTATTATCCCTCATAATCCCCCTCATGATCCTAATCCTCCACAAGACCATATCATACCTATCCAATCCACTCATGAACCACATACACATAGACTCGCATCTTGTATTGAAAATGAAAAGTATCCCACTAAAGAAATAATGTCTCAAGATGTCGGTACACCTTCCACTCCTTCCAAATCTGAAATCCCTTCATCCAAACCTAAATATTCCCATTATCCATATTCCAAGTCCATTTTGGGACCTTATATCCATAATTTTCTTCCACTTATGTTCCAAATCCAAGCCCTTTATCCCTTCCATCCATTTTTGGTCCTTAGATACATCCATCTACCATATCCAATTCTTCCACTTCATACTCTCGTGATCCTAATAAAGATCAATAAAGGTACACATCCTTGAATTCCTTCCAATGTTCACCATCCATAAGCTCTCCATCCCATTTTTCCTCATGTTGTCATACCATGGCCAGTGGAAGAAAATTGGATGCCAAAGATAAAGTGAATGAAGCCAAAAATCTGTGAAAATCCAAGGATTAACATGTCCCCTCTAAACAACATGTTCAAGAAAAGAAAGATGTGATCTTTGCAAAGGAAAGAAAAAATCAAAAAGCCACAAAGGCTCAAAATTAAAAATGAAAAATTCATGGGGGTTCCAAAGCTACTTAATGAAGAAATGAATCTCAAAGAAAGCTTCAAAATGGCATCCAATTTCACTAATCCAAAGGCTTATCTTGTTCATAAATCATCCAGGCTTCCATTTTTCAGCTCCATTTTGGGTCCTTATGTCCCAAAATCCACCATCCTAAATCCATTATCTCCTTTATCCATTTTTATTCCTTATATCCCAAAATTCAAACTCTCTCCTACATATCCTCCAAAATTCCCTCATTTCCATCACCCTTCAAGGTGTGTGCCAATGACGATTGTTCAACCTCCTTCATCCACTCATTAACAAGTCTTCCAACCTAGCATCCATCAACCATGTCTTCCTACCAACCACTCCACCCCCTTAATCCAAAAAAATTCATAGGTCCTTGGCCTCCATTTCCCAACCCATTTCACCCTTCTTTTCACTATCCTACCAACATCTATGAGAAAATAGTAAAAAACTCTTTGAAAATAATAAAGAAAGATAAATAGATATCAAGGGATACCATCCATGTATCTAGATGCTTGAGCCATCCCTTTATTTTCCTATTATGAATCCAATGTCTTCCAATTCCACTTATCAACCCATTCATTGTTCCTCTTCCACTTGCACTCTATAGTGGGGGCAAGATCCATCCATCCCACACTACCTTATATATCTTCCATATTTCCATCTATTGGCCATCATCCTTTTCCATCTTTGATCTTGACTATCCTATTCCTTTCATCCATTCATGCTCACTTTCCATAGCCCTTTCTCATTGTCCACACATTATCCTACATACTCCCACCATCCATTCACATATTTGATCTTGACATCCTACCAATATCTTGCATCCCATAGTCCTTGGCATTTTCCTTTCCACTATCCTCCATCCATACACCTACATACTTCCATCCTCCTTTCATATTTCCTTGGCCTTGGTTATCCCATCCATTTCATGTCCCACATTTCATGCATACTCTTCATATCATTATCTCTATTTCATACCCTCCCTCCCATATCCCTTATTCATTCCACTTTCAAGCCTATGCTCATGATCAATACTAGAGGCACACAAAAAAAATGTTCATACATGCTTTGGAAATAAACGTGCCTTCCCTTCCTCCATACAATAGCCTTTGTGCCATCTTTCCATTTCCACACATCCTTTCCCACCATATTTCCTTCCATTTTCCTATCCTTGGCATGGGGCATTTTTGGTCAATCCTTTGAAACATGGTCCTTGGCTCCCCATTGTCCTATACCAGATCCTTTCATACCCCATATTATTCCTCCATTCAGATATCCCCACCCTTTTCATCCATTTACGATTCCTTGGATCTCCCTTGTTACTAGTCCCAGTCTAGTCATTTTCATCAATTTATTTCTCCTCTAATCTAATCATATTCCCTTCTTCTAATCATTTCATACACATCATTTTTCATATTCAATTGCTTCATTTTTCCATCTATTTGTATATACCTTGATCAAATTTCTAGTCTTCCATTAAACAAACTTTCCTCTATAGAACATTAATCACTTTCTCTCTCATGTTCCTCTTCCATTCCAATTCAATTCATCCATCATCTTATCATATATTATTCAAATTATTTTATTCATCATCTAATCTCATGACACTAAGCTTCACCTCATCAAATTGAGCTTATCAAAATAGTTTTTCCAAACAAAATTACACAAATTCACACTAAGACTAAATGATTTGAGAACCTTGTTCCTTTAACCTCATTGCCAGTGAACAATCACAAACATTTCAATAAAATTCAAGAAAACAATCAATTTTTGTCTTACATGATGCATCCTTCCTACACAAGTTTAACAAATTCACCATCAAAATAAAGTTCATGGCAAGAACCATGGACTAAATGACTACTTGGTCATAAGGTCTTTCATTGATTTTATCTTTGTGTATCAATGATAGTCTTCCCAAGTGTGCCTCAATCTTCAATATTTTGGTAGCATTTGAATCACTTAACCTGATTACATCTATCATTTTATGATATGATCTATTTTCATGATTCTATAGCACATCTATGTTAGTTTCAAGTTATGGTTATGCATTGCTCACTAGGGGAAATGGGTTAGCACACTTTCCACCAAGATCCCTAATAAGAATTTAGGTGTGCTAGTCCTCTCTAGAGAATATATGTCATATTTTCCATCATGACTATGAAGCCTACATCTATGTTCCTAAAGTCTATATTTTATTGATATTTTAGTCCATGCAAAGGAATCTTATCATCGACACTTCTATAGAATTTGATGCATCACTCCTCTTGCAATATTAAACTAGCATGTGCTCTCCCATTTGAACACAATTGAATCCCATGAATCCATGTAGTCAACTACATTTAGATTAATCATTATCCAATTCACCTCACTTCATTCCAATCTTACCAACAAGTCATGCAAGGTCATCTTTTAAGCCTTTTCTCTTTCTCTTTTCCTTCCCATGTCTATTTTTAAGAAAATGGGGCAAAATATATTCCTTTTTCACCCCATTTCTTTGAGGGGCCACCCTCCTCCTCTATCATCTCTACGACACAACTTGAAGGACTCCTATCCTCTCTAGGGCAACCTATATTGACATCATATCAAAGAGGGGCAAAATGTAGATGCTTAAAATCATCCCAAAAGCTATATTAATTCATTTAATACTTCTTTTGACATTATAATTAATTATTTATTAATTAATTATATTTGTCATATGCTTCTACTTATTTAATTAAATGTATTTAATTAAATAGGTTCATTTCCTAGTGTATTTAAATTTAATTTAAATACGTCCTCTCTAATGTGTTAAATTCATTTAATGAATAAGGCTCCATAAATTTCCTTTTAAATAAATTTGAATTTATTAAATGCCCTCCACTTTATTAAATTATTTAATCCTTTCCCAAGGTTGCTCACACATGTGTGAGTACACCTTGAGCCTTTCAACCATAAAAGCTCTTTTTGACTTTTGCATGGCTTGTCCTTTAGCCCATGTGTCTCCCTTGTGGAGCCTATGTGGATGCCACATAGATGCCACCTCCTCAAAGCCCCCATCAAGCCTATAAATAGAGCCCTTGTCTCAAGCATTTTTTATCATCTCCCTCATTTGCATTGTTATCATGCTAGTTTAGAATTAGAGCTTTGTAGTGATCTTGGTGATTTTATGCATTGTTACTAACCCCTTGGTAGTTGCTAGATTGTATTTCATTTGCATCATTAATCTAATTTGATTTCTTGCATCCACATTTATATCCTTTGAGTGCTTTCAAGCATGGTTGCTTCCATAGCCATTGCTTGAAGTATTCTCCATTCATCTTAGTATAGTCTCATTATCATTGCATATCATTTATCAATCATTGGGATTTATATTTGTGTTTGGGAGAGCACATCCACATCCCCCACACTTAAGCACACCAACAGGTCCTCTTATGGGTGCCCTTGTTGAGCTACTTTGAGGTTGTGTACTTTTCGGTTGTTTAAGTTATAAAACTCAAGTCTAACATTAGTTTTTTTCAATTTGTTTTAATCTTTGGTATGCACATGTTAATAATGTTTGCTTGTTTATGTGTGCTCCTAACAATTTAGTTTTTCATACATACACCAAGTTCTCATAATTGCTTAATAACATAAAGCTCATAAAATATAAATCTCAATTCAAATCATAAAGTACATCATGACATCTAGTCAAATAATCATAAAAGAAATCTTGAAAAAGGCCTCTAATGCACATCCTAACTTAGCCAACTAAACAACCCACAAAAAAAACCATCACGAAAATAAACATCACATTACTATAAATAGAATATAAGAAAACACATAGTTTTCAGCCATATGATTTAATTCCATCATTTTCTCTTGTTTAGTTTGGGTCTTAAGGATGTGTTTAAAAATAAGGTAAGAATATAGTATAATTGTTATACTAATATACTTATATAAATCAATAAGAATTTAAATGTCAAATCTCTTTGTGCATATAAAATATCATGCAATATTATCATGTTATTAATTTAAATAATCTCAAATCATAAATGATTTAATTAATAACATAAATGTATATTATTAGATTAAATATTAATATCAAATTCATTTCTAAAATATTAATTTGACTTCTATTTAAGTCCAATATTAATATTTACTTTTCCTTTAATTCATAACACAACTAGAGATAACTCAAATTTGAAATTATAATTTTAATTAAGTTATTTACAATTTCTCTCATAATATTAAATATTCATAACTAGATGATTATATAGTGAACTCCACTATAACTTTTCTTAAAATATAACTAAATCACAATTATATATTTATTAATTTGTAACTCCACTTGCATTAATAAATATATAATAAGTTATATTTCATTAAGAGTTCTAAAAGTGATGGATATTAAAAACCCACTTATATGAAACTAAATAGTATTATTTAATTAATTTTCAAAATAAATAAATTGTTTGTTTGTTTTTTTCAAAATTAATAATTAATCATTATTATTTTTTATTTTATTTTATTTTAATATATAAATTTGAATATTAAATTATATTTTTATGAAATAAAAATCAACAAGCAATAAGTATTTTCATATGCCTTTGATATCTCAAATCTTGCAAGCATAATATACTTAGTTTTCTATCTTTAGTATATTTGTTTTCACATGCATGTATAAGTTTAGTTACAACATACTTTCCTCTCAATTAATCTTTTTCTTTTCCAATAAATTTTTTGCATTAAGCACAAGGAGATCAACAAAAATTACATCACAAAGTATGAATGGGAGGCAAAGCCTCACACCAAGAGTATCAAAGTAGCATAATCAACATGTAAAGTATCATAACAAGCAAAAGGGCCCCAACTACTATAAACTATCTTTATAGGAATCCACCCAAGTAGTCCGTCCCTTAAGGCCTTCCATCCACACAATGTTCTTCTTATCTTGGATTTGAGCCAACATGAGAATCTTGTCATCAGAGACATTCTTGTTCTTCTTTATTTCTTGGTTGAGCTTCTTCAAAGTTTCCTCAAAAGAAACAAGGTTGTCCATGTTCTTTCTCCATCATAGTCATTATTCATTTCAAAGACAAACATCATAGGGTGTCCCATTTGAAGGAATCTTTTCAGCTTTTCCCACTCTATCATCATGTTTATAAGCACCTGTGAGGAGATTTTAAAATAGATGAGTTTTTGAAAAGACTCAATAAGGGTTCTGAAATTTTTTTGATACCTGTCTTCATTTCTAACTTTCCAAATCTAACAAAGAATGTTAGAGGAAAGAATGCTCCGAAATAAGTTAGTGTCCTTCTTTAAACTAGGAATATAACCAATGATAATTTCAAATATACTAACATTTTTAGGATAGGTAATGTCAAACATAAGCCAAATTTATTTTGCTAAAGTACAATACAATAAAATATGTCTACAAGAATCAGGAAGCCTACAAATACCACAAATTTCAATGAAGGTGGGATCTTTTCTCACTAGAAGTCTATCAAGCATCATAAGCCATTTAAAACATTTGATCTTGGGTTCAATAGAGCTTTTCTAAAGGATATCAAAGTATTTTTTCCAAGAACAAGCATCCAAATCATAATACCACAAATTATTAACATGTTTAATAATGGAGTCATTGTGAGAAATAACTTCATAAATGTTTTTAGCTTTAATTTTAGTCACAATAGTACCATCTGGCCATTTGAGATCAAGAAATATGTGGGAGTCCACATGACAAGTAGAAGGGATGTCGCTACAGGCTCTAACAATCATATTGTATGTCTTCTTTTGAGAGTGGGGGATGTTGAATTTGGAGCTAAGATACTCCCAACTAATAAGGTTATCATGTTCAATTAGACACATGAGTTGGGAGATACCCAATCCAACCCATGATCTCATAGAACATCCTTGTGACAAGGTGAGGGGTTTGCTAAAGAGGTAGATATTCTACCAAATTGACCTTTCACCATGTAGGAGGTTGTTATCATGGAAAGCTTAGTTAGGAATAAATATTTTAAATGCTCCCAAGATTTCCAAGTGGATTTGAAAACAACAAATCCTTGAATGAGGACAAGGAAATTCCCCTCAATAAGATCACATAGGGGAAGATTTTTCCAAGTCTTAGCATTTTTTGGAAAGCCACTCTCAATATTGTTCCTAACAAGGACTTTCCAAGGTTCAAAACCTTCTAACAAATGAAATATCCATTTGGCAACAAGGGCAATCCCTTGAATTCTAAGTTCTTTTAAACCTAGCCCCCCAAGTATTTTGTCAGTATGGCACCATTCTCATTCAACAACATGGACATTTTTATTGCCCTTATCATCAAACCAAAGAAATTTCTTAATGACCTTCTGGATCTCAAGGATCTAATAATTACTAAACATCTAAGCAGAGGAGTAGTAGATGTTATAAGATGAAAGGATTTTTTGGCAAACTTGAATTCTGCCAGCCAAGGAAAGAGATCTATTATGCCATTTAGAAAGCTTTTTATTGATTTTTATTTTATCCATAACCACATATCCATTAGAGATGGTTCAATGGAGAATGGGATGCCGAGATAATGAACAACTTTCTGCAAACCATCCCATTGATAGCCAACTTGTAGATCCAATCTGGTGGACAAGCATCCCACCCAAGAAGAATAAACTTAGCATGGGATAGACAAGCACTGGAGATAGAACAAAAGAAGCTAAGATTATTATTTAAAAATTCAAATTTTTCTTTGTTAAGTTTTAAAATAAAGTAGTGTCATCAGCAAATTGATAATTAATCAGCTCAGATTTATCAGGAAAGGAGATGCCCTTGACATAAGGAGAGAGGGAATTGTCTCTAAGAATGTAGAAGAGGGCATCAGATAGAATCACAAAGAGGATATGGGTAAGGGCAAAATCTTTTCGAATAGATCTGCCAAGGGAAAAAGGGTCTAAGAGGGAGCCATTCACATCAACCTAGGCAGAAACATTTTTAAGTAGCATTGTGACAATGTTGCAAAAATCCATAAGAAATCCAAAGGCCTCAAGCATTGTGAAGATAAATTCCCATTCAACTCTATTATAAGCCTTTTCAAAATTTAGAAGAAACATGGCCATATTCTATTGAAAGTTTTTGGTCCAATTCATAGCTTCCCAACAAGAAATAAGATTTTCCAAAATAAATCTACCTTTAATGAATCCAATTTAAGTGGAACAAATGAACTTAGGTAGAATCTTCTCCAATCTAAGGGCCAGAATCTTCACAAAAATTTTATAAGAAACATTAAGGAGCGTAATGGGCCTCCAATTTTTGATGAGATCTTTATCACCCTCCTTGGGAATCAACTCAATGATTTCCATGTTAATAGAATCTCCCAAGGTACCTTTGCCTAAAGCTTCAAATTATATGTCATGAATTCCATTACAAATCCAACTAATGTTGGTTTTTTTAGAATTCGATAGAAAGATTATCAGGCCTAAGGGCCTTTTCATCCTTTAAAATATTGATAGCTTTTTGAATTTCCTCTATAGAAATATCTTTACTAAGCAAGGCAGAAACAGAATTAGAAATTTTGGGAGGAATAAGAGATCTGCATTTGTCTCTGAGGATCTTGGCCTCAACAATATCCTCTAAATTAATTAAGAGGTCTTGGTAAAATAAGGAGAAGACCTTATTAATATTATCTAAGTCAAAAATTTCATTATCATTAACTAATATTCTATCGATATCTTCGTTGGACTATTTTTGCTTAAGGAGGTTAAAGAAGAACTTTGAGCCTCTATCCCAATAAATTTTGCAATTAAATTATTTTAGATATAAGAAGAATATTTATCTTTATTTAGAATATTAATGATAATCAAATGGTTCTAATGGAAATTTTAAAGTTGAAACCCTAGTTGTTCAATTTTTTGTTGTCTTGCAATTTTCTCTAATTGAATTTTTCCTATATTATAAAGGGTTTTAAAATAATATGGTCATAATAATTTTCTAAATTTTTCTAGAATTTTCCTCGGTCGGGTTTTCTTGATCAATAAGTTTTTCTTTTCAAAATCTACATCATAATTCTTTATCCAAAATCAATATAATAAATTAATAAGCATTATGCAAGCATCCAGGAAGACACGAAGTAGACAAATCTTTCAATAAAATTCTACAATAGATTTTCAAACCCTACCTCAAAACCATAACTAAAATATGAGACAATATGTGAACACATGCAAAACCAAACCCTCCAAGGCTTTCAACAATTATTTTGATCCAATTCCAAAATTTGCTCTCCAAAACCTGTGTGTCTCTCAAATGAACTACCAACCCCCTATTAAATAACCATAACCCTAACTAGGGTTTCTATTCTCCAATATTTCAAAAGCCACTAACTTTATTAAATAGTAATTACTTTAATTATTTAATCCTTTCATGCATACTTAAAGAACTTTTTTATTAAAACATTATTTCTTTTCTTTTCCTCCACTTTATTAATCAATGCAAGTACTATTTGAAGTTTAGTTTATTATTTAAATTAATAATAGTAATTAAAGCTCATTATTTAAATGCAACTCTAATTTAATAATTATTAATTAAATATTTATACTAAAGCATTATTAAATCTTTAATATTTTAATTCTCTTTTTTATCCACTTTCTTAAATTAGACTTTTAAAATTAAATCTTTTAAACTGAAGCATATTTTTAATTAATTTCTAATTAATTAAATATCACCATATTCTAATTTCTCTTTAAAAAAATTTCTAAATTAGACTTCTAAATTAAGTCTTTTAAATTAAAGCATATATTTAATTAGTTTTTAATTAATTAAATATTCTCATTTTTTATTTTATTTTTTTTATCAAATAATATTTAATAATTCTCAATATTATGTGATTAACCCAAATATTATAATTAAATCATTTACCAAATAAATCACATAGTCAAATTCACATAAAAGCAACATTTCCAAAATTGTCCAAAACTCAAAAGTAAACAACATAGACAAAGATAAACTCATGGGTTTAATAAGGGTGGAAAGTCATATACGTGTCCTCCTTCTCAGGACAAGTAATTCGGCTATGGCTAGCGTTGGACCTGAACATTATCTCCCCATTCTTACCATTGAGTTATTGCGATGGGACACGCTTATCTAGCAATTCAAGGAAGTCAATGCCCAATACCTTGAAATCTGTATTAAAGATGAGCATGTACATGTGCATATATATCTAAGCTAAACAAATAATGACAGGGAGTGGTGCATCGTGTAGAACTTGACTAGAAGGTGACTATGACTCCCTCCCTAAACCATATCAAGCACGTCAAATATAAATGTAAAAAGGACACACACACCATACATATGCAAGTATGGGGTAAGTATAATAGTAAATGCTAAATATAAATAACATCATAATATGAACATCTCATTACCATAAGGACATAATAAACATCTTTCAAAGACATACCATATGACATCATCATAAAAGTAATTTCATTAACTAACTAAGAGCAATTAAAGCATCACTACAAGTAAGAAATTGTTACTATTGGTCTCAGATTGGTTTTCAAAATTGAGCGTCAACACACTTAAGAAATTTCCAAGATGATGTCGAGTGTAATACAGACGCCAAGCTACAGTGTGTGCCGAGCCAAAGATTCAACAAGTGTTGAGTAAACTTTAGGTGTCGAGCAAGATTCAAGTGTCAAGTGATAAGTGATGTTGAGTCACTATAAGTGTTGAGAAGAGTATTGATGCCAAGTGAAATAGAGTTAATATAGGAGCTGAGCAAGATAGAATTCCTATATGTGCTGAGCATTAGCAATTAGTAAGTGTCGAGTAACACAGAATCAGCATATGAGTTTGTGCCTTCACAAACTCAGATGTAAACCATTTTTGAGCTGACTTAGGATGAACCTCAAAGCATCTTAAAGATAAGATCAAATCTTTTACATTCCCTATGTAATCAGCATGTAGCCAATAAGAAAAATGGAGAAAGCATGCAACCAATAGGAAAAGTGGAAGAATTGAGCAGGAAAAGAAGAATGAATATCGATCGCAGATTCATACCTAACCCTAAGTCTTTGAAGTCTTTAAAAGGAGGACGAAACCCCATAATTTTTGTGTGTGAGAGAAGGATATATGGAATGCATTATAGAATGCTAGAAAATTTGATAGTGGTATAAAGACTTGGAGAAAGAGCAGCATTGCAAAATCCAATTGGTTAGAACAGAGCATTAGCACTTTGAGCAAAGACATTAGATTAAGGAAGGATCGGGATCAGACATAGCAGAACAAGGATCTGGAATCAACAATTAAAGATTGTAAGTCATTAGTTCATTAGATTCTAATACTTACTATCCATTGTATTAGGAATGAAAATCCTATGATGATAGGTTGGTTTAATAGCCATGTTGTAAGCCTTTCAACAAGGTGCTAAATCCTTTAACAGGGTAACATTCCAAGTGAGTGTTTGTAAATCCTTTAATCAGGTTTCTTTCAACAAAGTAAAAAGCCTTTAATAGGGTGGGCCTTTCATAGGGTAGACCATTGGAAGTGGTCAAACTTTGTAACCTTAAACAATTGCATATTGCTTTTGTGGGTGTCATCCCCACCCCAGTTTTACCATCTTATTTTGGTGGGTTTCTGGGTGACCAAAACCTTGTGTTATCTATTTTCATGCATGTCCTTACTTTTATGTTAATTAGATTCATTTGAATGATCTCAGCCGCCCCCCCCCCCCCCCCCCCCGCTTTCAGATGTACATCTTCCCATTTGTAAATTCCAATAGTTACAACCTGACATAATCAATTACTCAACATATCAAAGTATTGCATTTCAAATATTAAATAAGGGCTAACACATCTATAGAAGAGTGATATATAACTTTAGCAATCAAGTCTAAAATGATAGCAAAGGAGGGGTATTACAAAAACTATAAAAGCAACATCTAATGGGAAAGTGACTTCCTAATAGTTAACATTTATTCTATTAAATTTATTTATTTATTCTTAAACTAATTTATAAAAAATCTAATACGTCAGCATTCCCCCACTTATTACATCAAGCCAAACAGAGTGGAATGTTACAAGGGTTTTGAACCCAACCTTTCTAAAAACTTTGGTGAAGCATCTTCATCAATCCTCCTTGCTCACTCAAAAAACACCAAACTAACTACATTTGTGGGTGTCATGACTGTATAACCTAAAACCATCTACACAACATGAGTGTTCCTAGCTCTCATGCACAATGTGACACATTTCCTCTAAAATTTCACATCTCCTCTGAGTCTAATGCATCCTCTAGTGTTGTACATGAAAAAAAAAATTCTCTAAAAGTCCACATATCCTCTAAGTGTGTCTAATGCCTCCTCTAGTGTTCTGAAGAAAAACTACCCTTTGTTGTACAAATCACCAACCATATGTGTACATGTGAAATGATTTTTTCCTAAAAGTTTGCATATCATTTGACTATGTCTAATGCATTCTCAAGTGCTCAAAAAATCATTAACCAAACCTTACCCCCCTCAATCCTTGAAGAGGCAACTACGATGTCAAGTCCCCTCTTTCCTTTAGGAACACAAGTATGTCATGCCCCCTCCTTTTTTCACTGACAAATTTTCCAAATTCCCACTTTCCAAGGATAGGAATAGGTTTCATCTCATGAAATAAATCATCCCCAACAAAAAAGCTTGATTAGAATGATACAAAACCTTTTATCTCCAACATCCTGTCATATCTTATTACTCTTTCACAATCTATTGTTTTATGTGGCTATTTGAAAACCTTTTACATATGATGAAGATTCCTTCAAAAATACAACTAATGTGTGGCTTATGTGTATAGAGGATAGTGTTTACTTTAACAAATGATAAACCCATACCTTCAAAAAATAGCTCTTATAACTCCAATTACAAAAATAAAATTCCTTATCTCTATTTTGATACATTGCAACCTGTGTCAAATTGGATGGCTTCACATGGCTATAAAATTACCTCTTACACATAATTTAGAAATAGAAAAATTAGTGAATCTGGATGGACAAAGCTAATACCCTTGCAAGATAAATATTTAAACTATTAAAGAGGAAAATTAATGTCTTTAGGGACAAGACACTAAATTAGATTTCCCTTGGCTCTTTCTAAATCAAAATCCTCCTTACAACAAACAATTCTGTTAAAGAATTACTTATTTTTCTTTAATGGAATCAACTACTCTAATGGCAATAATGATAAATAGCTATAAAGAACTCATCATATTGTAAAGAAAACCATGTACGTTCACCAATGATGAAACCACATAAAGAAACCAAAGAAGATAGAGGTTGCAAAAGTATGAAATGTTTTCTTTCCAAACATAAATACTGACAGTGAAAATTCAAAAGAGATCAAAAATAATATAATCTCACCAACAAATAAGCCAATGAAAACTACTAACTATGGAAAAACAAATAAAATCTATGGAAGATGATCAATTATTTTGGCCATGAGAAACCATGTTGCAAGATACACTCATAGAGTGGAATTTAAAGGACTCATTTCTTTACCACCACAATGAAATATTTTAGACTAGATGATGATTCTTTTATGCAACAAGAGAATCATGATCATTAGAAATCAAAAAATTGTGCTATTCATAGGATTACCATGGTTTGAAGGAAGTTGAAAATATTTCCTTTGCAAGATCATATTTTCCAACAATGATCTATTTTCTCATTTCTTTTTTGGTTTTATTATGTTTGGTTTTGATAGTCACTAAAATTTCATTCTTTAAATAAAATACTTGATACTACCATCTATTCTAAAAGCACTAAACTTGAAGCCACAATCAACACTTTCTCTTGCATGGATTCATCACCTTTGCACTGCACTTATCGTCCCTAGAAGGAAAATTGACCATAAATTATTTTTGTCACCCACTCTGACAAGCTAAACACTATAAAGTACATTATTTCTAATGAATCTACACTACTAAAACATATTAATTCTCTTCAAGCTATCAGTTGATATCACATCAATGCCATAGTAAATTTCTCAAATACAAAATGACATACTAGAAGAAAAACAAAATTTTATTGATTGATATTTGATTTAAATTATCTATAATACACCACTTACTCATATGTTGTAGAAACCATCAACTCAAATATAAATTTACCAAAACAACCTCTAATGGAAAAGTAGCTTTCTAGTATGTAACATAGTTTCAATTAAACTAATTTATTTAGTATTAAACTAAGCTATAAAAAATCTAATATGCCAACATACACATGGAGACAACTTCAAGACCCAAAGCCATTGGGAAGGAAATGCATTAGATCAAACATTAAATTACTTGTTTCAAGAATATATATTTGAAGGTGAGGAATCATAAAAATATATATATATATATTGGTGCTAAAGGGTATGAGAAAAAATAGTTTTTAATTTAATTTACTAAATAATAAATAAGTTTTAAAAGTTGAGGACTTAGAGATATCTATTGGTTTCCTAAATGTAGGTTTATTACCAACATACTTCATACTGAATTCTAAGCAGAAAGCCAACTCCAATGCTCAAATTCTAGGAAGAGTTGGACCAACTAACAAGGATAAATCCTTCTACACTTTAGACTCTACAAGACCTAAGTGGGTGGACTTTGGATCCACAGAATACAACTAGTGCTAAACATATTCTTATATCCACTAAATAGATCATCTCATGTGGAAGGCTTCAATCATTAAGACAGCTACTAGATAATGGCTAGTCACCCATTAAACTCACATCTTCAAGGAGCATGAGATGTATAAAAACCTACTAATTAAAAATAGAAAGGGAAATAGAAATATTGATTTAAAAAATTTAGCGAGAACCATGCATGAGACAGCAAAAAATGCAAGCTTCAATAACTAAGATCATTGCCTAATCCATTAGGCATTTGAGTCACAAGAAATACAACAATACAACATAAACTTATCAAGTAGCTTTGGATATTTGAATGGTTTCCTTACAAACTTTTATAACTATAACTTAAACTTAGTCTACTTATCTAATCCACAAATAATATCAACAAATTTGCATTCCCTCACAAGAGGTTTAATCAAACCCTTGGATTACAGCATGAAAGAAGAAGTACACACCTCACAAAAATATTTTTAAAGAACATAAAACTTTGTTTCATTTCATTTAAGAATATATTGATTCAGAGATAGAGAGACCAAATCAACACCTTACTCTCATTTGATATTTTATGTTATTTCTGATTTGCAATGAAGATGTGACTCAAAACTCAAGCCCTACCAAAGATTCAACAATAAATTCATTATTTATACTCTAATAAAATGTACAATATGTTGCTCATACATTGAAAAAACTTGTTCGAAATGGTGGAACACAAATTGGAGAAATTTTTCAAAATCATGAACTAACCCTCAAAACTAAAAGAGAAGAAGAATTAGAAGAATGAATTCCTAGATTTGATTTGTTTGTGTCATCTTTCATTTTCATTTTGTATTCATATGTCAAAGAAATGAATCCTCTTTCATCTCTCTTCAACTAAAATGATCAAATATTCATCATTGTTGTTGAAATCAACTCCAAACTGAAATCAAAAGATGAAGAAAATAACCACAAAACTACCCAAGAGAAACCACCAAAAGAGAGCCAAACTATTGCCAAAACTTCTAATAAAATTCTGCCAAAGTGTTTCAATTAGTTTATGTTCATAGACTTTTCAATAATGAAGAACAATGATCATCAAAAATAAGGATTTCAGTTTAAAATACAATTTCCAAAGCAAGATCCATAAATAGGCACAAAGAAGATAGAGGTAATTCGAAAGGATTTAATGTGATAAACTCAACAGAATTCTTACTTTGATCTGATGCTAAAATCTGATGGACACTCAAAGAATGCAACAATTCTCATCTTCCACAATCTTTTCGAAAATTGCTCCTCCAAACCTATGTGTAGAGAAATGAGCTCTAAACTCTTAATAAAGAATTTTTCAACCTAGGGTTTCGATTATATGAACACATAAAAGCCTTTTTCTTTTACTATTTTAGTTCATTTAATTCTTTGCATAATTTTTTCTTTTTAATTAGAATAAAGTTTATTTAAATTATTCTCACTTTGTTTTTATTAAATAATAAGACGTATTTAGAAAGTATATTTAATAATTTAACTAGTAATAATATTTAAAGTTCATTATTTAAATGAAACTTTTAAATTTATTATTATTAAATTAAATTAATATTGTTACACCAAATTTGGTCTTTAATTAAATCTTTAAATTTATTTCTTCTATTTAATTAATTTTCCAATTAATTAAATATAACTAAAAATGTTTTTTTCATTATAAATTTTTTTTAACTAAATCATTTAATAATATATTTATTTGATTTAATTATAAATGAAAATCATAGCAAAGCCACAAACTGAAAAAGGAATACTCATCTAAAAGGAAAAATACAAATTCAAACTCAAAGGTTAAAATCTCAAATTCACATCACTTGACAAATTTGGAAGGGTAAATAACTCAGATATGTGTCCTATATTTTAGGACAATTGGCTCAGGTTTAGGATTTGGACTTGAGAACTATCCCCTCTCTTTGCTATTGAGATATTGCGATAGGGCATGCTCATCCTGAAAATTTGTGTGTGTGTGTGTGTGTGTGTGTGTGTGTGTGTGTGTGGTTGGCTAGCAATCCTACATGATGGTATGGTTTGACCTTGGAGTTGGAGGACTTGGTCAAAGTATGAAGTGTGATTCGATCAATATTGAGTTGGTTTGGTTGTTGTGTTAACTGAGTGACTCAGTTAATAAAGATGTCTGGCAATGTTTTTAGTACTAGGCACATACTGGGAGCTCAGTTCATACTACAGGGCTCAGTTATGCTTGGTTGTTGTATTGACCAAGTAGCTCAATCAATAAAGGGGCTCAGTTGCTTCTAGAGGACTCTGTACATATTGGTACTCAATCAATGAAGGAACTCCGTTATATCTAGTGGAATGCTAACACTCAACATGGTTTTCTCTTACACTCAATTTGGTCTTGGTCCCTATGGTGCCTGAGTTGTCTGTGAGTCAACTTTTAGCCTTTAATTTGTGTATGGGTATTTAATTTGTGTTGCAGCCAACTTGTGGATTACATTGGCATTTAATATAAGGGTTTAGTTTAATTTGTAATGGGCTAGGCCAACTTGTGGCTTAGTTGGATATAAGTAAGGTTGTTTTGTGGAGTCTTAAGGTAGATGGTAAAATCATCCAGCTTGGAGAAGAGGATGAAGTGTTGGAGAAAATTTTAAGAAGGGATAGTAGATGAGGCTTGGAAAACTAGGAGGTTTCTTAATGGGCTTGCAAGAACAAGTTGAGATTTCCTTGGAATTTTCTTCTAGAGTGTAGATCTGGACTAGTTAGGATTAGTGTGGAGTACAATCTTGAGGGATCTTGTAGAAATGTTTTGTATTTGGCCCTAACCTAGAAAGCCTTACAGTTGGGCACAATACATGTAAATATTTGTTTATGAATAAAGAGTTGCATTTGGTATCAGAATTTGTATCGTGTGTTGTGTTTCCATTGTGTGGTTATTTATAGGGATTCAAATTACCTCCAATAGGGGTACCCTTGGATTCTTGTTGCATCAGAGTGGTACATCATGTAGATCCTGACTAGTAGGTGACTACAACTCCCTCCCTCAACCACATTAGAAATGTTAAACACAAAGTAAAACATACCTATACACCATACACATGAAGTATGGGGTAAGTAACCATAAAAATTGTATATAAATCATCCATCTAACTATCATCATGAAACAATTGAAATAACTATATGAAACATACAAAGCATCATTATCAAAAGAATAACCATGAACACATGAAATAACTCAGTATCAAGTAATCATCAAATATATAATCTAAGTGTGAAATATCATCAATCAAATTAGGTAACCAGAAACCACTAAAACATAACATATAACCATAAAAGATAGCCTAAGAGAATTTGGCAATATAACATGAAAAGTAAATTAGGGGTTGGCACTACATCCACCCCCCACTAGACTTAGGCTTACTCCTGGAAGCCTAAAAGAAAGATGAAACTCAAGCACTCAAAGTGAGGGTCTCATTGGACCATTTCCCCTTATATGAGGGTAAGTCTCCACTGCAAACACCCTCTGAGATCTACCCATATCTCCAATTGTGGGTTTTGAAATTGTAGGTCTCTAATTAGAGAACTATGGTTTTTGTTGGGGACAATAGGATGACTTATTCCCACATTGTCTGCATGAAAAAAATTCTCCAAAAAAAATCCCCTGCACTCTAGGTGTGTTGGGTTGTTGAAAGCCACCCCTACTAGCAAAATAATGAGTACTATGTGTTGGTTGGTCATTGATTGTGCCTATTGCACTGAGAGTAATGAGAATCCCTAGAGTGTGAACCGCCACCAAAAATCTATGTTGGAGGATAAGATCCTCCCTACTGCTATTGCTAATTACCTCTGGAAGAAGTAGGCTTCCTATTACTACTTGTTCCCTAGTTTTGTGTGCCCTTAGACCCAAATGGTGCATGTCCACTAGCGGGTGCACCCACAAAACCACCATATCCTGAAGTGACATTTTTCTCTACTAGAATAGCCTAATGAATTGCACCCTTAAAATGGTTTTTCAAAACCCAAATGAAGTTTTGTACCATTAGTGGTGAACTATTGTTGATTCTTGCATATGGCATGAGTTCATAGAACTTTCACTTGTACTCCACCACGATCATGGTAAATTGCCTCAAATTATGAAATTCATCTATGCTTTGATGGTGTCATTGCTCTGGTAAGAAGTGATCATGGAATTTTTCAAGGAACAACTCCCAAGTAAAAGTATTCATGTCCACACCTATCTTGTTTTCCTCAATATTTCACCATGTGGCCACAAAAATTTCCAAATGTGTAATGACATATCTTGCTTTAACATTGGAGTCAAAGTCTTGCATCATGAAACATCTATCCAAGGCAATCAACCTCTGCTCTACATCATAACCAGTACCGTTCTCAGTGAAGGGTTTGATCTTGGCCTGTTGCAAGTCTCTCATCTGTGTAGCCTTGGATGACCTTTGTTTATCATCATGGGGGTCTCCCTGAGGAATCCTAGATCTTTGTCTCTCTTTGTTTCCATTGTGATGTGATTCCTTCTAATAAATATTCTTTGGAGGAGGTAGGCACTCTAGGATAATCCTCACTCTCCATTGTTCTCCTCCCTGTTCTCTTCCTAAACAAGACTCTCTCTAAGAGTTAGAGGAGGGCTATCATGTCCACCTCTCCCACAACCTCTACCTCAACCTTCACTACAACACCTAATAGTTGATCTAGTCCCAGACATCATTCTCCTACAACATCCAAGCGAGAACAACAAAAATGCCCACCAAGTCAACAAAGGCATACCACCTTAAAACACAATCATAAGAAAACATGTTTGAAATCCAAATCAAGAATTATTCAAGTTTTCATTTTTCTATGTTTAAGTATTTGGGTCTAAAGTTCAAGTTCTAATATATAAATATAGTTGTTTAAGTTTTGTTTAAGTTAAACAGTTGTCATATAGTGGTGTCCAATATACACAAAGCTCCCAATGTAGAAACTCGGGCTCTAATACCATATGTAGTGCCCCACCAAGGAACTAAATAGAAATTACCTTATTAAGTCACTAAGTTTGTTAAACATTTTTTTTGAAAGATTAAAACAACAAGAGATAACATAGTGGAAGCAATAACTCACATACATGTACATAAGCAATACATTAACAATTACATCTGTCAAGGGTTCCATGACAATGAATTGCATACATAAGTTTTATTAAGATTAAATCTGATACATAACAAAGTCCACATCATAGGATAACCATAAGTATGAAATCAAATGAAATAATGTAAAAGTACAAAAGATGCCACATGGCATAACCAAAATGCATAATCATCCTCTATACAAGTCACAGGGTATGAAATACTAAAAGAATATACATCAAGATAAGATCTCAAATAATCTAAGTACAGTGAATCAACATATGACCAAAGAACAAAATTAAAAGATCAGAAGAATAGAACAATTGCACAAATAAATCTAGCATCGACATCCAACTATTGGATCTCAATGTTATAAGAAATAGTACCACCCAACCTCGTGGAACCTAAATGGCCTACTCCCATTGTGTTGGGGAGATAATCTCAAGTCCCAAATGGATAACAATTCAAAAGTTGTAACAAGAATCTAGGTCAAGGAATCCTGATAGCAATCTATCTCAAAGGTACCAAGTACACAATAACATCTAATCTCAGAGGCAACAAAGGCACGTAGGAAACCTAATATGCATGAGGGAAAGTGTCATCACATGAGCCAACTCTAAGGTTACCCTAGCAGTCTCTCTGGACTCCAACTCCCTAGTGATTCTATGGGCATCAGTATCCTTTCTTACATACAAGGCATACTAATGAGGAAAGATCACAACCAAGCATCCCCTCTACTCCCATCCTAGCCTATACTAGCACTCAAGGCATGGGCAAGGTAATACACTGACTCTTGTTAATTCATTTTAACCCATTTAATGAAATGTTATCACTTATTAATAACACTTACAATAAGTTACCTAGGCAGCCTCTTTAAAGCTTCGACATCCATTGCAAGTCACTTCCCATCATACACATAGATAACCTACCCTAAGCTCATAAAATGTATATCTTATAAAAATCACAATATTCACCTGAGTCCCATACAAGCAACTAGAAAGCACCAATAGATAATTGATCAAAAACTCATAGGTTACACCAAGAAAATCACAATATTCACCTCAGTCCTATACAACCAACTAGAAAGCATTTATAAATAACTAATTGAAAACCTCATCACAAAAAATATTTTAATGTGTCACAATAATTGGGAATAAAAAAGATCATGACCAAATAACATTACATAACAACATCATAAGTCAATCACTTCCCAAGCCTCTAGTAAACATACCTAACTGGTCAAAACTAGGTTTATTCCAAACCCCAACATGAGATAAATCATGATGATTCAACATACATTTTAAAAAATTGTAATCATTTAGTTAATTTGGTTTATCAATATAATATCATAAAAATGGATACACAATAAGGGTTCAAGTTTTTCTTTTTCTTTTTTTTAAGTATCCCAGTTGATAAAATTCTCCATTTTAGTTTGATCAAAATGAAGGTTTCATTTTCATAGTTAAAAACCATAGTTTCCTAATAACCATGCATTATCCTCTTAGTTCAATGATCAAATACCTTAAATATGGAACATCCCTCTTGGAAAAAAATCAAATATATAAAGGACTATATAGATTATCATTTAATACTCAAATATATTTATTTTAAATAATAATTACATATAATTAACTAAATTGTATTTAATGATTTGATGGATGAAGGGACATAGTGTTTGGTGTTGGAGCCTATGAAAAGGGTAGATTAGTAAGGATAAAAGTTTAAACCTAGTCCGATATGCAAAATAGTAGAAGGAAACAAGTTTTGATTTTTGTCAATGGGCCAAGCTAGTGGCCGAGGGATGAAGCAACATAAGAATGGGCAAGGCTCAAATTTTGAAAATTTTGAACAACGCATAAACTAAGTTAGTTAACGATGTTTTTGGTAGAACTGAAATGTGAAAAAAAATTATATATTGTAATTATTTTTTGAAATAGAGGGAGGGGCAAGTAGATGAAAGTCAATTTTTTAGGAGGAAAGGTATATAGGATGGAAGGGCAGAAGGTGTAGTTGATAGCTGGATCTGAAACAAGATAATGATGTTATGTATTTTGGTTTATAATTAATAAAAATACCTATTGTCGATCCAAAAAAAAAAATTACAATTTAAATATAATCAAATTTTAAATTAATTATTACTAAATTCAACAAGTTTTTTAAAATAATTCACAACTTATAATTTTTAACTAACAAAAAAAAAACTTTATATATTTTTGAATAAAAACTTACCTTTCCCCACAAAGGGGAGAATGCAGTCTACTTCCAAGCACTCACGGGCTGCCTTTGGAAGCTATGGATTACTTTATGCAGTCAAGTGCCAAGGTCGTCTAGGGCGTAGAACCCCTTCCCCAATCAAATTTTTAAACAAAATTAAATTACATTTTATAAAAATCTAACAAAAATTAATATATATATTTTTATCTATTTGCAGGTATAGGCTTGGAATATGAATTTCTCCATCAGACCCTTTTTTAATTTTAAACAAAGATAAAAATGATTTTCTCAAATCAAATTATCAATTTAATATAGATCAAGTTTCAAATCAAACCCTAGTTATGTTTTGTTTCCAAACATCAATTCCCATCATGAGGGTTTCAAATAGTTTTTGTTCAAAAATATTTTGATAACGAAGAACAATGATCTTTAAAAATAAATGTTTGAATTTAAAATACAATTTCCAAAACAAGATCCATAAACAGGCACAAAGAAGACAGAGGTAATTTGAAAGGATTCATTGTGATAACTCAACAGAATTCCTACTTTGATATGATGCTAAAATTTGACAGATGCTCAAAGAATGCAACAATTCCTATCTTCCACAATCTTTCCAAAAATTTATCCTCCAAACCTGTGTGTGGAGAAATGAGCTCTAAACTCCTAATAAAGGATTTCTCAACCTAGGGTTTCAATTTTATGAACACGCAGAAGCCTTTTTCTTTTATTATTTTAATTTATTTAATTCTTTGCATACTTTTTGCTTTTTAACTAGTATAAAGTTTACTTAAATTATTCTCACTTGTTTTTATTAAATAATAAGACGTATTTAGAAAGTATATTTATAAATTTAACTAATAATAATATTTAAAGTTCATTATTTAAATGAAACTTTTGCCAATAGTGGCATGTTATGATGGTTAAGTTGTTGCGTTGTTATCCTTGCCATCCAGGTTCAAATCTCATGGGGATGAGGTCCCCCGTTTGTGGCCTCACTGGTTCATAGCTCCAAGTCAAAGCGTTGGTAGTACCGGTGGGCGTGTCGCGCCAGCGCTACCGGTCACGTTAAAAAGTTTACCAGGCGCATTTTTTTTTTTTTTTTTTAAAAAGAAACTTTTAAGTTTATTATTATTAAATTAAATTAATATTGTTACGCCAAATTTGGGCTTTAATTAAATCTTTAAATTTATTTCTTCTATTTAATTAATTTCCTAATTAATTAAATATAACTAAAAATGATTTTTTCATTATAAAATTTTTATTTAATTAAATCATTTACTGATATATTTATTTGATTTAATTATAATTGAAAATCATAGTAGCCCCACAAACTGAAAAAGGAAAACTCATCTAAAAGATAGTACAAATTCAAACTCAAAGGTTAAAAATCTTGAATTCACCTTGCTTGATGAATTCAGAAGGGTAAATAACTTAGATACTTATCCCATATTTTAGGACAATTGGCTCAGGTTTATGATGTAACCCAAACCCTTTAAAGAATAAATCAGAAAATGACACAACATAGAAGATTCATAACACCATCATTCTTCATTAAAATTTCGCAACTCTACTCTGCCTCTACAATGAAAGGAAACAACTACTAATTACAATTTCAAAAATTACTATATTTGTCAAATTTTCAAGAAAAATGGATTTTTTCATTTTTGGTATTTTTCAAAACTCATCCTATGAATCCCAATTTTTCCCAAGAAAAGCCCCCAACTAAGGCAAGATGAATTGCCAACTAGTCAAAGAAATAAAAAATATGATTTCAGATTTATTACAAAAATAACTTTCTAAAAAAATTGGAAAAAACATAATCAGAGGTCAAGATGATATTTTAGGCTCTCAAAAAAATGTCAAAATGACCACCTATCAAGCTGAGCTCATCGGCAATCCAAATATCTACTCCTTGCACAACTGCCTATAAAATTTCAACCAAAACCCACATCTGAGTCAAAAGTTATGACTCCTAGAAGTAAATCCCAACCAAAACCCATGTATGAGTCAATAGTATTGACCCTCGGATGCCCCTACATCAGTCTAGGATTTGGACTTGAGAAATATCTCCCCTCTTTACCATTGAGATACTGTAATAGGGCATGCTCATCCTAGCAATTCAGAGAAGTTGATGCCCGGTACCTGCAATCTGCATGAAAGTCAAACATGTACATATATATCTAAACTAAATAGGCAATGGTGGGGAGTGTGATGCAAGAGCATCCTTGGTTGGCTATCAATCATACATGATGGTATGGTTTGACCTTGGAGTTGGAGGACTCGGTCAAAGAATGAAGTGTGACTCAATTAATACTGAGTTGGTTTGGTTGTTGTGTTGACCGAGTGACTCAGTTAATGAAGACATTTGGTGATGTTTTTGGTACTTGGCATACACTAGGAGCTTGGTTCATACTATAGGGTTCAGTTATGCTTGGTTTTTGTGTTGACCAAGTAGCTTGGTTACTTCTAGAGGACTTGACACATATTGGTACATGGTCAGTAAAGGAACTAAGTTATGTCTGGTGGAATGCTAACACTTAGTGTGGTTTTCTCTAACTTTTAGTTTGGTCTTGGTCCCTGCGGTTCTCGAGTTATCTATGAGCTGACTTTTAGCATTTAATTTGTGTATGGGTATTTAATTTGTGTTGCAGCTGACTTGTGGCTTGAATGGGCATTTAATGTAAGGGTTTATTTTAATTGGTAATGGGCTAGGCCAACTTCTAGCTTAGTTGGGTATAAGTAGGAGTGTTTTGTGGAGTCTTAAGGTAGATGGTAGAATCATCTAGCATGGAGAAGAGGATAAAGTGTTGGAGAAAATTTTAAGAAGGGCTAGTAGATGAGGCTTGGTAAACCAGGAGATTGTTTGGTGGGCTTGCAAACACAAGATGAGATTTCCTTGGGGTTTTCTTCTAGAGTGTAGATCTGAACTAGATGGGATTAGTCTAGAGTTGGATCTTGAGGGATCTTGCAGAACTATTTTGTATTTGTCCCTAACCCAAAAGGCATTATAGCTAGGTACATTGCATGTAAACAATTATTTATGAATAAAGAGTTGCATTTGGTATCAGATTATGTATCTTCTATTGTGTTTTAGTTGTATGGTTATTTGTAGGGATATAGATTACCTCTAATAGGGGTACCCTTGGATTCTCTCTACATCAGGTGGTATTAGAGCTTAGTTTTCCTGAGTGTGCAGACTGAGCACCAAAGTTTAGGCAATTTGCACCAGGACTTGGGTAAAGGCTAGAAGAGAAGGTTGATCTTGTGGAGTTGATTGATCTTCTAGATTTGTGCAATTATTGCTTTGGGTTTGAAAAGGATCTTGGAAGATGCCTCTAAGAATATTGAACCCTAGGATAATTGATTATCTTAGTGATTTTGTGGAAGAAAGGATCTCAAAAAAGGTTAAAGTATATTCTAGATCTAAAATGGAGGAGGTTAAAGCTAGTTTCATATTTGAGATGGTGTTGATGAAGAGTGACATGATTGCTGAAATTGTAAGTGCTATAGGTGGTATACCTCTGCATGTGAGTACTAAAGATGATTATGAAGAAGTTGTTGAAGACTTTGAAGTTGTTGGTTTGAGTGGTGAAGAAAAAATTGATCGTGTGGAGAGACCTATGGGAAATACAGCTAGTTAGTTTGCTAGACTTGGATCTCAATTGAAGTTGAAGCATAAGATGAAGGTTTCTAATTTCTCAGGTACTTTATATCCTAAAGTCCTTATTGATTATATTAGTGAATTGGAAGACCAATTTTAGCTTGAGGATATTGAGGATCTACTTAGAGTAAGGTTCATACAAACTAATTTGAAAGGACATGATGCTCTTTGGTTGAAAGAACTACACAGAGATGGAGAGGAGGAAGGTGAAATGAAGATCACTAGATGGAGATTGATAGTAACTAAGTTGAAGGCTAAGTTCATTCCTGTTGATTATGAACTTGAGTTGTTCAAGAGGTTGCAAAATTTGAAGCAAAAGGATATTGTTGTAAAATATTATACTAAGAAGTTCTACAAGTTGACTCTTCAGTCTGGCCATAGAGAATTATCAAAGGAGAAGGTAGCTTAGTATATTAATGGTTTGAGAATAAATATCCAAGATGAGGTTTGTAGTTGAAGATTAATTCAGTTGAGAATGCTTATTAGTATGCCCTAAAGGTAGAAGATAAATTGAAGAGGAAAAGTCAAGGTAATTCCATAAGGAAGGAGAAGTAGGATAGCTCAGAAAAAGATAAACCAAGTGTTGAAGATGAACCAAAACTTGTTGATCAAAAGAGAAGGACAAGTAGAGGTGAGTTCAAGGGTACTTGCTACAAATGTGGAGAAGTAGGACATAGATTTTATGAATTTTCTAAGGCTGGTGGTAAAAGAGTTTTTGTTTTGAATGAGGTTGAAGATCAAGATAGTCAACCTAAGCAAGGAGAAAGTTTATTGGCTCGACAAGTACTAGTTGGTCAGAGGACACTGGATTCTTGTCAGAGGAATAGTCTGTTCAAGACTAGTTGTAAGTCTGGTGGTAAAGTCTACAATGTGATTATGGATGGTGGTAGTACTGATAACCTTTTTGTTGAGGAGATGGTTCAAAAACTTGGTTTGAAGAGAATGAGGCATCCTTATCCTTATAGGATTGGTTAGTTGCAAGGTGAGCATACTTTGGAAGTAAAGGAGAAATGCCTTATTGATTTCTAGATTGGGAAGTATAAAGATCAAGTGTTGTGTGATATTGTGGACATGAATAGTTGTCATGTTTTTTTTAGTAGACCTTGGTAGTATGATTACAGGGATCTGCATGATTGTGTTAGGAATGTATTTTCAATTGTGAAAGGTGGTAGGAAGCATTCCTTGATTCCTTTGTAGAATTAAGAGCTCAGTAGGAGGAATCTGAGTATTGGCATCTGAGTTGAGTTGAAGGATTTTGAGAGGGTTAGATATCAACATGGAAAGAAGACTTGTAAGACACCAAGGACGGATGTGATGAAGTAGAAGAAGGTCAAGGGAAAGAGTGTACAAGTTGAGGACTTGGAGGATATGTATGTGAAGAACCAATTTGGGATTTATGTGTTGAATCTGAGAAGATGTTCTTCTAGCTATTGAGAACATCTTTTTGAACCTGGGGTGTCTAATGTAGGAGCATCCTTGGTTGGCTAGCAATCCTACATGATGGTATAGTTTGACCTTGGAGTTGGAGGACTCGATCAAAGAATGAAGTGTAACTCAATCAATACTGAGTTGGTTTGGTTTTTGCGTTAACCAAGTGACTTGGTTAATGAAGATGTTTGGCAATGTTTTTGGTACTTGGAATATACTGGGAGCTCAGTTCATACTATAGGGCTTGGTTATGCTTGGTTGTTGTATTGACCAGGTAGCTCGATCAATGAAGGGGCTCGGTTGCTTCTAGAGGACTTAGCACATACTGGTGCTTGATTAGTGAAGGAACTTGGTTATGTCTAGTGGAATGCTAACACTTGGCATGGTTTTCTTTGACACTCGGCTTGATCTTGGTCCCTATGGTTCCTAAGTTGTCTATGAGCTAGCTTTTAGAATTTAATTTGTGTATGGGTATTTAATTTTTGTTGCAGCCAACTTGTAGCTTGCATGGGCATTTAATGTAAGGGTTTATTTTAATTTTTAATGGGCTAGAATGACTTATGGCTTAGTTGGTTATAAGTAGGGGTGTTTTGTGGATTCTTAAGGTAGATGGTAGAATGATCCAGCTTGAAGAAGAGGATGAAGTATAGGGAAAAATTTTAAGAAGGGCTAGTAGATGAGGCTTGGCAAACTAGGAGATTGCTTGGTGGGCTTGCGAGCACAAGTTGAGATTTCCTGGGGGTTTTCTTCTAGAGTGTAGATATAGATTAGCTGAGATTAGTGTGGAGTTTGATCTTGAGGTATCTTCCATAACTATTTTGCAATTATTTTTTTTTGTATTTGGCCTTAACTCGAAAGGCCTTAAAGCTAGGCACATTGCATGTAAATAGTTGTTTATGAATAAAGAGTTACATTTGGTCTCAGATTGTGTATCCTATGTTGTGTTTCCACTATGTGGTTATTTGCAAGGATTTGGATTACCTCTAATAGGGGTATCCTTAGATTCTCACTACATCCAAGTGGTGCATCATGTGGATCTTGATTAGCAGCTAACTATGACTCCCTCCTTCAACCACATCAAAGCTACCCCCACTAGCAAAATAATGAGTACTTTGTGCTGGTTGGTTGTATCAATTGTGCCTATTGTGCTGAGAGTAATGAGAATCCCTAGAGTGTGAACCACCACCACCAATCTATGCTGGAGAATAAGATCCTCCCTACTATTGTTTCTAATGGCCTTCAAAAGAAATGGGCTTCCTATTGCTACTTATTCCCTAGTTTTGTGTGCCCTTGGACCCAGATGGTGCATGTCCACTAGTAGGTGTACACACAAAACCACCATGTCCTGAAGTGACATTCTTCTCTACTATAATAGCCTAATGAATTTCATCCTTAATGGTCTTAGGCTAGAAAACTATCACACCCCCAAAAAAATGGTTGTTTAGACCTCGAATGAAGTGTTGTACCATTAGTGGTGAAAATCTTGAATTCATGTCACTTAATGAATTTGAAAAGGTAAATAATTGAGATACTTGTCCTATATTTTTGGGCAATTGGCTCAAGTTTAGGATTTGGACTTGAGAACTATCTCCCCTCTATACCATTGAGATACTACAATAGGGCACACTCATCCTTGCAATACAAGTCAATGTTGGTACTTGCAATGTACATAAAAGCCTAACATGTACATATGCATGTATATCTAAACTAAATAGGAAATGGCAAGGAGTGGTACATCGTGTAGATCCCAACTAGTAGGTGACTATGACTGCCTCCCTCAACCACATTAGAAATGTCAAACATAAAGTAAAACATACATGTACACCATACACATGCAAGTGTAGGGTAAGTAACCATAAAAATTGTATATAAATCATCCATCTAACAATCATGATAAAACAACTAAAATCACTATATGAAACATACAAAGCATCATTATCAAAAGAATAACCATGAACACATCAAATAATCGAGTATCAAGTAGCTCATCAAATATATAATCTTATTATGAAATAACATCAATTAAATAAAGTAACCAAGTGTCACTAAAACACAACACATAACCATAAAATATGGCCTAAAAGTAAATTAGGGGTAGGCACTACATTACTACATAGACCCATTAAAATAAACTTACACAGGCCTCTCAATATTTTATCACAACATATACAAGCATTTTGAATTTTATTGGCCATTTTCTACCAATCAAATACTTTATTTTGGGCTTTTAGTATGTTTAAACCCCTTATAGTTCATTTAACATGATTGGTCACCTTCTGATTATGTGGGCCCCACACAACCTAACAATCCCTTTTAAATTTCTCATCAAATATTTTATGTAGTGCACAAAATTTTGAAACTTATTATTTAATATTACTCAAAGACTATGTGGGCCCTCATTTCCTTTTAATTAGTCTTTACTCCACCTGTTCCTCAATCCAAGCCTTCAAATACTCCTTCCAAATTTATCCCCAATTTTGGTCTCCAAAAAAGAGCTCACATCTCCTTTTTGTAGAAAATCCTTACCAATTAGGATTTCAAAAGTCAAAAATCCAATTAGGGTAAGTTTAAAGTTTAATAATTTCCCTTTAATTCCCTTTTTGACTTGATTTCCCCAAAATATCAAAAATTGTCTGTAAATATCTTATATTATCCTATTTGGAGGAAAAATATTTTATTTTTAATTTCTAACATTGTCACTTTGTGAAGTTTGTCTACATTTTAAAAAAAATATCTTTTGCGGATATTTTGCTTATTTTTTAATTTTAATTTTTTATTTATTCCCAATTTAAATTTTAACAAACATTAGGATTTTTTATATGACATTAATAGATAATATACCATATATTTCATATTTCAAATAGCTTATTCAATTAAATTGAAATCCTACAATGTGCATTTAAATTCTAACATTCAAATAAATTAAGCCAATTAATTAAATATAAATATTTAATTAACTATATAAAAAATAAAACCTAAAATTCAATACTAAAAGCATAAGTCAAACCAAATCATGAAAGTGATCTAAATCCAACAACACAAAACCATAGACAACAGATAAAGGGTTACTGATTCAATGTCACTTGACAATTTAGTTAGATGGTCAAAAGAAACTTGTCTACTATATATGTTGGGACAGCTAAGATTTAGGTTGGGATTCAAACCTGATTATTATCTCCCCTTCCTTAACATAAAGTTATTGTGATAGGGCACGCTCATCCTATCAATTCAAGGAAGTCAATGGTTGGTACCTGTAGTCCTACATAAGATACAAGCATGTACATATACACATATATCTAAACTAAATAGGTAATTATGGGGAGTGGTGCATTGTGTGGATCTTGTCTCGTAGTTGACTATGACTCACTCCCTCAACCATACAAACACATCAATCAAAAATGTAAAACATGCATATGACCATACACATGTACCTATAGGATTAGCAACCAATAATAATTTTGCATACATGATAATAATTCAATTCATTAATTGAAGTATGTAAGGTAACTACATCAAGAAAATAATCATAATCAACCACTAAAAGCATATAATACATATGCAAATCCTTATGATATAAATGTTTCCATGCAATATAATGTCATATAATATCTCCTCAAAATATTGAGTAAACTGATTCACATATGAAAACTTAGTTTAAATGAGTATCATAACATAAATCAAAAGTGAACTAGGACTGGGTATTATAGGGTAGGTTATCTAGGTATACAAGGGGGAAGTGACTTGTAATGATAGACATGGCCCTAAAGTGGTCACTAAGGTAACTCATTGTAAGTTACTTAATGAGTGGTAACATAAAATATTAAATGGGATTAATAAAAATCAATAAGATAAAGTGTTCCTCTCTCATGCCTTGAGTGTCATTACATGATCTAATGGGAGTGGGAGAAAATTCTTGATTGAGCTCTTGCATATTTAGTTTCCTTGTTTGTATGAGACTTTATTGTTGCTGCATGGAGTCACTGGGGGATCGAGGTCTAAAGAAATTGTCAGGGTAACTCTAGGGTTAGCTCATGTGATGAAACTTTCCCATATGCATCTTAGGTTTCCTACATGTGTTGGTTTCCTCTAGGATTAGTTGTATCACCTTAACTATACATGTACCCTATGATAGAGAGATTTCATGATTCTTTTCCTAGTTCCTATGTTGTAATTTATGGTTTGATATTTGAGTGGGACCTCATGTTATCTCTTCAGAATGGTGGGAGTGGATATTTCGTTCCATATAGTTAGGTGGTAGTGATTCTATTAGTATTGATATTCTAGCAAACTTGTACCAGTGTTGGATGATCTTGTAGCATGTGTACCTTCTTGTTCTTCAAATTTTGTTATTGTATCATGTGTCATTGTATCATCTATGGATCTTACAATATTTGTAATGTATTTTGTGTCTAGTTATTACTACATATGCTACAACTTGTATAGTAGATATATATTCATTATGTATAACTTTGGTATCGGTTGTATTTATGTATTCATATATATTTGATGAGTTTTTGATATTTATTTATAGATGTGAGACATTGCACTTATGGTTAATTTAATTAATAATTTAATGCGTATGTGATTCTACTTTATGGAACCCTTGACAAGTGTAATATATATGTTATGTGTTGTGTTTATGTGTAGGTAATGTATTTTCATTATATTTCTTCTGCATTATAATCATTGATGCTAGATAATTAACCTTCAAGAAAAAAAATTAGTACACTTAGTAACATGTTTAGATTAATTTCACTTGGGTTCCCTAGTGGAGCATTACATGGTAGGTTATATATTTTTAGACACTTCATAAACTTTGTAGTGCTTTAAATGGTTCATCAATCAAACTCCCATAATAAAAAAAGTTATAAAGAATTGATGGAGGTAAGGTTAACTAGGATGATGGTTCTCACTTAGATATTTTTGGTTGTGTTAAAGTTGAAATAAACTTTCTAGATGATGTAATAAGGACTAGTAGTGTGCTACATATTCTTGGAAATAACACAATAATAAATGCATGTATGAAGGTAGTCTTTTTTTATGCATGAAGAAAAATGGTAAGATGTGCTCTGTAATGCTAGAGACACACTATATAAGTGGATGCATATACGATTGAGCGTAATAGTATTGTAAAAAGTAAATTGGTGCATAGTTTTTTGGAATAGATGAGGGTTTCATCTTCAATATATAGTCATGTTTTCTTTTACCTAAGGTTACATTTTCTTCATAAAAACATCATGAGTATATAAGAGTATATTATGGCATAATTAGGGACTTAACCAAATTGAAGAAAAGGTATACGGACCTTGAAAATAAATAAATAAACCTTTTATATGTGTTGGATAATTATAATCCTAATTTTTATTAATTTCAATATTGAATTTATGAAAAACAAACTCATTTTCAATTATATTTGAATTCTAGCAAATCTCATGGTTTGTTAGATCTTATTAATTATGATGTGTTTGACGTTTTTGACATGCTTCATCCTTTGAAAAATCAAAATATTATGTTTCATTTATTCATAGTTATAGTAGAGAGATATTTATGTACTTTTAAAATAGTAAATCCTAAGTTTTTCACCAATTTGAAATTTTGAAAAATTAATGTACAAATTGTAGATTGAAATAAAATAAAACTTTTAAGGATGAATAATGGCGATGACTTTTTCTCTAGTAATTTTGATACATTTAAAAATAATTATGGCATTCATAGATAGAAGGAAACTCCATATTCTTCACATTAGAATTGAGTTGTGTAAAGAATAAACTTGACACTTATGGAGAAGTCTAGGAGTCTATTGAGTGGTGTTGGCTTGGAACAAAAGGTTTGGGTTGAAGCTATTATCAATGTGTACTACCTAATTAGCAGGTATCCTATGTTAGCTCAAGTTTAAATTTCCTATACAGATGTGATTTTGTGATATGCCTTCATTGAGATATCATAAAGTTTTTAGTTATGAAGCACATACATTTGTTGAAGGAGAAGTACACAAAATTGGAGAAAAAGTTTGTCAAATGTGTCCTCATTGGGTACATTTATGGATTGAAAGCACACAAGATTAGAAATTCACTTGAATATAAGGTGATATGCAACATAAGTGTTATTTTGGGAAAAATGAAGCATATTTTAGTACATTGCAACCAAAACAATCCACAAAGAAAGAAAAAATGCATCGACCTTGAGACCAATTTAAGTATCAAAGGATGGACCCTTCCTTGCACCACCTCATTTCTACTAGCACTTTGGTGAGATATGGGATCAAGACAATAAATGATGGCAAGAGTTCTAACTAGTTAATGTAATTGATCTAAACAAATTTGAAAAAAAATAGACAACCAGTACTCTAAGTGGAAATGAATATAAATAACTCGAGTAAATCAATAGATGCAAGTATTTAAACTATGGGAAATGAAAGAACTATCCTTAAAGACCAAATTAAAAAATTCATTAGCTCAATAACTTGGACATAACTATGAGTCACAAATCATGGTGTGGCTTTTGGACACTAGTGTGGGATATATCTATCTTGTATAGATAGAGGACAAAAATTAGCTTGAAAATTAAATTAAATAATAAAATACTATAATAATGAAAGAAAATTAATTATGGCAATATAATATGATAACAAATATGAATTTAATAGGAAAAAATGGGATATAGAAGAGTATATGGTATATCAAATGATTGATGAAGTTGATATTTTGAATATTCTCCTTTACGAACCTACACAGACAAAAACAAGGGAAATTGTTGAGTGCTTGTATAAAGAATTGCCTCAATAAATTCCTTGCATTGGTTTGTCCAACTCTAGAATGACCACTTAAACACAAAATGGTGATAGATAATCATATATAAAATGATAACCACAATGGAAATAATAGAGATAGATGAAAAAAGGATTCTTGATGTAGTGCAAGGAAGGAAAATCTCCAAAGGAGATGTCCTAGCCCCCAACAAATTACCACACAACAGAAGTATAATAATAACGTAGAGATTTAGATCCAAAACAATGCCAACTATCATAATAGAATCATAAGATTTTTATCCAACATACCCAACTATAAGCCCTTTTGGGTTATGGAAAAATACATCACAAATTACAAAAAACATTTTGCAATATCATGCAAGATCCAAGCCCTAGCTAGCCTATATCTACAATCTAGTAGAAAACCCCAAGAAGAATCTAAAATTGTGTTTGTAAGCCACCAAGAAACCTTCTTGTTTTTGAAGCCCACTCTTAGCTACTAGCTATGCTACTTTTCTCCTCTTAGCTACTTCATGTTGAACTGAATAACTCAAGATATAATAAGACCATCTACTTATACTAAACCAAGCCACAAGTTAGCCTAGAAAGTTACATTAAATAAACTCTCGAGCCACAAGTCAGCTTGGAAACAAACATTAAATACATGAAATAACTAAATACTTAAGACAAGCCCCAAGTTTATAATGCATAACTAACTCGTATGATAACATAAAAGGATGTGCTCTTAGGCATAGGTCCACGTGCCATCCAATGATCCAAATCCAAGAGCACATGATCTAACTCTATTGGATCAAATCTTGTGAATACAATCTCCCAAGTTTTTTCTAGGAAATCAAGAACACACTACTAGCAACCACCAAAAAGGCTCTAACTCCAACATGATTATTTCAAACTTTATACGCATTTAGGACAAGGTTCCTTAATATGTCTTGAACATAATCCTAACCACACAAACCATGATTCCACAAAATCAAGCTCAAAGCTTCTGCATATAGGACTATTGACTACTCCAAGTTTCTCCTATATCTAATATTCTATCAAGAATACCATAAAGAGAAAAGATAAGATACTTCCCTCAAAGAAATGGAAGCCAAATGATGATGATGATAAAAAAAAGATGTTATAAAATATACAATGTAATAGAGAACTCAAGAGCATAATAAGCAAGCTATGAATATGAAGAAGTGTATGGAGATCACTTCAAAAATACCCACAAGTAAATGGTGAGTATGAGAAACCAAATGAAGATAAAATTTGAGATTATAATGGAGAAATTTGAATTATAGTGTTATTGCAAAATATAATTGGGCATCACAACTATAGGGCTATTATTTGTAACACTGTAACAATAGACTATAGATCTATAGATGGGTAAATATTGTGTGAATGTTTTGTGGCATGAACACACAATTTTCATTCAAGTTGTGTGGCCAAGATTCTATAAAAGTGGAAATGGGGTTAAGATGATTGGGCATGAAGGGTAATGTGAAATTTTGTGTCTTAAGGTAGAGGCTTTGTGAAATGGAAAGTTGCACTACGGTCCAAAATTTGTGACATTACATTTTGCCCCGACCTTAGAAAGCATATCATATTCAGTGAGGTACAAGATTACCCAAAGGGATTCTTTGACATAGCATTTCCCTCAACTATGAAGTCCTAAATTATTGTTTACCTACATCCAATAAACAAGTTGTAAGCATGTTGAATAATAAAGAAAACTTGTAGATCCAATATCATTGACGATTCGATGATGTGGATGAAAATATTTATTATGTTATATAATGACATGATAGGGTGAGTTTGATAATGCTCCAACACATGTATAAAATTGTATCTATGCATCTAATATGGAGGCTTGAGATAGTGCACTGACATGCATAGATATAGCTAAATATGCATGCACTAGGACAAGTTAGACATGTGCAAGCATGTGTAGAAAAATTTAGATATTTTTTTTATAAGGAGATTTAGCTCATGTTGGTATATGTAGAATAAGATAGATTAGCATAAGATTTGGAAATATTGAGATACAAACATAGAGGATTGGTCCTCACAAAGGAAAATATTGCCCCAAGATCATTTTTTGACAACCCCCTCCAATACCCACCCAATACCTCTGACACCTACTTTCCTATATACACCCCTATCCCTCCCAAAAAAAACCCTCTCCCCCTATTTGGGAAATATATTTCTCCCTTATTGTTTCTCACAATAAACCCTCCAATATGAATGCACATGATATCATATTTCCCCTTTAGTCAATACCCTATGTATAAACTAAGGTTGGTTGCTTAAGTCTACTCTCAAGTTGAGGGTGTTGATGGAAAGATATTTCCTCTTTTTTATAGGCAATATAATATTTTTATTCATATTAAAAATATTTTTACAACTTGAACCACTTGATTTTGCAATTTGAACTTTGACTACCTATCATCTATCCATATTCTGCAAAAAAGCATCCTCACTTCTATGCCACTTGGACTTGCATTTTAAATTTCTACATTCAAGTATAACTTAACTATGTTGATCTCCACTTTAAAATATATGAAACTATTACATATGATAAAAAATATAGCTATGAATATTTAGTAAAATTGGGTAAAATATAAATAACATCAACATGTAACTAGAAATTAAAATAGTCAAAGATCCACTCAGTGGTATCATTTTTGCATCCTTACTTCCCTCAAGAGATTGGAAATGAACATTATGCCACAAGTGTCTACCTTGAATTTATTCCTTTCTTTCATGTACTTCTTAACACCTTTAACTCCATTTGGTCATAATTTTGCAATCGACTTCCTTGGATTTGACTTCATCTTCCTCTTTTTCATTTCAATTTGTTCCATCTCTATCTGTGTAGCTTTAACATAAAACAAAAATAACTCTTCTCAACCTTCATTCAAAATCTCAATTTGGCATTCCTTTGCATTTGACAAGATCTAAATAATAAATACTTAAAACTCACTAGATCCATCCTCTAAAACTCATAAAGTAGCCTCCTTTATTCTCTACCTAACCCCTAACTCTACATGCCCCACTATTGGAATTGTTCCTCTAGCCCATTTTTTATTCATCTGGATTCACGCTACCTTCATAACCACCTCACAACTCCAAAGTTAGAGTGGTCATGCTAGAAAAATTCTTCACCACCTCTAACTATTATCTCCCCTTAAAATAATGCAATTGGTTTGGTGAGTTCAAAGAAATGTTTTACCAATACCAACACACTTGATGAGGCATATTAATGTCTTAATTTTGATATAGTTTTCATAGTTTGGACTTACTCTTTGTGCTTTGTCAAAAACATTTCCAGAAAATTTGTGTAAATATCTTGTGAACTTATGCCAGAATTAGCTAGAACTTACTAAACCTATGGGTAGTGTATATGGCATACTTTGCTTAATATTACACATAGAATGCAGTATTTCATATAAATATCTTAAGCTATGTTCTAACACCTTAATAAGAGTAGGAATGTTATCTTGCATATATGTTCCAGATGTTTCTAACTTTTAGGAAAATGAAGAGTGACACAAAGGGTGGTGATTACTACATTAAAGAATGAGGATGATGAAGACCGGTTGTGGCAAGGAAAGTACAATTCAATTCCTATGGATAAGTCGTGCCTGCAGAGGAGTTACTATTCTAGAAAATCTAGGAGACACAACTTGCTATATTTCTTGCAAGTTCTTATTTTTTTTCTTAGTAATAAATGTACTATGTTATGGTTGATCTTCCACCTTCTTTTCTGGCGATGTTTGTTCAAGACTTTTATGTCATATTTTTGTTGGAATTAATAGGTGGGAAGATTTACTTCTAAGGGGGGGGTGAATTAGAAGTAACTAACTTTAACCTTTTCAAATCCTTTTAACTAAAACCATTCACATGCATCTAATTTATGTAATATGAAAGTAAAGACATGCATGAAAATAGATAACACACAATTTTGGTGACCCAAAAACCCTCCAAAATGAGAAGGTAAAACTAGGGTGGGGATGAAACCCACAAAATATCACTGCAACAATCTGTAACTGTTCAAGGTTACAATGTTTGACCACTTCCAATGGTCTGCCCTATGAAAGGTCTATCCTGTTAAAGACTTTACACTCTATTAAAAGTGACCTAGTTAAAGGATTTCACTACCCTGCTAAAAGTAGGCTTGGTTAAAGGACTATAGTACATTCACTTGGAATGCGACCCTGTTAAAGGATTTACAAATGGTTGCTAGGAAAACCTAAGTCCATAGGATTTCCATATCTAATATACTTGCTAGAGAGTATTAGAAAGTCTTTGACCTGATAGCTTTGCAATCTCCAATTGTTGATTCCAGATCCTTGTTCTACTCTTACTAATCTGATATGTCACTCTACAAGGTTCTGATACTATGTTCTTCAACAACTGGATTCTCCTATGCTACTCTATTCTTCACTAAGTCTTTTTACCCTTCTACACTTTGCTATATTTCACCCACGCATATCCTCTCTTTTTTTATAATATGGCTTTGTTCTCCTTTTAAAGATTTTGAAGACTTAGGATTAGGTATGAATCTATGATCAATATTAAATCTTCATTTCCTACTTATTTCTTGCACTTTTCCTATTGGTTGCATGCCTTCTCCATTTTTCTTATTGGCTACATGTTGATTACATAGGTAATTCAAGAAATTTGATCTTATCTTCAAGATCCTTTGAGATTCACCCCATGTCGGCTCCAAAAATGGTTTACATCTAAGCTTGTGAAGGAAAAAACTCATATGTTGATTCAGTGTTGCTCAGCACATACTAGTTGTTGATGCTTAGCACATATAGGAAAACTAGCTCACTCAGCTCCTATAGCAATTTTGTTTCACTCGGCATCTATACTTTGCTCGGCACTTGAACTTTTCTCGGCACCTGAAGTTCACTCAGCACCTATTGAATTTTTTGGCTCAGCATACATTGTAGTTTGGCTTTTGTATTATACTCAACATCAACTAAAGAATTGATTAAGTGTATTGACACTCAATTGTCAAAACCAATCTAAGACAACAACCTCCCCCTTTGACATGAGTGGAAAAAACACTTAACTAGACATTATAAATCTAATCTTTATGAGTATACTACATATTTTGTTCAGCATATGTACAAGGTTTCAAAAAATTATTCAAAAAAATTTTTGTATACCTCAAAATCTTGTAACTCCCCATGAGCTGTTGTGACATCTCCATTCCTGCAACCAAAATTCTTGTGTTAAATGTGTCTCATGTTGATATATCTAATACTTTTTTGCTTTGTCTACACTCTATATCTGTTTGTACCCTATTTCTACTCCCTGTACTGTGTATTTGTTCCCTTTTCATGTCTACTTGTAGTTTTGTGTCCTTTTGGCTTTATTACTTCCTTAAAATGTGAATTTGAATATCTCCCCCTTTGAATATCTCCCTTTTCACATCTACTTGTAGTTTTGCATCCTTTTGGCTTTATTACTTCCTTAAAATGTGAATTTGAATATCTCCTCCTTTGGATATTCTTTATTGCTTCCATCAAAGAATGTATTATGTAACCATTCTTATTCACATCTCCCACAAAACATTATATCTCCCCAATCCTATTAGATGTAATAATGAATTATATCACCCATGAATATATTTCTCCCCCTTTTTGACACTTATGTCAAAGGGTCCTAAGGATAAATAGAATATTTTCCCAAAAATGTTTTATTTACCTCCATAATCATCTTGAGAGAAGCATCCCAATTATCTAAAGCAATCTCCAATGACTTGTGTTGGATGGTTGTCTTTGCTGCAAGATGTACAAGGTCTTAGAGAGTAGAAAGATTAGGATCTTTCTTTAGAACATTTTTCTTATGTGCTTTCTTTCTCCCTAGTTATTTTTGCTATAGCTTTCTGCAACTCATCAACACTCACCAAAACTAGATTTGTATGTGCTTATAATGTAGATTGGTGAAGGATCTCTTTGAGATCCTCTGTAGTTAAAGGATTGATGTTTTGAGCTAAGGTGTCAAGAACATCCTTTACAATTACTGTTTCTATAGATGTTGTGTGTGGAGGACTTAGTGGTGGCAGTTGGGTGTCTTGGACACTTTATTCAGTCTGTTGCTCTTCAACTGTTGCCTTTTCATCATGTGTCTTCTCCACTGTCTGCTCTTCTATCTCTTTTTCCTCTTCCTCATCTTTTTCATTTTCTCCTTCTTCGTCATCATTTCTACCTTCAAATGGGTCTTCCTGCCCTTCTTTCATAGTTGTCAATCCACATATTAATTTCCACATTTGTGTGGACTTTTGAAAAACATCTTCTATTTGGTTCTGCAAAATTTTGAAGGCTCTATATTTGGGTGCAAATCTGCTCCCATGCTTCTCACTAGCCTTTTTTATTTGACCTTTAGTAAGGTCTAGCATTACATGAGCCAATGTAGACTCTCTTATTTTTTTCTCCATTTTGAGACAATAATGCCATTTATTCTCAACTAATGAGCTTAGCTCCTTAGGCATTGAACTATCTAGTTCAAGTGGGGTGGTCTTGAACTTAACCATCATAGTGTAGATGGATTCTTCCACTATGTTTTGTTGTTGCTTTGACAACTTATTGAAATCTATGGTCTTTAGACTAGTTAAATCTACATTATCTCTAATATTATTGCAAATGTTTTCCAATTTAGATGTGGCAGAATGGCTTACAAATCTGAATTGTTCTTCATCAAACTCTGTTCTTTCTTGATCTAATTTAGGAGGTGCAACATACTTTCTTCTCTTTTTCTACTATGTAGGTCCTCCTTGTTCTATTTCCTTCTATTTTTCCTACTCTTTTACCCCTTGAGTTGTTGCCCTAGTGTCAGCCCTTGTAGTTGCCTTAGCTAAGCTTGGCTTTATAGCCTTCTTCTTTCCCTTGGGTTATGCAGTTGATTATTTTTCAGCTTTTCTCTTCTTTGGCTCAGATTTTGGTGCTTCCTACTCAGCACCTTCCTCCTTAATTGCATTTTCTCCCATACCTTGGGTTAAAGAAAGTGGCCCTTGATCTTGTTCTTCTTTATCACCCTCGGCATCTTCATCTTGTTCTTCTGCTTCTTCTGCAGTACCTTCCCCAAATTTAGCTTTCATCTTCTTAACAAGCTTGTCCTTCTTTTTCAAAGTGGAGGTAGTCTTCAACTCCATATCCACTTTTGATCTCACCACATCATAAGTTGCAAAATGTGGTGCATCCTTGTCAACTTCCTTTGCCAATAATGCAGTTATTGCTACTGATGCTTCATCTATGTTTATTTCATACCCAAGAGGTCTTAACCATCTCACTCTTGGTATGGTAGCTTGTATGTATGTATAGTCTATATCTACAAGAAAACATACATCATTTACATGTTTCTCTACTAAGGAAACTAGAATTCTGAGCCTTTTCCTCATTATCTTCTTAAAGTCCTCAAAATAACTAGTCATCAAGGTCTCAAAATTAGCTCCCATCTGCTCTATGTATTCATTGACCTGAGCTATGATTGACCTACCAGTTTTCCATGCCACTTTTCTAAAAGAAGGAAATTCATTCTGAACATAAAAGAAAATACATATCAAAATGGCACCAAATTTGCATTGGGCTCCCTTGGTTCTCCTAATTGTTGCTAGATTTTCATTGATCTATTGCAATTGTAGCTCTATAAGATCATATGTATGATCCTTCTTCACCAATTTGTATCCTACATCTACTACAATACAAGGCACACTATTGAGTCTATTGGATTGGTAAAATTTGTGTGCAATGACCCTAATTGCAAATTCAACTAGAGGGTCTTGGATAGTGTCAATTGTCATCCCTCTCTTATTCCATTTTGCATCTGTGTTTTTCTCAATTGCCTCCTTAGAATCACTCCTAAGGGTCTTTGACTGATCTAGGGTTGGGTACCCTATCACTCTATATATAATTCTCTTTGTGATTTTTATAGGGACATCCTCCAACCATAAGCTACCATCATGCATTCTTCTCAACACTAGTCCAATCCATTCAGTCTTGAAAATGGTGGGGAATTCTAGGGTTCATGTTAAATCCTTCCTCTCCACAATCTAAAATTCTTCCTTCAAAACACTCCATTATCACACAATTTTTCATAGGCCTCCCTCATTTCCATGTCATCTATAGCTCCAATCTTGCAATTGTTGCATCTCCTTACATCTTGAACCATTACAACCTTAGGGGGTATGATGGATAGGGCTCTAGGTGGGTTGTTCTTGTATGCAACTTTAGGTATTGGATGGAAATCAGGTTGTCTGACCTCTTTGGACACTAGTTGGACTTCAAATGATTCCTTCTCTTGAGTTTTTCTAGAGCTAGAAGCCATTTTATACAATCTAGGGTTTTAATATGAATAAAACATGAAACTGGGTAGCTTGGCACAATTGTAAATACCTTGAAATTGATGGAATCATGCTTGGAATGTTGTTGAAATCTTCTTATACACTAGATTCTCCACTTTGGATTCTCTTTGCACTCTTTCTTGTCTTTCCTCTTCATTCTGAATGAGGAAAAATGATTGAAAATAAGATAAATATACCCTATTTTCATTGCATTTAATGCTTAGTACATTTATAGCTATCCACTCAAGTTCTGAAGGATTCTACATTACTTGGCTTCTACTAGAGTATTACTTACTCGGCTTCAACTGAGATTTCTTCTTCACTTGGCTTCCTCTATCAACTTGGCTCCTACTAATCATTCAGGTCCTATAGTCTTTACAATCAACTTAGCTTGTACTATATTTTTACTCGGCATTTAAGGGCAACTTGGCAACACTTGTGAAATCTTGAATTTTTAACTTTGCATCTTTGTTTAGGTTGATCTATTTTTTTCCAATACTTTCTTTTCTAGGAACTGATGTATGATAAAACTTTGTAAATTAGTCCCTTATGCCTTCTCTTGCTTAGTTTGATGAAGTGTGACCACTTGACCTATTAGGCAAAGTGATCGCTTCATTTGATGTTCTACTCCTATTTTTCTTCTTCCATGTCTTGTTAATTTCTCCTTTGATGTGTTCAACATCTACCTTCTCTTTTCCTTTGTGATTCTTTGAGTTGGGTTCCTTTAACTTTTTTGGGCAATTCTTGCTGATATGACCAATTTTCAAGCAACTAAAACATGTGGCTTGGCTCAACCATCTATTATAGTTCCCTCTAAAATGTGTCCTTACACAATTTTTAGGAATGTGTCCATATTCCTGATAGTAATGATAGCTATACCTAGTGTTGTAGTCCCAACTGTAGTGATGACCATGGTTACCTTCCCTTGCTACCTGATTTGATTTCCACATAGGCTTTGATCTACACTCAAAAGCTCTATGTCCATACTTCTTGCAATTGTAGCAGTGACTTTCAAATTTTGGTGTTCTGATAGTCCTACTCCTGCAGTTATGTGCTTGATGTCCTTGCTTTTTGCACTTATGATAGTAAATTGCATTCTTAGGTTTTTCATGCTGATGGTAATTTTTGCTCCTACATACATTAGAGGTATGTCCCTTTTTACCACAAAAATGACAAGTAGGTTTAGTGTTCTTACCTTAGTTACTCCTTTCTTTTGTAGTTTTGGATGACTCTCCTTGTTCAATGCTTATGTAACCTACTCCTGAAGTGTCATTGTTAGCCCTTGGTGATTTCAATAGCTATTCAAAGTACTTGATGGCCTCATTGGGTTTGTTGAAGCTTTTTGCAATCTCCTTCTCTCTTTTCAGGTCATTTTGCAGTTGTTCATTTTGCATCTTTAGCGTAGAGATCTCAATGTCCTTAACATTTAGGTCATGATGTGCATTCATCATCTGACTCAAGGTGTCCAGCTACATGTTTGAGATTCTTGCAAGATCAATTGACTTTTATTCTAGTCTATTGGCAAGGTTGCTCTTGTCTTCTTCTAGCATAGCCTTGTCTTCAGTGGCTCTTTTCTTATGTTCAATCATCTCACAAAGCATCATGGCTTGTGATTCTTGTTCAAGCTTGAGTGTTCTAATTTCTTCTAGTTGATCTCTATTCTTCTCCATCAAGTCTGCTATTGTTCCATGAAACTCTTTGGAATCTCCATTTGAAAATAGATTTGAGCTGTCAATCTCCTTGTATTGTGTCTCATTCTCAGCTATGGCAATCTCTCTTCTTCTTTTTAAGCATTTCTTCAATTCTCCTCTAGCTTCTTCCAAAGCATGTAAAGCAAGTTGTATGTCAATTGCCTAATTCTCTATGATCTTCCCAAGTTTGCAAACCTCCATTTCCAAATCTTTTCTCCAAGTTGTAAAGCTCCTTCTTGTGAGAACTAGGCTCTAATACCAATTGTTGAAATTAAAAAGTGGGAAGATTTACTTCTGAGGGGCGGGGGGGGTGAATTAGAAGTAACTTACTTTAACCTTTTTAAATCCTTTTAACTAAAAACATTCACATGCATCTAATTTATCTAACATCAAAGTAAAGACATGCATGAAAATAGATAACACACAATTTTGGTGACCCATAAACCCTCCAAAATGAGAAGGTAAAACTGGGGTGGGCATGACACCCACAAAATATTATTGTAGCAATGTGTAACTGTTCAAGGTTACAATGTTTGACCACTTCCAATGGTCTGCTCTATGAAAGGCATGTCTTGTTAAAGACTTTACACTCTATTAAGAGTGACCTGGTTAAAGGATTTCACTACCCTGCTAAAAGTAGGCCTAGTTAAAGGACTCTAGTACATTTACTTGGAATGCCACCCTGTTAAAGGATTTACAATTGGCTACTAGGCCAACCTAAGTCCATAGGATTTCCATATCCAATACAATTGCTAGAGAGTATTAGAAAGTCTTTGACCTGATAGCTTTGCAATCTCCAATTGTTGATTCAAGGTCCTTGTTCTACTCTTACTGATCTAATCCTTGCTTGATCTGATATGTCACTCTATGAGGTTCTAATACTTTGTTCTTCAACAACTAGATTCTACTATGCTGCTCTGTTATTCACTAAGCCTTTTTACCCTTCTACAGTTTGCTATATTTCACCCATGCTTATCCTCTCTTTTTTAATAATATGGCTTTGTTCTCCTTTTAAAGATTTTGAAGACTTAGCATTAGGTATGAATCTATGATCAATATTAAATCTTCATTTCCCACTTATTTCTTGCACTTTTCCTATTGGTTGCATGCCTTCTCCTTTTTTCTTATTGGTTGCATGTTGATTACATAGGTAATGCAAGAGATTTGATCTTATCTTCAAGATACTTCAAGATTCATCCAATGTCGGCTCCAAAAATGGTTTACATCTGAGTTTGTGAAGGAACAAACTCATATGTTGATTCTATGTTACTCGACACATACTAGTTGTTGATGCTCAACACATATAGAAAAATTGGCTCACTCAGCTACTATACCAATTCTGTTTCACTCGGCATCTATAGTGACTCAATATCTATACTTTGCTCGGCACTTGAACTTTGCTCAGAACCTAAAGATTGCTCAGTACTTGAAGTTCACTTGGCACTTATTGAATTTTCTAGCTCAACATACATTGTAGTTCAGCTTCTATATTATACTTGGCATCAACTGAAGAATTGGTTAAGTGTATTGACACTCAGTTGTCAAAACCAATCTGAGACAACAATTTTTAATAAGTATCCAATCCTCTATATAATGGATTTGGATCATCTTAGTAAGCTAATGAGAATATAGACAATGCTAGTTTAAAATTTAGAAGTTACTCTTTTTCTATTCTTCATGAATTATTTAGTTGATGTAATCCAAGAATGATTTTAATGAAATAGCAATTTTGGAATACTTGTGTTTGTATTTATTTGAAACCAACCAAGGGCCCACTTGGGAGGTGGAATAGATTTAGGTAGATTAGATTCATTCTTTTCAATTTCTTGTTTTCAAGATAGATTTACTGTATTAGTCTTGCAGCATTGTTACCATGAAATTTCCTACAACACTTGCAGAAAATGATCATGGTGGATGTTTTGAGTTGTTAACTAGTTTAGGTTCATTTTCCAAAACTTTCTATAGTTATCTATTGTTAGTCCAAGTCTGTTTACTATTTTGTAATAGTAGTATAGATTATTTTCATGCATTTTACTTTCCTGCAACATAGTTGTTAAGACTCTTAAAGGAACTTAGTGCACATACCATGCTGACCCATTTCAAGTCCTATGTCCTTGGTTCGACAATTCAAGTGTATGTTATGATGGAAGAGGTAGTCTTAAAAATAGATATAGCATCCTTGAGAAAGACAATGGTGTGATTATCATCATCTATTATAAAACTATACATTTCTGCCATCATTCTCACAGATGGTGTCAAACTAGGAACTTTCATGAGTCCTTTATTTTCAAATTAGTTTGTTAGCTAAAAACCACAAAGTTATGGGCTTGATTAACAAGTCACCAATTCAATTGCATGCATCAAAGAGGAAGACAAAAAGATTAATATGGTAGATTTCTTCCATGAGAGTCTATTAATTTGAACAAAGAAATTGAAGAAGAAGTTGAGTTGCCTTTTGAGGATGCAAGCCCTAATTTTCCTGTAGGATCTTCCTCTAGAGAAAAAAACTTAGACACAAGTGGTCTTCAGCCTTTTGCTAAAATTTTGGCTAGCTTTCTTGATGGTTCTAGTCCAAATCCACTTGTTTTTAACAATCTTGTAGCCAACACTCCTTTTTAGCAGCAACCCCATAATCAAATACCTTCAGTAATGGCACAACCTACTTTTCCATTTCCTCTCCCAAGCCTCATAACCAATGCTAATCTCAAAATATACTTGTAGCTGCTCTTCTAAAGTTTTATGGCCCTGTAACTAAGGATCCTAATACTTTCTTATTTGAGTTTGATAGACTCTTTCATAGCTTTGACTATAAAACTAATGCCCATAAGCTCAAGTTGTTTCCAACAACACTGAAAGAATCAACCTTACAATGGTTCATGGGTTTAGGAGCCAATGCAGCAGGTACCTAGGATGAAATGAAAACTTTGTTTCTAGAGAAATATAAAGAGTATTGCAAGGGGAATGATCCAAGAGGATTTTATATCTTTAAAATATCACAAAAGGAGGATGAAACATTAGAATACTATGTTTCACATTTCTTGTATACACTACAAAAGGACCCCCAGCATATACTAGTAGACGATTCACAGAAACTAGTCGTCTTGAGAGGGGTAAACAATAATTGTCTGGAAGTACTAGACTTGATGGTTGGTGGTGATGTATATCAATTCTCTTGGGATGACCTCAAGAAAAATTTTCTTAACTACTCAAGGTCAACTATGAAGAAAGGCAGAGGACACTGGTCCACAGCTACTAAAAGGATCAGTTAAGGTATTTCAAAGTTCAAGGTATCTAATCTACTCATAGATTTTTAGAAGGACATCATAAATGATGTCACTACACATCTTGACACAATGACTACAAAGAAGAAGCGTGCAGAGGCTAAGGTGTATTAGCAAAGTACTGTCCACACTGTTGAAAGCAAGAGAAAGATTGTCAATGCAAATTGGTCACTAGTGTGGAGAGTCAACATCTTCCAACTAAGTACCTTAAGATAGAAGGAGAGGATAAGAAAGTATTCTTCATTTCTCAATGTAAGCCATGGGCCCCACATCAAGGTATGCCTCAAGACCATTTACAAAATTCAAATCCATATGGTAATCAATGGCAAAACTGTAGTCTCCAAGGTCCTCCACAATATAGTCAACCTAATTGGAATAGTGCTTAGTAAAATAATCCATAATAGCCTCAATGGCCTTAGTACTCCCAACCTTCTTAGCCTAACTAGCAAAATAACCAATGGCAGAATCAAAAAAGCTAATGGAAACCACCTTAAGGGAATTGGTATTCTACAAATCAATGGAGAGGACCTTAGCAATGGCTTAACCAAAATCTTGGTAACCCACAACTACTGCCTCCAGTCCAACAACCTCCACTAATGACACCACCTGCAAGTTCTAGACCTCAAAAGTAGACTTAGTTTCCTACATAACCTCAATCAAATCCAAATAACCAATAGCCACAACAACCCATGAATTATGTTGATGCTCAGAAATATCCTGTTTATGCTCTAAATGTTGCAAATATACATTTGAGATTTGGTACAACCCTACCCATGCCTAAACTTCCTCTCATAACTTAAATACTAGATATTCCTACAACATTAGAACTAGCAACTTTTCTACCACAAATTGTTGACCCAACTAATGTAACTAGCTTAGGTCAAACTCAAATAGTAGTTGAAGCTCCTTTTCCATAAAAACTCATACAAAGTAAACTTGCACGAATAGAAGGAACAATCCTTTGACATCATTGATTAGCTAAAGAACATGCATGTCCATATTCATTTGTTCCAAGCCATTAAAGCTATTCCTATTTATGGAAAGGTCATCAAAGAAGCCAATCTAAAAAAGCTTAGGAGAAAGAAAAAGGACCCAACCACAGTCCATGTTATAGGACAATTGACTAATATTGTGTTAGGAAAATTGGTTATTCCTAAATATTTTGATCTAGGAAGTCTGGTTGTGAATGTGATTATAAATGGTTAGTCTATTAAAAATGCCTTGATTCATCTTGGTAGTACTACAAATATTATGACCAAGGATACTATGAAAAAGATGAATACAGAAGGATTAAGGGATACCCCAACAATTTTGCAACTTGTAGTTAGTTCTACTATCACTCCTAATGGGATGATAGAAGACATAGTAGTAACCCTAGACTCTCTAGAGTACCCTATAGATTTCATGATTTTGTCCGCAAAAATCAACTTAGCTAGTTACCCTATCATTTTAGGATGACCATGGTTAGCTACAATCGATGCAAATATAAGTTGTAGGTGAGGAAGTATGACCATATCAGATGGACAAGCAAAAAAGAAATTTGTCCTATATCCTCCAGCACATCCCCAACCAAATTTAAGCACACTTATGTGACCAGATTTAGGGAATGGAGAGGAAGAGTTAAACTCTATAGCATAACTTATGATGTTACATAGACAATCTTTTCTAAAGTTGTAGGAGAAGGATTCAGTAATTCAGAGTATTCTTAATAATACTTGTGTGGTAGAAAAGGATGTATCTGACAATTATGTGTTGGAACTAACTACATACAAGGTATGTAATGAGAATTTTTTTTTGCCCAAGGAGCTAGACATTATCCATTAGCTTTTACCATGTGAACTAGATACAAGTCCAATCTCTGAAGCTACTATGGTTGCTCTCACAACTACTGTTGAGTTGTCAAAAGGTCATAATCTCCATGTCAATAACAAACTACCTCCCAAACAAATGAAACAATTAACAAAGATTCTTCAAAAATATGAAAAGGCTTTTGCATGTGACTATGGGGATATGAAAGGGTTAAGTCCTACATTATGCACTTATAGAATATATATCAATGAAGGGTGCCTTCCACTCCATCAACCCTAGAGGAGGATTAATCCATCACTTATAGAAATAAAACTGAATTGCAAAAGTTGCTTGATGTTGGTTTTATATACCCTATATCTGATAGCAGATGGGTCTCACATCTGGCTATAGTACCTAAAAAGGGAGGGAAATAGAAAATTTGTGTAGATTATAGAGAATTGAATAAGGAAACCAAGAAGGATCACTTTCCTTTACCCTTTATTGATCAAGTTCTAGACACTCTGGCTAGTAAGAAATATTTTTCTTTTCTTGATGGGTACAGTGGTTATAATCAAATAAGTATAGCTTCAAAAGATCAAGATAAAACTATAACTGAATCAAAAAATCCAAGCTAATGAACATCAAGGATGTACCTGTATAACCAATTATGTCATGCCAAAATCCATGACACCATGATCACATCCATGAACCGAGCATCTGTCTCTCAATATGTCCAACCTGTCAGCATAAAATAGTCAACCACAATCCTCCACCATGACTGTACCTAGTAACAACATCTCATCCCTTCTATATGAAGAAAAAATCAGCAAATCATGTGACTCAAGGCATAGACAACCCAAATCCAAGCCACTAATCTAAATATGCATCAATAATGAAAGATCAATGGGCAAAGACAACCCATAACCAAGCTATAAATGCAACCTGTAAGTATAGACCGCTTACAACACTGCACAACTTGTAGACCTAACAAGTCATCATGCATATCCAAACTAAATACTGATAACCATATCATCATGAGACCAAACTAAAATATGAACTGAGTATACAATGACATCAAATCTTAAATCTTCCAATGCCAAAAACTCACAATGTTACCATAGTCAAAATATATACTATAAACTATTCAGATAAATATATCAACAAATAAATCATGCCAAACTTGCACCAAATCTGAACCAATGTGTAGAGCTCTCCAAGAGCTTTCCGTTGACTACTCGAAGTCCAAAATCCGACTCCATATGCCCAAGTTATGCCCTAATTCGTGCTCAAAGTAAACAACATTTGACTTTAAGGCTCTTAAAACTTGAAAAAAATTTAAAATCATAGAACCAAACCTACACCATGTTGTAGTGCTTTGAATTAGCTTTCCAACGCCTATAAGAACTCTGAAATCTGATATTCTGAGAGAAAGTTATGGTCGTTTTATTATGAAAGTCTTTTTACCATTTTCAGTACGATTTTTCATTTTTCATTTTTTTTCAGTGACAAAAATTTTGACGGGATTAAATTTGACGGCCATCATGAGCTGAAACTAAAAAACTCTTTCATTTCCTCTTAACATGGCCAAACTAGGGCATATTATATATCAAAATTTATGGAAATGTCGACCCGGATCCAATGGTGAGGTCTATTTTTACCCAAGAGGTCATTTCTACATGCCACCCCCCAAAACCCTCATTTAAATGAAACATCCAAAAAAATCCTTTTCTCCAACAATTTCACATGCCCAAATCTTTTAACATCCCATCATAACAGCAAATCCAAAACCCTTAGACCTACAATAAATCATTCATATATCTTGCCCCTTTCTTTTATCCTCTCATGCATTCCCATGGATTCAATCTAGGATTACAATAATAAAACCATAGCTATGATACCACTTGTAAGGAAACTTGGTAAGAAAGAATATAATCGTTTCCACATAATCCATAATAAATCTGAAATAAACATGAAATTAAAATCCACATGCAAGAGAATAGACAACATACCCACAAAATGTGACACAAGATATACCTTGGAAAACCCTCATTGAGGAAAAAAAAAACTTAGCCTCCAAAAGCATCCATCACCATGTATTATTCAGCAAAAATACCATTTCCATACAACCATGGAAGCCTTCATGGCCATAGCCATAACCGAGAAAACTATGTGAACAAGCATGAATCCACACATCCCATGCCATGCTTCCAACCTTCAAAAATGCTCCCTTGGCTAACCTGTCAAGCCTTGTCCTGCTCGACTCTTGCCTTTCTAACTCTTACTCTCTCTCTACAACAACTACCCTTGTGGTTGCTTATATAGTAGCAAGTCCCACAAAACCACCAAGTGGTATTACATAAACCATGTGCTAAAACCATGTGCTACCTAACCCACTGACCCCACATTTAATATTGGGCATTTAATTCTTTTCCCCAATATTAAATAATTACATGAAATATTATCACAATGTTACAATAGAACTCATCAAGAATATTCCATAGAAATCTTTACATGTTGCACGTCCATCTAGGTACAATATTACATAATAAAATAAAATAATAAAATAATAAAATATAACAATATTATGCAATGTGTGCAACACCCATTATCTCAACACATCATGTAACTAGATATCCTATTTTTTCTCATACTGACCACTTAGCTATAAAGTACTTAATGAAAAAACCTATTGTAATTGGTAGATTGGAAAGCAGGCTCTTGTTGTTGTAGGAGTTCGATATTTCCATTGTTGATAACCCAATAAAGTCCAACATAGTTGTTGATTATTTATCTAGACTGCACATTGTTGATGAAGATCTTACTCCAATTGAAGATACCTTTCCAAATGAGCATTTTTTCCACATAGCAACTCATACACCATGGTATATAGACATAGCAAACTACCTTGCTACAAATAGAATGCCCCCACACATCTCTCACAAAGATAGGAGAAAGCTAGCAGAGAAAAGTTTTCATTATTCATGGATAGATAATAGTCTCTTCTATACTTGACTAGATCAAATCATGAGAAGATGTGTCAGGGAAGATGAGATATATGACATACTACATGCCTATCATGGAAAACCATGTGAAGGCCATTTTGAACAAAAAATAATAGCACTAAAGGTACTTAAAACTAGATATTATTGGCCAACATTACATAAGGATGCAACAAATTATACAACCAAGTGTAAAAAATACTAAAGGATGGGTCGGCCAACCAAGTTAGATGAGATGCCACTCGATCCATAGATTGTTGTAACACCCTTTGACAAGTGGGGTATGGACTTCATAGGTCCAATTGACCCACCATCAAATGGTAAATCTTACATCTTAGTATGCATAGATTATTTAACTAAATGGGTGGAAGTCAAGGAAATAAAAAATGCAAGAGATGAGAAAGTAGCTAAATTATTATATGAGGAAATGTTTACACACTACAAAGTTCCCAGAGAACTTGTCACAGATCAAGGCACCAAATTCACATCAAAATTGATCACTAAACTTATGAAAGAATACAACATAAGGCAGCAGAAATCTAGTCCTTGTCACCCTTAGGAAAATGGGCAAGCAAAGATCACCAACAGAGAAATTGAGGCCATTCTAATCAAGACAGTGTAAATACATAGGAAGGATTGGAGTAGTGGGTTAACTGAAGCTATCTGGGTATACCAAACTACATGGAAGACAACAACTGGATTCATTCCATTTGAACTTGTGTATGTAAAAGTAGCAATGTTTCCTATTGAATTTGAACATAAAACATTTTGCATTACTTTGGAATTGAACATCAGCCTTCCTGTAGCACAAGAAGAGAGACTTCTCCACTTGAACTCATTAGATGAAATGAAAAAGATAGTTGTGGAAAGAACAAAGATCGTTTAGTAGTAGCAAAAGAAGTGGCATGATGCACATATCAGTAATAAACAATTCCAAGTGGGAGATTGGGCTCTCTTATACAATTCTCATTTCAAAGAGAATCCAAGAAATTTGCAGACTCAGTGGCTAGGGCCTTATGAAATTCAGTATGTATTCAACAATGGAGCAATCCAACTAACAACCATTGATCTTGTCTAGTTCAAATTTCTTGTTAATGGCCATAGATTTCACCTCTATCATAAACCACAAACCAAAGATGAACTCATATAGCAGTTCCAACCAAATAGTTTACAAACTCCTATGGACACAGTTCCTACAATAGAGGGTGAAAACTTTCTTGCTGCAGTCGTACCATGACAAACCTTCAATGAGCACTCATAGTAAAACCTCATTTAATCTAAGGTCCATTCTTTCATTCAATTTTATTTTTCTTCATATCAACCCATCTCATTTCTTTATCTATCATCCACTCACACTCCACTTCACCAACAAATTCTATTTTTATTACTTTCAATAAAACATACCATCAGCACCTTTTCTGTGATCACTAGACTTCACCATCTCATCAGTTTTCAACTGGAAGTACATTCTAAAAAATTTAGGTACAACATTTTTACTCTTTATTCATTTTCAGTGCATAGGTTTCAATATTTATATATAATATTGCATTAAATGTATCGTATAAGCCTTAAGCCAATTTCTCATTCCTATGCCAAAAATTTTAAGTGTGGAAACTTGTCAAAATTTAGTGGGGGGCTGAGAAAGTGTATTGGTTTCTAAATTTCACCTCCATGTCACCCTAGTCATGTCCTTGTTATAGGTTGTTCTTTGGCAGCGGTCTAATTTTAATTTTAAAATCTTTTTGTATTCGTCATACCTTTTCATTTTGATTTTGGGAAAGATCTCTTGTGTTTGAAATAATTGAAAAGGACTATGATTTATTACAAGAAAACTTCCAATTAAACCTTGATGTCCTTCATAATTAATTGCATCATTATTTTACATGCCAAGCATAACGGAGTCTTGTTAAGAGAATGTGGTATCGACATTTCTCAGAAAGATCAATTTGAAATTCTGAGAAGAGGGTATTTCCATAAGTGTTAAAGTGGTAAAACTTATCAGGGTGGTGAGAATAGAGAAATTTGAGGCTAGGCATTTTGAAAATGGGAGGACAATTATTGAGACATGAGCCAGTTGTTTATAGTATTCTACTTGTAGACATGGAAGTAGTCTGATGATTTAATGCCTATGGATGGCTTGGCTACTTCCTACAGTTAACAGAGCTCAATGAAGAAGTAGCAATGGATTATATGAGGAAATTTGATGAAGGGGAAGCCACAATATGGGGATTAACAGTAATTGCTACTAAGGAGCAGATAGTAGAAGTCACGGGACTACTAGATGATGGGGAGCATTATTCGAATAAACATGATGCTAGGTCATTGTAAGCATAGTTCTCTCGATCGGGTGACCCTCTACTGGAAATTACAAAGTAAGGGTGTAAAAGACTCTCTCTCCTAGCTCTATATTCAAAATTGGCAACCCATATCATCAGGTATTTGACCTATGAAGGCAGGTTTTCAAACTTGCACACTCACCATTTTAAGCTACCCAGTTGTGTAAGACATAACATTCAAATTAATGTTCCTAATTTCCTTTATAATATATTGTGTATTAGCACTGAAGAAACTCAGAAAGGAAATGCAAATTCTATTTCTCATCATGCCCTTATCAAACTTTTAGTTGAAAGGTCTCTTAGGGATTCTTCCCCTATATCATGGGCAGAATTTGTTGAAGTCAAAACCTTGCAGCCTCAAGCCAACCCTATTCCATAAAATTTAGGGAATGAAGAAGAAATTATAGATCCTAGTCAGAATCCAACTGCAATAGAAAAAGAACTAGCATTACCCTCTCTTCATAAACTGACATACTTAGCTCATCCAGAGACAAAGGCAAGCATAAGGTTGGTAAAGGGAACCCTAATCTTGAAAAGGAAGCCCAAAACCCTTCTATTAAAGTGATAAAGAGAAAAATGTTTTTTCCTATAGCATCTACCCCAATAGCACCTAAACCAAAGCAGACCCACAAAATAGTAGAAGTTAAAGAGGTTCTTGTGCATTGAAGCCCTCATATGCAAGGTCAAGTAACCCCAATTTCTAATAAAAACCTAAATGCTTCAATCTCAAAATCTCATATAGAATCAGTGGTTGAGAATATTCTAGATGACTCTCCTATATGGTTCGAACCCCAAAATGTGGAAACAAATGAAAATGATCCTGTTAATGAAATGCCACAGGGAAATTAGGAAATGTGTGAGTCAAACCCTATTGTTGTCTTAGAAAAAGCCCCTAAAAATGATCAACCTACTTCACCACCAGTCCTTGTATATTCTAATGTTTCTATCATGCCTTATAGATCCTCCTAGTATACCCATTACTTCTAGCAAGTTCCTAAGGAACAAAAGAAGAAATCTATGGCTCAAGAATTCCTTTCATCTACAATTTCAATATATATTATTTGATTTGTACAATCACTTCATTTTTCAAAAGGCCTTGTGGAGGCAAGAAAGAGACCAAATGCAGAAAGTTATATTTGACAAAGATGAGGAAATTGAGTCACTGAAAGAGCAACTTGAGAAATAGAAATAATGAATGAATAAGGCTTTAAAGTTAGTTGACTAGGTAATGGCCTGTAGGTCACCACCAAGGGTGTATTCCATTTTTCTGAAGGAGTAGTTTCTACTATTTTGTCTAATGATGACAATAAGGGATGTTGATTATGAATTTAGAAATGCTAAAGATTTCTACAATGTGTATCGGACTTTGCCTTCATGGTAGAAGAATTTGTTCTGTGAAATTTATTTACATAATTTCATAATTCCACATGAGATAGAGTGGAACCCTCTACTTTACATAGGGGATGTTCACCTCAAAGCTGTAATGTCCTAGATGCACAATGAGACAAACTATGATAGGCAGTTAAATACGTATAGAGATCTTGAGAAATCTAAACCATTACCATTATGGACTGAATCATGCAAGCCTGATTACCTTCTAAGAGATTGGTTTAGACTAACCAATGGGAAACTGAAACTAGAGATTATATAGAAAGTGTTTACAGAAAGAGAAAAGGTTGATGGAGATTACCAAACACTTCCAAAATTTACACAGCAAAGATCTATTGTAGGGCTTAGGAACTAATGGAACTAATTGCCAAAAACTTTCAAAAAGGTAGAATCACATAGCCCTATCAATTATGAGGTAGTTGTTAATAGGGTGGCCAAGTATATACAATTGGGAAGACAAATCAAAAAGGAACTATGGATGCCATTGACTTTTTCAGCCTCCTACCCTTCTTTGCCCTATTTATGGTAATGATGCTACTAGACCAAATCCATTGGTTGAGGAACACATGGGTGACCATTGGAAGTGCACTAGAGGATTCTTCTACACTTTTAGAAGTGGGAAGGAAGGGAAAACTATAGTGGGAGACTTTAGAGCTATGGCAAGGAAGTGTAATGCTTGAGGACAAGCATTTGAATAGTGGGGACAGATGATGAGGTAGATTAATTTCTTTTTGATATAGTTTTCATATTCTGGACTTACTCTTTGTGCTTTGTCAAAAACATTTCCAAAACATTTGGGTAAATATCTTGTGAACTTATGTCAGAAACAACTAGAACTTTCTAAACCTATGGGTAGTGTGTATAACATACTTTGCTTAATATTATACATAGAATGCAATATTTTCTATAAATATATTAAGCTATGTTCTAATACTTGAATAAGAGTGGGAATGTTATCTTGCATATATGTTCCAGATGTTTCTAACTTTCTGAAAAATGAAGAATGATGCAAAGGGTGGTGATTACTACATTAAAGAAAGAGGATGATGTAGACCAATTGTGGCAAGGAAAGTGAAATTCAGTTCCTATGGATAAGTCATGCCTATAGAGGAGTTATTATTCTATAAAATCTAGGAGACATAACTTGCTATATTTCCTACAAGTTGTTATTATTTTGCTTAGTAATAAATGTACTATGTCATGGTTGATCTTTTGCCTTCTTTTATGGTGATGTGTGTTCAAGACTTTTATGTCATGTTTTTAATAAGTATCCAATCCTCTATATAATGGATTCAGATTGTATTAGTAAGCTAATGAGAATATAGACAATGTTGGTTTAAAATTTAGATGTTACTCTTTTTTTGTTCTTCATGAATTATTCAGTTGATGTGATCCAAGAAGGATTTTAATGAAAGAGTGATTTTGGAATACTTTTTGTGATTGTAGTTATTTGAAACCAACCAAGGAGGCCCACTTGGGAGGTGGAATAGATTTAGGTAGAGTAGATTCATTCTTTTTAATTTCCTATTTTCAAGATAGATTTATTGTATTAGTCCTGTGGCATTGTTACTATGAAAGTTCTTTCAACACTTGCAGAAAATGATTGTGGTGGATGTTTTGATCTATTAACTAGTTTAAGTTCATTTTCCAAAGCTTTTTATAGTTATATATTGTTAGTCCAAGTGTGTTTACTATTTTGTAACAGTAGTACAAATTCTTTTCATGTATTTTACTTTCCTACAGCATAGGTGTTAAGACTCTTAAAGGAACTTAGTGCACATACCATGCTAACCCATTTCAAGTCCTACATCCCTAGGTTGACAATTCAAGTGTATTTCATGATGAAGAGGTAGTCTTCAAAATAGATATAGTATCCTTGAGAAAGACAATGGATTTATTATCTTCATCTATTATGAAACTATACAATACCCAACCAATAATCATAATCATAAAGATTTCACTTTTTCCCTGCTCATATATACATAAATAACCTAGAACAATATAGATGCCTCAAAATATTTATCTTAATTAAGAAGAGACATGATGTGGGGATTTGAAATCAATTAAGTTTTCATCACTAGGAAATCAACCTCCAAAAGAAAATGCAGAACTCTTAAAACTTTTTAATTTAATTAATCTCTAAAATTCCATTCACCCCATCCAAACTAAGTAAAAGCACCCCTCTTGGCAAAGTGTTTCAGTATGTTTAATGCTAAGACTCCACCAATTATGTCAACACCTCAAGTTGACTATACCTATAATCTTCTTAGAATTCATTCTTATTATGATTTGAAAGTTGCACTCCCATGTTGGAAGTATTTGTCCAGATACCATGTATCCCTTCCAAATGAATTTTCCTTACTCCCATCTTATTTTCCATTAAAATTGTATTTATTGTAGTGAGACATCCAACTTCAATGTTTGTTTCTCTCAAGATTTTCTTCACTCCTATCATCTAAATGATGCCTTCCCCATCTATGACCACATAACCTATCCTAGATAAGCTTGGATTTCCCTTTGAAGCCCTGTCAAAATTTACTTTAATCCACCCCTTTTCCAAAGGTCATAAAACATTCTTTTCCCTCTTATCAAAATGAGTTTTCCATCAAAGTCCCATAAACATGCCATATATTTTCTCCTAGTACAAAAATAAAAATCATTAGGTTTTCACTTTTTTTAATAATACATATGATTAATAAGTCAAGAAAATGGATATGAAAACTACCCTTTTCATGATTTCACTTGGAGGAGGATATTTGTATGATGATTAAAGGTAAAAGTAATTTTATCTATCAATTGGATATTTTTATGGGCTCAAATGAAGTCCTAATATTTTGTACTAGAAATTTGATACATAAACCTTGAGTTTGGGATTTGAGCATCAAAAAAATTAGATCATGGTGTTTATTACAAATTTGATGGTAACCATTTATTATACATTACATCATATGTTGATCATCACAACTAAAACCTCAACTTAATGCTAAATTTATAATGAAATTTCTTGTTATAGCTAAGCATATTCTTTGATATAAAATTATAAGAGAGAGTGAGAAAAAGTCTATAGTTAGTCCGGATTAAGTATGCTAACATTTTTTTTTTACAAAAGTTCAACATGCAAGATTGTAGAAAATTATGACTTCTATCTAAAATTAAATAAAATCATCTACTTCATAATATCCTATATCCCCATCAAATATGGAAGACATGAGTATGGTGCCTTACTAAAGTATAGTTGAAAGTTTGATGTATGATATTGTCACACTATGTTGGTTCCTCAAATTGTTGGTTGAAAAACTTATGAACCTTTCTTTCTCAATGTTGGGTTATTCAAAACAATTTGGCCAATGACTAGGATTGATGCTTAATGATCAATATCCTCTTCACTTCAGGCTCTACCAACCTAGATCGGCATACTTTATGAAAACTAACTTATCTTACTTATACAAATTTTTTAATTGATGTTCTTGAGACTGCAAGTTATTCTCAAGGATAAATCAAACTTTTGAATACTTTGAATCATTTAATGAGTGTCTTATGTTTTGAAATGTAGATCACTTGAGCATAATAGAGAGCTCCACAAACTTCAATAAATAACACACCTTATTGAAGCTAAATTAGACTAGTTACTTGTTCCAAATGGCCAAAATAGAGTTATATTAGTATTAAGTTCAATATCATACAAAAACCTTAAGAGACAACACACACTTACCATCAATCACTAAATAGAGAATTTTAACACAAACCCTAGTCCAATTGTTTTTAACTTCAACCTTGGAAGATAACCTAAACCAAAAGTACAATGTTTGTGATTTTTTTTTTTTATCAAGAGATTATATTAAATTTCAATCTATCAATGGAAATATGAATCTGAGAGGACAATATTCTAAGCATGAGTAAAGTTTACTCTACACAATTTTTTGGAAGGAAAATAGAGTATTTTTATTAGCTTCAAAAGGAGTACAATTAACTCGTTATTGGTTGCAATATCTAGTAAAAATTTGCACAATTTATATGTTATTTTTTATGCCATGATTTGTACTGATATTTTTCTATATTCTTCTATCTATCTAGGTTCCTGGTACCTCTTCTATAGGAAATGAGCAAGTGCAACTAAAAGCTTTAGACCTTTCAAATAATATTTAACTAAAACTACTTGCAACCAGACATAATATTTATAATTAACAAAATAGGTTTTCATAATTATCATAGAAGAAGGCCACATAACATGTCCAACCTATCATTTAGGTAAGCACAATCACCTGGTTATTCTCCCTACTCAACTAAAATTTGCTCAATCTTGGCTTTGTCGTATTCCAATTCAAGCTCATGATAATCGCTCACATAAGTAGCATATTTTTTTCTAAGATCCCATGCAACCATGTACATGATGTTGATAATTTTGAATTGGTCGTCTTCTTTAGAAGAAAAACCTCATTGTGCAACTAGTTTTGGTTCATGTCTTGCTACATGTTCCTGCACTAGCAATCCCATTCTCACACCTGCAACTTAAAACTCTACAACTTGGAGAACCTATTGGAGAATTGTACTCTAAAATATTTCTTTCAAAATCAACTTGCGATGAGGCCTTCATAAAATAGTAGCATTTAATGACATATTAACTCAAAAAAAATTGTCGACAACAATCTACGCATGTTTGGCTTTCAGATGTACAACATTTGTGTCTTTTCCAATTAAAACTTTCAAAATTTTCTTTGTACTTTCTAAGATATCTTGACAATGATTATTTTTCCTTTTTGTATGCTTATTTGGCTACCTTGTCTAAAATTGCAATGGTCATTAATGCATTTGAAACCTTTTCACCATTTTGTGGCATACCCTAGTGTTGTGGTCTCACAATGCATGCCCCATTTCTCCTAGAAATGGAGACCCCCCAGTATTTTTTTGTCTCCCAAACCCCTAGTCCAGGGCTTGGATCATTTTTGGACTCCCCTAGGAGTCTAGGTCAAGCCTCAGTCTCTAACTGGGAAGTTTGGAGAGCCTGAATTTGGAGAAAAATAGATTTTTTGGTGTTTTGAAGTGCTTAATTAGTATGCACAATGCACAAGTGCACACTTATCTCCTTCTAGAGATGCGCATGTACACACCTTCAGAGGGTGTGTTGGGACTCAAAATTGAAGCCCTGATTTTAAGTACCATTGAAGAAATTAAGCCCTATAAACACTTTTTAATGCAAGTGTACTGGTTATCCTTGTAAGGCCTAAGAGGTGTTTAATGTTTCTAACACCTTGCATTTAGTATATCTACTTGACCCATGAAGATAAATTGTCATTTCGAGCCATTCTGTGAAGTCCCATTTTGAGCAATATCCAAATCTACATTTTTTCCAAGTGTCAAACAGCAACAAGAGGCTTGTTTGCAATTAAATATCTCACACTCAATAATGTTTCATGACTCACCACTTTGAGAGTGTTTAGTATTCATACTAGAGAACCTATGTTTCAGATTTCAAGTCATTTTGAATCTATTTGACTAGGTTTTGAATCCCTCAAAGTTGGTCATTTACTATATTAATGCTGATGTGAATTGTTCAAAATTCTAGGAGGCCTCATTTGACTTGTTATAACTTTGACCTGGTTTGCTGAAATGATAAAATTCCTATTACATTACATTTTAGAGGTCAGAGACTTATTATATTTCAATTTTGAGCTTGTGATAAATCCATTTGATTAGTTTTCAAATGCAATTCCAAATGCAATTTGTAATGTTTTATTGGTGTCAGCATATGCAAATTTATCGCTACCCATCTTCGTGATGTCATAACTCAAAATCTGTGATAGGTGATATCGAATGGATTGTACCACTATGTTTTACTTTGAAAATACTTTAAGTGTGTCAATTTTTAAATCTTGATGAATCTGTCTACACACTTTCCCAGGTCAATTCCATTTGCAAAAAATGCTTTTCTACCAGTGTTTTCAGTCTGCAAATTTTGAGTAGCCTACTTTGACTGCGCACCAAATTCACTATGTTATTTTTCATGACCCATAATCATAGATTTATACTCTCCTCATGAAAGTGAACCAACGCCCCAGTTTTTGTACCTCCAAGTGTTAGTTTACCTTATTTTCAAAGCCAAATTCGAACGTGTTTTATGGTTTTCTAACGTGTCTTCTTGCAGGTAATTCTGAGAAGGAAACTTTGGCAGTCAATATCTTTTAACTTAGAATCTATAATGAGATAAAATTTGATAGGTTAAGAGTATGTGGAAAAGAGAACCAATGTGTTAGATTTCAGAGCCTAGTTATCTATTTGGGTCAATTTTAAAGCTAGTCAAAAGACCTCCTGGTACAAATTGATAATTTGCAAATTAATGGTAGAATGAGTCTTAATCAATTATTCAATGCTATTAGCCTTTCTGCAGAGAATCATCATAAGATGTAAGTGTTATATGTTGTCCTCTTGCAGTATTTTATTGTTCTTGCAGATGAAAAAGTCGTAAAATCAAATAAGTTAAATTTACTAGTTTAGCCTCTAATGGAGATCAGCTTAGAAATACCATATTATGCAGCCATTTGTGCATGGCAACGTCTCATCCACATTCAGAATCAGATTACTAAGGATCTTAGTAACCAAGATAAGAGTAACCACTAGCCATCTGCAAAGAAATTATTATTATTATTGAAAATTTGGTCACTGATATTTCCTTCCTCTGATTTTTGACATGTTATGACTCTTGCCATTCTGTTAATCTCATAAAGTCATATGTGGTGCCCTATCATTTGTGGATGGGACATTGTTGTTGGGACTTTCTTATGTCCAATGCTCCTATTAGTAACCAGAGAAGCTCAAAGGTTTTGTCCCGAGGCTATCAAATTTTTGCATGGTCTATTGATATCAACAATAGCTTCTAAAACAATGGTTAATAGGGTTGAACTTAAATTGCCTACTTTTATGTTGGAGCATTTAGGACTTAGGTCGTGGCTTTTTATTTCTAATAGGGTATTAGATTTACCTCCATTGAATTTCACATCAATCATGGAGGTTGATGATAATTCACCCATTTTTGAATCTAATACATACAGGGTTGGCATTATTTATTTTGTTATAGAAACATTCAGAGGTTTTGTAAACATTTATCATGGTATTGCCGCTTTTCCTGAAGTATTTGTAACATTTGTACCTCTATTACATGAAGTGGCTAAAGAGAATAACATGTCAGAGACTCTCCAAACATTAATTATTGGCATTGCATCTAATAAGTAAAAAAAATGAGGAGCATCATATCGTATGACAGCCACTAAGTGTGTGAATGCAGAAGCCAGTGCCTATAAAGCAATTCAATACAAGATTTCAAGAAAATTTTGTGCATGGGAGAGATTATGACCCTGACTAAGAAAGGGCATAGAGAAATAAATTGTAGCACCAAATTAAGCAAGAAGCAAAGGGTGTTGCTCATGAGTTACACAAGGATAATTACTTTCAGCAGGAGAAATAGAAGCCCCATAGTGCAGGAGAACAAGGGAGGAGCCCCACATTGATAAAAAAGAGCAAGTTGTAGGCCAAATAAAAGCCACATCAATCAAAGAAAAGACCCACACCAGATGCAGAGGTGTTAAGCGAAGTGCCATCAAAGACAGCAGGGGAAATACTAACATCAAAAGTGCAGAGCAAAGGAAGGGCATTGATAAAACATTTATCCCACATTTTTCACGTGGGTATACATTTAAATGTTTAAATATCAAATCACAAACATAATGAAATGTCTAAAGAGATATACCTTTTGGGAAGTTGCTAGGCTCATGCAGGGACCCCACCCATGGATGGCCAGCTGACATGATGACCAAAATTTTGAATGCCCAAACATGATAATAGAATTGATGGCATCATGTTGACTAGACCTGTATATGAATAGATCCAAAATTGATGAGTGGTAAGAGGTGGTGACCAGTGAGCTCTATAGACACCTAAAAACCTTTAGAAAATAAAGTATTTTTATTTTCTGAAAAAAAGTCCCTGATGACATCATCATTTATTAATTAATTAATTAATTAATTTTTATGCCATTAAATCCCTTTATCTTAATTAAAAATATTTAATTAAGGAATCCCTCCCAAAAATGTTTAAATCTTATTTAAACATTATTTCCTTATTTATTAATTATTTAATTAATAAATTGACCAAAAAACTCAAAATAAATAAATAAATTATTTTTTGCCCAAAACTTGGCCAATTTCCTTAAGACCACTAACCTCTTCCAAAATCTTCTAATCCTTCTTTTATTTTAATTAAAGGCTAATCCCATCATTTTCTAACCCTAATCCCAACTCAAAATATTTAATCAAGATTAAATATTAATCCTCATGTTTATTAAAAAAGTTTTAATAAATATCTCCTCGACCCAAACCCTTGAAATAAATAAAATTTTATTTATTTCCTAAAAATCTAATTTATCCTCATCCTAAGAAGTTCTAGACTCTTCTAGAAAGTCTTCATCCTCATCCTAGGAAATTCTAGACTATTCTAGAAAGTCTTTATCCTCATCCAAAGTCTAGACTCTTCTAGAAGATGTCTTTAAACCTAATCCTAATCCCCTCCTAACCTTGTCACATTCCCTAAACATGAGTTAAAACTTCCTAACCCAAGCCAAAGTTAACAAATATCTCCTCCTTCACCCACCCTCATTAATTGCCATCCACTTGCCTATCCCTAAGCTAATCCTAAACCATCCTAATCCATCCTCTAATCATTTGCACAATCCTAAGCAAGCTTAAAACCCTCCTAATCAAGCCCAAGTCGAAATTGCTCTCATCTCCCTCAAAATATCTCAACCATAAAACTTTATGAAGCCCACTAGGCCATAAATGACTCTTCCAAGCCCTTTTACTGCTCTTACAAGCCATTATGAGGGTCTTTATGAAGATTTTATCCCTTGAGCCTCCTTTGTTGACTCATCCTTCCCCTTTCCTCCATCCTCTCACCCTATGACATGTGTCACTCCCTGATTGGCTATAAGGAAGCACAATCCATGTGCTCTCCTCTCATGTAATCTAAGCCTTCCATAAGCTTTTTCCCATCCTTACATCCTAGCCCTTGATCCCTCAAGCCCTTTGCCTATTTAAGGAATCCTCTTCCAAGCCATTTTAACACAATCCATGAAGTAAAGTCATAATGCCATTTTGAGAAGCCATTTTACATCAAAACCATACACTCACACCCAAATTCCAACTCCATTTGAAGCCCTTTTTGAAGCATAGGCTTGAGCATACATCCTATCTATTTAGACAAAGCCACTCAACAAGAGAGCTTCTTATTGAGAGAGTCCATTAATGGCTCATATTCTCAATTAAGAGCTCATCTTAGTCTATCATGAAGTTTATGAATTTTTTTTAGTTTGTAGAAGCTTTATTTAAATTTGGTTTCTATTAGCATACTAACATTGCTCATATACAAGCTCAACACAGATGTTCAAATTTTGCCACATGGCCAGAATCAATGGTTGGCACTTCTCCACTTCACGGAGATGCTCAAGAGTTAGACAAAGTAGTAAACCACTTAGGCACCACGTGGCAGTGGGCCTAGGTTTGAGATGAGGTGGCAATTAACTGGGTGGATAGGTGGGCCAGTCAAGTGCCACCATGTGGTAGCCTAGTCAAGCAAGGTAGACACAAATTTCAAGGGTGAGGGAAAATAAATGGTAAGATAATGATTTTTTTAAATTATTTTTCCAAATGGCGCATACAGCATTTTTTAAATTGAAAAATGGATTAAAGCTAAAGTCTAAAGTTTAGGAGATTTTGAATTTTTGAAAAAATAGAAGTTCATGCCAGAGACCATGTAGCAAGGGTATATTTTTTGAAACAAGATTCAGGGAGTTTCTAATAGGCCAAATATGCACTCCAATATACCGTTGGAACTAGGAAGAAATGAGCTACCTATTTCTATAGTTGGTTTTTATGCAAGTGGTCATTGGTGCATGCTACAAGGGGTTTTTTGTTTTCAATAAGATGCTCAGTTATAGGCAATGATTTCATCATTGTAGTTACAAAATTTAGTTGAGATGCATTTGATATTCTTTGTTGGCTTAGTGTGTTTGAACTTTGATTCATAATGATGTGTTTTACCTCTAGTATTTCATAATTTGCTTGTTTTTTTATGGAATTTATCAGAGATTTTTTTATTTTGCAATCAGTTAAGATTTCCATCAAATATGCTAGAGGTGTTTTCAACTTTAGAGGCAAAATAGGTGAGGATTTGATTTACCAGTTACAGAGAGAGATTGGAGAGATGCTTTTAACTTCTTGAGGAGGTTTTCTAAGTGGATACATGTCAGACACAGAATAGATCCGAGAATTCATCTTCTCCTATATCTTTCTTTCTATATTTTATTGTAGGGGTTCTAGTTTTGAAGCAGGTCTAGTTCTGGAGATTTTTCTCACTACTGTGATACCAAGTTGTTGTTGGTTTTGCTTCTTGTCTAATTGAGTAGAGCTCTAGCGATGAAGGCCACACATCCACTCTTGTGCAAACTTCATTTCATTTTATGTCTTGTTTCACTTAGATAAATGAAAATTGATGACAGATCAAGTAACATATCTTGAGTTTCATTTAGTTTCACCAGTTGATGTATTCAGTCTTTCTAAGGATGAATACAAAAGGGATTTATAATGAATTATCTATGTTCTCTTATTCTATCTCCTAATTCTTCATATATTATTAACTTTTTAATTGAATGAATAAGGTTCATTTGATTTAAGACATCTTGGATGAGTTGTGTATTAGATCTGTTGTTGCTTTTGATTCAAGGAGTTAAGAAAATGCTTCAATGATCTAATAGGGTTTTTGGGCATATGAAGGGGATGCTAGTAAGAATGGAATTTGGGGATTTCAATTGCTAAGCTTAATTGTAAGGCAATCAAGTTAGGTCATCCTATTGGTAGTGACTCTATCATATAATGGATAAGGCACTAATCACTAAATCAAATGCAAGCTGATATGAAGGTCATTTGTACAAAACTTTTTAATCAAAATAAATTCAGTTTTCCATGTTCTATAGTGAGCTAAAAAGAATTAACACTCACTTAGCTTATGGGTTCATAGGTTATGATTTGTAGCTACTTCATTCCTATTGTTACTGAACAAGTATCAAAAGATAAAAGGGTTTCATCTACTATTAATAGGTTTAGATTATATGTTTAATTGCACTGGTACCATATATTAGAACCTCAAGGTTATACAATGCCCCGCCCGGAGATCCTTGGAAACAAGGATTCAAATCAAGCCAAGATATTTTTTTTTTACAAGTATGAATGCATAAGAAAACATCATATAGGGATCACAAAGATCGTAATGGAAGACTTCAACACAATCCCGGCAACCAACGAATCTCTGAACACCACTACCAAACTGACACACACAAACAAAGCCAACAATGACAACAACAAGATGAGGGCATAAGAAATGACCACTCATCAACAAAACACCAAGTTGGGGTAGAATGCAGAATCCCAAAATTTGGCTAAGCCTGAAATCCTGAAGCCCTGAAAATTGGCTAAGTCTAGATTTCTGAAGCCCTGAAATTCCCTAGAATCCATAACTTATCTCTGAGAGGTCTGAAACCTATCTCAAATGATTTGTCGCATATATTAAAATATATCTTAAGTATAAGGAATTAAATATACACCGTGTACACTCAACTCCCTCAATGGAAGGCCAATACACCGTGTAGCTCAACTCCCTCAACGGAAGGCCAATACACAAAAGTACCATTTTATTATCTTAAGTTTTATTATCAGTCACACATTTTATTTAATTATCACTTATACAAGCTCCTCTCAGCCATACCCATGCCGTCATGATCGCGGGGCTATGAGATAGAAGCCCCCTCCATATGCTACCCTACCCTACCCATGTTCATCCTACGACAAGTGCCCGTGGGCATGCATACTCCCATCCCAACCCCAATGATCATAACTTTCGGCAAATCCACGAAAGATCGGGCCTCGCAAGTCACCCAACAAATGTACGCATACGTACTCGTGTGTGGCGCACCACCTTCACGAAGATCATAACACAAGGACAGGAATGAGAACATAATGCAAAGAAAGCACCCAACTGAAAGCAACACGGGAAGGATGGATTCTACACGAATCCCAAAGCCAAAAAAAAGCATACATCATAAAATCACTCAATCGGCCTCAATCTGAGAGTATGGATTCTACACGAATCCCAATGATGTAACAACACCACACATCATGAACTCACTCAATCGGCCTCAATCCGAGAGTATGGATTCTACACGAATCCTAGAGTTCATGAAACAAAAGCAAAGGTCCAACAAAAACCATAACAGGTATAAAATCACTCAACCGAACACGTCGGGAGTACGGATGCAACACACATCCCAATGCAACATAAAAGTGCAAAAGTGGTCTGACTGATATCCAAATGGTTCATCAAGGTCCACGAACCACATTGTGCCAAGAAAACTCGAGAAAACAGGGCAGCACGCAAAATGAGGTTAAAAAATCCCAAATTTTGAAAAACTTCAAAATTAAAACCCATTTGGCCTTTGGGTTCAAAAACCCCGAAAATCCAAAAATAAATGGAATCGGACACCGTATGCAAAAACGGCCAGCATAACGGCGTAAAACCCCAAACCCTCATCCCAAGAAATAGGAAAATGTTCATACCCGCCCAACCGGGTAGAACTAGCATACAAAAACGGAGGGGAACACTAGTTCTCAGCCTCCAAACAAACGGCTACCAAAAACAGAAGTAGAAATGGAGCAGAAACAATAAAACAGGAAAGCCCTACCTCACAGCCAAAAGGGCAAAATGGGAATCTGAACCATAAAATAAATATCTCGCAGAAGTAGCTGAAAATCGTGGCAATCCAAAGTTTCCCCGAGCTGGATCCAACGAGCCCAACCTCGCGACAATCCTACGCCTGTAGCTCCCACAACGAACAAAACAGTAAATCCTCATGAAGAGGATTTTGGGTTTTACTCTCCAACTTTCCAATTTGAAAGTGAGAAGTGAGGAATTAAATTCCTCTTTGGATATTTATTCACTTTTCGAGTGAATAATCGATTAGGGCAAATAACCAGCCAACCTAGTTAAATACCGAATCGACCCAAATGAAAACAGGCTATTCCTATAAATAGGAATTCATCTATGGCAAAGCTGCCAGAAATTAAAATAAATCAATTAAAAAGCCCAAAAACCCAAAAACACATAAATCTCCTTAAACAACTTTTGCGACAATGCGAACCTCTAAATGCACAAACACGCTTACTGGTCTAATCACATAATGCAAATGAGTTCGCATTTAATAATCACCGAAAGGTTTAATTTAAACACTCAATTAAGGATACGTCGACCATACAAGGATGACATTGGTGAAATATGAACGGCTGAATCACTAACTCCATGTGCCACTGCCAAGGATATAAATCATGCACACTAAACCACACGATCAAGTGCAATTGCATATAATAACATAGCCAAAGCAATAAATGCATTAAATCACCTAATTTAACCATTTATTTAATTATATTAAAATAATCTATTTACATCACTCACGTTCGCATAAAGCATAACAACGCAGGAATGAAGTAAATAACCATAGCATTAAATCCATCACATAACATAATAAGAGACATGTCCAAATACCAAATAACATCATAAAACACACTGTCATCTCAAAATGGCATCATCATGCAATATGATTAACTGAACAGCATAGTAGTATAACATCTATGATACTGGAATCAAAGTGTAACATCTGATCCTCAGGTCCTCTCAAATGTAAACATAACATGAGTAACAAGTATCTCTCAGACCAGAAATATAACAAGGTAAATGTCCGCAGCACATAATGAAATAAATCAACAAGAACAATCCATTCTAATCATTAATGCATTTAATAAAGATTGATTACTCTGCATTAAAATAAGTGTTTAAAACACATAAGCAACCACAGTCATAAACATGACTAACCACTGCTACAAGAACCTAGTCCAGTGTAGCATGGTAAAAGTACACAGTGCAATCTCTGCACACATCTTAGGGTAATCATAGAACAACCTCATGATACCACATCGATCCTGGTAACCACTGGCACAAACCTCAGTGAACCAAAAATCACATCATAATCTCAAAGATCAGTCAAAAGCATAAACAAAGCAACAAATACACAAATATAAATCCAAACACCTTGACGGTGTAGACCACTTAGGGTCACAATCATGATCCATCGCCACAAAAGATCAGCAAGGTTGCATCCATCAGGATGACTTACAAAAGTCAAATGGGAGAGGCACTATAGGTTAACCCACCTAAGTTTTGTAGAGCCTAAAGTGAAGAAGGAGTTATGCCTTATAGTTGGCCAAAGATTGCATTCGACTGCATCTATCATAGGAATTTGCTAGCCTTAGATGTATTGGTTTGGTTTCTTGGTTAATTTCAAAACTATTAAATTAGGAGCCAACAGGGTGCACACCAAGGCCCAAGGTCTATATAAGACCCTGGGCCCCCCTCTTTCTTCTCACTTCATTTTGTGCTCTATATTTTCTCTGCACCTCTGCACCCCTTCAACATGCACTCCTCCACTCCTACCTACACTCATAAAAACATAAGGTCAGCTAACTAGCACCTTCTCAAAGGCAACCTAAAAACACAAAAGAAAAACCTAAAACCCTAACTAAAAAATACCTAAGACTATGACATCAAGAAGGTGCACACATACCTCCTCAAAGTGTACATGTGTGCACCTTTTAAAAATCAAACAACCTTAACTAAATAATGCTAAAAAAACCCCAATTCAAAATCAAAGGTGTACGCATGTGCACCTCCTAAAGATGTGCATGTGCACACCTTTTTACTTTCATAAAACTAAGCAAAATAGCTAAAAACTAAGTTTCCCCATAAATGCACTTACACTACGCACATGTGCATGTGCACACCTCACCAAGGTGCACATGTCCGCATGTGCACAACTACCCACAAAAAGGCTAATTAGGGGCCTAATTAGCACACTAGCACACCTGTAAGGTTGTGCTAGGTGTGCTAAACTACATATCAGGGCATTTGGGGGGATTGACTAGATTTTAACTATTTTTCTTGAATTTTTGCTTGGTTTTTTATTTGTTTGGGGTCAATTAGGGTTTATTTTTGGTCAACTTTTAGCTTTTGAAGCTAATGTCTCCTCTCTTGTGCAGATAAGATGATGTCATCATCCTCTTTAATGGCAAAAAAGATAGCTCCAAAACCCATTATATTCAAGTACTAAGGTGCACCGTGTAGAGATCAAAAATATCGAGCTTGGTCATATAAATTAGAATGCATTCCTTACCAACTGCAACAAACCAAAAGAGCAATTTGCGATGGTGTTAGCTCTTATCAAATTAGGACTTGTTAATGCAGCATCACATCCTACATCCATTCAGTCCTTGAAACTTATAATGACTCTTGTAGAGAACTACGTGAGCAAAGAGAAGGTCATCAAGAGTGTCATAGGGGAGATAGTCCTAGACCTTTGACCTAGAAATATTGAGAAGGTATTCCATCTTTCCAGAGCTGATCAATATTTAAATATAACATATGACCAAGTAGAGAGATGGTATCAGGAGAATGACACGGAAGCTAAAGAAACAATTCAATCCTCCTTCCTAATATACAAAACAATAGTAGGCTACATATTCAATAAAGTAGACATGACCTAAGGTATATGAAGGATGATATTGGGTATGCAATTATGCTTTTGAGTAGGGTCATAGGACTACCAATAGAAGGACACCTTCGCACCTAGATTGTCCATTTTTTTGATACCATCATGACAAAAAAGATGCCAATAGACTGGGATACTATTCTCAATGATAATCTACATGAGCAACCCATGGCCATGAGAGCCCACCCAAGATTCTATATGACATCATACATTGTGTACTTACTAGCGGCAAGGACCATGAACTACCTAGAACTTTACAAAAAGGGAAGCATGCAAGATACTAATGATTGGCCCTATGTGGTGTATCCACAACTAAGGGAAGAAGAAATTCTTAGGGCAAAGCATGGAATACAAGGTGGTGAATGATAGCTTCATATTTGTGATCATCAAATTCATTGAAGGTGATTATGCAAAAAGGATGTCATTAAAAGCAATGGCTAGGATCACAGAGGTCAATGCATACTACATCTAGTTCAAAACATCCACCTACCTAAGGGTAGTTGGTACATTGGAAAACCTGAGGAAGCTTCTAAGATATCCATTGAATAGGATAATCTTACTGGAAATTGCATGCCAACTCATGGCTACATACGATAGAGTGAAAAGACAACACAAGAAAACATGGGTCTGGCCCATCATAATTGGTGCTTTTGAAGTCAAGCAAAAGTAGGATATTGTCATTTTTGATTTTGAATGGAACCAATATCCACTTGAAGAGTACAACTCTCCTCATCCATATTTTGACAACATTGGAATGGTGCAGCATCTGGTGGGGAAGTATTTCATGTATGAAGATGTGTTGGAGGATCATTAGATGAATGTAGTAGATGACTATAATATTTAGATAAGGGATCGTTGTTAGATGACTCTATATCTAGCAAAGAAGGTTCTCAAAATAAAGATCCCACTAAAGGCTATGGAGAAGGATACAAAAGAGATCTTGGATCCTTTGTATAATAGGGACAAGATCTATGATAAGCCCATAATGAATGCACTGATTGAAAGAGATGAAAATGTAGACATCAATCATAAGGATAGACATATAGTCCAGCTAACAAAGGAATGGATTTTGAAACCTTTCAGGTTGGATCCACTTCCTCAAACTATTCTCCTACAAGAAACTACATGGCCAATCAAAGGAAAGGGTGCATTAGTAACAGTGTCAACCTTCCCTGCTCAATCCCTAGTTAGGTCAAAAATGGTATATAAACATGAGGGAGGTTGTGGACTTCAAGGTGGATAAGGGAATGAATGAGAGGAGAAGAGCACATGCAAAGGTGAAGAAGAAGATAGCTCAAAAATGAACCAAAATAAGAATTGGCACAGCCTAAACAAGTAGAGCCACAAGTTGAACCTACAGCTCTAGAGCTCAAGCAAGTGCCTCAAGCACCTCTATAGGAAGAGGAGGTACAACAAGAGTAGGTACAACAAGAGGAGGAAGAACAATAGAGGGTGCCACTAGTAGCTACACCAAAGGAAGAAGCCTCTCCCTCAGTTCTAAAAAGGGCAAGGATTGAATCAACTATGGAGAGAATAAGAAGGAGAAGACTAAAGAAGAAGAACACTCCACCCCCACAAGTACCCAAAATAATCTTAGAAGTGGAGGTGGAAGAAGAAGAATGGGAACCCATTGAATATGTCATCTTGAGCCAAAGGACTTGTGCAACTAGGGAAATGGAAGAGGAAAAAATAAGAAGTTCAATAGTGAAACCACCATCTACTCTGAAAGACCCTATTTAGGTTTCAACATTAGAAAATGAGCAACAACAATGGATAGCTAATATGGAGAGTCAAGAAATTGATATCTTTGACCTCTCCAGTTTTGATTTCATGCCAGTAGGTACTAAGATGGTAGGAGAGAAGATAAGAGATACTCCCAAGAGTGAATCCTTAGGAGAGGACTAGAATCAATTGCCACCTCTACCTCAAGGACCTTTGGGTGTTCCACCACCACCATCTCAGGACTTAACATTCATAGATAAAGGCTTAGTGACTCCACTTCCTCAAGCAATAGGAATAGAAGAAAAAGTGATGGAGGAAGCTAAGCCCTAGAAACTATATATTGATGAAGTATTAGAGGAAGGTAAAATACCTAAAGAGCCTCAACAAACTCCTCATGATACAAAGGCTAGGACCTTAGCCCAACCAAATACAGATACTCCAACTGTTGATCTTTCTCAATGAGAAAAGGCTCTAGAGAGGACTAATGGGGGAAAGGAGCTTGCAGTAGAAACCACCTTTTTAATCAAGTATATATCTCCAATGGGCACAACACCGACATGGCTAAAGAGGGAGGTCATATTTTGATAGAAGAGGCAATTAGACCTAATAATCAAGGAGGGAATGAAGGAATTGCTGAAAGCAGTTAAGAAGCTTAAGCCACCTATGGGTGATGCACAAAAACTAGCCTTCATCATGAAGAACCAAGATCATGACTTGCTTGCACATATATCCATTCCTCCTCCACATGCTAACACCAAGGAACTAACTCCTAAGGATTACTAGATCAAGGAGATCATGTTGGGAAGGTTTGTGGTAGATACTGAAACGGGCATGAAGGAGGTGTTCAGACATATGGACCAAGATGAGTTTGAGTTGATAGCACTCAAAAATAAAAATAAAGTATTAAGAGGCTACTTGTATCAGGTTGTGGGCCCTATTGACCTAGATAATCTAGAGATCTCTCTTGTTGAGGCATTAGAGAAGAAAGGCATGGGGATGGTAATATTGGACCCATTTTTGGAAGCATGTCAACAATGATGTGAAAATTTTGAGGAGAAAGGTGTACAAATAATATAAGGGAACTTGAACCTATTACACCATATTTAGTCAAGTACAGACAAACTAGTATCTATAGTAAACCAAGATTTTGGATTAGTGGATGAGATACATACTTGGAGAAAAGACTTATAAGCCTTGACATCAATAAAAGGTCAAAGGTATCATAAACTCATGGAACTATATATAGCTGAGGACTTGAAGAAACTCAATGACTAGATTGAAAAGATATCTATCGGCAATAAAGCCATGGAAGGACTACATGCAAATATTCAAAAAATAAGAGATAAAGATCAAGAGAAAATTTTGGAAGTAGAAAGGTACTACAATGCTACTTGCCTTGAAATTTTTGAAGATGAGTCAAAAACCAAGCTCATTGCAACAGAACTAGTAGTTCAACAATTTTAAGGAACACCTGAGAATGCTTTGTTAGATGAAGACATAAGATAAGCATTTAAAACTAAAGAGGTATTATTGGAGCTAGATACAAAGCTTGAAGATTTTGTGGATACTTGGATCAAAGTAAGAAACTACCAATAGTTAGTAAAGGACAAATATAGAGCCTTAGATTTTCTAGAAGCTACCCAAGTAATGGAGATAATAGAGAAATTCAAGATCAAACATCCAGACATCATTTTGGTCTAAAGGGGAAGAAAACCTAGATGTTGGAAATGCAATTTTGGATTTTTGGAACCTGTCATCAAGGTGTGCAGGTGCACGTTTCATAGAGGTGCACTAGTAGTTTTGGAGAAGAAGTAGTGGACCAACAGTTAATTGTCAATTCCTAATTTAGAGCATTCCATGCACTGGAAATGCATTTTGACAGTAGTACAACTTCCAGAAATGCCTAGAAAAGGTCAAGCTTCCATTTCTAGAGCTTCCAGTGACTCCTACATGATCTTGTAGCTAAATTCTTGTTATCTTATCATTATTTTATTCTTTTGTGTCATGTAAAGGCTCATGCACCCATTAATTGATATAAATAAGGGTGGAGACCTACTTAGCACCTATTAGAGAGTCAGTTTGTATATAATTAGATTTGTTTTATTAGTTTTTTAGCATGAGTTGCATTTTAAGAACTCTCTCTCCTAACACAAAGAGAGGAGATGATTTATTATAAATGAATGGATGTAATTTACTCCATTCCATTATTGTGATGCAATAATATATGTTATTGGTGCTCTCATTCTTAGTGTAGTTATTCTTGCTAGAGTGTGTCATTTTTGTGAATGCAAGTTCATGAATAATAATGGAGCCAATGGTTTTATTATGTTGTTATGATTGTGTGACCTTTTAGTTCTATTTTTTTTTGTGTGTTAATGAATTTTATTGACATAACGAATTGGAGAAAAGATCACCTATTGTTCTTGCATAGCTTCTTGTCTCACAAGAGCGCACTTTCTATTGCCTTGAAATTTGATGAGAAGTGAAACATCTTTTGGTTATTATTAAGTTCCAATCGATGATTGCATTAGTGGAATTGAGGAAGCATTGATCCTATTTTCATTGGTTTCCTACCTGATCTTTTTGACAATTTAAATCATAGACGTGTTGTTACCATGGTTTATGTCTATTACGAATTTCCCTTTCAAGTTATTTTCTTTAATTTGCTTTGCTAACACCTAGTTAAAATAGGAACTCATATAGTTGCATCAATAAATTACATTGATCATTAAATAGAAAATACCAAAAATATATCTCTTTTGTGTTTACTTTTCAAATAGAAAATCAAACATCTCATCTAAAATTGTTCAAACCAGCAAAGGCTTCATCGTGAATATACACATTTATCTTCAATTGAGTGGATTCCAGTAGGTTGCAAGATCACCTAGAACCTTGGAGTTGATCCTAGATTAGTTTTTCAAGAGAGGATTTTGAAAGGATTCTTCTTGTTAAGCATTGTACAAAATGACAGCTCAACACCTAGAAACCTCCTTCAATTTCGCAAAAAATTACCATTTTGCTCAGCATCTTAGTCATGCTCTCTAAAACCTCAAAAATTGATAAATTGTGGGCTCCTCACAATATCCCTTATGAAGTTTTAAAAAATCTCTATTTCACAAGCTCTATTATGTTCCCCCTTTGAAATCGTGATTTCACATCACCCTTAAGAAACATCTTCCAAAATAGTGAAAATCACATTTTCAAACCATGTCTTGCCTACTCTTTGTAATTTGGAAAAATTCCACCATTTTGCATCACCCTTTACACTGTGCTTGTGAAATTATGATTTTTTTTTGTTATACTGACCCCTCACACATTGGTGTCAAATTTAGGATAAATTGAGGATTCCATTAGTATCTCTTTCTGGGGATGCATATTGCTTTAGATTATGACAAGAATCCAACTATCTTTGGAAAAATATAAGATAAAGGACAAGGAAAACTAAAAGCTATCTAACAATACAAAATAAAGGGGTCCATTTGATTTAGGAGAATAAAGGTTTAAGGAATTATGCATGAACAAGACATTCTTGGATGCTTCAATATGTTTCCTACATGAAATAAGAATGTTCTTCTACCATGTTAGAAATAACAAATGGCCCTAGCCATAATGTATCAACCTTGCCATGGTTGCCTTTGTCTTGATTTTTGACATTCCATTTAAGCACCCAATCTCCAATTTTAAATGATCTCTTAGTTGATCTCTTATCATGAAGGAATTTAGTTTGTTTAGGCTTTTCACTATTATGTTCTAATTATGGTCTTCTAATCTCATTCAACTCAACTAATGCATTAATCCTTTCTTCCATGAAGTCAATGTCTCCGAGTTGTTCCTCTATCATAAACCTATATACTAGCAATAAATTATTCAAAAGAAGTTTGGCTTCTTTATACCATAAATAAGATTTAAAAGAGAGAATCTTGTGGACTTCCTTACAAAGATTTTATCAACTCATACTACCAAATTCAATTTCGTATCCCAATATATTTTGTTATTATCAATCATTCTCTTGGTGATTTTTAGTAAATTATTATTACTTGACTTTGCCTGACCATTTACTTGAGGATGATATGAGGAAGAATTTGAGGTAGTTATACCATATTTGTGGCAGAACTCAAAGAATTCATTTGATCTAAAGCACATACCATTATTCATAATAATCTTATGAGTAAATATGAACTTTATTATAATATTCTACATTAGAAACTTGATCACAACTTTGCTAGTGGCTTATTTGTATGTATAGCTTTTACCCACTTAGTAAAGTAATCAGTAGCCATAAGAATCCAACTGTGTCCTCCACTAGACTTATTAGTGATCTCTCCTATGAAATTAATCCCCTACATATGAAAAGGCTCTTGAACTTATAAGGTCTTTAAGGGAAGGGCCCCATTATACTTTAATTTTCAAGAGAACTTTTGACATACTTCACATTTTTTGGCACACGCATGACAATCCTTGAATATATATGGCCAGTAGTATCTTGCACATAGAATCTTATGAGTTGCAGTCTTGGCTCAAAAGTGACCTCCACAAAACCCCTCATGAAATTCTTTCAAGGTAACTTCTTTTTGATATGTGTCTTAAAAAAGTAATATACCATCATTATTTCTCCAATAAAGATCTCCTTGAACTAAAACATATTTTGATGCCACCAATTTTATAGTCCTCTTTTCATTTTCATCCAAATTTTTGTTACATTTCATGTGTTTCAGATAATAAACAACTTCTATAGTTAAAAGGAACATTTTGGTGCATTAGGCTGTGGACCTATTGAAGACTTTCTAGTTGTTTTTTTGCTACCTTTTTTTGGTTTTTTTTTTTTGTCTATGTTGTTTTCCCTTTTGTCGAGGGTTCTTTGGTTCTAGATGCTACTATACTAGGTGTTGATGCACAGTTTCATTTGGACTTTTAATGCTTATATGCTTTGCTTTTTTTAAAAGGTATCAAAACCTATTTTTACTTAATCAAAAAAACTTCTTTATACCAGGAAAAATGTTTAATACTAACAACTTTATTTTTAAGGTATACTTGATTCATTTGTATTGCCTCTAAGTTAGCAGGAGCCAAAAAAAATTGCCAAGCCTTGGCCTCTTACCAACTTTGTAATCTGGATGTTTATGTTAAATTCATGGATCTAATTAGTCCACCTATATAATATCCTAAACAATATCATTTGGTACATATGCAATCACTTCAGCACCAACTAGATATGGCCTAAAGGATTTTACAACCTTTATTAATGCATAAGCTTGTTTTTCATTTATGTTATAATTCAATTCAGAACTTTGTAAACTTTTACTAAGAATGCAATTGGTTGTTCATGTCATTCTTTATTCTTTTACAACATCACATCATCTATCATATGATATGAAGCAAAGGAAAATATTTGAAAGGGTTTCTTAAAATCAGGAGCCTTTAGTATCGGTGCCTCTTTAATTGTCTTTTTATAAGCTTGCAATGCTTCATCATCCCAAATCACCTTGGATCCTTTCTTTAACATATTTAAAATAGGTTTTACTATCTCTGCAAAATTTGAAACAAATCTTCTCATGAAGTCAATTTTCCCAAAAAATGCTTGAATAGCCTTAACTATTTTAGGGGCCTTTATATTTTCAATTTTTGCCACTCTTTTAGGATCATTTCTAACTCCATCCTTAGATACAATACATCCAAGGATTTTCCCTTTTGTGACTCCAAACTGACATTTATTTGGATTTAAAGACACTATGAATTTAAGGACTCTTTTGAAGATTTTCTCTAAATGGTTTTAATGATCCTCTTCCCTTTTTGAATAAAAAGTGAGGTCACCCTAGTATACCACCAAAATGAAATCAATTAAACCTTCAACAGTAACATCCATAGATCTTTGAAAAATATCTCTTGTATAGGTTAAACCAAACAACATTTTGCATATACATATGTTCCCCATGGAGTAGTAAAAGAAGTTTTATATTGCTCCAATTCCCTCACTTTGACTTGGTTGTAACCTGAAGCCATCCATCATAGAAATAAGTTCATTCCCTATTAACCTTTACAACAATGCTTCCATGTTGGGAAGAGCGTAATTTTCTTTTCGTGATGACATATTTAGATTTCTAAAATTAACACATAATTTGATATCCCCATTCTTCTTTCTTACAAGGACAAGATTGGAAACCCATGTAGAATGTCTAATAGGTTTAATGATCCATGCATCTCTCATCTTAATCAATTCTTACTTAATTTTTGGTGTCAACATTTTTTTTATAGACCTTTTCTTCTGTCTAAAAGGCTTAGCATCTGGCTTCAAAGGTATCTCATGTTGGAATAAATAATCACTATAAGCTTTTAGTTCATCATAAGACCATTAAAGTACATGTTGATATTTTCTTAATAAAGAGATGAGGTCTAATATAACCTTAGGAATCAACATTTTACCAATAAATATTTCCTTTAGTGATTTTTCATTCCCAAGATTAATCTTCTCAATTTCCCCTAGTATAGCAGCAGGCTTATAAGACTCGAGATTCTCATGTTCATCAAAAATTCTTCCAATGCCACTAATACTTTGGGTATTTTATTAGGTCTGACTTGAAAATTTTCTTCTCCAAACAAGATCTCTTTATCATCATGATTCTCCACAAAACTATTCCAATCAATTCTTTGATCCTTGCAATGTCCTTCACATGTCAAAAAGTTAAGCAAGTCCCTGTCATCATTAAAAACTTTCCAATTGTGCACATTGTCTAGTATAGATAATCTATTCTTCATTTCAACCTATATAATTTCTTGTAATGGAATTTCAATTTTTTTGACAACTAAGTCAGCCATCATATCAGACAAAAAGTTCTCATTCCTATCAATCTATTTTATTTAAAATGCATCAAACAATTCAATTAAGTCCTAGACATAGTTTTATTATTGTTTCAATCTTGAATTCTCTGTGGTAAATTGATTTCTATTATGAGACACTATTAAATTAGAATCCCTTAAGACTGATATAATTTTAATCATGTGCATTTTATCCATACTAAGCCCTAATATTAGCACTTCATAGGTAGCAATGTTATTAGTGCACTTGAAATTAAACAAAAAATAATATCTAAATATCCTTTTAGAAGGAGATATAAGAATAACTCATGCTCCATTACCTTCCCTACTACAACCTTTGTTAAAATACATTTTCCATATCCCATCTCTTTCTTCTTGCAAACAAACTTCATCAAATTTATCTATGCATTGAACTACCCAAGTTCACCTTGAAATTGTCTACATCAATTTGACATAAGTTGACTCTATAATAAAGATTTAAGCTTTCCACCAAATATGTGAATCTTGGATCCCTTTAAATTATGACATATCTGTCATTTGTAGGAATGGTTTCATATGATAAGTCTAACTGTATGTGTCCTCCAACCAAATTTGACCATTGTCTTGAAAGTAATATACCATAATAAGCTAGTATCTCTACCATAGTGACATCCATTGTAATGCCCCGCCAAGGGATCCAAAGAATTAACCTAGAACTTTACTAAGTTTAGTAGCATTTTTTTTTTTTACATGAAATTAAATACCACATATAACTTATGCACAATAACGGAAGCAATAGTAATGTCCATCTAAATGTAAACATAACATACATAACAGATTACATTCTTTAAGATCCCTTAATGTTGAATAACATCTAAAAACATCTAACATGCATGAATCTGTCTATTACAACATCCACATGAAATAATAATGATAAGTCCAATGTTTATTCATTACATTTCAATTGCTTATTCATCATATTCTAATCCATGATACATCAAAGTAAAGATAATCACATGATACATCATCATAGAAGACAAATACATCCATCATAAAGATCAACATAATAAACTAAGTGCACATTCACCCCAACCGTTAATAGCATCATTAGACCATCGTAAATCTTAGCCATCCCTTCGTGCATAACATTCCAAATCACCGAAGAGATCATCAATATTAACATAGTAGGAATGTCACTCCTAATATATACAACATCATTTGTAGAAAGTAATCTAACATGCAAATAGAAGCATAAGATAACATCATCTAACATATGCTAATCATCAATGAAAGGATACATATCCACCATCACGAAGGATGCATTAGCCACGATGTCTCAATAAATCTCAAATGATAAGAGTGGAAAATACACTACCACCCGACCGTGTGGTACCTAAGTGGTCCACTCCCACCGTGCTGAGGAGATAATCTCAAGTCCCAAACAGGCTATCCAAAATCACATAGCACAAATCTCTATAAATCTAGGAATCCTAAAAGTATACTAACTCAAAGGTTCCAAACACAAAATCGACATCTAATCCCAGAGGCACACAATGACATGTACGAACCTACTATGCAAGCGGAAAAGTGTCATCGCATTTATCATGTACAAGTTACCCTGGCAGTTATCTAAACTCCACGGGTCCATACTGATCTCATGTGGCCACTAGTATCCTCTCATACTGACGAGGCATACTACAGAATGCAAGCTCGCAACCATGCGTTCTCACTACTCCCATCCTAGCCTGTACAAGCACTCAAGGCATGGGTCAGAACAAAACACTTAACTTTTTAGGTTCATTCAGTTAGTATTAGGTGTGAATGTTATCACTTATTAATCCAACTTACAATGAGTTACCCTGGCAGCCTCTTAGGGCCTCGGCCCCCATTGCAAGCCACTTCCCATCACTACATGCTGATATCCTACCCTAAGCTCATGGAATCATAAATCTCAAAATCACAAAAGATAATCCATAATAAAATCATCAAATATACATAAAAGCATCAAATCTCCATGAGAAAACATCCATAGAAAATCATGAACACAATAGCTCTCTATTGGCAACTGAAGTTTCACTGATAATCAAAGTATCCAATGGTTCTCAATAACCAAAATATATCTCAATCATACTGATCGAAGACTCCAAAAATGGTTGAGTCAAACATGTCACAACATGACATCATCAAGAATAAATCCACATTTCAGTCCCATCATGGCGACTAGAAAATAACCAAGGATAACTGATCGATGACTAAAATAATGGTTAAGTCAAGTGTCTCATACATAAGAATCTCAACTATAACAATCAGTAATCACATCCAATACATAGAGCATTCCATCACATAACCATGGTTGGGTTTATAAAGATCGAGATTAAAACATCATCATGACATCACAATCACATAACCCCTAAGCCTCTAGTAGATGTCCTATAACTAGTCAACACTAGTCAACCCAAAACCCAAAACAATAGCATAAAGAATACACAATGTAAACCCATGTTTTGGTTTTGCTTTATTTACAAGCTTGAATGCAAAAGTCTCGATTTATGTTTCCCAATTTAAATATCAAATGGAGAAATTTCACGTTTCAACCTAACCCATGTTTTTGTATTGGTAGATAAAAGTTTCTCCCTCCAACTCTAACAACTCAATCTTTGTAAGTGTTTTAGAATTCACACACTATTCTCCATTTACTATTGGAACTAAAATGTTAAATGACTTAAACTTCATAATTTTCATCTAACCTTAATTAGATCAAATTCTAATTAAGAAACATTATTTATTGAAATCTTAAATATTTAGAATTTCATTAACTAATAATTAAATATATATAACAATTTTATATATATATATATATATATATATATATATACACACACATATACATATATATATATATATAAAACTAACAACAAATAACATTACTTACAAACGTTTTAAAAATAACATTATAAAATTGGATGCAATGTTTTATATAAACAAACGTTGCAACACACAATATGTAAGCCACGACATGCACGCAAGTACCCTACGGTTGCAGGGCCTGCGGCGGCAGCAGGTACGTGGTACCTGCTGACATCGCAATTCCTGCGATCGCAGGTACCCCGTTGTGAACAAGCACGGGTGCACAGGCATCCATCCCCACTACGCATACGTTTTTTCTTTTTTTTAATAATGTTTTTTCATAAAAATGTTTCCATGCGATATGGCATTTTATTAATATGAAACTCTATCGCAATTTGGCATTCGATTATTATATATATATATATATATATATGTATATATATATGTATGTATATATATATATATATGTGTATATATATATATGTATGTATATATATATATATATGTATGTATATATATACATATGTATATATATACATATGTATGTATATATATACATATGTATGTAAATATATATAAGGATATATATTTGTATATATATATATATGTGTGTGTGTGTGTGTATATATATATATATACACGCAGAGTTTACTAATGTCACAGCACATGAACATGTATACATATATATGTATATGTGTATGCAGATTCGAAAATATAAATAGTTTATTTAGAAATTCTAATTTTCAGAATTTTCTTATAAACTTTTGATCTCAAATTTATCCAATAAATAATCTAATGGGTTTGGCTATGAATTTAAACCCTAGCCCCGTGTTCTTTTCAGATCTATGCATATAGAATTCTCAAATAAATTAAAGTACCCATATAGAGAATGCATACAATAAAAATATGAAATTCCTCAGAAGACATATGGAAGGCACGAAGAAGATAGGGAATGCATGATGCGGAAATAGCATAAGTAAAAATACAAGAATCTACATGGATTTTGATGCTATAATGCTCTTCCTCAGAAAACTCGCAGAGCAAGCTCCCTTCTTCAGAGTTTTCAAATCCTCTAATGCTCCAATTGCACTCCAAACGCTATGTCTAAGCCTCTAGGAATGCCTGAATATAAAGAGCTCTCAGGAAACACCTAGAATGCTTCTAGAAACAGCTAGAAGGTGTCACCAACTAAGCATGGGTCTTTTCCAACCTTCTAGATGAGTCATAGGGTTGTAGACAACATGTGCTTAATTGATGCACTAACCCCCGTGTTGTTGACACATGAAAAATAGAAAAGTGTGTTAATTCCCATGCAAGCTTATAACTCCAATTCATTTTTTATATAATTTCTATTTAAATATTTATAACTTTCATTTTAATTTTTATAACTTTTATTATCATTATTTATTTATTACTTTATTATTTTATTTTTTTTATTATTAATTTTAATTTTTTAATTTAATTCTTTTTCCCTAATTAATTCTCATTTAATTAATTATAATCAAAATATCAAATAACATGATATTTTATATTAATTTTCTCAAATAATTAATTTATTAATTAAATCTATTTATTAAGACTTAATTAATAAAAAATTCACCATAGACCTCCAAGATAAAATATGAAAACCCATCATAAAGCAAATCACACAAACTCAGTCTAAAGGGTTAAAAATCATGAATTATGTCATCCAACACATTTAGTGGATAAAATATCCAGATACTTGTCCTACCTCACTAGGACAATTGGCTTAAAGGTTTGGGATTTGGACTTGAGAATTTATCTCCCTTCTCTTATCATTGAGATAGTATAATAGGGTACACTCATCATGGCAATTCAAGGAAGTCGATACCCGGTACCTGCAACTTGTAGAAAAACCATGCATGTACATACAATATATATAATGCTAAGCTAAATAGACAATGACAGGAAGTGGTGCATCGTGTAGATCCTGACTAAGCAGGTGACTACGACTCCCTTCCTTAACCACATTAGAAATGTCATACAATAAGAAAACACACACACCATACACATGCAAGTATGGGGTAAGTATCCATAATAAAACACATAAGATAATAAACCATCCAACTAATCATCAACAATAACTGAAAACAATATAATGATCATCATGTATGCATGAAATGCAAAGTCTAAATGATCTCATCACATAACCACTGAATCCATAACATAATGTCTGATAGTGTCAAAACAAAACCACTAATCCATCATCATAAAAATAGTCCATCATAGTCTGATAATAATAGCAACAATATGTCCAGAAAAGATGTGAACGAGGGTAGGCACTACATCCACCCCCCTTGGGTTAGGCTTACTCCTGGAAGCCTACAAACAAGTAGGGATATAACTCCCTCAATCTGGCTACATCCTCCCAAGTAGCTAAAGAATCATCAGTAGGGTCCCATTGGACCCTTACCTGCTCGATGGCTCGACCCCTGAGGGTCAACTCCCACTACTCCAGAATACGAACCGGCTCCAAAGCCAGTTTCTCGTCCTCTACCTACAACGCATTCCAATCAAGAACATGTACAATATCAGGGATATACTTCCAAAGCACTGAAACATTGAAAACATCATGAATGCGAGCTAGGCTGGGCGGTAGAGCAAGGCGGTAAGCAATCGGGCCAATCCTCTCTAGAATCTCGAATGGTCCCACAAAGCAAGGTGCTAGCTTAGAACCCTTTCCGTACCGGATTGGACTCTTTCATGGATGCACTCTCAAGAAAACTTTATCACCCACAAAAAATTGCTTATCAGTCTTATGAGCATCGGCATACTTATTTTGCCTATCATGTGTTGTAGTCAAGTGCTCACAGATACGCACTACCTGTTGCTCCATATCACGAAGCATCTCAGGACCCAACAGGATGCGATCCTCAAGACTGTCCCAACTCAATGGTGTACGACAAGGACATCCATATAATTCCTGAAATGGTGCCATGCCAATAGAACTATGATACCCGCTGTTGTAAGCAAACTCCACCAGGTAGAGATAATCTTCCCAATGTGTCTGCCTATACATCACATACATCCGTAACATATCCTCCAAAACCTGATTCACCCTCTCTATCTGACCATCAGTCTCTGGATGATATGTCAAACTAAAGTTTAACTGCGCTCCAAGATCATGCTACAGCAATGTCCAGAATGCAGATGTGAATACAGGATCCCTATCAGAAATGATCTTTCTAGGAATACCATGTAATCTCACAATGTCACGCATGAAGACTTTGGCTACAGAAGTTGCTGTGTAGGAAGACCTAATCGGTGAAAAATGTGCCACCTTAGTCAACCGATCAACAGTGACCATGATAGCATCATGATGTCAAACTGTCATAGGTAATCCTACTATAAAATCCATGGAGATGATATCCCATTTCCAAGAAGGAATGAGATTTGGCTGCAAAAGTCCAATCGGGTGCTGATGTTTTGCTTTAACTCTCTGACACTCAAGGCACCTAGCCACAAAATCAGCAATATCTCGCTTCATCCCCGACCAAAAGAACAAATGTCTCAAATCAGCATGCATCTTCTTGACACCTAGATGTGTTGAGTAAGGTGTACGATGGGCTTCTGCCAATATCAAGGTGTGAAGCTCATCCAGAACTGGCACATAAATCCTCCCCAAATGTCTTAAAAGACCATCTGATTCTCGAACGTAACCAGCAAACTTACCTTCCAAAGATCTTCCTAAATCTATCTCTCTGCACACTTCCTGATACCATGAATCCGTAGGAAGTGCCTGAAGAATCTGACTCCTCAAATCCACACTAAGGGTCATCGATGATACCACATGTCTCCTGCGACTCAAAGCATCTGCCACCACATTCTCCTTACCCTGAATGTACTTAACCTCAAAATCATACTTGCATAAAAACTCCATCCATCGCCTCTGGCGAGCATTCAAATTAGGCTGAGTAAAAATGTACTGAAGACTACGATGATCACTGTGTAGCTTGAATCTGTGCCCCAACAAGAAATGTCTCCACCTTGTCAAAGCATGAACTACTGCTGCTAACTCAAGATCATGTTGTACACTTGAAAGTATCCCAATCTAAACCCTTCTATCCAAATGATTCCATGAGTTTGGAATGCTTGGATGCTGGCTTAGAGCTCCCTATCCACGGAGTGCAAGAGACTATATTTCAAGAATAAAAAGGCTCTCAGATGAGCCTTAGAGATACTCTTCTTGATAGTAAACCATGCAATGAGAGGTTCCAAAGACAAGATGCAAGAATGCAAATGTCCCAAGGAGTTCCTCAAGAATGCAATGCAACTAAAGATTAAACTAGAATAAATATGAAAAGTGCAGCTATTCTAAGCATGGATGAGAGTGTTACAATACCATTATTAAGCTATGTGAGATTAAGCTACATATAAAAATGAAAGCTAAGCTAAGCTAGAATGCCATGATGCCATGGATGAGAGAATGTAGACAAGAAATAGAAGTTCTCCACAAAGCTCCAAAGAAACCAGTTAGAAAACTTGCAGCATAACAATATTCAAAATGAGGATTGAGGGGGAAAGCTCTCTCCCTTTTAAAGTTGTACAGATGGTGGAGATCAAGATGAAGATGGTGGATGATCAACGGTGGAATTCGAAAAGAGGAGTGATCCATGTGCACACACAAGTCAACCAATAGAATATAAGTTGACTTGTCACATAAGACAAAAGTCTCACAAGCCTTTTCTTTTAATTGCAAAATAGAAAAAGGACTTTATGTGTGCACTTTAAGTGAGTTAGAAGAATGGGGTGCTTTATTTAATTAAAAGGGGACATGTTCTTTTAAACAAATAATGAACTTAGGATAGAATAGTCAAACTATAGGTTATAATAAAATAAATTGATTATTAGCAATTTGGCTTAGGTAAGTGATTAAATTAATTTAGCCAAAATGTTGAAAAGGGGGCTAATAGTCTAGATGACCATTTTTAGGTTATTACATTTGCCCTTCTTTGACTAATGCGTGATCGATCTAGGAACACATTATGTCAAAGAAAATAGAAAGCCAAGTAGGTGATGATAGATATAGATATCTGATTCCAAAGAATGAAATGAAAAAATAGATAGCAAGTCCTGAATGCATAGCCTGATAGCGGTAGTACTAAACATTAGGAAGATGATGTTAGGATCCGAAAAGAATTCTAACATCTAGCAAAGTGAATAGATCAAGAGCAAGTGATAAGGTCAAACAAATGCTCCTAAGAAATAGATAGTTGTAACAATCAGCAATAGAGTATTTCTGCCCCCTCAAGATCGAAATTGAAATGAGGTAAGAGGAAGCAGAAAGTAGCTAGACATGAGAAAATTGAGATATAGCAATGTCTGATATGATAGATAAATGACTAGAACCCAAGAATGACTATAAGAAATTGATAAAATGCCCTAGTTTGACCAAAGTTGACCACAAAAGATAAATCATAAATATTAGGTCAAATTGAGTAGAAAGAGGATTTTAGACATGAAAAGGTTGAATTTGAGTAGATATAAAGCATAGAAATGATGAATACATGAAGAAATGAAGATGCCCTAGTGATGATTCAGAGATTAGACCTCAAAAGGTCAGCTAACTGCTTAGAAGAAAGTAGAATTTTAAAAGACAATTTTTGACCATCAAGATGAACTCGAATTTGGATTTTGATCCTGAAAATGAATCTAGGATGTTGAAATTATTTAAGAGGTCAAAACTTTATATAATGTGATGATAAGATAGAAAAGAGATGAAATGAAAGATTAAGAAGGTGAAAAGACATGAACAAGAAGAAAATAAAGAAATATATGAAAGGAGTTAGCTAATATGTCCACAAAAAGATGAAGAGAGAGCTCTCCCCATATGCAAGAATGCAAGACTAAGCTAAAAAATGAACCTAAAATGCAAGCTAATATGAAAAGTGGTTTACCAACAAGAAGTTTATAGCATTTAGACTCTTAATTTCATCATTGAGCATTTATTAGGGACATCATGAGATCATACAACCATCACTAGTATAACTATGGGGATATGAATATGATCGATATTAGATAGGTATGTGGAAATCCAATCTAAGCATCAGAGACATGTAAGTCAAGATAACTACACGATTAGATTCCCTAAGTTTAATTTAGCAAGATTAACCTGTATCAAGGCATAAGTGCTAGGATAAAACCTAAGTGCGGTCTTGTGAAACAATCAAGGATGATACATTTATAAGTCAAAATGTTGAATAGGTCAAGCATAAATGCTTACAACACTATAGACAAACAAAGTATACCCACAAGTAGAAATCAAGAAAACATGCCCCATGCCCCTAGTCTTCTAGTCAATGACATCCTTGAAAGACTATTAGGGATGGAACATATAGTAAATAAATCGTCATAGACAATACACAAAGTAGATAAAGATTAGCATAGCTCAGTCGTTTAAGTGTTAAAGTGCATGTGTGTAAGTCACTTGGCCATTTCTTCAACACTTGATTTTGATCGTGAGAAATATCATGACATCAGAGATCGTAGGTAAACTATCTGAAAAGTGTTGAAAAACGCTAGATGTCAAGGTGGGGGAAGTGTTGAGAAACATTGTTTTGTGAGTTGTCAAAGAAACCCTAATGCACAAGAATACCTCAATAGGCTAAGCAGTTGTGCCCCCAAGACGAGGACAAGAAACAATTCGAAGCTAGGAAATGTGTAGCAAAATAGGTGATTGAGATTGATAGACATAGGTGCGAGGGTTTCAAGTAGCGCCTATTTCTAGGTTTTCACCACTTGATAGATTTTTTTCAGGACTTTTTCTGATATTTAGGATTTTTCAGCATCATATATGATTTTTTTTGGAATTTTTTAGAAGGTTTTAGATATCACTAGTTCTCAAGCAAGATCACATCATTTTCTCCCAATGTCTAGCAAGGTATAGGATATGATGGAGCAACAAGCCAGTGGATAAGCAACGATGGATGAAAAAAGACTATGAAGCAAGTGAAAGTGATCCTCAAGGACTGACTCCTCAAGAGTACCCAAGCTAGGGAAAGAGGTGAAATAGTCATATGAAGCATATTTTGGATAAGCAATGGAAGTAATGAGAAAGATAGCATGTAGGATAAGCAATAAAGCCAATAAGTGAGATAGCATGAAGTGTGTAGTCCAAAAGAGTAGCCATGTCAAGAGACCTATGAGAACCATGTTTCATCTATTATGATCAAGACCAAGGGGTCAACTAGATAGTATAGCAATGGGGTAGAGTAATAAGAATAAAGCTCAAGATAGAGGCTATGAGTGAATGGGAGAGAAAAATAGAAAATATGGTGGATAAGATAGCCAATATGCAAAGATAGCTTAACTTTTTCAAGATCAAAGAGAGAAGAGGGGATAGATGGATGATGGAAGAATTACGCATGATGCCTGTTTGCCAGGTTTTTGTCATGGTACTTATCCAAGGTGTCACAAGAAGTAGTTTTAACCATAGGATGGATTTATTTCTCTTTACTTTTGCTACCAAGGTGCCACAAGAAGTGGTTTTCACCAAGGCACATTTTCATTTTTTTTTCATGTTTTTTTTTTTTTTTAATTTAGAATTTTTAGAATTTTTAGAAAGAGCTCAAGTTGTTTGAATGTAGATAGTGCTCCTATAGAAAAGATATGTCATGATAAGCCAAGAACATAGAAAGGTATGCTCAATGATGTTGATAGGGTGATGAAAGAGAAATGGTAGTAGGAAGAGTATATGGAGGATAAGAGTTCATGTATAGAAAGTAAGTGTAAGCTTTAGATGATTTCATGAGGGTAGCTGAAATATTGGACAAGATCAACATTGACACACACCTTGAAGGGTATTGGAACAATGGAGGAATCATGGATTAAGTAGATTGAGGTTTAGATGTATGAGGTGGTAGAAGAGATTTGGAAAAAAGTGGAGTGGAAGGCTTTGGAATACTTTTAGAAAGAGTTTTGGAAGAAGATGGAATGGAAGCCTTTGGAAGCTTGAATGTCAACTTTGAAGTATTTTCAATATTCAAGTCTTTTAAAAGAGACTTGGGAATCCACATAACTTTAGATTTTCCTCGTTCTTTGGGTGCTTGAGAGTGCATTTGTATAATGATGGATTTAGGAACCCATATTTTCTTTGGTTTAGCTCTTTGAGTAGTGGACCTTTGCGGTCTCTTTTGTGCATTCTCCTTCTTAGCATTCACATGTCGATTAGATGGGACATAGTGATCTTTCTTTTTCAATGGATTCTTATGTTTATTCTTACTTCCAAAGGACTTGGGATTTGTGGATGAATAAGGATGATATGAATGGTTTAGATGTATAGATGGGTGAAAAGTCATCAAGGATGAGTGTCTTTGTTGATCTTGAGGTATTATAGGAGAGCTAGGGAATGAGCTATGAGTGAATGTAGGAGATGGAGGAACATAAGGCCCCAATATGGATGGAAGGTTTGAATGCTTTAGCTTAGATGGATAAGGACCAAGGATAGATTTAGAAGATGCAAAGGGATAGTGGGAAGGGATATCAACATCTTGAGAATGAGCAACATGGTCAAAGACATCAATAGACTCATAAGTACCTTTGATAGGAACAACATTTTTAATAGAAGCACTTGAAGCTTGAGCACAATTTTGAAGTGGATGTGGAGAAATAGAACATGAGGAGATGCTTTGATCTTGACAAGTAGCTTTGGATAGCATATGAAGAGAACTTTTCTCATAATTTTCAATAAGCTCAAGGGAGATAATAGAAGTGGTATCTTCATCATACTTGGGGGGTGGACAAGATATAGGATATGGAGGGGGAAAATATTGGAAGAGATGAAAGGGTGCTTGATCTTGATCTTTCTTGAAATTTATAGCTTTTTCTTTTTGAGAGTCCTCTTGACATGGAGCCACTTCCAAGGACAAGGGAGAATGAAGAGTGAATGGAGTAGTGTTTGGATTAGGCATAGTAGTGCATGAAGGTTGAGTATGTTTAGGATTAGTAGCATGGAAAAGTTTTGCAACCAAGCTAATTTCTTTTAGAGGTAGCCCTTGAGGATACACGTAGTCAATGTGGAAAGCATTAGGTTCCTTTTTCGATAGAGGCATGTTGGAAAGCTTTGAAGTGTTGGGAGATGCATGAGTGTTGGAAGAAGTGGATGATGTAATGGAGCCACTACTAGACATAGGTTCATCAATGTAATCTTTCTCAAGAGAAGTATCCTCAACACATGAGTCACTAGAGGTTCCAAGATCAACAATCTCATCATCAATGAGATCTTGGATTTTATGTTCTAGCTCTATACAATCAGAAGTAGCATGGTCATTAGATTGATGATAAGCACAATAAGCATCCAAGAAAGGATTTCCATAGGAGCTAGACTTAAGCAACATGATAAGCTTAGTTTCAAGAAGTGTTTGCAAAATGTCATCATAAGAATGTTCCAAGGGAGTAAAAGTCCTCTCAAAAATATGTCTAGGATCTTCTTGTTGTTTCTCATGTGAATAGCATGCATTCATGTCTTCATCATTATCTTCATCAAAGATAGGTCCATCATGAAATTTTTGCATAGGCTCAAGTGCTTGTTCTCTACAAAGGTCTTTAGATCTAGAAGATGAAGACATTTGATGTCTTGAAGTAGAGCATGTAGACCTAGAAGAAGAGGATGACCTCAAAGAAGGTGACTCACATGCATGTAAAGACCTTAAGGAAGATTCATGTAATGATGCAATCTTCTCCTCTAACCTTTTCTCAAGTTTATACTTCATTTCCATCATGCGCTTAGAGAGACGAAGGTAAGAAAGATCATTTGTCTCTTCTAGTTCTTTGTATTGTGCATATAGATCTTGAAACTCTTTAGTGACATGGAGGATATCATGATCATCTAGATTTGGCCAAGGTTTGATTGCACAAGGTTTAGATCCCATAGTTTTAGATGCAAAGCCAAGCATAAAAGAGCCTAGAAGATAACTTGATGTTGAAACTATAGGAGGTAGAGTGTTCACTTGCCAAGCTAGTAGAGAGAGATTAAAGTGACTTGTCAAACAATATGTCCAAGAAACTTACGACATGAATGACTCAAGTCAATAGCTAGGAAAGATGCCCAAATAGCCAAATAGATAGAGCAAGCGGGGTGACAAGTGAACAACTCTCCAACCCAAGAGTGTAGTCAAAAAATCAAGGTAACAATTTTAGTAAAAGGATAACTAGCAAGTAAACATCGACCATGAAGATAGGAAGACCATGAGCACTAAGACCAAAGAGTCACTTTAAGCATGTTCAAGCACTAGAGACATATAAAAGAAAAGTCAAATGATGAGACTCCTCTTAGCAAGCAACATAACAAAATGTTTGCACTTGATGCTTTGACTTGGTTGATAAAGTTTGACAATAGTTGATAGCATAGCAAGTTTGATGTTCAAAAACAATTTCTTTCCAAGCAAGATAGTGACACATGGAGTAGTCTTCAAACAATAAAGCAAGGGAAAAAGAAATCTTGCATGATACAAGCATATGTGAGGTCTCAAAAGAAATACCTAGAATTATCATCATGTGTATGTTCAAAAGATTTTTCATAGTATAGCACATTCAAGAACACATCAAGCAATATCTACCTAGAAGTCATGGTTCATTACTCAACAACTTGGCCCATGCTTGATGCTCCTTCGCCTCACACCAAGTGGTTTCCCACAAGAGATATTGGCTTTGTCATGGAAATTCCATAAGCACAACCAAAGGAACACAGATGGTGAGTGTAAAATCCTGGGGTGATCCAGGTAGTCCACTAGGATCGATCCTTGCACCAAGAAGTTGAGCGGCTAAAAAGGGTAGTTACTAACTTAGGGTTTTTAGATCAGGCTTTTGTTCATAGTGTTCCTCTTGCTCCCAATTATGGGACACCTCACCTTGCGATGAGTAACCGATCTCACGATCACAAGAGTACCTTAAGCATTCTTGCCTAGTGATCTCCCTATGGTCAAAATCCCTGAAGCGATCACACTAGGCGAAGACAAACACTACATCTACCAAAGTTTTGTGTCCTTGGTAGCCTTGAGTTTATAGTGGGTTGGAAGAGCCAGGTAATCGGCTTGTCCCCATTGGGTTGTTCCTCTTAGGTTGTCCAAGAGCAGGCCCTCTAAAGGATTCTAACTACACAAAGTGGATCAACTTTTGGAAGTCAAGATTTCTAGTTCACCACAAGGGTGAAGAGCATACTCTCCTATTCCAATTGTTTTATCCCAAACACACCAGCAAGAAAGTTTGGGTTTTTATGCTTTGGACATCCCTGCAAACAATGTTAGTAGCCCTTGCGCATTTGAAGCTTTGACATGCGTTCTTTTGTATGCAAGCTTTCAAATTTCTTCTTATTTCACAAAGAGGGCAATCTGCAATCACAACTCGTTAGCACGAAATAATCACAAAAACTGTGAATTAAACCTCTGTAAAATAGCCTAGAAATCTGCTTTAAAACAACAGTTAGCCAGCTAAGAAGAAATTTGATCACAACCCTCAAGGAACGAGCAAAAAAATTTTAGGCGATACTTTTTGGTGAACAAATGTCACGCGATACTTCACAATGTAGCGGGGTGACAGTTTTTGTCTAGGCGATACTTCTTCTTCAGCCGTGCGACAGAGTTTTGGACAGAGGGTGATAGAATACAAGCTTAAAGTGTGACACTATTTCCAAAAAAGTGTCGCATGACAGTACTGTGAACTGTTGCACAATACTGGAAAAATGTCGCCCAAAACTGCGACTATAAAAAAAGAAAAAATGTAGGGCAGTAAGGGAAATGCAAGCAGAAATAGGAAAATGCAGGGTGAAACGTACAGTCCAGCCCCACGGTGGGCGCCAAAAATGTACACTCAAAAGTGTCCCACTCTAAACCCTTCTATCCAAATGATTCCATGAGTTGGAATGCTTGGATGCTGGCTTAGAGCTCCTTATCCACGAAGTACAAGAAGTTAGTATTCAAGCATGAAGGCCATGATGCCATGGATGAGAGAATGTAGACAAGAAATAGAAGTTCTCCACAAAGCTCCAAAGAAACCTGTTAGAAAAATTGCAGCATAACAATATTCAAAATGAGGATTGAGGGGTAAAGCTCTCTCCCGTTTAAAGTTGTACAGATGGTGGAGATCAAGATAAAGATGGTGGATGATCAACGGTGGAATTCGAAAAGAGGAGTGATCCATGTGCACACACAAGTCAACCAATAGAATATAAGTTGACTTGTCACATAAGACAAAAGTCTCACAAGCCTTTTCTTTTAATTGTAAAATAGAAAAAAGACTTTATGTGTGCACTTTAAGTGAGTTAGAAGAATGGGGTGCTTTATTTAATTAAAAGGGGACATGTTCTTTTAATCAAATAATGAACTTAGGATAGCATAGTTAAACTATAGGTTATAATCAAATAAATTGATTATTAGCAATTTGGCTTAGGTAAGTGATTAAATTAATTTAGCCAAAATGTTGAAAAGGGGCCTAATAGTCTAGATGACCATTTTTAGGTGATTACACATGCATAGGATAATTTAACTCATGATCCTTGAGCTTGCGTGATTCATACGCAATCACCCGTCCATTCTGCATCAACATTGCCCCAATCCCTTCAAGAGAAGCATCTATACACACCATAAAATTACCTTCTGGGTCAGGTACGGCTAGAATCGGTGCACTGGTCAAAATCTCCTTGAGCTTTTGGAAAGCTTCCTCACATTTCTTTGTCCACACGAACTTCTTTCCTTTCCTCTGAAGAGAAGTAATAGGATGTACTATCCTAGAGAAGTTATGGACAAATCTGCAATAATAATCGGCTAAACCCATGAAACTACAAATCTCTAACACATTAGTTGGTGTCGACCAATCTATTATCGCATGAATCTTTGCAGGATCCACTAAAATACCATCACCTGAAATAACATGCCCTAAATACTAAATCTTCGATTTGAAGAATTCACACTTAGCTGCATTGGCATAAAGTTGATTGTCCCTCAAACACTGCAATACCAACTGCAGGTGTTCCTAATGCTCCTTCTGAGTCTTAGAATATATCAATAAGTCATCAAGAAACATGAGTACAAACTTGTCCAGATAAGATCAAAACACGCCATTCATCAAACTCATGAACATCGATGGAGCATTACTCAACCCAAAAGGTACCACTGTGAACTCATAATGCCCATAGCGAGTTCGAGAAGCAGTCTTGTGAATATCTGCTTCCTTAATACAAAGCTGGTGGTATCCTGACTTAAGGTCAATCTTAGAGAATACTGTGGCTCCCTTAAACTAATCAAATAAGTCATTAATCCTAGGTAAAGGATACCTGTTCTTAATAGTCACCTTATTCAACTGTCTGTAGTCGATACAAAGGCACAAAGAACCGTCTTTCTTCTTCACAAAGAGCACTGGAGCTCCTCATGGTGATACACTAGGTCGAATGCTCCCTTTGGCCAGAAGTTCCTCTAGTTGAAGATGTAGCTCACCCAATTCCTATGTAGTCATGCGATAAGGAGCTTTAGAGATAGGCTCCGCTCCAAGAATCAGATCAATACTAAAGTCAATGTCCCTCTTTGGAGGCATGCTTGGAACCTCACTTGGAAAAACATCTGCGTATTCCTGCAAAATTGGGTGATCTACAGTCTCCCTCATAGGATCTTCCTCATCAAGATCATTTACCATAACAGCAAATATCTAACATCCCTTATGGAAACTTCGCTTCAATTGCATAGCAGAAATCATCTGCAGAGATATAGGCCTTGGTATCCCAACTATCTGTACATCATTCCCTTGGTCATCTTGGCACAAAATAATCTTCTTCCTGCAATCTATACTGGCTCTATGAGATCTAAGCCAGTCCATGCCTAAAACCACATCATAGGAACCAAGGGGTATGACTCAAAGATCCACTACAGTATCAAAGCTTCCTAAGCTAAGCCCACACTTATGAACTATAGAGTCTATGGAGACCTTAATACCTGAGGCTAGTTCCACTTGCCAACCATGTTCTTGCTTCACTGCATCCAGCTTACACTTAGAAATTATAGATGGTGAAATAAATGAATTTGTAGCTCCTAAATCAAAAAATACTAAAAGAGATATACCTCTAATAGCACCTGTGGTCTCAACCACTGTTCCCTGATGATCTTCCTGACGCTGATCAACTACTGCAAAAACTCTATGAGCTCTACCTGCATCACCAACTGTAGGCTCTGAAACTGTAGGTCTAGGTCCTGAAAACTGAGGTGCTCACTGAGGACACTAAGCTGCATAAGTCCAATTTTTCCACATGAAAAACATTCTGTATTTCTGCCAGATCCTCTTCCTGTAGGTGGTACATTTGGTTGCTGACGACTGTTCTTGCTAACAAAAGACTGGCTACTCTAAGCTGGCTGATTGGACTGATTCTATTTATTGTGTTGAGCATTGCGGTTGTTCTTGGTGTTAGAACCTTTGCCGCCACCTTGAGCTTGAGAATTTGATCCCTTCTGTTACTGTGTCTGCTGAGACTGCTGCTGATACTGTTTCCCCTTAGAGAAAGAAAACTTCTTGTTACCACCTGAATTTTAGTTTCTTTTAGATCCTAATGTTGTTGACGCTCCTACAAAACCACCTTGACCAAGGTTGACACTTTGCTCAACAAGGATAGCTCGATGTACCATATCCTTGAGGGTTTTTGGCTCAAATACTTTAACTCCCCCAATAATATGGTTATTCAAACCCCTAATGAAATGTTGTGTCAACTGAGCTAAAGTTTCATTGAACCCTGAAAAAGACATGAACTCATAAAACTTACGCTCATACTCGGTCACTAACAAGGTGTTCTAGGATTATGAAATTCATTAGCCCTTTATTGTTTCCATTCCTCTGGTGGGAATCGTTCACGAAAAATTTCTAGGAATACCTCCCATGTGACACTGCTCATATCGATTCCCAACTTCTTCTCCTCAATTGTCCACCAAGTGGCCCCAAAATTCTCTAAATTAGTGATCGCAAATCTTGCCTTAACATTGCTGTCAAACTCTTGCATGGCAAAAAATCCTGTCGAGGGAAATAAGCCACTACTTGGCCACATAACCAGAACCTTGCCCATTGAAAGGCTTAACCTTGGGTCTTGAAAGATCCTTCATCTGAGTGGACACAATGGACCTTTGATGATCCTTCTGAGGACTTCTAGATCTAGGTCTATGCTCTTGTTCTGTCTGGTGCACTTTGGGCTGTCTTAAATAGGAGGTAGACGTTCTAGAATAGTCTGCATCATCTATCTCAAACCAACCTCTTCAAACTCAGCTTGGTCCTCTCTACGGCTCTCTTCCTGCTACCTACTAGAGTGCTCTTCCCTGCTCTCTACATGAGCTGATCTCTCATGGGTAGACTCATGGACACTGACAGCTCTACCACGACCATAGCCTCTACCACGGCCTCTAAGAGAAGACCTAGTCCCAGATACCATCCTACAATAGTGCAAAGTATAATTACGATCACATGTTGCAATAAACTAAGTTCAGTTCTATGTTTAGGTTTAAGTAAAATTTCCAGTTTTGAAACTAAGTGTTGAAGTATGAAAAATATTCAAGTAACAATTCAAGTTCTGTTTCAGTTCACCTAGTTTCAAGTTTTAAAAAAAAACACTTAATAGTACAAAGTTCCTAGTTGTTCCAAAATACCCAGAGCTCCCAATGTAGAAACTCATGCTCTAATACCAAATGTAATGCCCCACCAAGGGATCCAAAGAATTAACCTAGAACTTTACTAAGTTTAGTAGCATTTTTTTTTTTACATGAAAGTAAATACCACATATAACTTATGCACAATAACGGAAGCAATAGTAATGTCCATCTAAATGTAAACATAACATACATAACAGATTACATTCTTTAAGATCCCTTAACGTTGAATAACATCTAAAAACATCTAACATACATGAATCCATCTAGTACAACATACACATGAAATAATAATGATAAGTCCAATGTTTATTCATTACATTTCAAATGCTTATTCATCCTATTCTAATCCATGATACATCAAAGTAAAGATAATCACATAATACATCATCATAGAAGACAAATACATCCATCATAAAGATCAACATAATAAACTAAGTGCACGTTCCTCCCAACCGTTAATAGCATCATTAGACCATCGTGGATCCTAGCCATCCCTTCGTATGAAACATTCCAAATCACCAAAGAGATCATCAGTATTAACATAGTAGGAATGTCACTCCTAATATATACAACATCATTTGCATAAAGTAATCTAACATGCAAATAGAAGCATAAGATAACATCATCTAACATATGCTAATCATCAATGAAAGGATACATATCTACCATCATGAAGGACGCATCAGCCACGATGTCTTAATAAATCTCAAATGATAAGAGTGGAAAATACACTACCACCCGACCGCGTGGTACCTAAGTGGTCCACTCCCACCGTGCTGAGGAGATAATCTCAAGTCCCAAACAAGCTATCCAAAATCACATAGCACAAATCTCTATAAGTCTAGGAATCCTAAAAGTATACTAACTCAAAGGTTCCAAACACAAAATTGATATCTAATCCCAGAGGCACACAATGACATGTAGGAACCTACTATGCAAGCGAGAAAGTGTCATCGCATTTATCATGTACAAGTTACCCTGGTAGTTAGCTAAACTCCACGGGTCCATACTGATCTGATACGGCCACTAGTATCCTCTCATACTGACGAGGCATACTACAAAATGCAAGGTCGTAACCATGCATTCTCACTACTCCCATCCTAGCCTGTACAAGCACTCAAGGCATGGGCGAGAAAAAAACACTTATCTTTTTAGGTTCATTCAATAAGTATTAGGTGTGAATATTATCACTTATTAATCCAACTTACAATGAGTTACCCTGGCAGCCTCTTAGGGCCCCAACCCCCATTGCAAGCCACTTCCCGTCACTATATGTAGATATCCTACCCTAAGCTCATGGAATCATAAATCTCAAAATCACAAAAGATAATCCATAATAAAATCATCAAATATGCATAAAAGCATCAAATCTCCATGAGCAGACATCCATAGAAAATCATGAACACAACAGCTCTCTATTGGCAACTGAAGTTTCACTGATAATCAAAGTATCCAATGGTTCTCAATAACCAAAATATATCTCAATCATACTGATCGAAGACTCCAAAAATGGTTGAGTCAAACATGTCACAACATGACATCATCAAGAATAAATCCACATTTCAGTCCCATCATGGTGACTAGAAAATAACCAAGGATAACTGATCGATGACTAAAATAATGGTTAAGTCAAGTGTCTCATACATAAGAATCTCAACTATAACAATCAGTAATCACATCCAATACATAGAGCATTCCATCACATAACCATGGTTGGGTTTATAAAGATCGAGATTAAAACATCATCATGACATCACAATCACATAACCCCTAAGCCTCTGGTAGATGTCCTATAACTGGTCAACACTAGTCAACCCAAAACCCAAAATAATAGCATAAAGAATACACAATGTAAACCCATGTTTTGGTTTTGCTTTATTTACAAGCTTGAATGCAAAAGTCTCGATTTATGTTTCCCAATTTAAATATCAAATGGAGAAATTTCATGTTTCAACCTAACCCATGTTTTTGTATTGGTAGATAAAAGTTTCTCCCTCCAACTCTAACAACTCAATCTTTGTAAGTGTTTTAGAATTCACACACTATTCTCCATTTACTATTGGAACTAAAATGTTAAATGACTTAAACTTCATAATTTTCATCTAACCTTAATTAGATCAAATTCCAATTAAGAAACATTATTTATTGAAATCTTAAATATTTAGAATTTCATTAACTAATAATTAAATATATATAACAATTATATATATATATAACAACAAATAACATTATTTACAAACATTTTAAAAATAACATTATAAAATTGGATGCAATGTTTTATATAAACAAACGTTGCAACACACAATATGTAAGCCACGGCACGCACACAGGTACCCTGCAGTTGCAGGGCCTGCGACGGCAGTGGGTACGTGGTACCTGCTGATGTCACAATTCCTACGATCGCAGGTACCCCGCTGTGTATAATGGCTATTTATCTTTAGAGGGTTAGGAGTTTCATTATACCTTACAAATTTTCCATCCTTCCAATTAGTATTGTTTGGCATATCTTGCAATCTAAATTTGTAAGGCTTATTTTTTCTATTAGATTTGAAGGCTTCATATTTGTTTTTTTAAATTGGTAGATCTTTGGTCATATTCAGTAACTTATCAATCTTATCCTCATCTATATTCTATTTTGGGGCTTTGGGGTTGAACAACTTAGGATATTCTCTTTTCCCAATCTTACCAACAACTTTCCTATCATTTTCAATTATTGTTGCAACTTTGAAAGCTTCTTGCAAAGTTTTCAACCCATGAAATCTTATCTTATACTGATCAAAAGCACTTTAGTAAAAAATTACCAAGAAATTGTCTACTAGTCAGATATCTCTTGGTATCTTATTCAAAACCTTATTAAACCTCTTATTGAACTCGACCATTGATTCATTGGAATTCTTTTTTATGCTAGTTAACTCATGAGAAGAAAAATATGTACTACTATGATCCCCAAATTTTTTAATAAAAAAATCCACAAAGTCATGCCAACTAGAAATAGCACCATCAGGGAGTCCTCTATACCATTTGGCAGTATCATCAGTAAGGAACTGCACAAATAGCTTCATAAACACATCTTCATGATTTTCTTCTAATTCTTCAATGGTTTTTTTCAAATTGATAACATGTGCTTCAACTGATTGAGTCTCCTCTCTAGAGAACTTTGGGATTGCAATTCTCAACTCATTTGTTATGGGATTTGGATATCCCACAATTCCTATGAAGTCAAGCTGCCTATACCTTTGAATTACCATGGGAGCTCTGGCCCCTTGTCTTGCATTCAATTGATGTTGATTTTTTCCCTCTCTAATTGTTTGCTACATTTTGTTGATTATTCTAAACATCATTCCTAGTGCTATTTGTATTTCTATTCATCCTATTGTAATTTATATTATTGTGACATTCATTTACCTTATTTTGATACTATCTCCCATGTCTACTAGTTTTTTCCCTTCTATTACTTTCATACAAAGGATTTTTATGTGAATTATTAAAGATAAAATCCTTATTCTTATTAGGTGGGTTATATTTGGATGACCTACCAACTTCCTGATTCTTTTTGTCATCAACTTTCTTAGGAGTAATAATTCCATCTTGTATTATGCCAATTATTTTTGTACATGCCAAAATGTGCACTTCTCTAGTCCTTCTATTTGAGAGATCTCATGGATTGAGAGTCCTAAATGGTGACCTAGAGCTCCCTAGTCATGGAGTGTTAAGGGATGCTAATGACAATAAGAGGGCTCTCAGCTAAGCCTAAGAGATGTAGCCCCTTGCAAGTACACCATGAAATGGGAGATTCAAAGACAAAAGCAAGAGTGCTAGTGTCCAAGAATTATCGTAGAATGCTATGAAAATGCTACTAAGCTAGAGAAATGCAAAGAGAATGCAAAATAATGCTAACTATATGCAAGTTTTACCATTCCTCTAATCAAACTAAATAAGTTATTCTAGTGCATAAATAAGACTATTCTATTCTATATGAAACCAAACTAGAATGTTATGCAAGAAATGACTGCCAAGCCACAAAGTCTTCAAGAGCTCCAAGATACCTATAGATAAATATGCAACATAACACTAATGCAAAAGAGTGGATCCTAGATGAGGAGAGAACTCTCCATTTTAAAGAAGTATAGATGGTGGAGATCATGATGCAAGAAGATCTAATCAAGGGTGGAGGGTTGACTTTTGCATGATCCATATGCTAGATCTTTTCCACCACTAAGAAAGAGTTGACTCTTGCATCCCCATGTGAGACAAAAGTCTTTTCTTTTATTTCTAAATTGGGAAAAATGCTTTATGTGTGTAACTTAAGATAAGTGGTAAAAAGGGTCTTTTATTTAATTAAAGGGGGACATGTTCCTTTAATAAAATATGAGCTTTAGGATATAGTGCTCAAACTATAGGATAAAATCAAATAAATTATTTTTTTAAAGATATGCTCTAGTCAAATGATTTAATATTTTAGCTAAAATGTTGAAAAGGGGGGCTAATGGTCTAGATGACCATTTTTGTGTGATTAAATTTTCCTCTCTTTCAATAATTTGTGATCGATATGGGAACACATTACATCAAAGATTGAAGAAGTCAAGTAGGAAACAACAGATAGGGAGATTTGATTTTGAAGAACAAAATACACAGTGAGATAGCAAATCCTGAGTGTACAGCCTAGTAGCGACAGTATTGAACACTAGGAGAGAGAGAGAGAGAGAGAGAGAGAGAGAGAGAGAGAGAGAGAGAGAGAGAGAGAGAGAGAGAGAGAGAGAGAGAGAGAGAGAGAGAGAGAGTATTAGAACTCAATAAGAGTACTAACATCAAGAAAAGTAGATAGATTGAGAGAAAATGGAAAGGTCAAGCATACATTCCTGAGAAATAGATAGTCGTAGCAAGCAATTTATGGTGATGATAGAATATTCCTACCCCCTCAAGGTTGAAATCAAAATCAGGTAAATAGATGGATAAATGAGAAAGATATAATATAATTGAGATAAATCAAGGTCCATGATGACAAATTTGTGATTAAAACTCAGGAGTGACCACAAAGAAGTGATACAATGCCCCAGTTTGACTAAAGTTGAACAAGAAGGATAAAGCATTAAAACTAGGTTAAATCAAGTAGAATAATGATATGGAAGAAAAATTAAATGAATTAAAGTATGTAAGAAGTGTATAAATGATGAGACAATGAAGAAGTGATGATGCCCTGACAAGATTCAAAGATTAAGCCTCAAAAGGTCCACTTACTACATCAAACAAGGAAGATATTTTAAAAAATAATTTTGACTATCAAAATGAACTCACATTTTGATACCAATCCTGAAAATGGATCCAGAATGTCAAAATTAGCTAGGGGTGCAATTTTTGTACAATTTAGAGGACTTCAAAAATTAGGTCAAAATTGGGTCGAAAGGCTATAAGGGGTCCAAGTGTCATTTTCAATTCATTTGTCTTTTAGTGATTTTGAGAGATTTGAGCCTTTTGAGAGAGATAGTGATGGCACAAGCAGGGATTCTGACCAAGAGACATCATTTTGAGGGTAGCCAGTTCAATAACTAGCCTGTAGATTATGGTGCCCCAGTAAGTTTTCACTTTTTTGAGCTTTTTAGGTCATTTTGATGAATTTTTTAGCCATTCCTATGGATTGGTATAGGTTTTTCCTAAAATATCATGTGTTACTTTAAAATTATTTCACAATAGTTGTAAGAACTATCATGCAATACAATAAAGTGTCACACAACTATAGGAATCCCTATCATGCAAGTACCACCCATATGTCACATGGCATGGTGTGAAGTAACACATGACCAAAATGTATCGCACGAGTACTTGACAAATAATTGAATGATTAAAAACAACATAAAGTATCACCTTCTATTAACAAAAATTATCACACAATGTATTTTTGAGCATTTTAAAAAAAAAAAATTCATGTAGTTTAGTTTTCGCACTTGTATAGTAGAGTATGAACATTTATGATCTTGTTGTGATACATCTTGATAGGTAATGACATGTTTTCACAAGGTTTTTTTATGCAGATGGTGTTTCCATCTTTTCTCATTAGGATCCCCAAGGTTGTGGGGTGGAGGTTAGTGCAACATTTGAGCAATGAGCAAAGGAGGTCACTAGGGACTATGGATTTTGGGTGGTTTCTATAGATGCCTTATATCTAGGAAAGCCACTACCTTTTGAAAATTCTCATAAAGAGATGGTACAATGAGTATAACACCTTCCATCTACCTACTAGAGAGGCTACTATTACTTTGGAGGATGTGTATTACATATTCCAAGTACCCTTTCATCAAGATACAGTAAGTGTAATGAGCATATTTTGATGTTTCATTTTGCTTTGTTTTGGTTATGAGTGCTGACATGAGTTTTTGTGTGTCACAGGTGTACTATGATCAGACCTCGACATAGGGGAGGGTTGTAGTGTAGGCATTATTTGATGATGTCACCATCTTGGATAGACACCTGAGCTAGGAGAGGTTGATAGATGAGTACAAGGTTCAACACCCTATAGCTTGCATAGTATGCTCCCTAGTTACATAGGCCTTGGTCATAGACAAGATCTAGAAGGGCTTCCCATTGGGTTAGGGATGACTGGTGATAGACCTAGTGGGATACCCCAAGCAAATGGTATGGGGGCTAGTGATCCTAGCTAATATGTATCATGAGCTCCATGAGATTGAATACTAAGAGGGATAGGCATGGGTGTGTGAGGTAGTGTTCGCATAGGTATGGGCCTAGGATCAGATTTTCATGATCTGTCTGAGGGTACAAATGAGGGAGTGTAGGTATCCCTACATATATAGGTATTCAGGCTTCCTCCCTCAACCTCACAACAAGGATGTGACATACTACTAATGAATTTTTGATGAGCTCTCAAGTTTTGAGTGGAGGCCATATAGATTATGTGAGGTATGGTGAGAGGTTGATAATGAGTTGGACTACTTGTTCTACAATAGATCACTATTAGGCCAACACTCTAAGATAGTGGAGAAATTTATCATCACACGAGTGTGGAGACAATTCGAGTAGTGGCAAGTGGTATCAATGTTGGAATAGAGGGAAACTATGAAGGAGACAACACCACTACAGTGGGAGAGGTGGAACTATCTCCTAGGGGTGCTAGATGTAGGGGTAGATCCAAGTTATGTGAGGGGATTTAGAGATATCCCTTTCCTCAATTCATAATGCCAGATGCATTGCCCAGAGGGGATAGATGGGGAGGAGTACATAGGAGAGAGAGGTGGTTGCTCCTTGAGTACATCGGGTAGTAGGACTCAAGCATGGACATGAGTGGAGATGGAGGAGGAGGAGGAGAGATTGGTTACAACCATAGGTGGAGAGACACCATCCAAGGCAGGAGGAGGGGTAAACACCACCTATCCGAGTCAAAGGAGGGGATGATTGGATAGATCAATAGATCAAGGATTTAAAGGGGAGTTTTAGCATGCATAGATTGCTATAGAAATCCAAGATTAGCAGCTCATTGATGCACAGGTATAGAGCTGAGGTAAGAGTGAGACACAACCAAACTAGAGTCTAAGCATCATGGTGCATGAGTACTTACTACTATGTTTCATATAGAGGTGTAGTGCCTCTAGGATAGGGATTACTAGACTATTTAGAGAGAGTAGATAGATTAGAGGAGGCGGTACAGCCACCAAATAGTTTTTAGTCACCACCACCATAGCCTCCTCCCACACATGAGGGAGGCAGCCAGTCATAGGTCTAGGGTTAGACCTAGGTTTTGATGCCGTTGTGAAATATTCAATGTATATTTTGAGATATTTATCCAAATTTTGGATCTTACATTGTATATGTACTTGATTTATTATGACATATATGAGATATTGGATTTGATTTATTACATTGTGTACTTGTCTCTTTTCTTGTTAATGTCATGGATGTTTCAACACTTTAATTCCCATGTAATGTTGTCATGTATGCTCATGTTTATAGATTCTCATATTTTATGTTGATGTGCTCATGGATGTATCTCTCTCATAGATGTTTTTAGCTCTCATGTTTATGATATAGACTCATATTTTGAAAATGTGGTACTTGGATAGATTAGATACGATGATGAGATTGACCCCTTGTGTTGACAAGAATAGAAGCATTAAGTTGATATGACCGATAAGAAGTAAAAGATGTGATCTAGAGGAAGTGAGAGAAGGTGAGTGTAGTTAGCTTACGTTTCCATGAAAGATGAAGGGAGAGCTCTCTCAATCATGTGAGATGCAAGAGCTAAACTAAAATGAATTCTAAAATTCAAACTAATATGAAAAAGTCTACTTGTAAGGAACACATAATTAGACTCTAATTTTCATCATCCAGCATTATTTAGGGACATTGAAAAGATCAACAATCATCACTAGTATAACTATGAAGATATGAATATGATCTATATTGGATAGGTATGTGGGAACCCAACCTAAGCATCAAAGACATATAAGTCAAGATGACTAATGTAGTAAAGTTCCCTAAGTTTGATATAGCAAGGTTACAACTGCATCAAGGCATAAGCATCAGGATAACCCCTAAGTGTGGTCTTGTGAAAATAGACAAGGATGATACATTGTAAACCCAAAATGCCAAGTATGACAAGCATGAATGCTCATGACACTTTAGATTGACAAAGTATACCCAAAAGTAGAAAATAAGTAAACATGCCCCATGCCCCTTGTCTTCCATTCCATGGCATCCTTGAGAGACTATTAAGGAGGGAACACTTAGCAAATAAATTATCATAGACAACACACAGAAAATAAAATCCATCAAGTCTCAACAAGTTTAATGTTCAAGTGCATATGTGTAAGCTGCATGACCATCTCTTTAGGAATTGCATCTATCAATGATAAATACTATAGCATCATAAACTATAACAAAGGTATCCAAAAAGTGTTGAGAAACACTCAATGTCAAGGTAGAGTATTGAGAAACACTAGTAGACAATTTTGCCAAAGAAGTACCAATGCAAAAATAGACCCTGATAAGATAAATAGTTGTGCCCCCTAGACTTAGATAAGAGTCAATTCCAAGCTAGGAAAGGAAAAATAAAGTGAGTAAGTGCAAAGCATTACTAATAAACATAGGTGCAAGGGTCTCAAGCAGCACTAGTTTATAGGCTTTCACCACTTGGAAAAAAAATTAGGACTTTTTATAAAAATTTTGAATTTTTTAATTTTTTTGGTGATCAATCAAAGTGCCTATTGATAGATTTTCACTAAGATGATAATTTTTTCAAGACATTTTCTAATTTATAGGGTTTTTTCAGCATCATATATTATTTTTATTATTTTTTCAAGATCATAAAGTATGAACAAATAGCTAAGCCAAAAGAACCTTAGGCATAGAATTTCTTCAGATGGAGAGTATTGATAGGCTCAGAGATATATTCTCCCTCAGGTGTAAAAAGTTTATAGGCAAAAAATCTAAATGCATCAATGAAAATGTATGGACCCAACTAGTTTGGCTCAAACTTACCTTTTTGTTCTCTATTATGTTGGTTCTTTGGGTTTTCTCAAAGAACAAGCTCACCCACTTGAAATTCATGAGGATGAACTTTCTTATTATAACTAGTAAACATCTTCTTTTGATTAGATTGCATGTGGTCAAAGGAAACCTTTTAGCATTCATCTAGAGCTTCAAGTTCATGAATTTTCATAGCCCTATGGTCCTCATCGGTGATTAATCCATTTAAAAAGACTCGCAAATAATGAATCTTGACTTCTAGTGGGAGGACAACTTCATAACTATAGACTAAAGCAAAGGGTGTGGCCAGAGTAAGAGTTTGTATAGTGGTTCTATAGGCCCATAATACCAAATTAATCTATAAGTGTCAATCCCTTCCTTACTTGTGAACTATCCTATGTATCGTCTGCAATGTTTTGTTCAAGGTCTAAACTTGGTCATTTCCTTGGGAATAGTATATTGAAGACCAGTGGTGTTTGATTTTAAATCTTTTACAAAGTTACCTTAGGTCCTTATTTTTAAACTATCCGTCATTGTCAATAACTATTGAAGAAGGGATACCATAGTGAAAAATGATGTGATTCAATATGAACAGGGAGACATGTTTGCCTATCGCAGTAGATAGTGGAACAACTTCAACCCATTTTGTGAAATACTTAGTTGTTGTGATTATGAACTTATATCCGCTAGACAAAATTGGATAGATCTTACCAACTAGATGAAAGGCCCATTATTAGAAAGGCCAGTGTGTGATAGAAGAAATGAGTTCACACCCATAGGCATGAATCAAGTTTCCATGTAACTGACACTTCTTGTAGGACTTAGCATATCTAACCGCATCAACTTGCATAGTTGGCCAGTAATAGTCTGCCCTAAGTAATTTTTGAGAAAGTGCAAGGCAATTAGAATGTGACTTGAAAATGTCATCATAGACTTTAGCTAATGCCTTTTCAGACTCATCTATCTCCAAATACCTAAGGAGTGTTTCATCTAATCCCTTCCTATATAAGTCACCAAAGACAAGGGTGTAGTGAGAGGCGTTACAGATAAGTTGGCATTTTTCATTGTGTATAAGGTTTTCAGGGATTATTTGATTACACAAGTAGGAGAAAATGGTAGAATAGCGAGAGGAATCATGACCAAAAATAGTGCAAATTACTCAGTCATCGGGGGAGTCATAAGCAAGATGGCATAGTTCTTCCACCAGGAACTCAAAGCAAGATTTTTGTTCTTGTAATTGTAGGATAGATGCTAGAGTAGCCATAGTGTTGGTGTAAATAAGTATTTACTATTTACACTTACTTAAGTTTACTTAGGTTAATGCATTATTTAATTATTTTGCATTATTTTATTATTTTTATTTGTGAGACACTTAGGAGTTTGCACACCTTTTGAGTTGTCATGTAGACTACACAAGAGTATGCAACTCTATTTAAGCACATGGTGTCTACAACATTGTTTTGCATGTCACACCCTTGTAGGCTTATCCTCTCATCGTCGCACTTACTTCCGTGCTTAATGGAGGATAACCCATATCTAGTGGACATGTGCTTGGTTGTATGACACATCATGGTGCTGATTATGAGGCATTCTAGATGTATCTCAAAGGCCTTTATATACAGGCACTCCTAGTGTACTCTTAAGAATGATATATTGAATACATTGTCATTCTGATCATACTCTCTCTCTCTCTCCTTGGTCTACTTGTGCTTTTGTTTGAGTTCTTAGTTCCTGGGTGAATTTCACCCTTAGGAAAATTCTTACATGGTATGAGAGCAACTTGGACATTTTCTCATCACATAGTCATTCGAGACCACACTTGCTTCATCACCTCAGCTCGAATCCGGAGTGCTGTAGAAATTGGGAGCATCTAGAGCCAGATCTAACCTTGCCATTGTGTCTGGAATGCTGAATCGGTTGAAAATTGACTATAAAATCGGCTACCTTGTCCCAAAGTTGACTGTGAGGAAAAAAAAAATTGCAAATCGGAACCCAGAGGCCCCGATTTGCAATATGGGTATGGTCTTTTTTTTCAGATCTGTAATTTAGTTTTTTGGATCTGTCATTTTTCTCTGTATTTATGTCATATATTTTGTCCAAATTTATGAAAATTTCTTTGCCCGACAGAGAAATTTTTTTAGTAGACCCGAGCTGTGACACCCCGGATCTGCCATTTTTGGAGAATATTATGTGTTTGCGAGGTTTAATTTCATTTGAAACCACACTGGTCGTACCTCTGCAAATTGGCAGAGGCCGTAACTGCCAAATCCAGCCACTGAACCTCCACCGATGACTGTCCCCTAATCATCGGCGACTGAAACAACATTTTTGGCGAGGGAATCAACAGGCAGGTCCACGAGCTGTAGCTTGTTTGCTTTACAAGTCTAGCCTATTTCTTTTATACATTGCAGAGTCAATACCCACAAACATGTGGGACTAAACTCTTCAAAAAATTTAGTGTTGTCTTTCCCGCTCGCACTCTGAATCGTGGCCATTATTGTATTCTCCTGACAGTGGGTAATGGGATTTCGGCATCACAGAATAATACCTACACCCACAGACTTCATTTCCTATTGTGTTTCAAAATTTTGGCATCGTGTCCCTATTACCGACTACAAATTTGATAGCATTTCATGATTTTTGGGGATCATTGTGAAGATCTTTGGTGGCAACATCTGAGGCTTCCTGCACTCAAACCCTAGTGACACCCTTCTGAGTTTTCAACGGCTACTACATTTTTGGCACTAGGTACGACCTTCGACAGGGAATATTTTGGCATCCCGATAATAAGATCCCCGGGCATCTGCAATTTTTGGCATGTTGAAAAGAATTTTACTCTCCCGCCCACGCGTTGAAGACACTCTACCACACGTCAGCTATAGAAGGCCAACTGGCAGATTTTAACTATTATTCCCTGCAACAAACGAACACGTGGACTGCACCTTGTTTCGCCACGTGTACCACGTAAGACACGTCAGAAACCTGCCAACTCAACACAGCTAGTATTGCCATGTCATCCACATGGACAGTCGACCTTTTTCCATGTCAGCGTATGCAATCTTGACAAGTGTCCCATCCATACAGTATGGACTGTCGACTCAGCTGCCACATCATCCCAAGCGTGAATTTTTTGCTGAAGTCGACAAAACACTGTCTTAAAATTGATGATCATTTGAATGTCATTTCCAAGCATTTTATAATTGCAGTGATGGCCATTTGACCATCAAATTTAGACTCAATTTTCCTTTCGACCCCTCTCTAAATTTATTTTTAGTTTGATAGCCTGACTTTGCGAGCTTGTATCTTGGACATCCGAACTCCGATTCAGGTGCAATTTTTTTGAAATCAGGTAGAATTTCTTGAATTTTGAAGTGGTGGTGTTATTTTTTGGTTTTGATGCACAAATTTTGCAGAATTTGAGTTTTTTGGCAACTGTACCTGCATAATCCAGCATTTTGCAACTTCAGAAGCTCTGTATGGGCACATCTAGTCACTTTTTCAGGTTCTATTTTTTTGAAAGTGCGTATTTTTTCATCCACTTTCCAGATCTAAAGTCAGATTCTAGGGTTGTGTGGACCAATTTCTCACTTTTAGAATTAGGCCTTCTTTGGCATTGTAAAGCTTTGGTTCTTTTTCAAAATTGTTGTAAAAGGAAGCTACAGTGCTTAAGTGATAGATTTCAGCCTCATAAGGTAGTTGTAAAAGAAAAATTAGAAAGTCCACTTTGTTCATTTTGACAAGTGGCCCATTGTAAATGCACTACTTATAAAGTGCCAACAGCATCTTTTTTGGGGGGGTCTTTTGATTGAGTGAAAAGGGGGGGTGTATATTGTGTTTTTTGTGTCTCTATTTTGTGCTCTTTCATTTTCTACATCATGGGTTTTAAATATCCTCCTCTAACTTCACGCAACTATTCTACATGGAAAGATATTGCATGGAGTAGATTAATGGAAAAAGGATATAGTCTTTATGTTGATGGTACAATTACCAAACCTACTGATGCTAAAGAACTCATTGATTGGCAAAGACAAAACCGACAAGCTTTAGGTGTAATTAGGAGTTGTGTACATGGGGATCTTCTCTTTCACATTAAAAATTGTTCAGAATCTAAGGAAGCTTGGGATAAACTTGAACAGTTGTATGGTAAAGTGGATGAAGAAAAGGGATTTCAGATTGAGGATGATCTACTTCTCTTGGATCCTAAGAATTATGACACAATTCGGGATTATATCATCAAAGTCAATGAGCATAGGGCACTTTTGAAAGATTGTGGAAATCTCATGAAGGATGACAGGTTGATTCGTCACATCCTAAAGAGGCTACCTTCTGAGTGGGCCAACTTTGTTTCGAGTCTTAATACTCACAAGTTGACCATGGGATCTGCTTACCAGAAGCCTTCCTTTGATGGATTTATAGATATGTTGATTGTTGAACAATCTCACTTGGTGGATTTTGGACTTCTCAATCATCAAAGACCAAAGTCTTGGTGGCTAGTGATGATCACAAAACAAGTCAAAGGGGAAAAAGCAACAACAACAAGAAGTAGTGGAAGTAGAAAACACAATCTAAGACACAACAATCCTCCTCTCAACAAGGTGGTTCTTCTCCAAACAAAAAGGGAATTAATCAAAAGAAGGACAAACTTTTTTGTGCATACTGCAAAAAGCCAAATCATGATGAGCATCATTGCAAGACAAAAAGAATCCATGAGTTAGAAAATCTACTCAAGAAGAACAAGATTCAAGTGCCAGGTACTTCCAAGGATTCAACTTCAACCTCTTCCAAAGGTAAAGGTCAAGCACTTATGGCAAACATAGGTACTTCAGAATGGATACTTGACTTAGGTGCCTCTTACCACATGGGTTCTTCAAGGGAAAAAATTTCTTCATTGAAGCAGTCAAAGGTACCACACATCTTCGTGGGAGATAAGATTAAGACGGAAGTTGAAGGGAAAGGACATGTGGAAATGGAAGATGGGGAATTCAAAGATGTTCTCTATGTTCCAAATCTAAGCTCCAATCTCCTATTAGTTTACCAAATCACTCACCTAGGAGATGGTCATAAGGTTGAGTTTCTTCCAGATTCAGTGATGGTGCGAAGTCTCAAAGATGATTCATTGGTAGCAGTGGGGAAAGTCAATAATGATAGGAGGCTTTATTCCTTCTCCCACTTTGTGCCTAAGAGTCCTTCCCAAGCCTTTTTCACTCACTCTACTTCAAACATCAACTTATGGCATGAGCGGTTTGGTCACCTTGACTTCTGCTCTCTTCAGCAACTTTGCTCAAAACACATGGTCAAAGGTCTACCTAATATCAACTTTTCTAAGGGAGAGTGTTCATCTTGTTCAGTGGATATGAATCTCAAGGAGAACTATGATAAAGGGAAGTCTTCTCGAGCTCCAGTTGTCCTTCAGCTAGTTCACATGGTATTAGCAGGACCCTTTGCAGTGACTTCAGTCAGCCAAGGCTACTACATACTCACATTTGTTGATGACTTTTTGAGATTCACTTGGGTCTTCTTCCTTCATCATAAGAATGAAGTGGTTCATAAGCTTCAAGACTTCAAGACTCATATTGAACACAAGTCAAGAAAAGCCATCAAAGTACTAAGGGTGGACAATGAGAACAGATATGTTGACAGAAGACTTAAGAACTTTTGCAGAATTGAGGGGATTGATCTTCAGAACTCACCAACATTTAGTCCGCACAAGACAGATGTTGCAGCTATGAGGATAAGGACTCTCAAGACCATGGCAAGTTGCATGATTAAGGCCAAGTCTCTCGATCCTACATTAGAAGTTGAAGCCATTAGCAGTGCTACTCACATACTTAATAGGTCTCCTTATCCAGCCTTAGATGGCAAGACACCTTTTGAGGCATGGTGTGGCAAAAAACTAGTTGTGAGTCACCTTAGAGTCTTCAATTGTCCAGCATGGGCAAACCTTTCTTCCAAGAGTTGCAAGGCACCGGCACCTAGGCCTTGTACCTTTATCGGTTATGAAGATAATGTGAAGGCTTACAGACTTATGGATCTAGAGACACATGAGATTTTTGTGGAGAAGGATGTTCACTTTGAGGAAAGTTCTCTGAGCTTATCCTCTACTCCTCTCTACACATCATACATAGTGGAAACTAATAGTGACACAAGCGATAGTGCTTCAACAAGTTCAGACACATGAGGTTCTATCAACAGTTGCAGTGAGAGGTCACATCAGTCTAGTCCGCACGCTTATATTGCCCTAGTAAAAGGTCCATCATAGTAGGGTACATCTCGTCTTCCAACTCCAGCTTCACTTGACTTCAGAGACAAACTTGAGGACTTACATCTTCTCATTGATGATGATTCTTATACAATTGTTGCGAGGGCTCACTCTGACCCTCATGTCCATTCTCTACATGATCAATCTTCACAAGTTGGCGTGATTGTGGATCCTTATGAACAGCAATTAGTGGAAGTCTGTTTGTCAGTAGAGGAGACAGATGGTTCAGTGGAACAGGTTCAACAGATATCCTTGCCAGATCTGCATTCATTCTTTTCAGTATGGTTGGAAGGGGTGAACTTCAGCATCAGTACAAGGATACTTGAGCAGGTTTCAGGGCCACCATACATCTTCAAGAGTGTACCTTTGGCATTGTTTCTTCCTAAGGGGAGGAACACCATTTTGCATTCATGGACTAGCTTCTTCATCGGAGCAGCTTTCACTTGTTGGCATTCTTCTTTTCCGAGGGAGCCTGTTTTGTCTCTCTTCTTTCATTCTCATATGTATATACTAGATGTATGTCATAATGGGGGGGTCTTGATTACTCCATCCATCGATGCATCCTTACTTATCTCTTTTTTGGGGGAGGGTTTTTCCCATGAGGTTTTCCCTCTTTCCCTGCTTTATGGGAGATTGCATTTTCATTATGTACATGGGTACCTAACATGGCCTAATAGCTGGGACCTATTATGCATCTTCATCCTAGTTTGTAAGCTTAAGGGCATTCCCCTAAGTTGCACTTAAGGGGGGTTGTTGGTGTAAATAAGTATTTACTATTTACACTTACTTAAGTTTACAAAGGTTAATGCATTATTTAATTATTTTGTATTATTTTATTATTTTTAGTTGTGAGAAACTTAGGAGTTTGCACACATTTTGAGTTGTCATGTAGACAACACAGGAGTATGTAACTCTATTTAAGCACATGGTGTCTACAACACTATTTTGTGTGTCACACCCTTGTAGGCTTATGCTCTCATCACCACACTTACTTGTGTGCTTAATGGAGGATAACCCATATATGGTGGACATGTGCTTGGTTGTATGACACATCATGGTGTTGATTATGAGGCATTCTAGATGTATCTCAGAGGCCTTTATATACAGGCACTCCTAGTGTACTCTTAAGAATGATATATTGAATACATTGTCATTCTGATCATACTCTCTCTCTCCTTGGTCTACTGTGTGCTTGTGTTTGAGTTCTTAGTTCCTAAGTGAATTTTGCCCTTAGGAAAATTCTTTAAAAAGTGAGATTTGTGTTCTTGTAATTGTAGGATAGATGCTAGAGTAGCCATAGTATCAGCAGTTATTTTTGTACCCTACGAATTTTCTGGAATGTGAAAAATGTGAAGTAATTCCTCAAAGCATCAATCAACTTCTTATAAGGTATGAAATTTTCATCTTTAGTTTGGTACTCATTCTTCACTTGGTAGATGAAAAGTTGAGAATCTCCATAAATATGCAACTCTATTATTCTCCATTTTAGAGCTAGCTTGATTCCATTAAGAAAAGCTTCATATTTAGCTATATTATTTGTGCATGGAAATAATGGCTTGTAGGACTTTGGGATGGTGTAGCCATGAGGTGTCACAAAATTAATTCCAACACCAATACCATTTTGAGTAAATGACCCGTAAATGAACATTTTCCAAGTTTTGTCTGTAATGTACATAATGGAACCATCTAGGAAGTCAATTTACATAGGAGCACTATCTATGATGGGGAATACAACTAGTTGATTAGCAATAGCTTTTCCTTTAATTGCCTTGCACTCAAAATATTGAATGTCAAATTTAGAAAGAATCATCATCCATTTTGCCAATCTACCATCAAGAGATACTTAAAAGGGTCAATTTTGGCAACCATTTGTGTGGTGTGAGTGAGCATGTAATGGGGAAGTGTTTATGATGCAAACATTACAACTAGACAAGCTTTCTCAGTATTATTATAGTTAAGCTCATAAGATACCAATGTGCGGTTGATGTAGTATATGGCTCTTTCTTTTCCATTTTCATCATGTTATGCTAGCAGAGCTCCTAAGGAATTTGTAGTAGTTGAAATATATAGAAACAATGGTTTCCCTTAAATTTGAGGCATGAGAATAGGTGGTTTTCACAAATACTCTTTGATTTGAACCAAACTTATCTCACATTCTTCATTCCATATACACGTTGATCCTTTGCATAGACTTTTATTAAATGGTTGTAACTAATCAACTAATTGAGAGATGAATCTCCTAATAGACTGAAGGTGTCCTTACAAAATCCTTAGTTGACTAATATTCCTGGGAGGTGGCATTTTCATACTTGCTTGCACCTTTTCTGGATCAACTTCTATCCCTTTAGTTGAGATGATGTACCCTAACAATTTTCCAAGTGTGACACCAAAAGAACATTTCTTTAGACTAAGCCTAAGTTGGAATTGTTCCATACAATCTAGTATCAGACTTAGGTCAGACAAATGAGTGCTTCTTTGTTTTAGATTTTGCTAATGTATCATCAACATAGTCTTCCATATTTTTGTGCATCATATCATGAAAGAGTGTGGTCATAGCCCTTTGATATGTAGCTCCTGCATTTTTAAGACCAAAAGGCATGACATTCCAACAAAAGGTTCCCCATGCACATGTAAAAGTTGTTTTCTCTTGATCCTCAGGAGCTATTTTTATCTGATTATAGCCTGAAAATCCATCTATGAGGGAATACATTTTATAGCTTGTAGTCATATCTACCTTTGGGCATGCCTTATTTAAGTCCCTAAAATCAATGAAAATAGGAATGGATTTTTCATGTTTGGAAATAGGGACAATATTTGAGATCCATTCAGCATAATAAATAGCTCTAGTGAATTTGGTGCTTAGGAGTTTTTCTAATTCAACTTTCACAAGTAGGGTCACATGTGGATGCATCTTTCTCAATTTCTATTTAACAGAATTGATGCCATGAGCTATAGAGAGATGGTGCATGATAAGATATGTATCAAGTCCAAGCATGTCAGCATAAGTCCATGCAAAATTGATCTTCTTTTCGTAGAAAAACTTAGTGAAATGTTATTTTTCCTTTGTTGATAAGGATTGAGACACATATATGATTTTAGGAGATTCTATGGTACCAAGATTGATTGTTTGTGTCAATTCTATGTAGCTCGAGAGACTACCCAATACTCATCCTCAACCATCTTGGAGAGGTTTTCAACCGCATATATATCTTTGTGTTTACTTTTCTAGTTTAGAAATTGCTACACACACTTATTTTTCATTTTCCTCTTTAGTTTTTTACTAAGGTATTGTACATCTATTTTGGTCATATTGACTGTCAGTCCCCTGGTGGAAGACACCATGTAAGAATTTGGCTTAGGCTAGAAGTCACCCAAGAACTAAAGAACTCAACACAAGCACACAGTAGACCAATAGAGAGAGAGAGAGAGTATGATCAAAATGATGAAATTCATTTAATAAGCCATATAGTCATTACAAGAGTACACTAGGAGTGCCTATATATAAAGGCCTTAGGAGAGCTTCTAGAATGCATAGAAGTTAGCATCATGATAAGTCATACAACCAAGCACATGTCCACCAGATATGGGTTATCCTCCATTAAGCACAAGATTAAGTGCGATGATGTGAGGATAAACCTACAATGATGTAGCATGCAAATCAGTGGTGTAGACAACATGAGCTAAATAAGGAGAGCAAATAACTATGTTGGCAACATGACAACTCAGTGAATGATGCAAACTCCTGTGTTGTAGACACCATGTGCATAATTAGAGTTGCGCACTTCTGTGACAGTACACAAACTCCTAAGTGCCTCACCTAAATAAATAATAAAATAATGAAAATAATTAAATAATGCATTAACCTAAGTTGCACTTAAGGGGGGTGTTGGTGTAAATACATATTTACTATTTACACTTACTTAATTTTACTTAGGTTAATGTATTATTTAATTATTTTGCATTATTTTATTACTTATTTAGGTGAGACACTAAGGAGTTTGTGTACTCTCATAGAAGTGTGCAACTCTAATTATGCACATGGTGTCTACAACACAGGAATTTGCATCATTCATTGAGTTGTCAAGTTGACAACACAGTTATTTGCACTCCTTATTTAGCTCATGTTGTCTACACCACTAATTTTCGTGCTACACCATTGTAGGCTTATCCTCACATCATCACACTTAATCCTGTGCTTAATGGAGGATAACCCATATCTAGTGGACTACACTTCAAAAAAAATAGAACCTATTTTTTACTCTAGATGTGCCCATACAGAGCATTTGAAGTTGCAAAATGCAAGATTATGCAGGTATAGTCACCAAAAAATGCAAATTTTGACAAATCCTTGCATCAAAACCAAAAAAGATCTACACCACTAAAAAAAATTAGGAAATTCTACCAATTTTTAAAAAAAATTGCACTTGAATTGGAGTCTGGATATCCGAGTTATGACCTCCCAAAGTCAAACTACAAAAACCAAAATCAATCTAGAGAGGGGTTGCATCAGCAAAAGATGTGGATAAATGTGATGGTCCTACAACCATCAGTATAGTTGTAATTTGGCTAGGAATGACAGTCAGACGGTCATCAATTTTAGGCCAGTGATTTTGGTGTTGTCAGCGACTCCAACCCTGTGATGACATCATGATGATATTAGCATTGTACAAAATTATACAGATGCAAGTGGAAAAAAAACCATGCACTGACATGGCTATAGGTGGCAGATGACTTGATTGACAATTATTTGCTAAGGTGGCTAGCCTTGAGCCATGTGTCAAGTGGGTATTGGGTAGGCTGGGTGTAAGGAATTCCACATGTGAACTATTCTCTCTATCGTGTGTCACCTATTTGGCAGTGACATGTGGATTTGTGCAGTGGCTACATCTACATGGTAAGCAGACTGTACTTGTGGTAGGGAAGGCACCACGTGGCGATGATTACAACGATTACTGGAATCTCTATTTTGCTGGAGGTTCTTTAACGCAGGTGCTAGAGATTTTTATGCATTCACCAAATTTCTTGTAAACATTGTTGGGTTATGAGCAATCTACGTGCCAAAAAAATTTTGCAAGCCTTCGATTATGTATGTGAATAGTCTCACATGCAGTGGGATAGCGCACAAAGCACTTTGTAAAATGAAACTCCTACCCAATGTAATACAAAGAGCCTACGACGTATTGGTGTGAGCCACCGCTTGTTGAATGTCTTGCCAAAAATTTATGTGGCTGGTCGTTGGTAAATGTGTAGGGGTTAACCTAAGATTTGGTAGGTATAGATAGTGAAATATATGCCTAAATTTAAAAATGATAATTTGCAGATTAAATAATAAATACCTTGCAAAAAATAAATAGCCCGAAATTGTAGAGCCGGGATCTGACAGCCCAGTTCTACAAAAAAATTTCTCTGTCTCAGCTATAAAAAAATTTGAAAATACCAAGTTCAAAAATAAATTGCAGAGAATAAATAATATTCAAATCTAGAAAATGGAAAACCAATTAATTAGATTTGAAAATGATCATACCCGAACAGCAAATCGAGGCCTCCTGGTTCCAATTTGTAAAAAAAATTTGCCTCACGGTCGACTTTTGCCTAGCATAGGAAAATTTATAGTCAATCTTCACCTAATCGATGCTCCGAATGCAATAATGAGGTCAGATCTAGCTCTAGACGCTCCCAATTTTTGTAGATCCTCTAAATTTGAGTCGAGGTGCTGAAGCATGAACAGTCTCAAATGGCTATGTGTAGCGAATCTCCCTCAAAACTGATACCATGTAAGAATTTGGCTTAGGCCAGAATTCACCCAAGAACTAAGAACTCAACACAAGCATACAATAGACCAATAGAGAGAGTATGATCAAAATGATGATATTCATTCAAAATGCCATACATGCCATTTCAAGAGTACACTAGGAGTGCCTGTATATAAAGGCCTCAAGAGAGCTTCTAGAATACATAGAAGTCAGCAACATGATAAGTCATACAACTAGGCACATGTCCATCAAATATAGGTTATCCTCAATTAAGCATGGAAGTAAGTGTGATCATGTAAGGATAAGCCTACAATGGTGTAGCACACAAATCAGTGGTGTAGACAATATGTGCTAAATTAGGAGAGCAAATAACTGTGTTGTAGACACCATGTGCATAATTAGAGTTGCATACTTTTTTGATAGTACACAAACTCCTAAGTGTCTCACCTAAATAAATAATTAAATAATGCATTAACCTAAGTAAACTTAAGTAAGTGTAATAAGTAAATACTTATTTACACCAATAGAAATCTCATAATTGTTTCGGAATTAGGATAGTTTTGGTCTTTGATTTTGAACATACCAATCTATGAAATTCGAGTGCATGGATGAAAGTGAGTTGGAAACTTCAAGGTTTTTGATATGAGAGGAGTCATCTCTAGTGATGAGAGAGGTCAAACTTATAGAGACATCTCCAAAGGAGTCCAAATTAGGAGGATACCTATAGACATCAGTGTGGTCTACTAAGGCAAGTTGTGAATATAACTGATCTAACCCTACATGAGACTCATCAACTATGTTCAGTTGGGTCACATAGGTATGTATCACATTTACACCTAGGTCACAAGAAGTGTCAGAAAGGGACTCCCACTCATATTCCTAAGAGTCACAAGCTAGAAGTTGAGCTATGTTTCTTCTTATTCTCTCTGTATTAGGATCTTCAATATTTGATTAATCAAAGTTGGGTTTCCTAGATGTGGATACTTCAATAGTGTCATCATGAGACAACATTTACTCTCCCCAAAGGAGAGAAGTAGAAGGGGTGAAATCCACTTCATGTGGTGGCACAACAATAGCAAGTTGAACATCATCTTGAGAGTCACTAGTAGGAGGGACTTCTCTATCAAACCATGGTAAATCATCTTCGACACCATCCCTTGGACCTGTAGTATTCTTACTCTTTTGTCCCTTTGTGTGACTTAGAGGTTCAACAAGAACATTCTTGTTGTCATCCAAAGGTCCTTGACCTCGATAACCCATTTTTGTCAAAAATTTGTAGTTTCCATATCTTTTGGGAGACATGGGGGTAGTTAAAATGACTCATTATTATCCTCTTCTTCTCTATAGATCCAATCTCTAACAACTTGGTCTTCTTTTTCAACTTCTAATGGAAATGAGGATTGGACAAAATTACCAAAGATAGTAATAGTAGAAGCGAAAGGCTTAATTTTCTTAGAGGGTTTCCCATAGGACCATGGGGAAATTGGTCACACTACAATAGATTCTAAAGTGTACTCCCCCATCCAAATGCTCATTATTTTTAGTTTCTTTTCGCACTCTGTAAGACATGGTTTAATGTCACTAGAGGGTTAATTATATGACACTATTGATTTTGCAAATGTAACCATGTTGATGGACATAGAATTGTCTCCTAGGATTAATATTTCAGCACCATTGAATGAGAATTTGATACATTGGTGATATGTAGATGGTACAAATTACATTCATGAATCCATGGTTGACCCAAGAAAATATTGTATGCAAATGGAATGTCTAGCACTTGAAAGACCACATCCTTCTCAACATGACCCACATGGATAGGAAGGACATTCAAACCTTTGAGAGACCTTTCAACCTCATCATATGCTTTGATAGTGATCTTCTTTCTAGGGTAAATTGTGAATTCTAACATTCCCAGATGTTGAATTATGTTGAAGGAAAAAAAATTTAGCCCAATACCATTGTCTATTAGGACTCTTCAGACTCAGGTACGATAGATTTGAACTTCAATATGGAGAGCGAGATTATGAGGGTGACTAAGAGATTTGTCATCTTCTTTAGAAAATATAAGATAATGAGGTGAAGAGATATGGTTAACCATATCTTGGGACCATTTAGAGTTAATATATGTGGGGATGTTAATATTATGCAAAGCCTTTTCTAGGATCTCCTTGTGAAAAAGAGACAGACTCTAGCAACTCAAAAATAGAGATTTGGGTAGTGATCTGCTGCAATTGACTTACAAGATCATAACTAGATATTACAGGTGGAGCCACCTATTTGGAAGATGAGGCATTCTTGGGATCATTTTCCACTTTGAGAACAACTTTAGATTGTCTCCTAGTGACAGTGTTTAAGGTTTCACCATGTGAAAAGGAGGAATTTGCCACCGAAAAGGGACACCCTAGGCCTAGTGTCTCTAAAGTTTTGCTAAGATTTGTGTGTTCTCAAGACTACCTTAGGCTTCTCATCATGGGTATCATAGTTGGGTTCCTCATTGAACTTGGGGCCCATCATGTAAATGCTTTCACTTAGGGGCTCAATCTTGTTTATCACATTGTCTATGTTGGTATAGGTGGAGCTAACCTTAGTGTCATTACCCTTTATGTTGGCTTCAGATGTTTCTCCTTTTCTCATATTTGGGTAATGGTTGTTTGAAATCTTTGTGATTAGATTTTTTGACTAAACCATCTATGATGACTTTTTGTATCAATGAGATCTTGGATGGTATCCTTAAGTTTAAATAAATTACCTGTATTGTGACCTTTGATCCTATGATAATTGCAATATTGATCATCTCTCTACTAATCAAGTTTAACAGGTGGGTCATAGGGACATGAATTATCAAAAAACATAATGAGCTTGTTAGCAAGCAAAATTTTTAAGACCACTTTTTATGATTTGACCATTGGTGTATAAGTGTGTCTTAGTTTAGAGGACCTCTTAGATTTGCCAAAATATTATGGTTTTGAGATTTCTTGTTGTTTTGTATCGTATATGGTGTTGGATAGTTTAAAGGATAATTCCTTAGTCTTAGGAGCATCTACAACTAAATATTTGTTTTTGTTCCAAGGTTTACCTTTGTCTTTCCAATTTTCATTGCCATTCTTATCTTTATTAAGAATAATATCACCTTTTTTAATGACAACTTCCTCAATGTGATAAGCACTCTCAACCATGTCATTGAATGAGGTGAACAATTGTTCTCTAATATTATGGTATAGATTGGGCACAAGCCTATTGACAAAGATGTCAACTTTCTCAATTTCACAATTTTTTAAGGATACCTAGAGTGCAATGATCTCCAACGTTGCAGATATAGAGCATAGAGTTCCCCCTTTTTCTGTTTTATATTGCACAAGTACATTGTTGTATGTTGTAAGAGTATTGTTGAATAAATCATTATGAAAATTCATAAAATGACTTGAGGGGAGGTGGCAATTTAGTAAACCACTCCATAGATTGTCCCCTTAAGCTTCTAGGAAACAATCTCATAAGATATGTATCTTCATGCATAAAGTCCATGATAAGAGCATAGAAGTGACATACATGGTCATGTGGATCACTATTTCCATTGTATTTATCTTACTTGGGAACCTCATATCCCTAGGAAATCCTACCATGTAGGCACTCTTATCAAATGGGAGAGCACATATAGATTCTACAAAATATATTTTATGTTGCTCCTTTGCCATTATAATTGTGCAAGTTGACTTTTTAATTCTTGTATCTCTTTTCTCAGGATCTCACTTTAGTTGTTTCTCTTTTTTATATGATCCTTTGAACATCATAGCCATGGGGGAGTTTTCATCCCCTCTAGATCATGTATTAGAAGTATTGGTCCTCATTTTGTTCTAAATCCTTTAGCATGAGTTTTTGAAGGAGTTGATCCTATTGGAATCTCATAAGGTCCTCAGTATTAACTTTATTATCGACCTCACTCTCATGGTGCAATAGTAAGGGTCTAGGTAGCAAGGGACATGTCCCTACATGTAGTCTTGGAGACCTTGGTGGCGTGTTATTCCTGTTGTTTCCATAAGATGGGTTGTTCATGAAGGGGTTGTTGTAACTACCATAAGCATGTCTATTCTTGAAGTCATGTACATGAGTACTAGCTTCGACTTGTTGATAAGACATCTCTCTAGAAGCCATGTGCCTAGCCTCTTTTATTCTTTCTCTATCTAAATAGGCTTGTTTTTATTTTTGCAAAAATAGGTCATCTAAGAAATAATTCCTCTCTTTGGGATTCATGGTGAGCAAAACATTGTCAGCAACCCTAGGGGTGTTAAAGGGAATATCAAAATATTGTCAAAGCAATATAGTGGTTTATGCCAACTTGTAGTGTTAGACTCTTCCTGCCTATCAAGGAGACTCTTCCTACCTATCAAGGATAGAATCTTCCTCATAAGTTTTCTTATGAGGATGTCTAGTTGGAGTAGTCAATTCTGCAAAAGTGAACAAGGGGAGTCTTCCTTGATCGAGTTGGAGCCTAGTCACAACCAGCATGTAAGGATAAGTCTTTAGCGCAATGAGACAAAATAGAGTCATTTGGGGTAAAAACTTGCATTGTCACAATGGTCACTTGTCAAAATATAGAATGGAGTAAGAGGCTTGTCAAGAGTGCTCAAGAATTTATAGCACTAATGATTCCAATTGAGAATTGAACAAGAAGCTTAATAGAAAATAGTGAAGAGAATGAGGTTACCATATTTTTGATAAGTGAATGAGAGTGATGTTAAGTTCATATCCAAGAGGCTAAACCCATCTTTTCAGCTTTAGACTTTACCAAACATGAAGATTTCAGACCAGACTGTGGAAGGACCAAGAAAAACACCCTAAATTCAACTAAGACGCAATCTATACTCAATTATGGAAGCAACAAAAACCAGCCAATATTTCTCAGCAATAGCAAAGTAGGTGGTACTTGTTCAACAAATATTACCATGCGATATTTTATATAACAAACATGGATACTTTTTGGGTATATGATACTTCTTGACAAGGAGTGAGATAGAACCTATAACAAGTGTAAGATCAAGTTTGTGCAACAGTGCAATACTTTTGCAGATGCAAAGTATCATGTGACATTTCTCAGATAGACATGTGATAAAGGGCCATTAAACCCATCAATGTGCGACTGGTGGCCTAAGATACCTATGTTTTAGTTCAACTTTGTGAGCATTTCAGACCAAAATATAGTCATGATAGAATAAAACTTTAGTTTGTAGTAGTAAACACAAAGTTTTGAAAACAATTAGGGACATGAACATGTCTTTAAATAGTTAAAACAAAGGATAAAGCAACCTTACCAACACAATCACTTGGGATACCAAAAGAAAATCCTATGAACACTAACATCATGTGTATGTCAAAATTGTTTCCATGGATCTTGTACATTCAAAAACACATTCCAAGCATAACTGCCTAAGGTCACATCTCATTACTGAACAACTTGGCCCATGCTTGATGCCCCCTTGCATCACACAAAGTGGTTTCCTACAATAGATGTTGGCTTTGTCATGGAGGTGTCATTGGCACAACCAAAGGGACACAAATAGTAAGTGTAAAATCTTGGGGTGATCTGGGTAGTCCACTAGGATTTGTCCTTGCACCAAGATGTTGAGTGGATAAAAAGGGTAGCTTCTAATCCTAAGGTGTTTAGAAAGGTTCCTATGTGCAACACTCCTTTTACACATATGAATAGGACACTCTACCTTGTGGTAGGTAACAGACCTCGTGACCATTAGAGTACCTTAAGTATTCTTGCTTAGTATTTTCCCCATGGTCCCAATACCACAAGTACTTCTACTAAAAAAAGACAAGTGCTACACCCCCCAAGGATTTGGCCTTTGTCAATGGATTTGTGATTATAATGGGTCAAGTCATTTGGGTTATGATCATTCCCACTTATGGTCATTCCTATTGATATCTTTCCACCAATAATAGGCCCTCTAAAGGTAATATCTCTCTAGGAGATAGAAACAAAATGGATCCACACTAAGAGGTCAATATTTATGATTCACCATAGGGGTGAAGAGCATACTCTCCTATTCCAAGTGCTTCTCCCAAACACACCAAGCAAGTTAATTAAAACCACTAAAAAGTGGAATGTGCCAGTCACTTTTGAGACTTAATGAAGCGTCAAGATTTCTTATTCACCACAAGGGTGAATAGCATACTCTCCTACCAATAAAGAAACCTACTTGAAAGCTTTATGTGCCTATAAAAATAAAGCAACTAGTATATGACGTACATGAAATGAAATAAAAACAAGTACACTTGGTTTGTTTGTTTTGCTTTGCTTGGGAAGCCCTATAAAATGTTGGTAGCCCCTTTTAGCAATTGTCTTTTTGACATGCATTCTTTTAATAAAAAATTTGCAAGCAACCTAGGCAACTCTACAAAACCAATGAGCTAGTACAACAACAAAGGTTTAGCCAAAATTTGTAAGAAACCTACAAGTCACTAGTCAAACAATAAAAAATGTAGAAAACTCAAAAATAGATGTTGTAATGACTTAAAATGCCAATCAAAACTTAAAAATGTCCTACGTCCTCAACCAAACAATACTTTTTACTGCACAAATATCGTGTGATACTTCCTTATATGGTCAGGCAATATTTCAAGCATGTGTAATACTTTGTATGAAGGAGGACAATAGAACCTATAACTATTGTGTGACAAAGTCCTACACTATGTGCAATAGTTTAACTAGTAAAGCATCACACCAGTATATAACAAAATATAATATAATACTAGAAAAGTATCACATGATACTAGAAATTTTTTGCATGATAACTTTGTTAGCAAAAAAATATAAATATCTCAAAATAGCAAATCCAAAAATGATAAAAAAACATGCAAAGAGAGGCAAAACAAAGTTGTTCTGCCCCATGGTAGGCACCAAAAATGTACACACCATAATGTCCACTTTTCTAGGTCCTTCTATTTGAGAGATCTCATGGATTGAGAGTCTCAGATGGTGACCTAGTGCTCCCTAGTCATGGAGTGCAAAGGGATGCTAATGACAATAAGAGGGCTCTTAGCTGAGCCTAAGATATGCAACCCCTTGCAAGTACACTATGAAATGGGAGATTCAAAGACAAAAGAAAGAGTGTTAATGTCCAAAAATTACCACAGAATGTTATGTGAATGCCACTAAGCTATAGAAATACAAAGAGAATTCAAACTAATGCTAACAATATGCAAGTGTTACCTTTCCTCTAATTAAACTAAGTTATTATAGTACATAAAGAAAACTATGTTATGTTATATGAAACTAAGCTAGAATGTTATGCAAGAAAGGAGTGCCAAGCCACAAAGTCTTCAAGAGCTCCAAATATACCTATAGAAAAACCTACAACATAACACTAATGGAAAAGAGTGGATACTAGATGAGGAGAGAGCTCTCCATTTTAAATAAGTATGGATAGTGGAGATCATGAGCCAACAAGATCTAATCAAGGGTTAAGGGTTGAATTTTGCATGATCCATGTGTAAGATCATTCCCACCAATAAGAAAGAGTTGACTTTTGCATCCCCATATGAGACAAAAGTCTTTTCTTTTAATTCTAAATTGGGGAAAATGCTTTATGTGTGCAACTTAGGATAAGTGTTAAAAAGGGTATTTTTATTTAATTAAAGGGGGGCATGTTCCTTTTAATTAAATATGAACTTTAGGATATAGTGGTAAAACTATAGGATAAAATCAAATAAATTGATTTTTTTCAGATTTGATCTAGTCACATGATTTAACATTTTAGCAAAAATGTTTAAAAGAGGGCTAATGGTCTAGATGACCATTTTTGGGTGATTACACTTTCAATAATATCACTAATAACCTACCTCAAAGCCTTGGTTGCCTTCCTTGGTGAAATGGTACATAGTATTTGAAAGGCTACATCTAGTTTGTGTGCATCTTCTTCATCATCTTCTCTCAGTTCATTATCAACCTAGTAAGTTTCTAGTTCATTCTCATCATCAAGTGTTCTTATGTTATAAAAAAGATTTTTCTCCCTTTCTAAATTCTTATCACAAGTTTACTCACCATCTTTGGTAAAAGTTCTATTTTCCCTATCAATGAATCTCTTACCCTATATACAACATGTCGAGCAATTGGTTCTTTTTGCTTCTAGTTATTTTCTTTGGAGTCCACTCTATAAATTCTTTTCCTTTATGGATAGATCTCCTACCCCACATACATCTTATAGAAAAATGCTTATAACTTTCATTCCTTTCAAAATGAAAAGTTTGATCATTAATTAAATTCTACATAGAGTTGTCACCTCAGTATTGAGGAAATATTTTAGAGAATTTTTTGGGCTTCTTTCAGCAAACTACACTTCAACACAAAAAAAATCATCATTCGGGTCTATGAAAACTAAAAAAACTCTAGGTAACTTAATGTTAGAGTGGGGTTGTTGTTGCACCAAAAGACTAATCTGTTAATATATAATACAACCACTCAACTTATAGTACATAGGAGGTGGTTAAGCCCTTGACACAAATCCCAAGGGGAGAACTATTTTTTTCTAACAATATCCCCCTTAGTGATACTCGAGGGTTTGAGGATTTGAACCTACAACCAAGCTCTGATACCACTTGTTAGAGTGGGGTTATCATTGCACCAAAAGACTGATCTATCAATGCCTGGTACAACCAATCAACTTATAGTACATAGGAGGCAGTTAAGCCCTTGATATGAATCTCGAGGGGAGTGTTGAACAAATTTCCAACACTTCACAATATCAATTGTGAGAAACTCTCCACAATAAAGTCACCAATATGTTAATTCCTCAAATTTTTGGTTGAAAAACCTATGAGTCTTTCTGGCTCAATGTTGGGTAATTCAACACAATTTGGCCAATAACTAGGATTGATGCTTGATGATAGAAATCCTCTTCACTTCAAGTATTTCCAATCTAGGAAAGTATACCTTATGAAGTTTGACCTATCTTACTTATGCATATTTCTTAATTGATGCCATTGAGACTGTAAGTTATTCTTAAGGAGAAATCAAACTTTTGAATACTTTAAAAGCTTTAATGAGTGTCTTATGTTTTGAAATGCAAAGCACTTGAGTATAATAGAGAACTCAACCAACTTCAATCAATAATAAGCCTTAGTGAAGCTAAATTAGACCAGTTCCTTGTTCGAGATGGGAAAAATAGAATTATATTAGTATTAATATAAAGATCATAAAAAAAAAATTAGAGATAACACATGCTAACCATCAATCACCAAATAGAGAACTTTAACACAAACCCTAGTTTAATTTGTTTTACTTCAATCTTAGAAAACCAAATGAACAAAAAGCACAATGTTTTTTGATTTTTTATTATCAAGAGATTGTATTAAATTTCAATCTATTAATGGCAATATGAATCTGAGAGGACAATCTCCTGAGTATGAGTAAAGTTTATTCTACACAATTTTTGGGAAGGAAAATAGAGTATTTTTATTAACTTCAAAAGGAGTACAATTGAGATGTGATGTTGTAATATCTACTCAAAAATCTACATAGATTATATGTTCTATATTATGCACTAATTTTTACCGATATATTTCTATATTCCCTTATCTATCAATTGATATATATCTAGGGTCTTGGTAACTCTTCATATAGGTGTTTAGCTAAAACTAATTGCAACCAAACACAATATTTAGAATTTTAAAAAATAGGTTTTCATAAATATCATGTAAGAAGGCCATGGAACATGTCCAATATGTTATTTAGGTAAGCGCGATCACTCGATTGTTCTCCTTACTTAGCTAATACCTGCTCAATCTCAACTTTGTCTTCTTCCAATTCAACCTCATGGTAGTCACTCACATAGTTCACATAATTTTTTCTAAGATCCCACATGGCCATGTACATGTTGTTGATAATGTTGAATTGGTTCTCTTCTTTAAGAAAAATATTTGGTTGTGCAACTAGTTTTGGTTCCTAGTTTGTTGGATGTTCCTGCACTAGCAATCCCATTCTTGCACTTGCAACTTAAAACTCTACAACTTGGAGATCCTATAGGAGAATTGTACTCTAAAATCTTGTTTGAAAAATAAACTTAGGATGAGGCATTAATAAAATAGTAGCATTCAATTACCCATTAACTCAAAAATTGTGTTGTCATCAATCCACACATGTTTGGCTTGCAAATGTACAACACTTGTGTCTTTTCCAATTAAAATTTGCAAAACATTGCTTTGTATTTTCCAAGATATCATGACAATGGTTATTTCTCCTTTATGCATTCTTATCTAGCTACCTTCTCTAAAATTGTGATGGCTATTAATGCATTTGAAATCTTTTTTCCATTTTGAGGCATGTCCTAGACACCTCATGCGATTGGAAAAACATCACCATTTCACTTCGCATCTTAATAATGCTCTCTAGAACCCCAAAATTTGTTAAATTGTGGGCTCCTCACAATATCACTTGCAAAGTTATGAAAAATAATTTTGCAAGCTCTATCATGTTCCCCCTTTGAAGTCACAATTTCACATCACCCTTATGAAACTTCTTCCAAAACAATGAAAATTATGTTAAAGATTATAAGTTGAAATATCATTTTAAAGAAACCCCCTCCTCCCTAAGTTAGCGATTTGATTCCTATGGAATTGAAGAGCCTCCCTAATTCTTAAGAGACTAAAGTGGCCTTGCTAGCAAGATCACTAGTTTGAAGCGCCCAAAATGCCCAAAAATTTTCTCTGGACATGATTAAAAAGAAAGATGAGAGGGATACGTCTACTCCCTAACCTTACTTTTTCCATCACTACTTTTCCCATCACCCAACCTCTCAGTAATGATAAGGATGGGAGTTCTAAGATTGAAGACTTACATAACACCCCCATGCATCTCCATATGCTATTGATCATGTTTGAGGAGAAGGAGGGGATCCCCTCCCCTCCAAAATTCGTAACTTGGAGGATATTCTAAATTGATTCTTAGTTGTTGTTATCCCTTCCCCCCCACCCTCACTTGATCAATGGCATTATACACTCAAGCCAAAGCTATAGAGGGAACCCCCATCTTTCTTAGTAGATAATGTGGTGTTGGAGGATGTGCAAAGACCTTATGATGAGATGGAAGATGGAGAAATTGAATATTTTTAGGATGGTCAAAAGAATAATAATGATGAAGCTTTGATTTGAATCCAAACTTCAAACCTATACTTTTAGAAATGCTAGAAAGAAGGAACTAGTGGAATTTGTGGAAGGTGAGATCATTAGAAGGAAAATATAAGCCTTATAAAACCCCAAAGAACAAACTCCCCCACTGTTTCAAGATCTTTCAGGCTCCCATGGAGATTGATGATTGATTTATGATGAAGCTGAGTTGTGCACCCTAGAATGTCAGAGGGATCAAATCCTTTGATAAGAAAATTGTCCTAAAGAGACTCCTAAATATATGTAGGGATATAGATATCCCTATGCTTCAAGATGTTAAATCAATTGAATTTACCTTGGATATAGCATCTAAATACATCTAGAAAGATGTTGCCTACTTAACTAGACACCAAAAAGGTAAAGAAGGAACCTCTATTCTAATTGGTCCTGAATGGAAAATGTTTGTCAAATCCTGGGCTTACTCGCCATGCAATGGGGTGGTTTGGGTTAAAATTTTGTATGATAATACAAAGTCTAGAATTTTTTCTATGAATACCACTAATGACTACAATGATAGGATTCACCTATGGAAATGGATGTTGGATCTAGACAGTATACTCTAGATAATTGCAGAGAGTTTTAATATGATTGAGAGTCCCTAAGACAAGAATGATGGGAATAAATTTGAATGGAAAGATAATGAATTTCTCTTTTGGAATATAATAATAAATAAACTCAATCAATTTGACCCCCTAGCTAGGAATATGGAAGAATCCAAAGGGGTGTGGTTTACTTGGTTTAATTTGCAAAGAGGTGATAAGAGGACATACTCTAGGCTTTATAGGCTCTATCCAAACAAAAAATTATTCAGTTTCCCCTTACCTCTAAAGATAATTATGTGAGTGTCCTCCCATTTTCCATCTCAAATCACCATTTTATTTTTTCTAGCATTCTTTTGATCCCCAACTAGAGTTATATACCTAGTAAGAATTAATTATTCCCCCTTAACTTCTCTCTCTTGAAAGATGAGGATGTTTTGGTTATAATCAATATCATAGATTAGTATAACAAACACATTGTTCAACATGGAAATGAGATAGATAGATGAGTGCAAACCACAAAATCTAGGAAAAATATGTTTAAAGCAGTGGGTATAAAGAAGGCCAAGGATGCTAGGGGAGAGGAAGGTAACCTACCTAAATATCTCTGATTTGTTGAAAAAATTTCTCAAGAAAATCCCTTGTATCTAGAACTAGTGAGTAGTGTTGTATTCTATAGAGATTATTTTTAGAATGTGAAAAAGAAAGATTGTGTGTGTGTGTGTGTGTGTGTGTGTGTGTGTGTGTGTGTGTGTGTGTGTGTGTGTGTGTGTGTGTGTGTGTGTGTGTGTGTGTGTGTGTAAAATATTATATAAAAGACCCATCCCACTTTAAAATTTAATTAAATAATTTTCTACAATGAAGCCATGTTGACTAGGAGCAGAGTCAAAGATGGGACTAATTGGATAAATTTGGGGGATAGAGGATCTATTTTTTTCTTCCATGCCCTAAAGGCTAAAGAGGCTAGGGACAAAATCCCTTGTATATGTGATCAAGGTGTTACTTTTATTATTCAAGAGTAAATCTTGAAGGCCTTCTTTGGCTTCTACAATAAATTTTTCTCTACAAAAGATTTGAGTTAACCCATTGAGCATGTAAGGAAAAGATTATAAGGATCATCCATAAGAAGATATCTAAAGAATATGCTTCAATTATAGGTAGGCAGCTCATTGTGAGTAAAATAAAAAAAAATCTATTCAAAAGCTCTCCAATGATTAAACCTCAAGGCTTGATAAACTATCAATTTAATTCTTCAAGGCTAAAATTGAATGGATTGGGGAAGAACTAGCAGGAATTTACTCTAATGCCTTCTAGATAGGAACACTAGGACCAATCATCAATGTTAGCCTCATTAAGTTGAGTCTTAAGGATGTTGATACGCTGATCCTAAAGAATTAGAGACCTTTTAAATGTTTCATACAAAAAAATTGCTAAATCTATGGCACTAAGGATTGAAGAATGACTCCCTAAATCATCAATCATACCAAAACATGATTATCAAAGGAAGATGCATATTGGAAAATTTTATTTCTTGTTGGGAGGCCTTGGACTGGACTAAATCCTTTGGGTAGAAGGGATGGATGTTTCTTATTGATTATGAGAAGGCACATGATAGAATTGAATGATAGTATATCCTTATGATGTTGGAGGCTATGGGTTTCCCCACCTCTTTTCACATGTTGGTATCTATTTTGCTTCATGGTGCTATGGTTGTTGTTAAGATCAATTTGGTTAGATATGAATGTTTCGAACTGATTAGATCCATCAGGAAAGGTTTCTAACTAACCCCTTCCCTATTAGTAATTTTAGTTGACTATCTCCACTACCTTCTTAGGGATGACACATTATCTCCTAAAGTGAAGTGTATTCAATGTCCTAATAACAATGAGATCTCTAATATTTAGTTTACTAATGATACCTCCATTCTCTTATACCTAGAAGAGGGTAATATGATTAACCTCATGACTAAATTGAACCTATTCAGTTCTGATTCATGCACTAAGATATCCCTACTTAAATCCATTATGCTCAATTGGGAACTTCATCCTCCTATTTGGTGGAATGGATTTGGTTTGGAATGGAGTGGACCAAATCACATTGTCAAATACTTCAGGATACCATTTTCTATAAACCCTAATATCAATGAGATGTGGAACTAGATCAAAGAAAGGATTGTGAAAAAGCTCAACAAATAGAACAATAACTACCTTACTTTCACTGGTAGAGTGCAAGTATGCCAAAAAATACTCCCCTCCTACTCCATCTACTTTTCCTTAACTTGGTTGTTTAACCAAAATCAATTTGGATTTATTCATAAGATTGTTAGGGATTTCCTCTGGGTAGATGGTAAAGGCAATAGAAAAACACATGAAATTTCTTGGGATTGGTGCACAAAGGATAAGGAAATAGGTGGTTTAGGTCTAAAGGACCTTAAGACCCAAGGTATTGCCCTGGCTATAAAATAGATTGCCAAAGTTATCCTTGGAAATGAGTCTTGGAAAGTTTTAATTAGACACAATATATCACAAGCCAGCCCTACAAAATCTAAGTCTTGGTGTGGACTAAACATAACATATTTTCTAACTATGGAAGCTAGTATTGTGGTTCAGGGATCCAATTTCTTTAGATCTATCTAGAAAGGTTGAAAGTTTGTGAGGAAATTATTTTGAGGTTTCAGTCCCTTTGAAAGGAAGAATTTGGTGTGTGTTCAAAAGTTGGTATGGTGGAAACTCAAATATGGAGACAAATCCCTTGATCTTATCCAAGGATTCTCATCCAAAAAGTGGTCAGAAAAAGGCATTGATAAATTCCAAGATGTTATACACCAAGGAAAATTGATCCCTTGGACTAAGCTCAAAAATGATTTTTGTATCCGTGAATCTCAGTAGAGAATGAATTCCCTCCTCTTTGCCTCCTTAGCCAAGCTTGGCTCTCCTATTGACTAATGTGCTCCTAAGGGTTGCTCATTTTAACACTTTCGGCCAAATAGTTCCCTACTTGGCCATCTTGTCAAATCTTGGTATATATACAACTTGCTCACATTTAACCTAGATATCATTACCCACCTTCATACCATGTGTCTTTTGAATATCCAAACATATGTTTACAATAAATACCTTATTAACCTTTAGAGTGGACTTGTTGAACCCAAAATATCTTGCTTCATGTGGAATTTTTTTTTGTATAAGCTACCATTTAAGAATCTACGGGGTGATACTAAAATTTGTTCTATTTGTAAATATCCTGACTTCATATTTCATGTATTTTTTGCTTTCTCCTTTGCCTCAAAATTTTGGAAGATGTTTAGTCTTATCATTAATAAGGAATTCATTGTTTAAAACATAATTTGTGGGTAGATTAACAACAATTTTTTTTTGTAACACATTTTAATCTATCTTTTCTTCTATTTTGTTGTGGATCATTTGGAAGACTAGGAATAATGATGTGTTTGTAGGGAAGGTTATGTATTGCTACATCTTTTTGAAGATTCATTTATGTTGATGTTTCTATGCAGGTCACTACCATCACAAAGATGAAGGAGAAAAAAATTCTACAGGTTCTACATGAAGGAAAGACCACTGTAGAGAAGGAAATATTGATTATGGTTACACCTTGATGAAGGCCAAGGATGAATTTGAAGTCACATTAGTTGAGTTCATCCATCAGTTGAAGCAAACTGATTGGTGGAAAAAAAACATTGTGGAGTTATCATAGAGGTTGGATCGATGGAATAGGACTTCTTAGATCCTTGGATACATAGTTGTCTCTCTAAATACTAATGATTCTTGTTCATACCAGGATCTCTCTCCCAAATATGATGAAGGAAATCTAAATGTTGAGATATTTAAATAGTTACCATATGTTATAATACTTTAATGATTATTTTTGTATATTTGATAGTGCGTATGATCTAGTATGAATAGTCGATTAGTCATTTATTTTTTATATACAAACACTGATGTAACCACTATTAAATCATTTGCAATAGAAAAAAAGAGGTATCCATTAATAATTCAATCTTAAAACTTATAAAGTCAATATTGGTGCTTATATTAATCTTACTTACATGAGGAGATCTAAGCATGTATGCATGAGGATGAAAGCTTCATCTTTGAATCTATAATAAATTATTATTTTTATTGATAGAAAATCGAAGACTTTATATTATATTAGATAAATATAAAAATTACATTGTTCTCCATTCAAACAGGCATTGATAGGAAATAACAGAGCAAGAAAACCTCTAGTCTTGCCTAGGAATGAAGTCCTATATTATACAAATTTTCAAAGGGGCGTACCCTAGTATACTCAATATTTATTAGATCTTACTTTTTTTGTTTAATCAGGCCTTGCTTGACTAGAGAGATTGTCACTGCATTTATCAATTTTTTACAAATATTGTTTTTATCTATATTATTGCCAAATGTACCTCATAGGATAATGTTTCAAAACTAGCCTGCAAACTAAATAAGACTTTTCTTTCCACAAGGTGTCAATAATATTAGTTCAAAAGAGAGTATGAAAAAGGCAAAATAGAGTGAAGTTACCTTCTTTATAACAAACTTTTAACACTTTTCTTTTTAAATATTGGTATATTATTAAGAGTTGTTAAGGTTCCAGTTAATTTCCATTTGTCTGATTTAATTTTAATATTCTTTTGATAATTTGAACTTTGACAATGTTGATGTGCAAATTAGCCTAGCTTACAAAGTTGAAAAGTTTTAGGAGTGATAAGAAGTTTCCATATCCTTTTATTGATTGCTTACTGTAATTTCTTATTGTGTTTCCATAAATGTTTCGTTTGAATTTTATATATCTTAATATAATTCTGATAGTTCCTATATAGATTGAGTTCATTAAGAAGCAACTAGATAGAGCATTTTGCAAGTTCTTCATACTTTGAAATAAACTAGATTTGTAGAATTTCAAGAAACTAGACAAAATAACTAAACAAAGTATTATATTCATTTCAAACTGTGAGTATCTATTTAATAATTTGACTCAGGGTTGATATTTTAAACTAAGTGCCTAATACAAAGATATTGACTCTAGTAGATAGCTGCGAAAAGACAATAGCCCTAACAACACTGAAGAACAAACATTGAACAAAGTATAATTTTGATCAATAAATAGAGAAGCCCAAAGGCATAATAGGATGAAAGGGAGGAACCACCAACTAGTGGTCGAAAGGGCAAAATTCTAAAACTATAAAAAACCAACAAGTAGAGAAAAGCAAAAAATCTTAACCTTCCTTTTTTCAATACACCATGATGATCTTCGTTATGTCCTTAGGGTTGTTAGTTTGAAAGTTTGGCAAAAATTCAAAGGCGCTTTTCTCCCTGCTAGATTTTTCCATATTAGGGATACAAAAATCCAAAGCTTCTAGGTTATCAAGCTCCACTCTTAGTTGAATGTAGGAATTGAAGATGCTGAGATAGTGCTTGAGCCATGCCTTGCTATGATCTTCTATAATACCTCTCCACATAAGAAGAAAATGGATAGTGACTTCCATTTTTGGCCACTCTTGAAAAAATAAGGCATTCTCTCAGATAACCAGAGAGGGGCATCTAGGGACAATGGCCAGCTCGAAGCTCCCAGGTGGATGCGCCATGTAAAGCTCTAACAGAGGGATTCTAAGATTCATCTATACTCTTAACAACTTCCTCAAGACCTACATACCAAGTTAGAATGAAGACATTATAGTAAAGCCTAATAATCACCCATTTTTCCACTTTTGTTCTAGCCAGACACCCTATAAAGGAACCTACAATGTCATTGTTGGTTCTCCAAGTGAAGTCATAATTGAAGACACCTTCCCCTAAGGCATGATAAACAATGATCCCAGTCATGTCATCCATAGGGTTTAAAAGATGGTTCCATCTTTCAAGTTTAATGTTGCCTCTAAATGCCATGGTACAAATCTTTGAGGAATGAAATAAACTAACATTGGTCTCCATACTAAATATAGAGCTAGAACAGGCACAACAGAGTAAGGGCAAAGTAAGTAGAAGAAGTAGAGAAGAAGTTAAATAGAAAAAGAATGATCACAAAGGAAGTATCCAGAAGAGCTGAGACTACTAACAACATATGTTGATGCCGACTAAAGGAAAATTGTATAATGATGATTCAAGATGATAACAAGTGTCAAGCTATGATGAAAAAAAAAGGAAATAATAAAGAGGTTTCTTGAGCTAGTAGTTTCATAATAAATTTGCAAAAAAAGAGGGCAAGAGAAGGATTAGAGCTAGGGATAAAAAATTTAGGATTCAAAAATATGTTCCCAAATAAACTTGCTAATTTCCTAATTCTTCTAATGATTTCCTTTACGATATGGAAGTACTATTATTAAATGTTTTTATTTTTAAGATTTAAAAAACCCCTTTTTATTATTATTTTTAAAATTTTACATTTTAAATTTTTTTAAGAGTCTTGACTAATAATTAATGATTCTTCTGTATCTACCCCTTTGTTTGCTAAATGGTCGGCTTTTCGATTTCCTTCTCTAAATATGTGTTGAATTTTGGTTTCCTCAGAGAGATCAAAAATCTTTAAAACTTCTTCTAATTTTGAATTTGATACCCAATTAGGGTTGTTTCTTTTCCTTAAACTGCTAAGAACTATCTGAGAGTCTCCTTCAATAATGAATCTTTTGATACCTAAATCAAAGCATAGTCTGAGTCCTTCTTAGAGGGCTTCAAGTTCAACTAAATTATTTGTCATGTTACCCATATATTTAGCTCTTTTGATAATCCATCTCCCTATCTCCTTGTTTATTATACATCCTATCCTTGAAATCCTTGGGTTGCCTCTAGAAGCTTCGTCAAAGTTTAGTTTTGACCAACCTAAGGGCAGAGGTTCCCATTTACATTTATCCCTTGCCCCTTGACTCCTTTTTTTGAACAATAATGGTGGATTGATTAGTTGATTCCAATTTGTTTTCATCATACCATCCCAATCTGAAAATTCCCTTTCATCTTTTGGGGTCTTCATTAGATGCATTTTCATCACTTCTACTATACATGCTTCTATTTTATTTAGTAGCATAGAACTTGTCAATTCTTTTTCACTGAATATCCTTCTATTTATTTCTTTCCAAATTTTTGAGAAAAGGATTGAGAGGAAAATGTTCCAAAGTTTATTATAGATATGACGAAAATTGTCAGATGGCCAATTCTTCAAATTGCTTTCAAGGCTATTAGGTGATGGTGAAGACCAATCAAGCCTTAGTCTTAACCATTCCCAATAGTCTTGAGAAAACTTGCACTAAAATAATAATTGATCAATATATTCACGTTCTTTCTTGCATAAAATGCATCTAGGTGGCCCTTTGAATCCTATTTTCCTAAGCCTGTCTACTATCAGTATCCTCTTGTGGAGTATAGCCTAGAGGAAGACCCCTGATTTGTGGAGGCAAGCAAAATCCCAACATAATTTTAAGGGTATGTCTACCTCGTCCTATCTCTGTGATTGGATAATGAGATTGTAACCCTTTTTAACATTATATTTTCCATCTTCAGAGGCTCCCAATATTAGTTTATCTCTTCTTTCTTTTTGATTCACTTTCCTCTCTTTGAGAATCTTTTCAAAAGCCTCCTTTTCTATATAGTCCAGATTTAAAATTTTCTAGATTTTTCCACTTCCATATTTTTGAACCATTCTCCTCTATGAGATGTTTTTAATTACTCACTTTATTCCCTCATAATTGTACTAATATATTTCTAACATTCTCTAGAATACCCTAGCTATCCAAGGAGGGATGTCCATCCTATGAATCTTCCTAGAACAGGGCTTCATCTCCCCTTCCTATATCCCAAGTAATGTATTTACTTATCAGTGCTCTACATTTAGTAATGAAATTCCAGCACACTAATCCTTTGGGTAAGTGTTGCATCCTGAAGAGGGAAGTAGACTTAGCTATGTTTACTATTTATCATATAGGATTTTAGCCCATTTTTTCTCTCTTTCATTGTAAATTCTCCATGCCAACTTGGCACCTAATGCTTCGTTCTACCAATAATTTTTTTTTATTATAAGCCTCCTAGCTCCTTGGGTTTTCTTATGTTTTCCCATTTTATTAACCCCAACCTCTTATATTCCTTTGTATCATTCCATAAGAAGTTTCTGAGTTTTGCTTCTATTTTTTTGTTAGTTGTTTGGTTTAAGGTCAGGCAAGATAGTTGATATGCAGGAAGGGTACAACTTTAATCTTTGTTACTTTTCCTACTTTTGTTAACCATTTTCACTTCCAGCTTCCTATTTTCTTATCTATTCTTTCTAAAATATTGTTCCAATCTTTATTGTTACCTGAGCCTTTCTCTAGTTCTATACCAAGATATTTACAAGGGAATTGTCCTTTTTTATAACCCATCAGATTACAAATCTGTTCTACTTCAGCTTTGGTGTTAAGGAAGAAAATTTATGATTTCTCTAAGTTCACTTTTTGACTTGATGCTTCTATGTATAATTGTATTACACTTTTAAAATTTTGAGCCTCTACCATTGTGTTTTCCCTTGGCAAAATAGTGTCATTAGCAAATTATTGTTGTTTGATGTTTGGGATATTGTCAATTATTGTTATTCCTTTAATACTTCCTTCAATTTGAGCTTTTTTAATGTACCTCTCAAAGGCTTCTACCATGATTATGAATAAGAAAGGAGATAACACATCTCCCTGCTATTGGTCCTTAGATAGTTTTGACATTTGAGTGTCAACACACTTAACCACTTTTTATATTGAAGCCAAGTACACCATGTATGTCGAGCCACTGTGTGTGCCGAGTCAAATTTTCAATAAGTGTCGAGCGACTTCAGTTCTCGAGAAATATACAAGTGTTGAGTGACATATAGGTGTTCAGTCACAATTGATGTCAAGCAAGTCAGAATGCTTCATATGTTGAGTGAGCCAGAATTATATATGTGCCGAGCAAGACAGAGTGTAATAGGTGTCAAGCAATCCAGGATATTATATGTGTCGAGCACCAGTAGTTTAGTATGTGTCGAGTAACATAGAATTAGCATATGAGTTTGTGCCCTCACAAAATCAAATGTAAACCATTTTTAGAGCCAACATAGAGAGATCTTGAAGGAGAAAAAGGATAAGGATGAATCTTTTGCATTCCCTATACGATCTGCATGTAGCCAATCAAAAAAATGAAGATGGCATGCAACCAATGAGGTAAATGCAAGGAATGAGCGAGAAACTTCAGATTCAATATGGATCGTAGATCCATACCTAACCCTAAGTCTTTACAATCTTTAATAGGAGGTCAAAAACTCCATTAGGTATGTGGTAGAGAACAGTGTATGGGGAGACTATAGCAAAATTTAGTGTGAAGAAGGAAAGACTTAGAGCAATAGAGCAGTAATTTTATATCTAGTTGATCAGAATAGCACAAGGGACAAGGGACACGATCAGATATCAGATCTCAGAGGATCAATATTAGAGAGAGTAGATCAAGTAGCAGAATCCAGTAATTAGAGATTGCATACTATCAGGTTTATTGATCCAATACTTTCTTGTCATTGTAGTAGAAGTTGGAAATCCTATATTGATAGTTTAGCTTAATAGCTAGGTAGGAGAAACTTTGGAGAAGGTGATTGAAAATCTTATGTATTAGGTGGGTTTAACAGCCTATTGTAAATCCTTTAATAGGGTGACACTTCATGTAAAGTGTTTGTAAATCCTCTAATCAGGTCACTATTGACATAGTGTAAAGCCTTTAACAGGGTAGGCCTTTCACAGGCTAGACCATCAAAAGTGGTCAAATAATTGTTGCTACAGTAATTTTTGTGGGTATCATCCCCACCCCAGTTTTACCTTCTTATTCTTGGAGGATTTCTGGGTTACCAAATCTGGTGTTATGTGTGTTATGTACATGTGTTTACTTTATGGTTATTTGATGTATTTACATGCATGCAATTTACTTTCAATTTTATGCTTAAAGGGTTGGAAGAGGTTAAAAGTGTGATACTTTTGATTCACCCCCCCCAATCTCAGAAGTACTCTTCTCATTTTTGAACATTCCAACAATTGATATCAGAGCCTTGGTTCTCACAAGGAGAAGCCTAACAACTTAGAGAAAAGGTCTGAAGATGGAAGTCTTCAAACTTGGGAAGATCATAGACAATCAGGTGATTAATGTGCACCTAGCCTACATAAAGTCGAAGAAGCTAGAGAAGAATTGAGAAAGTCCCTAAAAAGAAGGAAGGAGATAGCCATAGTTGAAAATGACATACACTACAAGGAGATTGATACCACACAAGTGTTTTCCAATGGAGATTCCAAGGAATTTGATGCAGCAATAGCAGAACTGATGGAGAAATAAAGAGCACAAGCTGAAAAAATCAAATTACTCAAGCTTGAACAAGAATCACAAGCCATAATGCTTTGTGAAGTGACTGAACAAAAGAAGAGAGTCATTGAAGACAAGTCCATGATAAAAGATGACAAGAGAAATCTTACCAATAGACTGGAGGAGAAGATAATTGAGTTTGAAAAGATCTCAAACATGTAGCTAGACACCTTAAGCTAGATGATGAACGCTCACCATGAGCTAAACATGAAGGACATTGAGATTTCCACCTTGAAGATGCAAAATGAACAATTGCAGAATGAATTAAAGAGAGAAAAGGAGATAGAAAAAAGTTACAACAAACCCAATGAGGCTATCAAGTATTTTGAGCAACTACTAAAATCACCAAGGGCTAGCAATGACACTTTAGGACTTGGTTACACTAGCACTGAACAAGGAGAATCATCCAAGACTACGGAAGAAAGGAGTAATAAAGGTAAGAACACTAAACCTACTTGTCATTTCTGTAAAAAAAGGGACATACCTCTAATATGTGCAAGAGCAAGAACAATCATCAACATGATAAGCCTACAAATGCAATCTTTTGCAACACATGCAAAAAGCAAGGACATCAAGAACATGAATGTAGAACCAAGGCTATGAGGACACCAAGATTTGAAGGTCACTGCTAAAAGTGCAAAAAGTATGGACATAGAGCATTTGAGTGCAGATCAAAGCCTATGTGAACACCTAATCATCCTGTAAGAGGAACCAACCATGCACATCATTATAACTGGGATTACAATACCAGGTATAGCTATCACTATTGTTAGGAGTATGGACACATTCCTGAAAATTGCATAAGGACACATTTTAGAGGGAGTTACGGAAGATGGCTAAGCCAAACCACATGTTTCAATTATTTGAAAATTGGTCATATCAGCAAGAATTCCCCAACAAAGTCAAAAGCACCCAAGATAGGAGTCAACAAAGGAAAAGAGAAGGTTGATGTTGAACAAATAAGAGGGAAAATGAACAAGACTTGGAAAAAGAAAGGTGAGTGTAGCACATCAAATGGAGAGATCACTTCACCCAAGAGGTCAAGTGATCACACTTCATCCAACTAAGCAAAAGAAAGGTGTATGGGACTAATATACAAAGTCAAATCATACATTAGTTTCAAAGAATAGAGAAGTACTGCAAGGAAAGAAATCTGCATAAGAAAAGATGCCAAGCAAAATTTTGAAGAAGCTACCGAGTTACCCTTCGATACTGAGTAAAGCTCCAATGGATGCCAAGTTGATAGTTGAAGTCGAGTGAAGTAGAATTCTAGTGGAGCCCAAGTAAATGAAATAAAATGGGAGCTGAGTCATGTTGAATCCTTCAAGTGTCAATTTTACAACTATATGCACGAAGCATTTAATGCTAGGTCTTTGACAAGTATAAAGTCAATTTTTGTTCATTTTCATGCCATTAAAACACAGAAATAAGTCAAGAGGAGTGAAGAAGTGATCAAGCAGCAAACTAATAGCCATTTGCATTGACTTTGACAATAATTCAGCATGAACTCATCGATTCAAAGGTATTTATCAAGTGCCGAGCTACGCAGAGTTAAAGTTTTTAATATGTTTAAAGTCCTAGTTTGGTAAAATGGCCTCTAGTTCACGAAACCCCAAAGAAAAAGAAGGTCATGAGACTTAATTAGTCATTTTTAAATTAAAATAGCCCAAATTTATGCCAATCCCCGAAGTTGCTTACAGAAATGACCTAGCTAGTGCATTATCCGTCATTCTGCCTAAAGTAGTCATGGTTCAACATGTAAGAAAATGTTACAACTACAAAATTGGTCTCATAGGTGATTTGAAATATTCCAAGATTATGACAAACTGTGTGAGAACAAGATTTTGAAGAAGGAGTTTGAGATAGTTGAGAAAAAGGGTTTGACCAATGCCCTAGTCTACCTTATAGGATTCAAAACTAAATGGATTCGCATTGTTCTGAATTGAATTCATGATGGATGTTTATGGCTGGAGACAGGACCTATTAAGATTACCAAGAGAATAGTTCATAGGGTTACATGATTCCCAACCCTAGATTGGCCAAAGACATTGAGAAGTGACAGAAAGGAGGTCATTGAGAAAAATACTAGAGCAAAACAAAACAATAGGGGAATGACCATTGATACTATAACTGATCCCCTTCTAGAATTTGCTGTAAGAATTATATCTCACAAATTTTATCAATCCAGTAGATTAAATAGTGTGCCATGCCTAACAATTGATGTAGCCTAAAAACTGGTGAAGAAAGATCACACCTATGATATGGCTGAACTCATGTTGCAGCAAATTAATGAGAACCTAGAAGCAATAAGGAGATCAAAGGGTGCTCAATGCAAATTTGGTTCAGTTCTTACATTTATATTCTTTTATGTGATGGTAAAATTCCCTTCTATAAGAAAGGTGAATTGAAACCCCAACAAAATTGCAATTACATAAATTAATGAATTCATTGATCAAATGGGTGACAATTTTGAGGCACAGATGACAAGCTATTTTGAAGACTTTAAGAAGTCTATGAAGCAAAGAATGAGAATAGTTGTTTCATTGGTAGAGAAACATGCCAATGACATATGCTTCTTGGTTGACATTGATTACACCTATATTCAGGTAGCAATACCAAGAGTAAGATGGCTAAGGCCATTGGGATATGAGCTTGATATAGACGAAGCCTCAGTAGCAATCACAACATTGCTAGTAGAAGAAATTGGTAAGGCAACTCCTCACTTTGGGACATATGATTTTGTCAAGTCCAAAGTTGAGACTAAATTGAAAACAGCTTCTATCATCAAGAAGAAAGATAAAATGGTAAGGAATATAAAGAAGACATTTGGGGCAAGCATTGAGGGAGAAGTAGGTGAAGAAGAAGAAGAAGAACAAGCAGAAGGAGATAGTGAAGAAGAAGGAGAGCAAGGGCAAGGCCCAATAGAGCTGACCCAAGGCTTAAGGGAAGACAAGGAGGAGGGTGCCAAAGGAGAAGAAGCTGAGGAAGCACCTACACCTATTGAGCAAAAGAAGAGAAAGGCAAAAAATCAGCTTACAGCTCAACCCAAGCCCAAAAAGGTTACTAAACCAGCTCAAACCAAGCCAGCTCTAGCTAAGCCAACAGCAACAAGGGCCACTACAAGAGAAACCACTCAAAAGGCCAAAGAGGCATCAAAAGAGAAGAAGAAAGCCACTATACAGCCTGCTAAAGAGCTCAAAAAGAGAAGAAGGTATGTGACATAGCCAGATACAGATGATGAGGAGAGAATAGAATCCAAGGACATTATCTAGTTTAAAGTGGTAAGCCATCCTCCTAAATCTACAATTGACAAACTTTATAATAAGATTAAAAATAGATTTGAATGATTTAAAGTCTCTTAATTTCAATAAGCTCAATAGGGAAGAGCAGAATAAAATAGAGGAATCTGTGTATGCCATGATGGCAAAATTTAAGAACACACCTCTAGAGATTGACAATACCATGCCTAAGGAATTTTATGAAATAGTTGAGAATAAGTGGCATTATTGTCTAAATATGGAGAGGGAGATTAGAGAATCTACCCTAGCACAGGTAAAGCTTGACATGACAAAGGCTCAAATAACTAAGGCAAACAAGAAACATAGTGGCAAGTTTGCACCCAAGTACAGAGCCTTTTGCATCCTTCAAAACAAAGTTGAAGATATTGTAAATAAATCCACACAATTGTGGAAAAAAATTTATAAAATTATTGATGATAAAGTAGAGGAAACCAATAAGGCCAAAACTAGTGCCAAAGAGAAAGAGGAGGAAAAGATAGCGGAAGAATAGAAAGAAGAGGCAGAGGCAAAGGAAATAGAAGAAGAAAAGAAAGATGAGGAAGAGAAAGGAGAAGAAGAGAATAAGGAAAAAGAAGAGGAGGAATCAGCAAAGGGAGAAGAAACTATGGCAACAGCTGATCAGCAGCAAGAAGAAGAATAGAGTGTGCAAGACACATAATTGCCACCTCCTAGTCCACCTCATACAACCATCACACCTACAGAGATAGTAATCATAAAGGATGTTACTAAAAAGATAGTTTAGAACATCAATCCACTTACTATAGAGGATCTCTCAAAGATCTTTCACCAATCTACTCTACAGGCATAGTTGTGTACAAGCCCTATATTGGGGAGTGTTGATGAGTTACAAAAAGTAGTAGTTGCACCACAAAAGGAAAAGGTGAAACGAAAAGATCCACCTTTCACATACATAGCTACTAAGACTAAAGTTCTGATGCTTCCACCACCACCTCCACCAAGTGCAACAAATGTTACTATTCAGATGCCGAGTGCAGAGGAGAGGAGATCAGATGAGAAAGAGGATACAACAAAAGAAAAGGAGCAGGTTGCAATTCAGACATTGGTAGAACTACCAAAGACTAGCACTCCTACTAAGTCCATTCAAAAGCCGAGCACTGAAGCCATCCCCTTGCAATTTTCAACTCCAAGCTCTAGTTCAACCAAAGTGGCCAGGGTACTGCATTATGGAGACCCTGAACTAGATGAAGACATTGTGATTCCTTCCTATGATTCCAAGACCATTTCAATGGCACAAATGACTAAAATGCAAAATGCATTAGACAGGATGAGGCAAGAAATATTGAGGAAAGAGTTTAAGCATAAGCAAGCACTTCATGACATCAAGGACATCTTCATGGATGCCTTTAGCTTGCAGTCACCAGATGAAGCCAAGCCAATAATTGAGCAACTATCAGACATAGTTGACTAGGTGACAAATGAAGACCAGGAAACTAATGTTAAACTCATGGAATGGTCAGAAAGGAAACTTCAAGGAAAAGTGAATGAAAAGATATCAAGTGGTATAGCACTTGAACAGGTTGAATTGGCCAAGACAATAGATAAGGTCAAAATTGTCCTTGAAAACATTTTTTCATTGTATAGGAAGTTGTGTGATTTTTTCAATTTCACACAAGAAACAAATCAAAGAATAATGAGCTTGGAAAGGAATTTGAAAATCTCTAGCATGCAATTACCTAGAGATCCAGCTCAAAGTGAGAAGCATTTTGCACAAATGCTTCACACTCAAAGGGAGTTAGTTGTCCTAACAGTAGAGGAAGAAAATATTAAAGCTAAATTGATGTAGATCTAGTCCTCCATAACCCCTCATTTAGAAGTCCTCCACCAGGAACAAGTTTATGCTGAAATAGTTTTAAAGAAAGATCCAAATCTTTCTACACTTGACATACTTGTACACCTTGCGGTAGAGACTGCCATCTAGCACAAGTCACTTGACATAGCTTTGGAGAATTGGGATGCAACTCTAAAAACAATAATGGAGGTAAATAGTATTTTTTTGGCTAAGTATGGTATTACTCCTTAGAGCCCTTTGACATAAGTGTCAAAAAGGGGGAGAAATAATAATAACAAAAGGGAGAGATAATAAGATAAGGGAAAAATAATAGTAAGGAAAGATATATTAAAGGGGAGAATGTTATAAATTTTGTTTACAATCTTTCATTCATTCTGATATAGTCAAAAGGGGGAGATACAAAATTTTGGCAATCATATGGAAAATAGCTTTAAAGCAAAATGCAAAAATTTCATAAGCTCTGATAAAATAGATACAGAGACATAGGTACAGAATACAAGTACAAGACAGAAGACAAAGAGTATTAGGCACATTCAGCACAAAATTTTGGTTGGAAGAATGGCAAGGCACAAACAACTCAAGGGGAGTTAAGGTATTTTGAACAAATTTTGAACAATTTTGAAATTTTGTGGATAAGGTACTCATAAGGACAAGATCAGTAATGTTTAGTCAAGTGTTTTTGACACTCATGTCAAAGGGGGAGATTGTTGGTCCTTAGATAGTTTTGACATTTGAGTGTCAACACACTTAACCACTTTTTATATTGAAGCCAAGTACACCATGTATGCCGAGCCATAGTGTGTGCCGAGTCAAATTTTCAATAAGTGTCGAGTGACTTCAGGTGCCAAGTAGTATACAAGTGTCAAGACATATAGGTGTTGAGTCACAATTGATGCCGATCAAGTTAGAATGCTTCATATGCTGAGTGAGCCAAAATTATATATGTGTCAAGCAAGACATAGTGTAATAGGTGTCGAGCAATCCATGATATTATATGTGTCGAGCACCAGTAGTTCAGTATGTTTCGAGTAACATAGAATCATCATATGAGTTTGTGCCCTCACAAACTCAGATGTAGACCATTCTTGGAGCTGACATAGAGAGATTTCAAAGAGAAAAAGGATAAGGATGAATCTTTTGCATTCCCTATACAATCTACATGCAGCTAATCAAACAAATGAAGATGGCATGCAACCAATGAGGTAAATGCAAGGAATAAGTGGGAAACTTGAGATTCAATATGGATCATAGATCCATACCTAACCCTAAGTCTTCACAATATTTAAATGGAGGTCAAAAACTCCATTAGGTATGTGGTAGAGAATAGTGTATGGGGAGACTATAGCAAAATTTAGTGTGAAGAAGGAAAGACTTAGAGGAATAGAGCAGTAATTTTATATCTAGTTGATCAGAATAGCACAAGGGACAAGGGACACGATCAAATATCAGATCTCAGAGGATCAAGATCAGAGAGAGCAGATCAAGTGGCAAAATCCAACAATTAGAGATTGCATACTATCAAGTTTACTGATCTAATAATTTCTTGTCATTGTATTAGAAGTTGGAAATCCTATACTGATAGGTTAGCTTAACAGATAGGTAGGAGAACCTTTGGAGAAGGTGATTGAAAATCTTATATATTAGGTGGGTTTAATAGCCTATTGTAAATCCTTGAACAAGGTGACACTTCATGTAAAGCATTTGTAAATCCTCTAATCAGGTCACTATTGACATAGTGTAAAGCCTTTAATAGGGCAATCCTTTCACAGGGTAGACCATCAAAAGTGGTCAAATAATTATTGCTGTAGTAATTTTTGTGGGTATCATCCCCACCCCAGTTTTACCTTCTTATTCCTGGAGGATTTCTGGGTTACCAAATCTGGTGTTATGTGTGTTACGTGCATGTGTTTACTTAATGGTTATTCGATGTATTCACATGCATGCAATTTACTTTTAGTTTTATGCTTAAAGGGTTGAAAAAGGTTAAAAGTGTGATACTTCTAATTCACCCCCCACCCCTCTCAAAAGTAGTCTTCTCATTTTTAAACATTCCAACACTTGCCTAATACCTCTAGAAATGTTGAAGAAACCTTTAGGAGGCCCGTTGATGAGAAGTGAGATTTTGGGAGACAAAATGCATTTGAAAATACAATCAATCCATTAATGGGAAAAACCAAAGGCTTCTAATGGTTTACATAGGAATCTCCAATCCAACATGTCATATGATTTCTAAATATCCAATTTCATAAACATACTAACCTCTTTGTTTTGGTTATCTAAGCGAATTGTTTCTTGTATAGTTATGATTTTGTCTAGAATAGACCTACCAAGGACAGATCCTATTTTTTATTTCAAAATTAATTTAGGAAGAATCAATTTAAGCCTCCTAGCTATTGTTTTTTACAAGATTTTGTAGATAGTGTTACAAAGAGCAATAATTCTAAAGTTCACAGGGTAAGCGGCTTCCAATTTTTTGGGTATGAGTGTTAAGAAAGTATGGTTGATTTTAGTTAATACGAACACCCCATTCATAGATGCTTCTATAGCTTTCCACAAGTCTATCCCGATAATATCCCATCATTTTTGATAAAAGAATGCTTGGAATCCATCTGGCCCTAGAGACTTATCTGGGTTCATACTGAACAATGTTGATTTAACTTTCTCTAAGGTGAAGGGTTTGTTTAACATTTTGTTATCTTCTAAAGTTACTAATTTTGGTATGGACTCTAACATTTTAATCTATGCTAATCGATTTGAACTGTCATTATTATTAAGATTGCTTTTATAATAATTTGTGAATATTTTTACTATATCTGAGGGATTTTTCATGTTCAATCCTTATTGAGTCTTTTACTCTTTTAATATTACTCCTGGATCTATTGAACATGGTATTGTTATGAAAGAATTTTTTATTTCGGTCTCCTTCTATAAGCCATGTTTCTCTCAATTTTTGTCTCCAAAATGTTTCTTCTTTTGCCAATATGTCTTCTTATTTTGCTAGCAACTCTTTTTCTTCTAGGTATTCTTCATTGTTCATTCCCTTTTTTATAATTTTTCATTTAGTTTTTTTAGATTACCTTCTTTATCTAATTTTTATTTAAATATACTATCAAAGTGTGTTTTATTCCATTTAAGAATATTCTCTTTTAACATTTTAATTTTTGCCACAAAACAAAACATTTTGGATCCTTCAAAGTTACCTTGTGTCCACCATAATTTTATCTGATCCATAAAGTTGCTATCAAGGAACCACATTTTTTCACAGTTGAATGGATTTCTATGAGGTTTAATAGGTTTAGTTATTTTGATTCTTATCGGAAAATGATCTGATCTAGATATAGGCAAGATGGTAGATTGAAGATTCATATCTATGTTCCTTAATTGTCCCTTAAGGAAGAATCTATCTTGTTTTTTAGCGATATAGGTGAAGTTGTTCCTTCTATTATTCCAAGTATATGTTTCATTATTAGTTGAAATATCTAATAATTCATTAGTATCTATCCAAATTTTGAAATCATTGGAGGCTTGTGAGATATGTTGCATGCCTCTAAATTTTTCTTTTAGGTTTAAGATTATATTAAAGTCTCCTCCTAATATTATGAATTTATTACTATATTCTCTCATGAAAAGGCTTAATTCTTCCATATTCTTTTTTTGTCTGTTGTTTGAGTAGGGCCATATATATTAATAAGAATTTTTGTAAATCATTTCTAACACTTTTAACTTTACAACTCATCCACTTCTAATTTGAATTAATTAAATCTAGATTTATTTTCCTTGGGTTCCATATTATTCCTAATCCTTTAGATGCACCTCTAGATTCTCGTAGGACTATGTTCCAGCTCCCTAGCTTATTTTCTAATTTAAGACCTTCTTCTTTGTTTAGTTTGGTTTCTTGTAGTAATAGTACTTCTAATTCAAATTTAGTTAAGTTTCTTTTTATTAATCTTTTTTTTGCTAGGAGTATTAAACCCCCTAGCATTCCAAGTTGTTATTCTCATACTAACCTAGGAAGGCTCTTCTCCTTCCCTACCTTAAGAATCTGATTGATCTTTTCTTGTTCTTTTGCTTAGTCATCTACCTCTCTCAGTTCTTTAAAGGTTTTTCTTCCTTGCTTCATCTTATGTTGACCACATCTGGGGATCTCCATACCTTCTTGATTGATAAAAATGCCTAGATGTTCTAGATTTCCTTAGGCATTGCTAATAATATCTATTTTCTTTCCTTCTTCCTCCTTATCTTTTTCGCTTTCCAGTTCTTTTATTAAAAAAATTTCTAAATTCAATTTTTCTTTATTTTGGATCCTCTGTTCTTCATTTTGCCCATTTTCTTCATTGTATGATTCCTTTGTTTCCCTCTATTTTATTTCTATAAGTATTCCTTGTTCTTCCCATTCCTACCATAGGCTTTCCTCCTTTTCTTCATCTTTGTTTTGATCTTTGCTCTATTTTGTAACATTCCTTTTATCTGTTATAATCTATTCTTTCGATTCCTCTGTTGTTGTTTCTTCCTTGTCTGAGCTTGTTTTATTTTGTACTTCAAAAGGATTTGCTTCATTCTTTGGAGTTTCCCAAAATTTATGGCTTCTTTTCTTGGCTATATTTCTGATGGTAACATTGCACCATTGATTTGAGGTTGTTAGAGGAATAATTTCTTGCCTATTCCATTCTCCAAAAGATCCTTTTATCACTTCTATTACATCTTTCATTGTTATTTTTGCTTCAAGTTGTGTAGATCCATTTCTGTCTAGTCTTATTGGTGTCCTAAACAGCCAAGTATTCTCCTTATCCTCTATATTTTGATTCTACTCTTGTCCCTGCTTATCTTTAAATTCTAGTTGCCCTGTTGGAGTATAATTTTGTTTAGTCTGTTGAGTTTCTTTATTTTTATTTTGTATGTTCCTATTCCTTTTCTCTTCTCTATAATTTGATGTAGTATTGTCTTTTTTATCCCCTACTGATGTCCTCAATATTTCCATTTGATCTATAACATCATTAATTTTTAGTGTTATTTCTTCATTCATTTTTTCAATTTCTCTGATATTCTCCTCCATATCTAATATTTATATCTCTGAATTCTCTAGATCTTCTTTTAAACTTTCAACATTTTCCTTTAATGTATTTAGCAATTGGATTCCTTCTTTATATCTCCTTTGTCTTCTTTCTCTGCTTTTTGTAATTTCTTTTCAATGCTTCTCAACACACTCTATATGATTTCAAGTTATGTTATCTCCCATTCTTCAGTCTCCTTCTTGTTTGTGATCACTATGCTATCTATTTTATTCTATATTCTACCTTCCTTATAATCCTTTTCCTTTAATAATTCTACTATGTTTTTCCCTTTTTTTAATTTTCCTTTCATTTTGATCTTCCATTTCTACTTCCTCAAAATCTTTGTTGCTTGTTGGCCTTTTGATTCCTTCTTTAAGATAATTCACAAATTTGATTTTCCCAGTATAGATCGCATACTTAATTGTGTATATGGATCTATTTGTAATTATTTTGACCTAATCTTGATCTATGCTTTCTAGTCTTATATTTATCAATAGTTTCACAGAGGTTATTTTCGAGTGATGAGGTTCATATCCCTTTAAATCTCCTAGCTTTTCTCCGATTTTAATGAATATTTCTAAATCACAGAGTTCTGTTGGGATTTTTTTTAATTCTACCCATTTTTGTATATTAAGATTTCTAATTTCTGTGTCATTGAAATTAGGCTTCCATTTCACAAAGTTTAAACTAAAGCCATTGAAGAATTTTGATTTACTTCTAAGTAACTCTTCTCTAAATTTTAAACCTTTACAATTTAAATAGATTAAAAAATCTGAAAGGAAGGAAATTGTTACCTAGTTTGCATCCATCATTTTGAACCAATTCATCATTTTTGATCATTTTGATCGCGAGCCAGTCCATATAGCATATAGTCCTCTCCTTTTGCATTCAAACCATTTTTCTTCTATAATTTTGTTACCGATTATAATCGTGTTTTCCATCTTCTTTTTTGTTTTGTGGTTTGTTTGTTGTTGGTTGACTGTAAAGATATTTTGAAAGTCCCCAAATTAAAATTTAGGGTAAAAGGGTTCTGTGGTTTTCTCCACCATGATATTATTTCTTGGTATTTTAGCCCCATTTCTAGGATTGAATGTTACTAGAATGCTATTGGCTTCATAAATGATGGAGGGTTTAGGGCATAAATGATCATTTTTTCGGGGATGATTTTCTAGGGTTGTTCTTCCCCTTTTTTCTCTGAGTATTGACTCTCTTTTGCATACCTAGTTTTTTTGAAAAAAAGAGCTTGATTTTTCTACCTTTCTCCTCTGTTAACTTCATGATTCTTAGTTGTCCCCTCTCAAATTATTTTTGGCCTTGCAATGTTCTTTTTGCAGGGTCAAATGAGCTTCTATCCTTCCTCTTCATTCGATATTTGCTTTTGGGTGTTTTGAATGTTTTCTTTGAAGAAATGGTTATGAGTCATTCTTGAATTTCATTGATTGTGATTCTCTATCTTAGCGCTTTGCTAATGAGTCACTAATTCCTTCGAGTGTTCTTCATGCTTTCCTACTAATATCTCAAATTGGTTATGCAATTTGATCAATTTAATGGAGGCTCCATTTTGTGGGTTTCTTTGAGAAGTTTGAGAAGCTCGGTAATTGATGTTTCTGTCATGACCAAGTTTGGGAACATATTCCCTGCCTTTCGCTACTTTTGCATTTTTTGATATCTCTACCATTTAAAAATTTTAATCTATAATAATATTTGATAATGAATAAGAATCTAGTCAATCATTTACTCATAAAAAATAAATGAATAAGAATCTAGTTTAAATCCACTCACTCTTGAGTTTCTTATTTTCACTCAAAGAGACAATTTCAATGAATTTTTTGATTTTGTTGATTGTATACATGCATATGATTTTTTTTTTGGCAATACACCAATAGAAGTAAGTCCCATGTATGTCATTTACATGTGCGTGAAAAATAATAAGTATTTCTATGCAACCAATAGTACCTAGAATCAAAAAAATCATTAAATGTGCCTCTATCTAATGATGATTATTGGTTGAGTGCTCTTTTGGTGTTTGATTCTCCACATCATGTGAATGATCCTTAACTTAGTCTAACAAATTATGGAGGCTAATGTGATCCATGTCATCTATGTTAAAGTTATTTGATAATTTAGTCAAGTTACTTATCACTGAAGAGTAACATGTAAATGAGGATATTTGGATGGATATGTTCTATTTAGTGTCATTATAAACAAGTGCCACTTAGTGTCTTGTATTTTTCGTAGTTTATTATAGTTTTAATCATGTAGAGTAATAAAGTTTTTTTTTAAATGATAATATTTTATTAATAATTGATTAATATTTTATTAATAATTGATTAATATTTTAATTAATGATATAAATGTAAAGATATTATTATAACTTAACAAAACTTTTGTGTAAGAAATAATATTAAGATGGAGAAAATTTTATTTATTTATTATCGATAATCTACTAAAGCCTTATGATATATATTAATGAAATAAACTTTACAAGAATCTCCATTCAAACGAGCACTAGAAGGAAAGAATGGAGAAGAAAACCTCTAGTATCACTCAGGACCTAAGTCCTTTTCAGAATACAATTGTAAAAGGGGCATAACCTAGTTTTAAATCTTTGAGCAAGTTCCAATATTGTCATTCATATACAATTTAATGCATATGTCTCAATTCAATAGGGAATTTGATAAGAAGTCTTGTCTTTCTGATTCAGTGGGGAAAATAAACAATTTTTTGTAAATTGATGTAGCACCCCTAGTTTCCTAGGATAAGATTTGAATGAAGCTTCTTTTCTTGACAATATCCCATTTGGCAGTCTTCATGTTCCACTTCTTTGCATCTTACCACACTTCATACTCAATGTTAAATGTTAGTACTCAAATCGTGAAGATGGAGTGATTTTTAATCAAACATTAATAGAATAATTAAATAATTGTAGTAGATGTTAAACTAATAACATTTTTTTTTAAGGTAAGCTCTACCTAGGGGGAAGTACCCATTCTATTAATACCACAAAGTTAAGTACAAGCAAATTAAACTAAGCCTACAAAACAAAACAAAGCATTCAGTGATAGAGGTATCCAATCCCCTCACCGATAGAAGCTAGCCTAGTTACAACATCAACAAAAAAAATACCCTCACTCTCATTACAAAAAGCCAAAAATTTTCCCAAATTATTTTCCTTAGCTATACCTTTCTTGAAATTTTTCCAAGCTTTCTTCATAATTTTTTTCTTCTATTCTTCTTCAGGAGTAAATAGTGCCTTCAGTAACCCTCACAAAAGGCTAATGTCCATCGCATCCAAAACCACAGTCATCTACTCAAACAACTCATCTAGTATCATCCTATGAACCATACCATTTACAAAGGTCAAATGTCCAATAACTTGCATGATGAGCAGAAAAAGATGATGCAGTAGTTTACCATCATGAACATGTGGCTCCAACCAGAAATCCACTCCTAAGATTGAAATGACAAATGCCCACTCCCTCATATTGGCTTTTGGAAATAATCGTTGTAGCTATTTATTTGTGGTTTCCTTGATCTCCACCTCTTGAATGCATTTGCAACGTATTCCCAACATACTTGCCATGTTTCTCCTACATGAGTATGATCGAGATACACTCCATGTTATCCATGAGAAGCTCAATATAGCCCTAGCAATAGATTTTTTCCATCAAATCTCTAAAACACTACACTTCTAGTCAACTCAAATCTGGAAACAAAGTGTATATCATACCATGTTTCTCCCACTCAAAGGCATCCAAATCCTGCCCACACTGGAAAAAAGATCATCCTATCCCCTCTCTGTCAACTTATGCACAGATAAGATCTTTCAAATCTTCCAAAATAGAAGTGAACTTATCCAAACTCAGAAAGGAATCGCAGTCAATGCCCAGATTTGCCAGTTTATCAACCACCCAATTCCCCTCCCTGAAAATATGTTGTACTTTATAGTCTGTCAGTCTTTGTAGATGGGAATTAATCCTGGGAATCGAACTAGCCAGCTTCCAATTTTCTAACAAAAAGTTAGCTATTCCATTTATGACCACCTGTGAATCTCCCTTGATTACTACTTTTAGCTAATTTTTGGCTACACACCAATTCAATCCAACTTCAAGCACAACTATCTCGGCCACATTATTAGAAGAATAACCTAGATGTTTAGCAATTCCTCCCAATAGTTCACCCTTATCATCTCTAATCATAGCACCGATACCACTAACACCTAGGTTACCTCTTCTTGCACTATCAAAATTTAATTTGACCTAATCCAGTGGAGGAGTCTGCCATCTCAGTTCTGTTCTTTCAGCCTTTGTGCCTTTCAAACAGTGGTCTTCTCTAATCCTAATATTCCATGACCTTTCCACCTCCAAATTCCATTTTAATAAATATTTATATTTCAATCCAACTATTTTTCTATTAATGACTTCTTCTATCGTAACCTAGATTTTCATGAGGAGCTGATCAACCTACAAAAATTTATCTTTGAAAATCTGTCGATTTCTCTCTTTCCAAACGTGCTAAGACAGAATGGATGGGCATATTAACAACAAGATGCCCCATTTGGATTGCAAACCACTAAGTGGCCATGAAAATAAAAAATCCCTAAAATTCTCATTCTTGATTCCTTGTCAATGTAATTTGGATAATAGCCAGTCCCAGCATACTTTGGTGAAAGGGCACCAAATCAAAAGATTATCCACCGATTCCACATAATCCTGACACATAATACACTAATTTAGCCCAGCAAAGCCAATAGACTTCAATCTCTCCCCTGTTAAAATGTGACCATGCAAAGCTACCCATAGAAATGCTCCAACTTTAGGCAAAGTCCATCTGCTCCAACATAGTTTTGTGGGCCACTATGAACTATTTTGTCTACTTCTAAGAAACTTGTATCCTAGATTTACTTTGTATGCACCTGTCTTTTTTGTGCACCATATTAAATGATCCTCCTCATTGGATCTCAAAATAATTCTATGTGATAATAATTCCTTCAAGCAAATGTAATTGAGCAAGCTTGATACACCCATAGGTTTCCACTTAACATATGTGGAGGAGTCTTCTAGTTCCATATAATCTACCACCCATCTACGATATTCTACTTCTATATTATCAATCCAATCCTTAGCCTGAAGCAAGCAATCCAAGGGGACTTCCCCGTGCCAAGAATCCCTTGAGAATAAAGCTTTTCTACCATTTCCAATCTACCAAGTAAGATGCTCAATTACTACAAATCTACATTCCCAAAGAAATTTCTAGAAAGCTAATCCCAAAGGAGAATTTTCTACTGTCAAGATTCTATCCAAATCTCTAGTATCCAGATTTTGGCATTCATTACTTTACACCAAGGTTTTTTCGGATTTGGATACATTCTCTAGACCAGTTTTGCCCCTAAAGAAGTGTTTTGCTTAGTAATGCTTCAAAGATTGACACCTCCATCTTCTTTGGGTAAGCAACCAATTTTCTAATTAATTAGATGAATTCTTTTCTCTATATTAGCTCAGGTTCCCATAATTTTTTTTGAATAGTCCCTCTATGGAAGAGGCATATTTCTTTGAAATTTTATAAACTGATAAATAGTAAATGGGAATAGCAAAAAGAATAGACTTGATCATGGTTATTCTCCCTGCTTATGATAGCCACCAATTTTTCCAAGAAGAGATTTTTTTGCAAATTTTATCAACAATCCCTGACCACATTTTGTTGATCCTGCTTCCTGTAAATAATGGTACACTTAGATACTAAAATGGGAAGGTCCCTTCCTCAAATCTCAGGATCTTGATGATTGCCCCTTTTAATTTTTTGCTAGTATGAGTGAAGAAAATTTGTGATTTCTAAACATTCATCACTTGTCTCATCTCCTCCTCATATTTAGACATCACTGATCTAATGCATTTGGCTTCTCGGATAAAGGCTTCTCCAAATAAAATTGCATCATCCACAAATTGTGAATGCATAACTAGATCTAAACCATTAGATATAGATAGTCCTCTCCAAAAACCAATTCTATTTTTGTTTTTAATAAGACGGCCCGTTGATTTCGCCATTAATACAAATTAAAATGGAGATAATGGATCTCCTTGCCTTAACCCATTAGTAGCTTGGAAGAAGCCAGATATGTTCCCATTAACAAAAATTGAGAAATGAACTGTAGATAAATAGAAAAGAATGTATCTAATCCATTCAGGGTAGAAACCAAACCTTTTTAGAAGCTCTAAAAGAAAAGGCCAAAAAACTCTATCATATGCTTTGCTAACGTCTAGCTTGACAATCATACCCGACAACCTTTTGCTATTCATGCTATGAATTGTTTCCCCTGCCAAAATGATGTTATCTGACATCTCTTTGCCCTAGAAAAATCCATGTTGTTCTTCTAAAATGATTCTACCTAAAATAGGTTTTAGTCTATTAACCATTGACTTTGCAACTATTTTATATAGGGTGTTACAAAGAGCAATTGGTCTGAAATCATCCATGGAGATAGGATCACTTTTTTTTGGAATGAGAGCAATGACTGTATTATTTAATTCTTTCACTAATTGACCCCTTGTTTGAAAGGATTCCACCACCTTAAGGATGTCGTCACCCATGAATGACCAACACCTTTGGAAAAACTTGGCCAGAAAACCATCCAAGCCTACCACCTTAAATGCGGGATTGTCAAAAACTGCCTTCTTGACTTCTTGGAGAAAGAATGGCTTCATAAGCATTGGATTGTTCTTTACTGTTATAATATTAGGAATAGCATCTAATATTGATGAAGTTGAAGAAGATTAAGACTCAACAGAAGAGCCCAAAATATTTTGAAAGTGGGAAATAGTTGCATTTTCAATGGATTCCCTATTGTCGCGCCACCCTCCTAAACCATCTTGAACACAATTGATGTTGTTTTGGGCCCTTTTGGCTTTCATAGAGGCATGAAAGAACTTTGAATTGTTGTCACCAACTTGAATCTAGGATTCTCTAGATTTGTCTCTCTAATAAATTTCTTCCCTAAGAAGTAACTCCGCTAGCTCCTCCTTTAAAGATTTTTCTTTTTGAAATTCTACATTAGTCTTCCCTGAGGCAAGCACCATATTATTCAAATCTTCTAACTCCTATTCTACTCTCAGATTTTTAGTAAAAATGTTCTTAAATGAGAATTTTTTGCATGCCTTAATTCATTTTTTAATCTCCTTCAACCTGCACCATATTATTCAAATCTTCTAACTCCTATTCTACTCTCAGATTTTTAGTAAAAATGTTCTTAAATGAGAATTTTTTGCATGCCTTAATTCATTTTTAAATCTCCTTTAACCTGTTTGCCATAATAAAGTTGGGTGTTCCCTTGAAATGATCACTGGATTTCCACCAATCAGCTAAATTTTGAAGAAAGGAGTCATCTCTCCACCACATATTTTGAATTCTAAAGTAGCTTTTAGGCTTCATTAAAGAGGAGGATACACAAATTTGAATAGGATAGTGATATAATAAAGACAAAGGAATGATGAGCAAATCCATCCTGAAATCCGAATCAAACCAACTTGAATTAATAAAAAATCTATCTAGTCTTTCAAAAAAATTGGCAAAATTTGCAGTCTGATTCAACCAAGTGAAAAAGCCATTTGGAGTCACCACATCAATCAGCTTATTGTCATTTGCAAATTCCCTAAAATTATCCATAGTGTTTGAAAATTTCTTACTCCATCCAACATTTTCTTCTAAAGCCAAAGTTGCGTTGAAATCACCGGCCAAAATAAAGTTGCAAGAACCTAGCCCAACAATTTTTAAGGAAAGCTCTTTGCACACAAAAACTTTGTCTTTAGTTTTTTATGGCACCATAAATGTTGAAAATTACAAAAGAAATGTTTTCCTGAAGACATTCCACTTTGCCAATCAACCAATTATCATGTTTTTCCAATTGGGACATTTTGATACAAGAAGATTTCCACAAAAAGCCAATGCCACCTGAAGCTCCTTTGGCTTCCTGAAAGTATCCTTCCCATAATTTGTATGAATAAATTAAGTTGAGAGCTCTATTCAAATTAATTTTATTTCCTGAATAAGCATTGTGTCACTATCTAGTCTCTGAAGAGCCCATAAAAACAAGCACTTTTTGTCAGGGGTTGCCAAACCCCTGACATTCCAAGAGGAGATCTTCATTGCTCACCAAGGGAGGAGTCTCTTCCCTTGGCTTTCTTCATGAAATCTAGTACACTGACTATGCCCTTCTCCTTGGTTCTCTCCTCCCTTAGATGTTTGTTCGATCTTCTCCCTCTGCCACCTTTGGCTTTTCTCAACAAAAAATTCGTCGATTTACTAATACACCTAGGTTCAATATTATCCAATTTTTCGTTCATGAAATCTTCTACTGAACATCTGTCATAATCAATGTCTGAATCGGATCTGTATTGTACCAACGGGATGATCTCTAATTGTCCTCCCTTTACAGAATCACACCTAGCTAATGAGCATTATCCCATTATTCTAATCGTCGTGTTTTGTGGAGGGGAACTTTTTGTCCTTCGATTTGCTTCAATGCTGGTTTGAGGAGGGGGTTGCTTATTCATCAATTTTTCTTCCTTTCTAGAAATCGTTAATGGAATCGTTGTATTCACCTTTCTTCTCCAAACTTTGGTTGGTTTGAAAAAAATCCTGCAACTGTTTGTGGCATGATTCTTTAAGCAACATTTCATACACATCAATGGCTGTTGCTCCACTAATATGGATTGCATCTAGCAAGAATCCCCAGAGACCAATTTGATAACTAAAGGAATTTTCTGTACTACCACAAGTTTGATTCATCAATTTCTAGTAGAGTTTCCAACAATCAGCCAATATGTTCCAACGTTGAATCTCCCCAAAATTCAAGTGGCAAATTGTATAGACGGATCTAAATGGTATTTTGGTAAAAACCTAATGGCAGCAGATTAAAAAATGATTGCCAAGGTTGAATGTACAGAGGGGATAACTTGAAAAACCAAGTCTGTCTCATAAGAATTGAATTTTCGATCTCTTCATTCTAAAAAATCACAATGAAGAAATTATTTGGCATAAATTTAATAACAACTTATTTGCACCAATTTTTTATAACCCAATTCCTGGTTTGCTCTTGAGAGACCCTTTCACCAATGAATCTCCCAATAATTGCAAGTTTCTTCCACATGTCTGCATCTTCCTCCGCTTCTTTGGGCATTTGTATCTTCAAAAAGTCTGCTTCCTAAGGGAGTTTCTCCTCCTTGTTTCTGCCATTAGATTGTGCAGGTTGCGAATAAGTTCGTACCTCTTTCATTTCTCTTGATGAATTAGATATGTTCTAATAACAAAATATTTAAAGAAACATATATTATTCATATAATAATTTTACCTTTTCATTTATTAAATTATAATCTCTTTCACAAATACAATAGTATTAATTAAGTATTATAAAAAAAATTAATATGATGAATACTATATTTTAATATATTCACTACTTAATAGCCATCTTTTACAAATTAAAGTATTTAAAAGTTATAATGAAATAGATGCATGATAGAATTATTATTTACAAATCCAAAAATATCCATTTACATAAAATATATTTATTTTTCTTTTAAAATATGAAATTATATATAATAAAAATCTAATGTGCATATTATATAATTTTATCATATTGAAGATGATAAGAGATATTTATAAAGGGTGAATATAAAATGGTAATTATATTTAATACATAGTTTTACTATTATTGTTAATATTAGCTAAAACTTAATGAATGAATATAATATTGTAATAGGAAAATAATGAATATAATCTATTGTATTAATTGTAGTCTTATTGTTTAACTTTAATTTAATTTAATATAATTGTATTGAATATAACTATAATTAGTTGTTTCATAGTATGGATATATTATATTAACAATTCACATATAATTGTAAATAAGAATGTAGCTGACAAAAAAAAAATTGAGCCTATCATGTCTAAGATAAATAAATTACTTAATATTAAAAATTAATAAATAAGATTAAAACTTCATTAAAAATTAATTTATGAAATAAGGGTTAAATTTGATTGGTGCAAAATAATATAGCTGTTGCACTCTTTTGAAAAAGTGAACGTAGTAGTACTACCTACGACAAATACAAGTGCCACATACTAACATGTATTTGTTGTCAATTATAATAGTTTAATTAGGTAGAGTAGTAAAGTTTAGAATTTAATAATATTTAATATAATTTTATTAATATTTTATTTTTTTAACATTTTTAGATTGTAATTTAACATTAAAAAAAAAAATTATTTATGTAAAAAGATTAAAAATCATCATTCTATTTTAAATATATAAAAAATAATATTTTTTAATATAATAATAGAAAAGTAATCATATAAATGGTATGCTACTATTATAACTAACTATGTTGTATCTTAAAGTATTAAGATTTTATTTAAATTAAAATATATATTATATAAAATATTACTCATTGGAATATATAATCAACTATTGACACCAAACAAAAATTTAGAAATTTTGGTCCTTCATATTCATAAAAAAAAATTGTATGATATTTTAACTTAATAATAAAATATTTCAAGAAAAATATATTATTCATATGATATTTTTACATAATAAAATGTTACACTCTTTCACATTATAAAAGTTAATATGATTTATTTTCTATTCATGTATGAATATGGGGCTCCTCAAAATCTGCTCCTATAAGGCCCAAATATATGAACCAATGAAATTCAAGTAAAATAATTATATGAATTTTAGAAATTAAAAATCTCACAAACAAACATTATAATTTGAAGTGATATATCATTGATGAGAGGGCTCTACAACTTGGTTCGTAGAGCCCTCGATCTAATCCATGGTACGGGGCATTTATGGTCTCAACATCACTTAAGAAAACAACATGTCTCCAACAATTAATTTTGGCGACGTTTATTAACTCCAAAGATGATGATCCCTCTACATTTCATTCAACGTCGGCTAAAGAAGGAGGCAGTTATCATGGTAGACATGGGAAAATCTCCACTCATAGAATAGGTGGAAGCAATGAGCACTTCTTCAAACAAGCCCTACAAGTAGCCCTAGCCATGCCTATAGAGGCAAAACTCATTAAAGGCATTGACCACAAATCCCTTAAAGGAAATAGAGGTAAGGATCTATCGTGTAATGTCCCCTACTTAATGTGACCATCAAGGTCAATAGATTAGCCTATGATAGGAGCTTTTGTAGGGTAATGAAGTGATTAGGGAGCTCATTTGGCAGTATTTCAAGAGTTATTATTTTTAGTAAGTCAATGGGAGTCAAGTGATATGGAAATTTCCAATGTTTGGCTTGATGGATTTGGTTGAGCTCTTTTCGATGAGCTATCATACATGCTATTCTGAGTTTGACTCTTATATGATTTTAATGTCAAAGTTTATTTAGTTTATTATAAAGTGATAATTAAATAAAAGACTTATCAATTAAGTCACTTTATTGTAAAGTTGTTTTAAAAAGGTGTTTCCCATTTATCCCACATTGCTTATGCAAATGAAGCCGAGTTCCTTAAGGACTTTATCTCTTAGCTGGAATGAGTTGAGGCATGCTTGGATGATATTATTATTATGCTATTGGATTTTTCAAAAATCTAATTGTTGATCTTAGAGGACGAAACCCCTCTTTGCTAGCATTCTCTTCACTATTGAAGGACACAGTCAGGAGGACTATCGGGTGTTTTCATTCTGGAAACACAGTGGGATTTATTGGTGATTTTACACATGATTTAAGAGCTTTGAAGTTTAGGTTATGCAGCCATGAATAGTGTTTCCTACAGTGCCTGTGAATAGTAATTTTACTACAGTGCATGTGAATAGTGTTTTTGCTATAGTGCGCGTGAATAATATTTTTACTATAGTGCCCATGAATAGTGAATTTGCTACAGTGTGTGTGAATAGTATTTTTGATATAGTGCATGTGAACAATGTTTTGCTACAATGCATGTGAATAGTGAAATTGCTATTGTGTCATGAATAATGTTGTTATAGTGCATGAATAATGTTGCATTGAGTATTCTTGCCCACTCTTGTCGGTAAAAAGTTGGGATGCTTTCATTTCATCTGCAGATCACTACTTCTAGGTTCCTTCCATCATAATGTTCATTTTAGGTATTGTAATTGTTAAATATTAGTCTGAATATTTGTTGCAGCCTATAAGGCAATTGTATGTAAACATTTCTATTGCAAAATCAATATTTTATCAAAAAATAAGGAGGTTCTAGACTTTGCATATTTATCATTGTATGTTTACTAAGTGTTTGTCAAAATGCCATGTTGAAAATAACACTCTAATTAATAATACTTAGTAGTCTACAAGTCTCCTTAAAAAACAATAAAGGGGTGGTTACTACAGTGGTATCAGAGCCTTAAGTCCTGCCATCCTGTGGAAGCCCTACAGGGAATTTGGAATAGCTAGATAGAGGGAAAAGTGTTTGATGAAATGTCAAACCACTAAAGTCAAAAATAAAATAGGTTAAGAATTTATGTTTAAGCATGTGACAGAGGCCATTTACTTTTGTCATACTAGAGCAAGACAACAAATATTCAGACTTACACAGAGAGTAGTCTAGTTCATCCGTGCAGGTGGAAATAGAATCCAATCATACAAACATAGATGAGATATTCTTGGAGCAAGATAGCAGTATGGGAAACCAAGATGACAAGAATAAAGGACTAGGTGGAGGCAAGAATGCCAATCCAGATTAGGAGGAGGTAATGTTCAGACGATTACTAGGTATGTTAAAAGAGGGGCAACGTACGCAACAAGAGCATAATAGGCGAATGGATATGGTGTTGCAGCTTATGGATAGACAAATGGGTGTCGATATTAGTCTAGGTGATGCAAACAATGGAAATGGGGACAATGATAATAATGGAGGCCGAGGCAACAACAATGGTCTTGAGAATAACATTAATGGTAATAATAATGGACATGACAACAATGGGTATGAGGCTGATAACTTTAGACATGTTTCACGCCTAGCTTGGACAGCTAGCTCAAGACCTTTGCTATCCACCTGTCAACCTAGATATCTGATTCAACCAATAAATGAACTGCAAATTACCAAGCTACAAGATCAATTTAGGAGGGACTGGGAGGCTGGTAGACTAGAGTTTCAGGCAGATATTTCCCTTAAAGATTACATGGACATGAGGATGAGACACATGCCTAGAGCAGGAGCGAGGAATAAAAAATTTGAGCTGAGAAAGAAAGTTGGAAAACTTTATTTACATTAGTATGATGCTTCAGGGAAGATGACTACATGAGGTTGGGTGTAGAAGTTAGATATATACTTCTAGCTAAATCCGATGCCTAAAGAGGAGGCTATCAAGTATGTGGCTATTCATTTGGATGGTCCAGTGCATGAGTGGTAGCACCATGGCATGGTAACCTTGGGGCATAATCAGATCACATCTTGCAAGGAGTTTACTGAGAGACTCATAGAGAGATTTGATACCAACTATCTCGAGTTATAGTTTAAAGAGTTGGTATAGCTCAAGCAGTGGAGATCAGTTGAGACATGCATCAATAACTTTCAGAGCTTAGTTGTGTTGGTTACAGATATCTTAGAGAGGAGATTAGTAGTGTTATTTATGGATGGACTCTCAGATCCCTTAAGGGGTTGTGTTAAGGGGCATGACTCAACTACACTACAGAAGGTCACTGAGAAGGCTCATGACTTAGCACCTTCTTCTTTTAGGAGTAGATTTCAGCATAGGGATTCACATATGAAGAAGGATAAGGAGAAAGACAAAAAATCTTTTCACAAGGATGTTCAACCAAAAAGGGATAATAAGTTGGACAATGACACCCTGGATGAGTTGAAAAGGAAGAAGCTATGTTTTCAGTGCAAAGAGCCTTGGGATTTATCTCATAAGTGCCCTCTCAAGGCTAAGGCAAATCAAATGAAGTATTTCTTAGTGGAGGAGTCATAGTCAAAGGGGAAGGAACAACACTATAATTTGGATGAGAGTAGCAATCTAGAGGAGAACAATATTCCTACGGATGACAGGTCATTGGCATGATTGACGAGGGCTCAAAAGGCAATCGCATTTAAGGTCAAGGGTACTATCCAGGGGCAGAAAGTGATTTCTCTCATTGATATTGGGGTTGCATAGTTGGTAGCCACAAGAGGTTTATAGTCTGAGGAGCATGCTCAATTTAGATTCATGGTAGCTAATGGTGAAAGTTTATTATGCACTCAGAAGATACCTAATCTTCACATCAAGTTTGGAGATGGCTATGAGTTGGAGGATGAGTTCTATGTAGTAGACATGGGAGTCTATGATGTCATCCTCAACATGACATGGATGGCTTCACTAGTTGAGTTCACACTCAACCTAGTAAAATTGGAGATGAGGTTCCAACATGAGGGAAAAACTGTTGTACTTAGAGTACTTTCAGATTTTAGTTGCAGAGTAGTCTCACTGAGGAGGATACAAAGACTTTTTTGGCATAATGACATAGAGTGGGCAATAGAATGTTTCACTATGCCAGCTTCATGGGAGCCATAGGTGAAGAGTCATCCACTAGATATCGAGGAAATACTTGATAGGCACACTAAAGTATTTGGCGAGATTATGCATGGGGTTCCTCTTGATAGGGGGATAGAGCATGTTATTGAGCTTAAGGAGGGAGCCAAACCAATTATGATTACCCCGTGTCATCGTCCTAAGAAACACAAGGATGAGATAGAAAAGGCAATTAAGGAGTTGTTGGAGATGGGGCACATTAGGCCTAGAAAAAGCCCTTTTGCTTCAGCAGTAGTTTTAGTAAAGAAGAAAGATGGGATGATGCACATGTGCATTGATTACAAGACACTGAATAAGAAAACAATTAAAAATAGGTATCCCATTCCTAGCATGGGGCATGCTTCTTCACCAAAATTGATTTACAATCTGGATACCGTTAGATTCAAATGAGAATAAAGGACATCAAGAAGACAACCTTCTGATGTCACTATGCCACTTTGAGTTCATGGTTATGCCATTTGAGCTAACCAATGCACCCGCTACATTTCAAAGTTGTATGAACCAGGTCTTCAGGAGGCAATTGAGGAGATTCGTCTTGATCTTCTTTGATGACATCTTGGTCTTTACTAAGACCTGAGAGGAGCACTTACAAAATCTAGAGGAGGTGTTATCTATTCTGGAGAGAGAGTGGTTGTATGGCAAGGAATCTAAATGTGAGTTTGGCATGACCGAGCTCCTTTACCTTGGGCATATCATTACTACAGATGGTGTTCGGGTTGATCTTGAAAAGATTAGAACTATTGTGGATTGGCCTACTCCCACAAACCTCATACAACTCAAAGGGTTCTTTGGTTTATGTGGTTTTTACAAGAGGTTTGTTAGGGGATTCTCATAGATTGTCACACTTTTGACGAATTTCACCGAGAAGGGAGCCTTCACATGGATAGAGGTGACACATAAATGTTTTGACCACTTTAAATAGGTAACGTCATCTTGCTTAGTTCTAGCTCTACCTGATTTTATGAAACCATTTGAGCTTCGGTGTGATGCTTCAGGAGATGGGATAGGGACAGTATTGATGCAGGAGAGTGTAATGACCCTACTCAAATCTGATCTCAAAATGTTGATAAAGGCTCAAGGAATTTCATCAAACACTTTGCATACAAGGGTCATATAACTGATATAAATTTTAGTTTTCTCTAATAACTTATAACAACACTTGTGATTTCAAGTATTGCTTTGAAGTTCACTTCTAAATGATTATATCAAACACCTAGGATGCTTATGCAAGTCTTTTATATCCTTCCTATGCATAATAATGAATTCTAACATCAAACTAACCACCTACAGCTAAGTGACTTTTTGTCATACAATTGGCATACGTCCTTATACAATATTCAAACAATCATTACAATAATATATAGCTCCCAAAGGATGACACTTAATTTGTAATGCTATCTTTCCTATAATTATGACAATGAAAAGATGCCAAGACTCTTGGCTTACATTTGCAAGAATAATGCTTAAATTTGATACAAATTTTCACCTACAACCATACCTTCTAATATGCATCTAAATGATATGAAAAAATGCATGAAATATCCAAAGGAACCTGTAGCTTGGTGGCACCTTGAGTCCCTAATGAAGAGGCAAGCAATTTAATAGTTCTCTTCAAATTTGGTATACAAAAACACCAAATTTGCATCCATAGAATCAGAATAGTATTCTGAGAATTTAGTTTGCAAAATTCATCATCAATCAGCGATGATTCAAATTGCTAAGAGAGGAATCAGTCCTCAAAACCTAGCCATTTCTCACAGCCAATAAAATTAACAAATTTTCATCAAATGAACAATGGATATCTTAGAATGAGCTCTCAAGTCCCTTTTTAGTCTTTCTTGTGAGAGCTCAAACATAATTCTTACCAATGTGGGATAAAAAGATATACTTTTCTTTTTAATAATTCAGTTACTCCAATACTTTAAATTAATACCTTGGCTTAGGCTTCCATGAATTAATTAAATAAATGGTCCCTTCCCATGATGACTCAACCCTCAACTTAAGTGAAATTATAAAGTTAAATTATAACTTTATAATAAGCTATTTAATGATTTAATAATAATTTGGCCACCAAAATAATAATAACTCCCAAAATACTTATCTTTTTAATATGTCGTCTAAAATAGTAGTCACACCTATTATTTCCCCATGTGACCAAATTCACTTTCCAAAAATAGAAAGGGTCCTTCTCGGTCAATATCAAACTTACTATAAATAGTAAACATGGCAAAACAATAGCAAATGAAGTCCAAATGACACCAAACGAAAGCCAAACCTTAGGATACTAAATCCTAAAGTAGATGCCCATTGAAATAGACCCTTTGTCCATCCTTATTAGCCTATGAGGGTCACATGATAGGCTAATCCCAAGAGCCTATAAAATTGGGGACATTACAGAGAGACACCCCATTGCATTTGAGAGTAGGAAGCTTCTAGGAGTTGAGAGGAGCTATTCTATCTACAACATGGAAATGTTGTCCATAATACATGCATTGGCCAAATTCCAATCTTATTTAGTGGGTGGGAATTTTGTGATCAAGACTAATTACAATAATTATAAATACTTCATGGGCCAGCGTGATCTTAATGACTAGCAATAGAAATGGGTTACCAAAAAGCTTATGACTTTGACATAGATTTTTTCAAAGGTAAGAAAAATGTGGTGGCTGACACTTTATATCGAAGACCTCACTTATGTGCTCTAGCAGAAATTTTAGGAGATTGGAGAGATTGTATTGTAGTGAAGTATGTAGGAGATGATTAAGCTTTTGTGGTAGTTGTAGGCACCATTTAGGATGACAGGTATGTGGTGTGGATGGGTTGATAAGATTTTATTACAGAATTTATTTGATTCCTACATCACAATTTAGAAAGGACATCTTGAGGGCATTTCATAATGTGCCTACAGTTGGACATCCTGGGGTCTTCAAAACTTATAGGTAGATCCGCGAGAGATTCACCTAAAAGGGACTCAAGGATGATGTGCAGAGATATGTGAGAGTGCATGGTGTGTCAACAGAATAAGGGAGAGCACACTTTTACCACAAGATTGCTTCAGCCCTTGCCCATTCTTGAGAGGAAATGGGAAAGTATTTTGATGGATTTCGTCACCAAGTTACCAAGAGTGCATGGGAGAGATTGCATCTATGTAGTGGTAAACCGCTTGACAAAATTCACTCACTTCTTTGTTATTCCATCCACTTACACAACAACATAGGTGGCAGAGCTTTTCTTTGGAGAGATATTTAGGATACATGGGCTCCCTAGATTCATAGTCAGTGACCGAGAGTAAATTTATGAGTTTTTTTTGGCAGGAATTGTTTAGGTTATGTGGTACAAATCTTAAACCCAGCACTAGTTACCATCCATAAACAAATGGGCAGATGGAGATTGTGAATAAATGGGTGGAGGGATATTTAAGGAATTATGTGAGTGCACAACAAAGAGTTTGGGTGAGATGGCTGCATATGGGGGAGTATTGTTATAATACCACTTATCATATGTCCATTAGGATGACTCCCTTCATGGCACTGTATGGTTATGAAGCACCTAGCTTCATTTATTTAGTTTTGGGGAACAATCGAGTGTCTGAAGCCAAAGACTTATTACAGGATAGTCAGGATATCCTGAAAGTGCTCAGGGAGAACATACAGAGGGCTTAGAATCAATAGAAGTTGTATGCTAATCAACATAGGCTAGAGTTCAGTTTTGAGGTAAGGGATATGGTCTACTCGAGGCTACAACCATACAGACAATCATTTCTCAAGAAGAGCGGAGCTGAGAAGCTAAAGCTTAGGTTTTATGGCCCCTACAACGTGATTCACAAAGTGGGCGAAGTCGCCTATGAGATTGAGCTTCTAAAGGGCAGTCAAGTACATAATGTGTTTCATGTATCGACACTTAAGAAAGCCATTGGTCAATGAATTGTGCCTTTTGTAGATTTGTTGCTATTAGATGAGGACGGTAAGCTTATGTTGGTCCCTGAAGTTATTCTGGATACTAGAGAGAGGACTCTTAGGAATAGGGTAGTTAAGGAATACTTGGTTAAGTGGAGAAACTTGCTAGATGAGGATGCTAATTGGGAAAAAGAGCAAGTATTGCAGCATCAAGAATTGAGATTCCTTTAGGACAAGCAATTTCAAGGGGGGTGGACTGTAATGTCCCCTGCTTAATGTGACCATCAGGGTTAGGAGATTAGCCTATGATAGGAGCTTCTGTAGCCTAATGAAGTGATTAGGGAGCTCATTTGACAGTATTTCAGGAGTAACTATTTTTAGTAAGTCAATGGGAGTCAAGCGATATGGAAATTTCCAATGTTTGGCTTGATGGATTTGGTTGAGCTCTTTCCAATGAGCTATCATACATGGTATTCTGAGTTTGACTCTTATAATGTCAAAGTTAATTTACTTTATTATAAAGTGATAATTAAATAAAAGTCTTATCAATTAAGTCACTTTATTATAAAAACTTTGTTTTAAAAAGGTGTTTCCCATTTATCCCACATTGCTTATGCAAATGAAGTTAACTTTCTTAAGGACTTTATATTCTCTTGGCTGGAATGAGTTGCGGCATGCTTGGATGATATTATTATTATGTTATTAGATTTCTGGGAAATCTAATTGTTGAGCTTGGAGGACAAAACTCCTCTTTTCTAGCATTCTCTTCACGGTTGAAAGACACAATTAGGAGGATTATCGGGTGTTTTCATTCAGGAAACACAGTGGGATTTATTGGTGATTTTACACATGATTTGAGAGCTTTGAAGTTCAAGTTATGCAGCCATGAATAGTGTTTGCTACAGTGCATGTGAATAGTGTTTTTGCTACAGTGCACGTGAATAGTATTTTTCTACAATGCACGTGAATAGTATTTTTGCTATATTGTGCATGAACAGTGTTTTGCTACAGTGTGTGTGAATAGCAAAATTGCTATAGTATTATGAATAGTTTTGCTACAGTGCATGAACAGTTTTGCATTGAGTTTTCTTGCCCACTCTTGCTAGTTAAAAAGTTGGGACGTTGTCATTTCATCTGCAACTCACTACTTCCAGGTTCTTTCCATCATAATGTTCATTTTAGGCATTGTAATTGTTAAATATCAGTTTGAATATTTGTTGTAGCCTATGAGGCAATTGTATGTAAACATTTCTATTAGAAAATCAATATTTTATTACCAAATAAGGAGGTTCTAGACTTTGCATATTTATTGTTGTATGTTTGCTAAGTGTTTGTCAAAATGCCATGTTGAAAATAACACTCTAATTGATAATGTAGGATTTGAGCAAAAGCGCACAACAAATCCACGAAGCCCAAAAAAATGCATGCAGAAAACCTATCACAGAGAAGAAAAAGACAAGAAGAGGCAAGGGTTTGATTTGAAAAACTCAGACGAAGAAAATATTATTCAACGGATCTTCGTAATTAAAAATACAAAGAGATCAATCCTTATAAAAGGAGATCAAAACTCAAAAAGGGTAACCTAAAGCCTAAAAAAGCTAGGTTACACAATATAATTAATAAAATATTAATTATATGCACCTACAAGATAGCTTAAGCAAACTAGAGTAATATGCAACTTATTTAATTAAATCAAAGTGATTTAATTAATAAGTGCGAACAAATAATTACTCTAACACCCCCCTTAAGCGAAGCTCAGGAGGTAAGCTAACCTAACAAAACTATGAAAGCAGGAAAATTGGGTCTCGGCAACAAGGCCTGATCAGGTACCCAATCACAACAAAATCTCTATAAAGAGAAGAAATAGAGAAAACCAAATGGGAAAGACCCTACTCCAAAAATAGATAGCAAAGAATGTTCTAGAAGAAGGAACAAAGGGATAAGAAGAGAATCACTAAAGCAGGAAAAGCTAAAAAACTCTGTCGAAAATGTTGATCTGTAGAACCTCCATGGAAATAGAAGGCACGAACCAAGTGTGTCTATATGGTAGATGATCCATCTCACCGAAATGCATAGGTAGCCAGCCACTGCAATCGCCTAGTATGTAGGATCAGGTACTAAATACATAGTTCACACCAACGAACCATCAACCAAAGAAGCATAGAACAACAATAGAACCCCCCTTAAGGTGGGTGAGGTGACAGGCAGCTAAAAAGGTGGGCCAAAAGATCTCCTACAACACAGGCACCAGACACATCGAGAGCGAGGTATAGACACCTATAAAGATATGTGTCATCGACACTGCATGAGGCAAAAGAGGAAGAGGGCACAAAATTGGGAGACAACTATCCCCCCCATGGCATTTTATAAAATAGTGAGAGTACAACGAATCACAATGATGAAAAGGAACTCAAAATGCAAGAGTGGCACTTTATCTCAGTGCATTGCATAAAGATGCTTACAATGAATATCAATAATGATTAGAAAAAACATAAGGCTGAAACAACAGAAGGACGAGCCCAAAACAAAGTATCTGAAGAAACAAAATCGATCCCTAGACCTGAAACAAACAGGATATCCACTAGAATACTAAAATGCAAAAGATTGAATAGGATGCGCCTGGAATAGAATCTGGAACAATAACCAACATCACTAGAAAGAGCATAGAAAGAGCTTTCCAGTGATATAAAGAAGTCCAAAATTGGAGACTGAATGCTCAAGATACGCCTCCTAGAGTGCAAAACAGAACATCTAGCTTTAACTGCCAAAATAGGCAACCAAACAACATCAAAACTCAAAAAATTCTACACAAATATCTTTTTCTTCGAACCAGCTTTCTGGCGCATTTTTCAGATCGAAAAAATACGTTCGTATGCTCAAGTTACGGAGAAAAAACCACCAGCCCCTCTGAAATGCAAGAAAAATTATTATTTTTAAATTAAAAAACAAAAAAAAAGGCGCCACCCCTGCACCACCGGCGGAGCAGCGATCGGGGTGGTGGGAGGGCGGAGGGCCATTGCGAGGTGGGGCTGTGGCGAGAGCTGCCACGGGCTGTTGGCGAACCGCCAGTGGTAACTGCTCGTAGTTTTCGCTAGCAGTGATTGCAGCGGTTAACTAATTGCCATATGCTAAAAAATGCCTACGTGTTTTTTTTTATTTTTTTAAATTTTCGTGCCTCGGAGTGCGTGTAGAGGTCGTACGACCCTATATGACATTTTTTTTGCCCCCCAGATCAACGTTGTCCAAATTAGACAAATTTTATATCAAAATGGGGGTTTTGATGCCTTCTGAATCCATCCATGAGGTTTGTTTGGCCTCAAACTATTCTGAAAATTAGTAACCCCCTTGTTTTCTCATAAATTTTTTTGAAAAAACTCTAGATTTGATCCGCCAAACCCTTGTTCTTCCTTTTTCTTGAAACATCGAACAAGCCACAACAGATTTGGCTCTGATACCATGTAGGATTTGAGCAAAAGCGCACAACAAATTCACGAAGCCCAAGAAAACTTGCATGCAAAAAACCTACCATGGAGAAGAAAAAGACAAGAAGAGGCAAGGGTTTGATTTGAAAAACTCAAACGAAGAAAATATTATTCAATGAATCTTCATAATTAAAAATACAAAGAGATCAATCCTTATAAAAGGAGATCGAAACCCGAAAAGGGTAACCTAAAGCCTAAAAAAGATAAGTTGTACAATATAATTAATAAAATATTAATTATATGCACCTACAAGATAGCTTAAGAAAACTAGAGTAATAGGCAACTTATTTAATTAAATCAAAGTGATTTAATTAATAAGTGTGAACAAATAATTACTCTAACAGATAATACTTAGTAATTTGCAAGTCTCCTCAAAAAACAAAAAAGGATGGTTACTACATCGTTACCTAATTTTGTCATTAAGCCTATTGAACATATGAAACTAAAAATTAACAAGGAAAAAAAAAAAGAGCAAATTAAAGAACATTGTGATCTTTTTTGCTGCCACAAATTTGTCTAACATACCATCAAGAAATTTTTTGAATAGTTGGTTCCATAATATTTGGGGGAACAAGTTAGGGTATCCTTTCTCCTTTTGTCACATGCTATAGAAAGGTTTATATATTTTGGTTTTCTATAATCCTGAACCACGAAAAGCAGTGGTCAATAAATAATTTTGGAGGGTTGGGAATGTTGAGTTTAGAGTGCTACCATGGTCTCTAGATTCTTCCAATGATGAGGTTCTTGCTCTTGCCAGCCCGAGGTGGAATACAATTAGGAATCTCCCTCCATATACCTAGAATTTTATCCCTTAAGTGTTGGAACCTATTGGAAGGGTTCTTAGGGTGGACCACTCTAATACCTCAATCCCCAATGTGGATATTAGAGTGCTCATATCCATCTATCCGGGAGTAGTCACACTAGATAGTATTTGCCTTGATCTTGAGGACTCTTCCATTAGGTGCCCTATTGTTTACATGGGCAAACAAAATGCTTGCTATCTCTATATGAAAGAAGGACATGTAAGGAAATATTGTCCTTTAATTCCTAAGAAACCTAACCCTAAGAAGAGTGTTGAAGTCGTGGGACAACCACCTATAGTCAAGTTAATTATTGTGCCTAGGCCTCCTAAATAAATCTCTATTGACCCCAATACTTCCCTATGGCTAAAGGATGTAGATAATGTTAGAGCCTCTCTAGATATTTTGAAAGGTAAATTTAGTAAGCCTTATGCTGAGTAATTAGAAGGAATGTGAGATGTCGTCTACTAACACCCTTGAAAATGGTGGTGGGGAAGGTTTTGGTGTTGATATCAAACCTACCGAGGAAGCTTTCATGTTTAGCTCTAATAAGTCCAAGGAGAAAAGAAGGCCCAAGAAACATAAACCATTGATATTAGATAATGGTGAAGTGATTCATAGGAAAAGAGGAAGACCTTCCTTGCTGAGTGGTAATCCTAAGCCTTGCAAGATGGATAGGGTAAAAATGCTTGATTGTTTCAAAGGTTTTCAATCCTCCATGGAAACTGATAAATATTTATTATCATGGAGTTCCTAAAGCTAGCCTCTTCGAATGTCAGAGGGTTGGAATCTTTTGACAAGAAGTATGTGGTTAAAAGATTCCTTGGATGGATCAAGGAAATTGACATTTTTCTTTTGCAAGAAGTGAAATCTGTTGGGTTTGCACTGGATATTGACCTCAAATGTATTTGGAAAGATGTTTTTTTAGTGTCTACCAATAAATTGAGAGGGAAAGGTGGCACTTCCATCTTAATTGGCCCAAATGGAGGAAGTCCATTGATAAGAAAGGGAGTTCCCCTTGCAATCAAGTTGCCTGGGTCTCTTTTAAATCAAGAGAGTTTGAATTTGGAATTTGTTCCATTTATGCCCCTAATGAGCACACTAATAGAATTATCTTATGGAAATGGCTTTCTAGCCTACCCAACATCCCATGAATCTTAGCAGGAGATTTCAATATGCTTGAAAGGGTAAAGGATAAAATATGAGGGCTTAAACTGGAATGGAAGGGTAATGAGTAATACTTTTGGAATAAACTTATATCAAAGTTCAATCTAATTGACCTCCTTGCTGATCTCAAGAACTAATCCAAGGGATCTGGTTCACATGGTTTAATCTCCAGAAGGGTAATAGGAGCATATACTCAAGACTGGATATAATCTACTGTGACAAGTATGTATTTAGTTGCTTTAAACCCTCAGATGATAAGCCTGTTAAAGTTCTCCCCTTTGTTCTATCAGATCATCACCCATCCTAATTGGTATTAACAAACTAGGCTCCTCAATTCCTAATCCTAGGAAGAAGAATAGTGCATTTGTGCTAAACTCTTCCCTCCTAGAAGATCAGGAAGTACAGGTTGTTGTGAAGATCATTCATTAGTACAACTATTCCATTTTCCAACATGAAAACCCTATTTCTAGGTGGAATTAGATAGTATGCTCCTGACATAATATGTTTAAGGTGGGTGGCAAGAAGAAGGTCAAGGACAGTTGAGCCCAAGAATTCTCTTCTTAACTCTCTCCTAGATGTAGAGTCTGATGTGCAAGCCCTCCCCTCCAATCCCTGAGAAATGGAATAGGTATTTAAGGTCAAGCATGATCTCAAAGTTTTGCAATCTAGAAAGAGTTAAGGGGCCAGAATGAAAGCTAGAGTCAATTGGATAAAGATGGGTGATAGAGGCTCAAAATTCTTCTTTAAAATTCTAAAAATCAAGGAGACTAAGGATAAGATAGATTGTGTATGTGATAATGGGGATATCATCTCAGATCTTGAACACATCTTGGATACCTTTGCTCATTTTTATAAAAGTTTGTTCTACTCTAAAGACATTGGCTCTAGAATAAAGAAAGCTAGGGATAAAATTTCCAATATCATTCCTAGAAAATTGTCAAAACAAGACTCATTGCACCTTGGAAGCCCTATTTATATAAAGGAGATCAACTCTGCGATCTCTCTTATGGGTAAGGATAAGGCCCCTGGTTCAGATGGTATTACTGTAGAATTATTCCAGATTAATTCCCTTTAAATTAGCCTATTGTTGAAGAATGTCTATAACTTTCCCTTGGATCTAGGATCTTCAGGGCAAAACATTAATTTAGGAGTGATTAAGATTATTCATAAAGGAGGAGACAAAACACTTATTAAGAACTAGAGACCAATCACACTTCTTAATGTGGTTTATAAAATTCTAGCCAAGGTTCTAGCACTGAGAGTTGAAAATATTCTTTCTAAGATTATCAATCCTACCCAAACAGGTTTTGTGAAAGGTAGATACATCCTAGAGAATCTTATCACATGCTAGGAGACTTTGGAGTGGGCAAAAAATTCAAACCAAAATGCGGGGATGCTACTGATAGACTATGAGAAGGCTTATGACAATTTGGAATGGGGATTTATTTTAATGATGTTAGAAGCTCTTGGATTACTTGCAACTTTCTCCGATATGGTTGAAACTCTTATGAAGGATGCCAGAGCCATTGTGGAAGTCAATGGGAACAAATCTAAATTTTTTTCATTGTCTAGATCGATTAGATAGAGCAACCCTTTAGCTTTAGCCTTATTTGTTATTGTTGTTGACTCTCTACACTATCTTCTCAGGGATTCCTCTCTTCCCCTAGAGTTTAGGGGTCAGATCTCCTGAATGAGGAAGAGATTTCCAATGTTTATTTTGTTGATGATACAACCATTCTTTTTGTTCTAGAAGAGGAGAATATGGAACATTTGATGACTAAGTTAGACCTATTATGTTGGGCCTTAGGCAGTAAAATCTCCATTTCTAAATCATGCTTGCTAGGGTGGGATTTGTCTCCTCCTTGGTGTGTTAAGTTTGTCATTGCTTGGGGCGGGGGGGGGGGCGTTCTTCTCATGTTGTGAGATATTTGGGAATTCCATTTGCAATCAATCCTAATATCAATGATACGTGGAATTGGATCAAGGATAAAATCATTGCTAAACTCAACAAGCGGAGCTCTTTTTACCTTTCCTTTGTTGGAAGGATGCAAGTATGTTAGAAAATTCTCTCTTCTTACTTGGTGTACTTCTCCTCAGCCTGGTTGTTTAATGTCAATCAATTTGAGATGCTTTAGAAGATTATTAGAGATTTATTTTGGTCAAATGGGAAAGGGTGTAGGAGAACACATGCAGTCAGGTAGGATTAGTGCACAAAAAGTAAAGAACTCAGTGGCCTGGGGGTGAAGGACCTTAGACAACAAGGGATAGCTCTAGTGATCAAATGGATTGCAAAAGAAGTCCAAGGGGAAGAGCCATGGAAGGTTCTTATAAGATATAAACTTAGCAGAGGGCATCCCTGTGGTGCCAAATTTTGGGACAATTTAGATACTTTGGACTTCTTGGCACTGGAATCAAGAACCTTGGTGGGAGGCTATAATGTTTTCAAGTCATTGTGGAAGAGTTGGGCATATGTTAGACCTTTTTTTGGCAAGATTCATAGGATAGAGGAGGGAAATATATAGTGTGCCAAAGGATCTATTTGGTGGAACCTGAAAAGTAACTCTAAACCTTTGGCTATGGTTTAGGGATGCTCTGCTAAGAAGTGGGCTAGGGCAGGCATATGTACATTTGAGGATATTCTTTGGGATGACATGTTGATCCAGTGGGATGAAGTCAGAGACAAATATCTTATTCCCTCCTCCCATTGGAGGACATACTATCTAGTAAAAAAAGCCATGGAGGAATCTGGTTTTAGATCCCTTAGTTGCTCTCCCTCCTCATGTTTCCTCCTGCAGTGGCTGGACTCTACCCCCTTTGAGCTTGTCAAATCTAAATATGTCTACTCCTTGCTTTCAACTTCCACTGTTATAGTCAATCACCTTAATTCCTACTACAACCTTGACCTTACCCATGCTCAGTGGAAAAAAATATTTTCTAATTATTGATCATGACCCATTAAACCTAAAGTCACTTGTTTTCTGCGGAGGCTTTTGCTACATAAATTGCCCTTCAAGAAACTGGGGGGAGAGTATAACATCTGTTCCATCTGCAAACAACCTGAATCTGTCCTCCATGTTTTTTCCACTATCTTTTTGCTAGGGAGGTCTGGGCGCTGTTTGGTTTCAAAATGGATGGCGATTTTTCTATTGATAATATCATTTTTGGCAAAATCCTTGGTAGCAATAAATGGTCTAATGTGTTATGGTCTATATTTTCCTTTGTTATTCTTTGGTTTCTATGGAAACATAGGAATAATGACATATTTTAGAGTAAAAGTAAATGCCTTATTGAGTCTTTGCGGAGACTCAAATATGTTGATGTTGCCTTATAGGTTACTACTATTATCAAGATAAAAGAGAGCTTGTTCCTATAGTTGCTAAAGGATGAGAAATGCATTTTGGAAAATAAAGATCTTGCCCATGGGTTCACTACTTCTAAGGACAATATTAATCTTTTCAACATGCCACTTTCAAACCTTACACATAAGCTAAATCGTGAAAGGAACTAGAAGAGGAAACTAGAGGACAAGAACGTGTCGTTGATCACGCCTTCTCTAATTCGGTTCACTACTTCAGAGTCTAGTGAGGATGAGGAAGATTAGCCTCAAAATCTAGTTCTATGTTATTACATTTTTGCTTATATATATGTATATGGGCAATGTAATAGTGAAAACGCCCTGTCTGATATAACTTTCAATTTGGGACATCCTCGTATATGATCCCTTAATTTTGTATGAACTCTTTCTTTATTTCTTGATATGCAATAGTAAAAATTTAAAGTTAAAACTTAAAAAGAAAAATACTTACATGTAATTGGTTGAGATAAAAAAGATTAATAACCAATTAAGTATAAGTGAGTGCAATAGTATGAGCCTATGACAAATCCAAAAAGAAGATATTTATATCTCTCCTAGATATCACATTTATTTGACTTTAATTCTGTTGGTTAATTTAAACTAATCATGATAAGTATGAAGCAATGATTTTTCTTATTTGAATTTTTATGAAGTGTATAAAAAGAACAACAAACATGTAATATTTAAGATCTATGTTTCATTTGAATGATAATGCTATAATGATTGAATGGATGTTCCTAAAATGAAATATGATTTTCCTTTAATCACAACACCCTATGACAAAAGTTGATGAATTTCTCTATCAAATGGATACATGGGATGAAAGTCATAAGAGTCTCAATTTAATTTTTAAATTAAAAGCTTCTAAGATTATTGTTCAAATTGTAAAATTAAATCAAATTCACTTTCACACTCTTATATCTAATATAAGAATAATATAAGAACATGAATGAAATTTGTAAAATTCAAAATTAAATTATAAAATACATATAAATGAAATCACATAGCTCAAAAACATTTACATTGAAGAGTACTCTAAGAATTAAAAATATCGTGGAAGACCTAATTTAAAAAAATAAAAATTAATGTATTTAATTTAATTTTTTTCAAAACTATAATTATCATCTAAATACTTTCGAAATAAAATTTAATGTAGAAATAAAAGGAAGTAAATATATAATTTTTTTAAATAAGAACGGTAAAAAGTGGGAAGAGAGTTGGTTTTTAAATTCAGAGTTTACACATTTAATACTAATTTAGTTATTTGCTTTAAAGCAAAACAAATATTTGTATTACTAATGCGGTTCGGTTGCCAAGGCGGGAAGACATTCGTTATGTCCAGTGGGATAATTGAAACCCTTTCATCATTTTAGATACATTGAGGCAAAAATGGACTCATTTGTTGTTCGTCAGGGAAAAACCAAATCAATGAAAAGGTAGAGCCATCTCAATATATAATTTAAGAGCGAAATGCTGTGAAGCTCTGCATAATTATTGCATTTAGATTTTTGAATATTTTTACGGAACAAATTTGATATCCATTTGTTACGATTGTGAAGGCGGATATGGGAAAGAGATATCTGGGAAATCGAGGGTAAGTTTTCGTCAACGTACAGGCATCGAATTATTCACCGGTTGCTGAAGTCTTATTCAGAGGTGCATTTCTTTCCTGTTTGTAATCATTTTTAAGGAAGAACGCAGAGGTAAACATACTGCATTTAGTTTAGTTTGGTAGCATGACATGGACATATAAGAGAAAATTTGAATTCACCTGTAGTCGATTCTGTGTCAAACACGACAAGGTGCCCTCCTTTTAAATTTCTGTAATTGATAAACGGCCAAGTCTTATATAAAATATATAAAATTAGATATAAACACAGGTTTGGCTTGAATGTTCTCGCATGTTCTTTACATTACAAAGTTACCATATGGGCATGGATTATGAGCTGCTTTGTTAGAGAGACAATAATTTGTTTCCGTGCCATGAGTACGTCATTACAGTTCTATAAGCTATTGGAGTATGCATAATTGAGATACGGAAAATGATTCTATATAACAATGCATTGTGGAACTGGAAACACTGAATGCATCAATGAGAAATAGCTAAAGATCTCGGGCATGAATCATTCTCTAGCTTTGAGGATGGGGTAAGCCGGTTTGATTTAAGGGAAATTCCTTGCTTAAGGGCGCTTGAGGCAAAAAATTACTGCATAACATTGATTTAAGGCGAAACTCTTTGCCTAAGTACGTTTGAGGCAAACTAATGGTTGACATTCTGGGAGTCCTGGTTTTTTTCATAAATGGGTTTTTTAACCATAACTAGTGAAAGTAGTGTCATGAAATTCAAATCAATATTAACATAGAGCCTCCAAAGCTATATTACATAAGATGACTTCAACAATTTTGCTTTGGAGTTTCTCTTCATATATTTTATACAATTATTTTTCTATTTGAAAAACGTTTTTTGACAGAGACTATTCGCATCTCCAACTCTGAATCATTTCTCTTTCCTTTGCTGGTCACAATATTCCTTGCACTTGGCACGAGATCCTTATAGTTTTTCTCCCCTTGAGGCAAAACTGCCTTGCCCTATCAATGAAACTTTCAGTATTTTTGCTTCCAAATATGTATCTTCTTTATTGGCATCTTGCTGTCCATAAACAACATCCAATTGAGGAGGCAAATAAACAAAACATGTCTAACATAGAGGCTCATGTAGATTTGTGTACCACCTGTTGTAGAAATGGCAAATGTATATCGGTCATTGCAAATATTGTGTTTACTCTCGGAAACTAAACCAAAGGCCGTGGAAGAAGAATGCAAATCAAAATTGGGTGAAGGCAATAGAAGAAGAGCTTGATCAGATAGAGAAAAATCAAACTTGGGAATGTATGCCTAGACCAACAGATAAAAATGTAACTGGAACAAGGTAGGTATTCGGAAATAAATTAAATGAAAATGGAAAGGTAATAAGAAACAAGATAAGATTGGTTTGCAAAAGTTACACTCAGATCAAAGGCATTAATTCTAAAGAAACATATGCCCCTATTGCCCGAATGGAAGTGATAGGCTATTCTTAGCTTTTGCAGCCTTTAAAATTTTCAAAGTTTATTGGATGGACATAAAATGAGCATTCTTTGAATGGCGAATTGAAGAAAGAAGTCTATATTGAGCAACCAAAAGGATTTAAGTTACGAAGTGATCCAGATGTTGTTTGTAGATTGAAGAAAACATTGTAGGGATTGAAGCAGGCAGCTAGAGCCTGGTCTGGCAGATTAGACAAGTATTCAATTGGACAAGGATTTCAAAAGGGATCTGCTGACAGTAGCACCTGCTACAGAGTTGACTCTTAATCAAATTTTGATTGTTGTAGTTTATGTTGATGGCATAATTTCTGGAGGAAATGATGATATATGCAAAAGATTTGCAGATGAAGTGAAGGAATTTTGAAATGTCTATGATTGGTGAGTTTAATTTCTTCCTTGGATTACAAGAGTTAAAACAACAAGGGAATTTTCATTTCTCAGTCCAAGTATGCCAAAGAATTATTGAGGAAGTTTGGATTGGAGAATTTTAAACTGGTTTGTACACCTGTTGTTACCGGATGTATAAAAGATGATGATTCACGCAAAGCGATGCAAGCAAATACAAGTCAATGATTGGAGGACTGTTATATTTGACCACTACTAGTCCAGACATTATGCATGCTATTTGTTCAGCAGCCAGATTTCAGCAAGAACCAAAAGAGTCACATGTTATTGCAGTAAAAGTGGTCTTGAGATATTCAAAGGATACAAAAGATTATGGCTTATGATATCCCAAGGATTCAGATTTAACTTTGATAACTTATACTAATGCTGATTAGGTCGAATGTGTTGATAAAAAGAGAAGTATAAGTGGTGGAGTTTATTTTCTTCGCTCTCGGTTGATTGCATGGTCAAGTAAGAAACATGATTTTGTATTGTTATCTATTGCTGAAGTTGAATACATTACAACATCCTTGTGTTGCACTCAAGTACTTTGGATAAAAGAAATGTTGAAGGATATTGGCATATCATTTGATGTACTGATCTCAATTATGTGTGATAATATTAGTGCAATAAACATTTCCAAAAATTCGGTACAGCACTCTAGAACAAAACATATATCCATTAAATACCGTATCTTGAAAGAGAAGGTATTAGACAGCGAGGTAAAACTTGAATATATTTCTACAAAAGAGCAGATTGCAGATATCTTCACAAAACCATTATCCAAATATCTTTCAAGTATCTTTGACATAAGTTACGGGTTCTACCCCTTTCTAGTCTACACAAAATTTGCACCAGGGTATGACTTGGTCCAGGTTATTACACGATCATTCCTATTGAGATCAATGCTTGGCGACTTCCTCTTAGCGCTGGTAGAGTAAGTTTTGTAAGGGGAGTTTTGCCCTTTGTCTTTGATGTCAAAGGGGAAGAAGACAAGAGGTCTTCATATTTGATACCGATATTGAGTTGTTTGGTTTGTCATTAATGAATGTTGCCATCAATAACAAAGGGGGAGATTGTTGCAAATGTGATGTTGTTGTTGTTGTTGTGGTTGTTGTGAATAATGGTTGTCATTGATGTCAACATACCTTGGTTGATTGGATGAATTTCTGTTTTGATGCTTTGGTGATACGGATTGATGTGCTCTGGATGTTGTGCTGTAATGATCTATCTTTGGTCTTGTTTATCCTGGTCTCCTTCATATTGTAACATAATGAGATAATAAGAGACACTCTTTTGGGTCTGGTGTGATTTGGAAATTGATTAATGTGCTTTGGAAACATAGTATGCATTGTAATTTATAAATTCTATTCTTTGTCTCTGGGTATTACAGTAATTTTGTGGTGTTCTATTTCGAGAGATGAGTTTTTGTGTGGTTCAAGTTTCATTCCTTTCCACCATGGGATTGTTTTGTGGTGACCTAATTTAAATCTGTCCGACTTAGAAGATTATGAAGGTATGAAATGGTATTAGTAAAAGACGATTTGTTTGATCTTTGGTGCGTGGAAATATACAAATTTGAAAGGGAATATATAGATGTTGCTAAGCATGTGAAAAGTGTGCGACTATCAAACTATAAGGTTCTTCTGATGTTGCAATTAGTGACAATTATATCAGGGGTGGATTCCCTTTCATTATTTCTTTGATAGTAATGAGCCCACCTGTAGTGAGCAACTTGACATTGACCCACCTTTTATAAAAATTACCTTATCTGGTGTCACTCTAATATCTGTTTCATAATTGAGTATTAACACTCTCCATGGTTTTTCCTATCTTGGGTTTTCCCCGTAAAAAATTAGTGTTCATTGTGTATACTGTTCTTATGTGCTTTCAGGTTCATGTCCGTTTTATTTATCTAATTGAATTATGGTTGCTTCAGATTGACTAAGATTAAGAAGAATATTTTATGATAATTGGTTCACATCCTCCTCAGTTATCTAGAGTGTTCAACAATAGTTTGATACAATCTTGTTCAAAGTACTGTTAATTCTGTAACTTGTAACCATACTAATCTGATAACAGATCGATTTGATCTGATATGGCATGAATAAATATTGATTTAAGTCCATGCCTTGTTCAACTTAAGACATCGACGTCTATCCTTTTGTAATAGTTTAAAACTAATTTAAACTCCTTAGTTTATGATTGTGTTAAACTCATTTAATCCTTGGAAAGTTGTCGACTTGTAGAGGTTAGGCATAAATGGAATTTGGAAGAGACATGTCCTTTCTAAGAACATGTCCCTTGATTTCTTTATTTATAGAGGGTAAGGTTGAAGTCTAAGAGCACACAAGAACAAAGACAAGTCTGCTCCTTGGTCAATACTGCCCACATTTGAATTGCAGAATTAAAAGACAGAATTCTGAATTATATTTCTGATTCAATTGAAGGCAATACTTTGAAGTTATTCTTAGCAAAACAAAGGAGAGGAAGAAGATCAAATCTAGTCTATATTCAGTCATAGAATTTACAGAAATTTTACATGGTATCGGAGCTCTGGTAATTGAACCTAGGCTTTGGAAAATTCAGTAATCAAACTTTATATATATCTATTAACTATCTCCTATCTTCAATGGCATACACAATCAAAACTGAGGACAGGTTTGATGGGAAAGAATACTTTGATGCCTGGAAATTCAAAATCATGATGATTCTTGAAGAAAATGAAGTAAAACAATTTCTGATAAAGCATCCAAACAACCTCTAGTTGAACCTCATAAATCCATCTGGAGCAAAGGAAATAGGAAAGCCATTCAAATCATATTAGATGGAGTAAAAAATGATATCATACCCATGCTTACAAAACATCAAACAACATTTGATATGATATATGCATTACAAAATGCATATGAGGTCAACAATGCAACTAGAGTTCTCGCACTGAAAAGGCAATTAAATCACATATAAATAAAGAAAGGAGAATCAATGAATTCTTACTTTCTAAGAGTTGCCGACATTAGAGATGAACTGTCAACTATAGGAACCATTATTATTGACACAGAATTAACGTTAATGGCTATAGATGGATTATCAGATTCGTGGAAAACTTTTGCACAAGGAATAAGTGATAGAGATAAAGTTCCTGACTTCAACAGACTTAAGGGGGATTGTCTTCAAGAAGAATCCAAAAAATTAAAGACAGGAGGGAAACTGAAAATAGAAGATGAAGAACTTCCATGTTCTTAATACGAACTCCTATAAGGGCAAGAAGAAGCATTTCAAGAAGAAAAAGGGAAATCAAAAGAATGGCAAACCCAAGAAAGATCTATCCAAACTAAAGTATTTCAAATGTGAAAACTTTGGACACTACAAATCTAATTGTCCTGAGAATTCTAAACAACAAGCAAACTGTACAAATGTTACTAGGGAAGAAGATACCTATAATCCTGAGAATCGTGTATTGTATTCATCACTATCAAATGAAATCTCAAGTAAAGCATGAGTAATTGATAGTGGGTCTTCTAGACATATAATAGGAAACAAAGAAGCACTAGACTCTATTTTAGAAAAGGTTAATGGCGAAGTTACCATTGGTGATAATTCAACACATTCTGTTCAAGGAATTGGAAACTGCACCTTGAAACTAAAATCAGGAAATTCTCTTCTTCTCAAAGGTGTACTCTACGTACCAGGAATAAAAAGAAATCTAATCTCAATTATAGCACTTGAAGATGATGGGCATAATGTTACATTCGTGGACAGTAAAGTAATAACCTGGGCAAAGAACTCCTCAATCAAGAAAGTGAAGGTGATTGGTTAGAGAAAAGGATATTTGTATGAATTGAATTCAGAATCAAGTCGACCTATTCAAGCCTTAATTCATGAAGCTACAAACATAAATGAACTATAGCACAGAAGATTAGGGCCTCTAAATTTCAAAACCTTATCAACTATGGAGAAGATGGTTACTAGTCTAAACTAAATAAAGACCACTCAAGCATATGCAAAGGGTGTGCACTGGGTAAGAACACCAAAAGTCCATTTCATGATAGCACTAGAAAAACAAATAATGTTTTGAAATTAATTCATTCAGATTTATGGGGACCTATGTCTATTCCTTCTCTTGGAGGATTCTGGTACTATATTTTGTTCATAGATGACTTCTCTAGGAAAACATGGATTTACTTCTTAAAGTGCAAATAATCAGAAGAAATCCTAAAGAGATTTAAAGAATTCAAAATATTAACTTAAAACTTATCAGGACATAAAATTAAAATTCTTAGAACTGATAATGGAGGAGAATAAACTGCAGAGTTGTTTTAAAGGTTTTGTAAAGAAATAGAAATTAAGAGGGAGTACATCGTTCCTTATAATCCAGAACCAAACTGGGTAGCAGAAAGAAAGAATAGAACGATTATAGAAGCTACTAGAGCTATGATATTTGATCAAAACCTAAAATATTATCTTTGGGTAGAAGCCTCTTGTACTGCTGTTTATATTCAAAATCGAAGTCCTCACTCTTACCTTAGAGATAAAACTCTTGAAGAAGTCTTTACTAAAGTTAAACTCAATATAAGTCCTCTTAGGATTTTTGGGTGCCCCATATATATCCATGTTCCAAAAGAAAAGAGAACCAAATTAGAACCCTTTGGGAGGAAAGGTATTCTTGTAGGGTATAGTGAAACATCTAAGGCATCTAGGATCTTTATACCTGGACAAAAAAGTATTGAACTTACTATAGATATAATTTTTGAAGAAGATCTAGCATTCAAAAGAACCCTAAGTTCTAAAGGACCTTCTCCTTTACCTAGTTCTGAAAGAAATAGTGTGTTTGAGTCCCAAAGGGAGAATATAGAAGAAATTGAAGATGAAATTCAAAATCTAAATCTTGGAGAAAATCAAAATTCAAAGAAAAGACCCCTTTGGGCCATTAAAACAGGAAGCACAAGACTTTGTTGCACCTTCTGGAACAGTAGAGAAAGTAAAAGACCTAAAAGATTCTCTAGTTATACAACAAACATGAGTAACTTATCAAAAACAAAACCGACCAATTCTTCTAATGCTATTAAACATACAACTTGGAAAGAAGCTATGATAGAAGAATACCACTCTATTATGAAGAATGATGTTTGGGAAATTGTTCCAAGACCCAAAGGAAAATCTGTTGTTTCTTCCAAGTGGATATTTAAAATAAAGCATGTTGTTGACGGTAGCTTTGAGAAATTTAAAGCTAGATTTGTAGCCAGAGGATTCTCTCAGAAAGAAGTTGATTATGAAGAAATTTTTGCTTTTGTTGCCAAATATACCTTTGTAAGAGCAGTCCTAGCAATTGCAGCATTGAAGGGATGAAAAGTACATCAGATGAATGTAAAAACAACATTTCTAAATGGAAAGATTGCAAAAGAAGTATATTTGGAGCAACTTAAAGGATTTGAAACTCATGATCCTAACGTTTTTGTTTGTACGCTTAAGAAAGCTCTTTATGGGCTTAAACAGGCTCCTAGAGCTAGGTACGAAAAAATTGATAAGTATCTCATTGGCTTAGAATTATCCAAGAATAAAGCCGATCCAAATTTATATTATGAAAGAGATAAAGATGATATGGTAATTTTGATACTGTATGTTGATGATTTACTAATAACAGGTGATGATCATCTTATAGATCAATGCAAGAAAGATCTAATTAGAGAATTCGAGATGAAAGACTTGGGACTCTTTCATTACTTCCTAGGACTGAAAGTACGGTAGAATTCTAACAGTATCATACTTAATCAAGAGAAGTAAACATCAGATATTTTGAAGAGATTTGGAATGTGGAATTGCAAGTCTATGTCTTCTCCAATGGAGACTAATCTACATAAACTTAAAGAAGCGACAGTAGAATCACCTTCCATAGATTCTACTCTGTACAGACAGAGGATTGGGTCCCTTATGTACTTAGTAAATATAAGACCTGATATTTGCTATGCTGTCAATGCCTATGCCAGTTTATGTGTGAGCCATAGGAGATTCACTTAGTGTTAGTTAAACACATTATGAGATACTTACAAGGCACTCTTAATTTTGGACTCAAATATGAGAAAGTTGATTTAGATTTGCATGGATTCACCAACTCAGATTGGGGTGGAAGTGTTAAAGATAGAAAAAGTACTTCAGGATGTTTCAGTTTAGGATTAGCAATAATATTTTGGATATGCAGAAAGCAGTCTTCAGTAGCTCAGAGCTCCACAGAAGCTGAATACATTGCAATAGCGATGGCCTCTTAAGAAGTAGATTGGCTAAGAAAGTTACTTGTGGGATTATTTGGGCAAGCTATGAATCCTACAATTATTTGTTGTGATAATCAGAGTTCCATCAAGCTTTTGGTGAATCGTATTTTTCATGATAGGTCTAAGCATATTGAAATTCCTTACCATTATGTAAGAGATATGGTAGATAGAAATTCTGTAAAATTAGAATACATTTGCATTGCAGATCAGACAACAGACATACTCACCAAACCTCTATCTAGAGTGAAGATAGACCACTTTAGAAGAAGACTTGGTATGGTTGAATTGTAACCCATTTGTATTCTTTAAATTATTAATAAAATATTTTTTTTGTGAGGCTATTGACTGTTATGGGCTCCACCATTTGTGTTCATTATTTAAGAGGTGACGATCTCTGAGATAATGAACACTTGTATAAAAGACATTATGAGAGATGACGATCTCTTAGATAATGTGTTGAATAGTAGAGTTCTACTGTAAGATCTAGGTGAGTTCAAGATCATATTGTGATGTAGACATTGTTATGTCTATAAGTCACAAATTGGATAAAAGAAGAATTTTATTATTTTCCGGGGTTTATCCTGTATTCTAGTAGATCTTAAACTTAGGATCATGTTGTGATATTGGAATACTAGTATCTATGAGTCACAACTTGGATAAATGAAGAACTTAAATAACTCTTCAGATTTATCCAGTACATTGTATTCTTTGCAATACTGTTATCACTAGTAGCAGTGATTTGTCATATTATAGATTTAGTAATATGGCATTGTATCATGTGTTCTATGATACCACATGCTAAAAGGATTCAGATAGATATGGAGTGTCAATTCTTGCTTGTTCATCTTTATTGATGTTGCTAGATTTGATATCTCTCAGTATGATTATCAAGTTAAGAGGGAGTGTTAATTCTATAACTTGTAACCATACTAATCTGATAACAGATTGATTTGATCTGATATGGCATGAATAAATATTGATTTAAGTCCTTGCCTTGTTCTCCTTAAGACATTGGCGTCTATCCTTGTGTAATAGTTTAAAACTAATTTAAACTCCTTAGTTTATGTTTGTGTTAAACTCATTTAATCCTTGGAAAGTTGCCGACTTCTAGAGGTTAGGCATAAATTAACTTTGGAAGAGACATGTCCTTTCTAAGATGTCCCTTGATTTCTTTATTTATAGAAGGTAAAGTTGAAGTCTAAGAGCACACAAGAACAAAGACAAGTCTGCTCCTTAGTCAATACTGCCCACATTTGAATTGCAGAATAAAAAGACAGAATTCTGAATTATATTTCTGATTCAATTGAAGGCAATACTTTGAAGTTATTCTCAGCAAAAACAAAGGAGAGGAAGAAGATCAAATCTAGTCTATATTCAGTCATAAAATTTGCAGAAACTTTACAAGTACTGTATTTTTTTGTATCCTCCATGTTGCATCTTTCGGTGTGACAATCACAAATAGTGAACTACAACGAACCTGTAAGATTCCTTATTGGGTCTTTAAACTGAAATTAACACCAAATCTTGAAAACAAGTACTTCTTGAAACTTTCTACTACTTAATGACTATAGAATAGCGTGGTGCCTTAACCAGAATGAGAATTGAACTCGTAAACATAATAGACTCAGTCAAAGGACTTAATGCCAAAAGATTTCATACATCATGATACTCAAATTTTATTAATCGAATTCAACAATACACATGCAACTGAGACAAATAACCAAAACTACTGATTCATAATTTGTTACTCACTGTATGGCAATTCTATACAACAAGAAAATAGACCAAAGGATGGAATCGTTGAATGCGATTTGCACCTGGAGTACTCTTGCCATACGAAATTTCAAGCAATGATATCAAATAGAGGTGACTGAGGACTTGCATTTACTGTTGTAATTCCATTTCATTCTTTAAGGTTTCTTGTAGAACATGCAATCTCCCCAATATTGCCTGCGGTTGATGACTGAGTTATCTCTCTCAGCTGGTGTGTTGTTGGTACCAGTATCTTTGCATTCACTAGACTGATACACCAATGGTTGTGATTCTCGTTGAGTAGCAAATATGACAATCCAATGTTACCCTTTTCACACAAACCGTGTGCATTCTCCCTTCTTTCAAAGTTATCTCTAGTCGTGATGCCAGAAAGTACACATTCAATCTTCCTTCAATCTGTAGTAGTCATTCATGATGCCAGATATGAGAGTGAAGACTCTGAATAGATGTGACTAACTTCCAGTCACTTCTGCCTAGTAAGTTAAAACCAATGGCAAATCCTCATATGTATTCACTCCAATCGTTTGGTGCTATGTCCAATCTGCTCTTTAGAGCTTTACGTTTCCAAGAAAGAATTCAGTCACAAGGACAATGTCGCGAGTTCTCTGAAAATCTTTGCATATCCTCTCTACCCATTTTCCCCTACTTAAAACACCTCATAGCCAGTTGAGGAGTGTTACCAAGTAGAGGACATTACATAGAAATGACAACCGTCCATGAAAATGCCAATGCCTGCGGTCGTGAGTGGTTCAAATTTACCAAAAGCCAAAGTCATAATTTTTGACCAAGTCATTTGAAAAATCCGACAAGTCCAATGTCGCATAAATTAGGATGGAAGTCCCCAATTTTAATTACCACCTTTAAATAAAACTGTCGATTGAATATTGAGTATGTAATGTGAGAATACGTGGCTTGGACATACACTTATTTTATTTCTTTTTAGGCCCTCTAAGGCCTTCTGAAGATTTTTCTTAGGGAATTGCCTTCAAGCTTTTCAGTGTATGGAGACTATGATGGCATCCTTCCAGGTTCACCCCCGAAGTGGTAGCAGGATGCCTCTGATTTTTCGCCAAGCACGACAATATAAATCACATCATCTTACTTAGTACAGTCAATTAAGTTTTAGAAAGGTGTGTAATCCAGTTGGCGTATGCTATTTTTCACAAAAATACTCAAAAGTAATGTTAAAAAGTGTAAAATTCTTGAGTGATTTCTATTTTTGGATGAAGTCTCAGTAATAATTATTCATAGAGCAGATTCAATCTAATTTAATTGAAACAATTGTAGAGCACATAGGAACTTTGATTCCATATAGTTTGTAACAAATTGTACCTCAAATGAAATAACTGTACTGAATTTATTGCTATCATAGATATACTCAAATTCAAAGAGATTTTATTATAAGTTTGAACTTGGAACCATGTACAGGATTATTACTTTGTCAATCCCAAAGTACTATAATGCCTTCTGGAGTTATTTCAGAACATTCCCTAGTCAGTGTAAAGGTAGACTTCACCACACTAATTGATTTTGCATCTGTTACGGAAGCACCCTCTCCAAGGTTGATGCCCACAATTTTGAAATAAATGACAAACTGAACAAGAATTGCAACCACTAGATGTATATGTTATTCTCTGTGATAACATATAGTTTGTAACAAATTGTACCTCAAATGCAATAACTGTACTGAATTTATTGCTATCATAGATATACTCAAATTCAAAGAGATTTTATTATAAGTTTGAACTTGGAACCGTGTACAGGATTATTACTTTGTCAATCCCAAAGTACTATAATGCCTTCTGGAGTTATTTCAGAACATTCCCTAGTCAGTGTACAGGTAGACTTCACCACGCTAATTGATTTTGCATCTGTTACGGAAGCACCCTCTCCAAGGTTGATGCCCACAATTTTGAAATAAATGACAAACTGAACAAGAATTGCAACCACTAGATGTATATGTTATTCTCTGTGATAACTCCTGATACTACTTGCTTTGTTACAAACTCTGTTCCACGTCGCTGGTAATTTTCTTCAATATTGATTATTACAGTATTCCATCAGTAATTTTTGGAGCTCGTATGAACAGTTCCACTTGCTTTGTTGATAATATCGGCCCTTCTTTGGTAGTTACTGGTTACAGGCTAACAACGCGATCCTCTTTATCAATTCCAATATGATGAAAGGATTACGAGAATACTTATTCGATTGCTTCCACAACTACTCTCGTTCATCTGTCCTTTCCTGCAATTTGCTTCTTCACGCCTGAACAATTGTTTTCTATAGTATGCCTGTTTACATTCAACTATAAAGAACATAAATTTTGAGAAATTAATAACTCTCTGGTTTCACCTGCTGCTTCCACTAGTACAGATAGGTTCTCACAAAAGGAAATATTTGGTTGCTACTTCTGGTTATCAAACTTGTTCCATTTCTGTGATGATCCTTTACGAGATCAAACTGCTATTTAAATTTCTCCCCCTCCACCGAACTTCCATTTCTCCAACAAAAATTCTCGTAAGAGGAACTAATAATTTAATTAATAAACCTTGATAATTATTAATTAAATAATTATTTTATTTTCAACTTCATCAACTAATTATTTAATATATGTTTGTTTGGAATAATCAAACAAATATTAAATAAGTAATATATTTATTTAATTAGAAAAGTTACTTTCAGAGGGATATTACAATATCCCCTTCCCCATGTTGCTTGCCCACAAGCAACTGTAAATTGGGATTCTATAATCCTTGTTCTCCTTCCCAAGTAGCATCATATATTGGTAAGTTCTTCCATTGTATCAAATATTCCTTGAGAGGTCGATTGCACAAATGTCGTTCCCGAGTATCGAGGATTTTCTCAAGTATAGTTTCCAACTTTCCCTTTGAATCCAACGGTGGTAATGCTTCAAAACTGTCACTTGTTTGCCCAATGCCTTGTTGAGGTAAGAAACATGAAAGACATTATGCATGCGATTATCCTTTGGTAAATTCAATTCATAAGTGACGATGCTAATTTTCTTGACAATCTGATAAGGCCCATAGAGTCGGGGCTTCAATTTTTCAGCTTCACTGCGTTTGACTGAAGATTGCCTATATGGTTGTAGCCTAAGATATACCAACTCACCTTCATCAAAACTGCGCTTCGTATGTTCCCCGTTGGTATAACTTTTCTGTTGATTCTGTGTAGGTTGTAAGTTTTCCTTGAGGGCCTTTAAATAATCTAGACTTTCCTGAAGCCAATTCTGAGCTTTGGGCACATTACTTTTGTCAAAAGCAAGATCAATAAAAGATAGAGCATCATATCCATATAAGGCCTGGGATGGAGTCATATCGATAGAGGGCCTTTAAAATAATCCCAACTTTCCTGAAGCCAATTCTGAGCTTTGGGCACACTGCTTTTGTCAAAAGCAAGATCAATAAAAGATAAAGCATCATATCCATATAAGGCTTTGAATGGAGTCATACCGATAGACATATGATGTGTTGTAGCAATATTCCCCTAAATCCAAGCCTTTTGATGCCCAACCACATAATTGGAACGATAACCTTCAATCCATTTGTTCACAATTTCTGTCTGACCATTTGTTTGTAGATGGTAGCTGGTGCTATGGTTCAACTCGGTACTAGTTAATTTGAACAACTCCTCCCAAAAAATGCTCAGGAATCTGCTGTCTTTATCACTGATTATATTCTTTGGTAGACCATGCAAGCAAAAAACTTCTTTGGAAAAGAATTCGGTGAACTGAGTTGCTGTGAATTCTGTAGTGCTAGCAAATAAATGTGCAAATTTTGTTAGTTGATCAACTACAACACAAATACAGTCTTTACCTTGTGCCCAAGGTAATCCAATAATAAAATCCATGGATATACTCTCCCACTTTTGTTCTGGAATGTGTAATGGCTGAATTAATCCTACTGGGTATGAGTGCTCAGCTTTATTCTGCTGACATGTGATGCAGTCCTTCACATAGCGCAACACATCACTCTTGAGCCCTTTCCATGTGAACCGTTCACGGATTTGCTGGTAAGTTTTGAAATAACCTAGATGTCTTGCCAAAGGTAAATTATGAACTGCTTGCATAATTCTCAATTTTAATTTAGAGCCAAGCACCAAAAAAATTCTATCCTTGTAGTAGATAACCTCATTCACAATCTTGTATCTATCATCCTACAGATTCCGTTATAGCAAATCACAAGCGAATGCATTCTTAGAATATTCTACTAACAAGAGACATTTCCAATCAGCGTTCACCCCTGATATAGCATTTATTTCAAGTTTCCTGGACAATGCATCAACAACCACATTATTCTTGCCTCTAACATATTCAATTTCAAGATTATAAGCTTGGATTTTACTAATCCATTTCTGCTGCCTGTCATTTAGATCTTTTTGTCCCAAGAAATATTTCAAACTGTTATGATCAGTTCTAACCATAAATCTGCCACCAACTAAATACTGTCAAAATTTAGCCAATGCATGCATTATTGCTAACATTTCTTTATCATATATTGAATACAACCTTTTAGCACTATTGAGTTTCCTGCTTTCATAGGCTATAGGGTGTTTATTTTGCATTAAAATTGCTCCTATTCCTTCATTAGAAGCGTCGCATTCGAGGACAAATGGTTGATTGAAATCTGGAAGTGCAAGAACTGGACAAGAACTCATTACCTCCTTGAGTTTATCAAATACCTGCTGTGCTTCTTTACTCCACCTGAATGTTCCCGTTTTGGTAAGATTTGTCAATGGTGCGCTTAGCTGTGAAAATCCTCCAAATCTCTTGTAATAATTGCATAAACCAAAGAGACCTCTTAAATCTAAAAGATTCTGTGGAGGTAGCCAATCCAAAATGACTCTAATCTTCTCTTGATGTACTTGCACACCTTTGGCATATAAAATTTCTGTCATACCAAATTCACATTTAGATGCTTTTGCATAAAGGGACTATGATTCCATTATACCCAAAATCTCATCAATATGACGCAAGTGTTCCTCTCGAGTCTTGTTGTAAATCAGTACATCATCAAAGAAAACTAGCAAAAATTTCCTTAGTTGTTTATAAAAAATATGCTTCATACAAGATTGAAATGTTGCTAGAGCATTTGTTAGTCTAAACAACATGACTAAAAGCTCCTAATGACCATCATGACAGTGCAAAGCAGTTTTATGAATATCCTGTTCCCTTGGTTTTATCTGGTGGTATTCGGATCTTAAATCAATTTTAGAGAAATATACAACACCATGTAATTTATCTAACAATTCATCAATGCGGGGGATCCGATATTTGTTTTTAATGGTCTTTTTATTGAGGGCATGATAATCTATACATATGCGTAGAGTACTATCTTTCTTTTTGACCAGCACTACTGATGAAGCAAATGGACTCGAATTGTGTCTGATATGTCCCATATCTAGCTACTCCTTAATAGCTTTTTCTTTTTCATCTCTAAATGCTTTTGGATGTCTGTATGGAGCATTGGTAACTGGTTTTTCCCCTTCCTCTAATTCAATAGTATGTTCAAAACCTCTATCTGGAGGTATGTCACTGAAAACCACACTATGTGAATCTAAAATCCACAATAAATCATCTTGATAATGTTATGATTTAAAATCTATTACCTTAGTGGAGATAAGGCATTGTGCTGACCAAGCAACATCACCATGATGGAAAATTGAAATGTCCCTTTTTTGATTTTATATGATATTTCAAGCCTCTAATCAGATTTTCAAAATCAAACAACCAATATTACAAAGATCCACCAATTTCTCAATAAACCCCAAATCGGGTATGCCCGAAATAGTGCCAAAAACTTCACAGCTTCACATATTATTAATAAATCTGAAAGTGGACATTTTTATAGAAATTTCAGCAGCATAACAGCCTCCAAAATGACATTTCCAGATCTGTATAACATTTACACAACAGCGCCCAAACGGAGGATAAAAACAATGCTCATCGGGCTCTCGAAAACAACATAGAACAGCCCGGAAACACCACAAAAACACTAATAATCTATCACAGAAATATAATCACGACCAAATACATATATTCAGCTTAATTTTAACATCTAAATGTCTGATATACAGCAGCAACCCAAACTGATAGGAAATACTCAACCGAAAACACCAAACTCTTACAAAAAACACACCCGAAAACTCACAAATCTGCACTGTTCAGCACAAAGGCAAACTCTGCATAAGCATGCACATGGAATGGCTTCAAACTCCCGTCCTTAGCCTTCCTGGAAACCTGCAAACTCCTGTTCTTGGGTCTCCTTCTCCACAAGTTTGGCAGCCTTTGAAGAACAACAAAGCAATGCGCAAAAATCAAGTTTTGGAATTAGCCCAAAATGCCTCCAAACCCCTTAAAAGAGGGCATAACCCTAACTCACGTCCAAGAGGGGTTAATAAAACATATTTTAATAATAATTTTCATTTATTAGTCCATTAGCTTCCAAAGATTATCCCCTTTTTCTGAAACTTCACCTTTTTGGGCCTGCTTGCCTTAGAAAAGATTATTATTTTTAATTATTTGAAAAGGGGACATGACAAGTCCTCCCCTTCCAAATATTGCTTGTCCTCAAGCAATGGCTAAACAATAAACCAATCAATCCACCTGGATCCCAAATGTAGTCATGAACTATACTATTGTCAATTAACATAGGCTCCTGCAATATCCTCTGCAATATAACCAAGAGGAATCCATAATCAAACTGACAATTACTGCTCAACTAAACTCCAAAGTCACAACTTCCACAGTCAGAAACCCACAAGACATAAACTCTTAGAACATCAAAACCTAAGTAAAGTAGACAAATCAAACTACCAACACAGTAAATACCATCAACGAATCCCACTAGCTTATACGGAATGTACAATCCAACTCTGCAACAATGGTGAACGCTCTCGAATGAAACTGTACCAAGTATGGAGAATCCACACACTGTACAAATCCTGCAGCCAACACAACTCTGTAGATCATCGGCCACTATCTCATAACCATAACTCCCATGCACCCCTGATGGTGAAAAGCCATCACAAGATAAACAACAAGAAATGGAACCCAAACCAAATTTGCTTGCCATCAACTCCTCAACACAAGGATCAAATGCTAACTGATGTACATACCTTGCAATATAATGTTGATAAAAAAAAACCAACCTCAGTCAACAGCTCACCATGAACAAGTGATACAACCCATTGTGACTGATCACCAGCTAAGTCAGGAGATGTCATAGCCAAAGGAGTAGAATCAATAACAACACCTGTTGAAGCATCACTCGTAAACTCCTGCTCTAAGTCATGTATTATCAAGCTGTCAACTGCAGAACCTATCGCCATGTCGTGCCCATCACAACTCTCATCCCGAGGCGTCAAACTATCCCATAACTGATGATAAGCACTAGGAACCAAAGTACATCTCTGTATCACCATCTCATCAACATGGTCATCAAAGGTGAATTGATGAGCATACCTCACAATGTAATGTCAATGCGCCAATCTCAGTCAGTGGCTCAGACTGTAATCCAGATGTAACTAATTGGAATCGATCACTAACCAAGTTGCAACTGACTACTACCTCTGAAGACATCGCCAAGGGAGTAGTATTACTAGCAGGGACCATGCCAACTGTCAGCTCCCCAACATCACACATGGTCTTTGATACAACATCTCTAGTCCTCATGCCATTAGTACTAGAGGTCACCACCATGTCAAGCATACCACAACAATCTGTTGCAGCACCCAACTCAACTGAACCTCACTCTAGTGGGGATGAACCCGATGTGCCAATGTTAGTATCAAGGATGGATGCATCCCCATCTCCACTGTCTTTGACAATCTCGACCATGGACATCCTTAGATCACTAGACACCACAGCTTGTGACTGTACAGAATTTGGTAAAGACTGCAGTTGCTCTAACTCCATGGTCACCTTAGCCAAATGAAACTGTGACTCCTTGAAAGCCAACTGTGTACTCTCAAGAATCTCAGAAGTCACCTCAAGCTGTTGAGTAAGCTCACTCACCTCATCTTCCTTGGCCAACAATGCATCGTATGCTGTACTGCCCCACTCCATAAGATAATCTCTATCGGCTACCAACTGCATATAATGCTGTCTCAGAATCCAGAAAGCCTCCCTTAAAGAGTGGAACTCTGTCAAGGAAAGATAACTGCCTCCCTGCTCATCATTAGTAGGAGAACCCCATCCATAAACTGCTAAGAATTTACGAATAGCATCGAAATGTTGGCAAGCAATACCAATGTCTCGCTCACTAACTCTCAACTGACTAGACACATGATGGCACTGGCTAGACTGTATCCTACAAACCTCCTTTGACGCACTATCTAAAGGAGTATCCTCAAGGTTACTGGTCTCTAGAGTATTAGCATTCATATCATGCGAATCAACTCCAAAGCTCATATCAACATACGGAGTATCAAAAACTGTAGCACTGCTATCCAACTCCTTTGTACCAAAAGAAACCACCAAGGAAACTAAGTCTTCAAAACTGCCTATTGCATCCTCCTGGATGTCATCAATGCCAATATGATCCTGAGACTCATCTATACACACTGCCAAATTTGAAAGATCATCAACACATTCCAGCAAAAATGGTCGACTGGATATATGAACAAAGCCCAACGCCGGTGTATAGAAACTAATACCAACATCAGATAAGCTCCTGGCACAAGAAAAGACAACACTGTGCAATCTACTAATCAAATCCATGATAGCACCCAAACAATCACTGCTACCAAAAAGTGTTAAAGATTTCCAGTCAATTGAATCCCAAATGCAAATATAACAATCTTGAGTCCATATCCGTAAACTATAATCAGTTGGTAACTCAAGCAAACTCCTCACCTGAGTAATATGACCAATACCAACTAATTCCACATACCTGTCTGACATTGTCCCTATATCCTGGATGTGAATGCAAGATGAACTCACAACATTATCAATGACCACATATGATCTACCGTTCACAGAAAGCTGAGTATCAGGAGTGCAAGATGAAACTAAACTCAATTCCATGCCATGCTTATCCCCATGTGTCTCCCAGTCTTGTAATGCCAATGGAGTATTCACCAAAGAAGCTCGAGTGTCCTCAAGCTCGTGAGAAAGCCTGTCAACTTCCTCCTCCCTCCTCCTCAAGGCATCTGAATACCCTCGAACAAGGCTAAGAAGATGGTCACGATCTGATAGAAGATGTAAATAACTCAACTTCATCATTCCCATTCCTTCCCTAATCGCTTGTAAGTCAACACAAGAAGACTTTGCCTGAACTCCCTTATGTCTACCTTGTAACTGAATCATCCGAATGTGATCCTCTATCATATCCCGCATCCTGTCATGATGAGATAATGAAGTCACAATACTGTCTTTGTTCACCTTTAGCTGGCTGGACAAATCATGTGAAGTACTACCTGCCTCAACCTCATGTGACGAAGCATCTAACTGTGCCTGGTACTCTTTTTCAGCAAAGTCATGAATGCTTAATGTCTGCTCATCTCTACCAGGTATCTCACCATCATGCACAACAACATCCTCATAATCATCATCTAAACCCACTACCTCCTGTGGCAGAGTAGAATCTGAGACCTCTGCCTGGCTATAAGCTAGTTTCTCAAACTCGTCATGCAAGTTCTTGGTAATTGTATCACCTGCCCTGTGAGAAAATCTACCAAATAGAAATCTGGTCAACTTATCCACCTTAGCTGGGTCGGACAACATGTCATTCATCATACGGTGGTGCTCAACCAACTGTTCAGACATGTCATGGTTTATTTTCCTAAGTTTATCTCGAATGTCTAAATAACCATCCTTTCTACTGTTCTGACTCTGGATATCAATTGTCCAAGATCGTGTCCTCTGAGACTCTGTACTATACCTGTCCATTCTGGATAAAGTAGAGTGTAACCCCAATAGGTTATAACTTCTTCAAACACCAAGAACTAACATGCAAATGATTAGAAGTAGCATGTAACCATAGATTTTGACATGCAGCTGATTAGAAGCAACATGCAACCACCAAATTCACCAAGAACTAACATGCAAATGATTAGAAGTAGCATGCAACCATAGATTTTGACATGCAACTGATTAGAAGCAACATGCAACCACCAAATTCACCAAGAACTAACATGCAAATGATTAGAAGTAGCATGCAACCATAAATTTTGACATGCAGCTGATTAGAAGCAACATGCAACCATAAATTATGACATGCAATATTTGGGTAGTTGTCAAAACTGACATGCAAACTTCTACAAACCCTCAGGCTGGCAAGATCATAGCTCTGATACCACTGAAATGTCCCTTTCCTGATTTTATATGATATTTCAAGCCTCTAATCAGATTTTCAAAATCAAACAACCAATATTACAAAGATCCACCAATTTCTCAATAAACCCCAAATCGGGTATGCCCGAAATAGTGTTAAAAACTTCACAGCTTCACATATTATTAATAAATCTGAAAGTGAACATTTTTATAGAAATTTCAGCAGCATAACAGCCTCCAAAATGACATTTCCAGATCTGTATAACATTTACGCAACAGCTCCCAAACGGAGGATAAAAACAATGCTTATCGGGCTCCCGAAAACAACATAGAACAGCTCGGAAACACCACAAAAACACTAATAATCATTCACAAAAATATAATCACGACCAAATACATATATTCAGCTTAATTTTAACATCTAAATGTCTGATATACAGCAGCAACCCAAACTGATATGAAATACTCAACCGAAAACACCAAACTCTTACAAAAAACACATCCGAAAACTCACAAATCTGTACTGTTCAGCACAAAGGCAAACTCTGCATGAGCATGCACATGGAATGGCTTCAAACTCCCGTCCTTAGCCTTCTTGGAAACTTGCAAACTCCCGTTCTTGGGTCTCCTTCTCCACAAGTTTGGCAGCTTCTGAAGAACAACAAAGCAATGCGCAAAAATCAAGTTCTGGAATCAGCCCAAAATGCCTCCAAACCCTTTAAAAGAGGGCATAACCCTAACTCACGTCCAAGAGGGGTTAATAAAACATATTTTAATAATAATTTTCATTTATTAGTCCATTAGCTTCCAAAGATTATCCCCTTTTTTTGAAACTTCACCTTTTTGGGCCTGCTTGCCTTAGAAAAGATTATTATTTTTAATTATTTGAAAAGGGGACATGACAAAAATGGCCTCCATTTTGTTAGCAGAAACAACTTTGGGTCCACTATTTGACATTCCCCTGAGAATCACCTTTTTCCCATCAATTTTGAAAGAGAACTCCATGCACTTGAAACTCTGTGAGTATTTATCCGAAGTCTCCAACCATTGAAATCCCAACATAACATTAGAGTTAGCCAAATCAACCACATAAAAATTATTTGTTACTATATAATTACCAAGAGCAATACTTAATTGAGGGACCTTATGTGTGCTTACTAAAGTAGTACCACTTGCTACTTGAACATCAAATCCTTCATGTGTTGATGTCAGTTTTGTACCACTACATAACATATAGTGATTGAATACTTGATACAGAATATCAAACACTCAATCCCTCTCTTGAAAAGTAAATACTCATGAAAACATGAGAAAAATTCCAATATTCCTTACACCTGTGGATAATAACTTAGTTATATTAATGTGATTTGCTGGTTAATCAGGTAGGTGGCCTTACATTGTTCATTCGAGGATAACTTGGGCTTTTGGTGTGATGGTGATGATGTCTAGCTTTGTAAAATATATGAGTGCCAAATGATGTTGATGGTGATGGTGTTGGGGTGTGTGTTTGCCAATGATGCTTCTCCTAACTTCCTTCTCGATTGAATTCCAACTACTAAACTATTTGCTGCTCTACTCCTACTCCTATGAATGGAAAGATTAGCAAATGGACTAGGATCAAATCACCTCCATAGATGCAATGATTCAAGGGAAAAAGACTAGATTACCACACAAGGCTTTCTGACAAGTTGGTAGGATGCTAGTGGCCTAGTTTATAGATCTCTATCAAACATCCACTAATATCACCATGTAACTATCCATCTAATCTTACTCTTATTTAACAACTTTCTTGAAATAAAATCTACTTTAACAGCTTCAAAGGAAATCTAATTCTGACTATTCGAAGTAGAAACCATGCAATAACACTAAATGTTCTTAATCACCATGCAAGTCAACAATGATAAAGAGAAACAATTTTGGTATTATCTTAAGCAACAATTTTTTTCAACCCTTTACAAATGAGAGCAAACGGCCTTATATAGGGGCCAAAATTACAACCAACGGTAGAGATTAAGAGGTAAAATCAACGATCCACATTAGATCCCAGAAACCCTAATTAGGGTTGCCACTCTATCGGCCAATGAGAAGACGCCACCTCATCAATGGACCAATGAAAAAAAAGGAAAAGTGGCAACTAATGAGAAGGCACCAAAATGGTAACCAATCAGAATCAGACACCTATTCTACCAAAGAAGAAGGAGAAATTGCCACTTGGGCTTACATCAAATGATCTTCTAATATAATTCTACTCTTTTTTTTCATCTTTTTAGACAAGACATATGAACTTGGCTAGCTTGTCGTTGACTTCTTTCATGGGAGGGCAAAGCGTGTGCTTCAACTTGAGCTCAGCTGAATACATCATGTTGCTCACTACTTGCAGTGTCTTCTCATGATCCTTCTCATATTCTTTCGCATATCCTATAAAGACACTAAGGGAGGCAAGGGTGCCTAAATGTTTCTTCTTTATGGCAACCTTCCCCAACTCATCCAATCTTTATCCAAATTCTGTCTCATTGACGTTCTCCTCTTGTCCACTTGAATTATCCCTTTGTTCTCTAGCTTCAATTATGCTCTTCCTTGACGGTGCTGCATTTTGTCTCTTTGCTAGAGGCCCCTGATGTTCTTTACTTTTCTCAACTTCCAAACTTCTCTTGTTGCTCTTAACTACTCTTTGTTGCTGCCTATTGCCCTCACCTTTCTATCCAACTGACTCTGCTAGACCTTCTTCTTCGGGTTTCATCTTCTCATAAGTAAGGCGTACCTTCTAATTTTGTAATTGTCCTAACTTCCCATTGTACCACGACTCAGTTTGTAGATCAATTGTCCTTGCAACTGCCTCTAAAGAAGGATCTTAATGATCGTCCCTATCCACTGGACTCAACTCTATTCCATCCACTGTATCATAATCTCCTCTTAGCACATTTTCATCATCTTCCAGTTGACCGAGAATATCAAGGCCTCTCCATTTGATTGCCCTCATCATGCCCACTGACAACCTTGAGAAAGCTAGCTTTCTCACATGAAAGTCATCTTGTGCATTGGCCCAAAAATCTTCTATAGTAGGAATATGTTTGAATGTGTTTTCATGAGATGCCTTGATAAGACCATTAGGATCGAATCCTTGTCTCGCTCTATACCATCTTAGATGATACCACTCTAACTCTTTCTCCACAACTGCAAAGGAGACAGGATTGGGGCAAGTATCATTGCCTATTCCAAATGAGAAGGTAATCTCCGTCTTACCTTTAAGTTTCATCACCTTGTCATAATGCTCAAGTTGCGTAGCCAACTCCATCAAAACTATCTTGTCGGGTGGGTACCTTGGAAGTCTCTTGGGACAAATTGTACTTCCTGCCACTCTAATATATGTGAATTTCGGAAATTGGATGAAGCAACTTCCATACTTTTTAATTTTTGCTTCCACTTCCGTTGAGAGCCTCCTAATAGGTGTCCCTTGTAATATCTTTACCATTTTCATGGCAAAGGTGTCATAAAACATCTTATAATCTTTGGTGTTGTGCAAATGAAGCCGTGGATAACACTCATGCACCAAACATTGCCCCGACCCATTGCCAATCACTCCTAAGGCCTTAAGTCCAAGATTTTCATATAGTCTCGCAATCAAATAGAAAAGATAGGACCCCGTATAGAATTGCTTTTGATTTTGTACTGTCCTAAGTTGCAACTCTAAATTTTTGCTTATACTCCTAGCCTAATCAAATCTTTTCTTCCCATTTTCAATTTTATCAATAAAGAAATACATCCAATTCTCGAATTACATACATTGAGCCACACCCATGATTCGGTTGAAACACAATGAGATCGCCGTACTCTGATTTGAAATATGACTTTGTGAGCTTTGATGACTTGGTAACTCCCTTCTTGCCTTCATGTAACCAATTCTGCTTTAGATGAATGAAATAAGCCTTCTGATTATCTTGAAATAATTTAGCCGCCTGATCCATCATTACCACTGTCATGCTTTTATATAGGGGAATATTAAATGCTTCTTCAACCACTTGTTCGCCGATGTTGGCTAACACTCTCTTCCCTTCATCGAAAATTATGGACTTAGTAACAATATCAAATCGGGATGCACACTTCATTACCAATTCTGGACAAGGCAAGGTAGGAGGGAAAGCCGCCGCGTGAATAATTCCGCTCTTGTAGATCTTTGCCATGGGAGATTGTCCTTCCTTCAATCTATCCTTTAACTGTATCATGTTTACCATGCCGATATTGGTATCACTTATTCGCCTCACTTTCGAGAAGAAGGTGGTCTTAGGCATCATGTCTTCTTTGTCTTTTTTGGTATTTGTTCCCTTTGGGTTCTTCTTTGCACTAACATCTACCATCCTAAACACTTATTTCTGCCCCCTTCGTTCTACATGATATGATGGACTACACTTATCAATCTCCAACCTTTTTTCTATCGATGGAATCTAGCTTATTTTTGCCTCTCCAAGTCCTATCTCTACGCTTATCAATCTTCAACCTTCTTTCTTAGGGGTGGGACTACCACTTATTTCTGCCTCTTCGTTACCTTAGGATGGACTACACTTATATCTCCCAACTTCAAACCTATGGTGGTCTAGCTTATTTCTGCCTCTCCAAGTGTCCTATCATAAAATCTACACTTATATCTCCCAACTTCAGCCTATCAATGGAATGATGAAGTGGTGGATGATGAGTGCAAGAAGAAAATAAGAGAAATAAACCAAGAAAGAATAAGGAATAGACTTTGCCTTTAAACCAATCTTCACTTCTAAAAATGAGTAAAATTTTACCTTAAATCTGCCTTTACCAATAACCAGTCCCTCCTCAAATTCAGATTAGATTTCAGAAATTTCAACCTTCCTTGCAAATAATGATGCCCTAGCAAAAGTCGAAATTTTGACTTTCTTGAAATCGCCCACACATGCTAAAAAAATCGGACCTTGGACCGTACAGCCTCTTCACTAAATGAAATGACCCAATTCTGAAGTTTGCTGCGAAGAAAATGGAAAAATCTGTCTTAACAAAATCACCCTAGCTGGAAAAAATCAGAATTACTCCAAAAATTGCCCTAGGGCAAAAATTTGCCGAAGCAAGGAGAAGAAAATGCCACCAAAAAAGGAGAAAATCTGCTCCAAGAAGAAATCGCCCAAGCTCGAAATTGCCTTTAGAAGAAAATTGCTCACCCAAGGAGGAGGAGGAAAAAGGAATGAGAAAATAAGAGGAGAGGAAGCCCCTCTTATACCACACTTTTTGCCTCTCCAAGTGGGCCGACATGCTTGGAGGGAAAACAAAATTAAATTAGCTCCTTAATTAATGGCCCAAATTTAAATGCAACATTAAAATTACTTAGCCCATAGTGAAATTAGCTCGTTTAACTGCTAGTTTTGATAAAAAATTGCAAAATAGAAATAGATAAGCTTAGGAGATGTCAAAATTTTTATTTAATAAAATTTTGGCACTTAAAATATCATTAAAATTGAATTTAGCAAGCTAAAATCAATTTTCAATTCAAATTTACCAATTTCTTTTAACATTTTAAAAATCTTCTAGACAATATTCCACCAAATTAGTGCAATTTTGCAATTTAATCCACTTTTAATTTTACAATACAAATTTAATTTTTCCCTTTTTTTACAAAATTGATCCATTTCCTAGCAATCAAAATTCAAGCTCCAATTGCAATTTCCCTATCAAAAATTTCCCTTTTCACCGAAAAATTCGAGATTTTTCGAAATGACTAAATCTAACAAATTCATTTTTGAAAACGCTTGAGTTTATACAATTATATCAAATTTTCAAAATCCATCTAAGTCCAAAATTTTGCAATTTTATCTTGCCAAGTATTCATTTTTACTATGGAAAAAATGTTGTTTTTGAATTCTGTTTGGCTTCAGGATAAAATTACATGTTCTGAAAAATCAAGTTTTGCACCGGGTGAAAAATAAATCAACTCAAATCCCTTTTGGTCTGAAGGCGTCCGAGGTATAAAATTACCAATTCAAAACCTCTGGACAATTTCGAAGAATTTGGTAAGGCAACCGAAAAAAGGGGGTCCTCAAAAGTTTTGGGGCGATGGTGTGAAAACCTCACAACATCATGTTTCTTTGCATGTAAACCACGTTTTTTAACAAGAGCAATATCAATGAAATTATTGGTAGCACCACTATTAATCATAACAATAATTCGTTGCCCTTGTAAAACCCTTTTTACTTTGAAAATATTGTAGTGCGGAGTTCTTGTCATTGCGGCTATTTCACTTTTCCCTAGTGAATTTTCTTGAGCCTATTTTACAATTTTAGGATCTTATTCCTGATTTGGATCTATGTTTTCCTCATCTTCACTATCTAATACTACCTCAAAGTAGTGAATATTCCCTTTTCCCAAACATCTATGACCCAGTGCCCATGCTTCTTTACAATTGAAACACAACTTTTTCCTTCTGAGTTCATCACATTCTTCTTTCTCTAACCTGGCTCTAGGAGGCATGTCTTTATAGAAGGTTTTCTTGTCATTATTAGGTTTTGGTGGTGGTCCTTTAAAAGTTTTCCCTTTTGAAGAGGGTTCCAATTCCCTTGCCTTTTTAATGGTTGACTGTAAAGGAGGGTTTAGGGTTTTGACCCAACCTTTTGAGAGCATCAGATAACCCATCTATGAATATCACCGTTTTTTGTCTCTTTATGATCTTAGTTACTAGGACTACTAATTTTTCAAATTTAGAAATATATTGTTCCACTGTCCATTTTTGTTTAAGCTGGGTTAAATCCTTAAGATGAAGTTTAGGATCTTTAGAATCAAACCTGTCTATGAGTCTCTCCGTGAAGGTTAGCATATGCGCTAATCTGATCATGACTCAATGTTTTTTGCCCATGGTGCCACCATTCATGTGCCACCCCCTCTAAATGTAAAGCTGCATATTTGATTGCTTCATCTTCCATCATGGGATTCAATTGGAAATATGTGTCAAGTTTTTGTACCCAAGCTCTTGCTGTTGTTTTTCCTGATCCATCAAAATATGGGATAGACATCTTAGCAATTTTTCTTTGCAATTTGTTGTTATAACCCGGTTGCCCCTAAGGCCTATGTTTCATCTTAAGATCCAAGTATTTCGTGAAAGTCATTGATGCTCCAAATTCATCCCCTGATTGTAACTAATCCTGATAAGTTTATTCTTGTAATTCTATAATGGAAGGCTCTCTTTTAGGCTGAGGATCCCTAGGGGTGAATGTGGGCATGGAAGGCCTTGAGGTTGTAGAACCCTCAGGCTGGTTATTTATTGAATGATCTTCTTCTCCACCATTTCTCCTTGCACTATTTTGATTTTGATTAAGATTGTGAGCCATGAATTGAGTCATCAGATTAGTCATTTGAGTTACATTGTTCTGCATATCCTATTGGCTCTTAAGTAAGGCTGCAATAAGATTCCTAGTGTCATCTACTTCCCCCATGTTATTGTTTTGTTCAAAGATTATCTCTTCGTCTGTCTTATTATAATTATCTTCAATATCAACCTGTATAGATGAACTAGATGAATCTATTAGGGTGTTAGGCTCCTTGTTTTGCCTAACTCTGATAATCCAGAAATTGTAAATTCCCTTTTGCATATGCTTGGATAATGCGTTTGTACCCATAGGTTGGCAAGATTGAAAGCTCTGATACCACTGTAAAATTCATGAGTTCTTATTTCTATTTTTGGATGAAGTCTTCTCAGTAATAATTACTCATAGTGCAGATTCAATCTAATTTAATTGAAACAATTATAGAGCACATAGGAACTTTCATTCTATATAGTTTGTAACAAATTGTATCTCAAATACAACAACTGTACCAAATTTATTGCTATTACAGATATACTCAAATTCAAAGAGATTTTATTATAAGTTTGCACATGGAATCACGTACAGTAGTATTACTTTTTCAATCCCAAAGTACTATAATGCCATCTGGAGTCATTTTAGAACATTCCCTAGTCGGTGTACATGCAAACTTCACCATGCTACTTGAGTTTGCATCTGTTACGAAAACACCCTCTCCAAGGTTGATGCCTAGAAATTTGAAATAAATGACAAACTGAACAAGAATCACAACCACTGGATGTATATGTTATTCTCTAGTGATCACTCTTGATACTCCATGCTTTGTTACAAACTCTATTCCACGTTGATGGCAATCTTCTTCAATATTGATCAGTGTTACTCTGGCGTGGGGGGATGTTCGAACAAGTTTCGGGTGCGGGAAAAAAAGGGCCTCAAATTGGGGATGGTGGGGGTGGGGGTGGGGGTGGGGTTTGCATAGTATATATATAATATATATGATTGAAAATGCTAATTATGAAATGATACTTCAATATATTATATAACATGCCCAATATAGTTGAATAGAGAAAATTGAACTGCGATTCACAAACCATAATGATAAGCTCAAACTTGAAACTTGAAACTTCAAAACCATTACTAATGACCATTTAATAAATTAACTTAGTTCAAGATGCAAGATTCAAAATTCATTGTTCAAATATGATTTTATGAATATCATATATCATTCAGTTGCTCATGACGACAATGAGCTGAATAACATGAAACATGAAATGAAATAATGTATCATAGACATATCAAAGTGAGTACAATCAACACAATGTCAATAATGAGAATGGAATCATCCCAAGTGCTCTCTAATCATCCCCCATATTGAAGTCCTCATCACTGGAACCAATAGACTCCTCGTGGGTAAGATCCTGATCCTCTAAAGGAACACCAACTAGTTACAGAAGCACCATGCTAGTTGAGTTTGCATCTGTTATGGAAGCACCCTCTCCAAGGTTGATGCCCATAATTTTGAAATAAATGACAAATTGAACAAGAATTACATCCAGTGGTTGTATATGTTATTCTCTAGTGATCACTTTTGATACTCCATGCTTTGTTACAAACTCTATTCCATGTTGATGGTAATCTTCTTCAATATTGATCAGTGTTGCCCTGACGCAGGGGTGTGGCGGTGCTGGGGGATGTTTGGACAAGTTTCGGGTGCGGGAAAAAAATGGCCTCAAATTGGGGACGGCAGGGGTGTGGAGGAGGGGGGGGAGTGGGGGGAAGGGATTGCATAGTATATATAATATATATGACTGAAAATGCTAATTATGAAATGATACTTCAATATATTATATAACATACCTAATATAGTTGAATAGAGAAAATTGAAATGCGATTCACAAACCATTAAGCTCAAACTTGAAACTTGAAACTTCATAACCATTGCAAATGACCATTTAACAAATTAACTTAGTTCAAGATGCAAGATTCAAAATTCATTGTTTAAATATGATTTTATGAATATCATATATCATGTAGATGCTCATGACGACAATGAGCCAAATAACATGAAACAATGAAATGAAATAATGTATCATAGACATATCAAAGTGATTACAATCAACAAAATGACAAAATGTCAATAATGAGAATGGAATTATCCCAAGTGCTCTCTAATCATCCCTTATACCGAAGTCCTCATCATTGGAACCAGTAGACTCCTTGTGGGTAAGATCCCGATCCTCTAAAGGAACACCGACTAGCCCTACATTGGCTTCTGCTACATCGTCATCCTCATCAATCTGAGCTAGATCCTCTGGCTCTACATCCCATCGTGCTGCAGGGCTCTCCTTGTACTCACATGTCTTGCGATCTTTGAGCCACAAGTAACCATGTACAACAACCAACTTCTCCGCTTTCTTAGAGGTAAGTCTGTGAATGAAGCTATAGGTGGATCAGTTCCTCTCTGTAGCTGAGGAGCTAGACACCTGAGATAACAAAGTTGAAAGTTACAACATACAAGTTACAAACAAATGTTCATACAATTTGTAATAAATGATAAATGGTAAATCAATGATTATTGAATCAATGAATCATAAATTAAAATTAGTAAAGTAAAACTCTTAAAGTTAAGATTATAAAGGGTTGGAATTAGTAATTAGTATTACAAACTTGACAAAGCAGTCGGATGGCTAGTGAGGTGATCTTTGACTTCTGTGACCCATGACATTTCCACCACAAAATGGGATTCTTTTGTGCCATGGTTTTGAGATCCACCTTTGCAATACCCGACTATCCTACAAGTTACAACTTTATAGCATAATATCAAAATAACTTAAATAAAGTTATAAGCAACAATTAAAGGAACTTATAATTATTATATTACAAAGAATTTAGAGCACTGAATCAAGATTTAAGGATTACTTGAAAGACTAGCAAATTTAGACCACTCGGTGCGAATCTCACTAGCAATCTCAATATCATACATCCTGGCAATGCATCGAAAGAACCCATTCTTCACCTCATCATCCTGAAGTGGTGTGACTCTATGAGGCCTAGGTATGTACCACTTCGGGTTCAATGCATAGGCAACCATGTGCAAAGGAGCGTTCAACTTCTCCCACCTGCGGTGAATGATAGGCTCAATGTGCTCCATATAGAATACTAGAGTGGGATCTCTCTCATGCACAACAACCCTCATCTACCCAAGCATGGAATCAATGCACTCATAAACCTCTCCAAGGCTAAGTGAATCTACATCTCCATATCTGATCACCAGAAACACCAGAGTAATGATGGAGACTATGTATTTTGTGTCACTCCAAAACTGATCACTCTTCACTGTCTCCTTTACCCTCTTCCCTTGCTTTGTTCTGCACTCAGGCCATTGATTCCATTCTTGTGTCATAACCATGAGTTGCAATGGCTCTTGCAACTCAATCATTCTCTCCAAGAGAATATAATATGATGTGTACCTAGTCTCAATTGGTTTTAGGAATTGCTTCTTTGCGAAGCTCTTGAAAAATGCATGTGATGTATGGTGATTGCAGATAAACATCTGCACCTCTCTCCCTTCATTAACCACCTTTCTAATGCACTCTATTTTCCCCATGTCTTTGAGTACATTGTTCATAGCATGCACACAATATGGAGTCCACCAAATATGCCTATAGGCTGCCTCAACAAGCCTCCCTGCAGCTTTGCACACGTGTTGCATCTGTCACAACTTCAACCACATTTTGTGGCCCAACCTCCTCAATGGCTTCCCTAAGCACATGAAGCTGAAAATCAGCATCTTTAGGATGCCCTAAACAATCAACTGCTTTCAAAAAGTATGGGCCCTCGGTGCATGTAACCATGATGTTGATGAGTGGACAGTGACTAATGTCCGTCCACCCATCCATGATAATGCTGCAACCTGAATCCATCCAACATGCTTTCATTTGCTCCATCAAGATTCCAACCTTGTCATAGGTACTATCCAACACTGTGGTCACCTGGTGGCACATATGATGGCCCTCCCTCGTTCACTGCCATGGACATCATCCTCACAAAATAGGGAGATCGAGCCACATGTGTAGAGATGCCATTGGAAAAGAAGAAATCACCAACAACATTATCTAACAGGTCCCTTGCGTGCATGTTAAATAAATGAGCAATGGGGTTACTACCACTACGACTTGTTGTTGCTTTTTGTTTTCCCCTACCACTATCCCCTACTGAACTGTGTGTAGGTGAGGAAAGTGATGGTGTAGGTGACATAGTCCCTACTCTCTGATGCAAGATACAAGTAGATGTATCTCGCTGCCCTTGTAACTGCTGTATACTCTGTACCTGTTGCCTAGCAGACAAAGATCTAGGCATTGGAACATCAATATCATCAGAAATGCCCCATAGTTTGTTCACTTCAATTCTGTATTTCACATTCGTAGGATTTGACAAGAATATGCATTAACTCTTGTAGTGCTGCCAAACCATTCTACGCCACATATATTACACTTCCATTTACGTGTGCCACCACTTGAAGGTGTAGGGCATGTAATTTTCGCAACAAATTGTTTTAGAGGGGACTTTGGATCATGAAGACCACAAGCATACTTTGTCAAAGTCTCTGAAGGGCAATCAATAGAAGGTGCCCCCGGTGCAACATAAGGAGGCTCTTCCTTAGATTGACCATCTACATTAGCCCCATGATCACTTCCCTCGGGCTTAGGTTCATAATCAGAGGCACTTGCCTCATTAATTTCTATGTCTTTTGCACTTTGGCTGGATTTAGGTGCGATTTATAAAACTGCATTTCACAAAATGAAAATAAAATTATAAAAATGATCATGATACATTTCAGCTCAAGTAAAAATAAGTTATACAAACCAGTTTCAGCCTATTTAAAACTTTAGTATTTAATTTTAGCATTTACGATTTAAAAATATTATATATTTAAAAAAGGAAGCTAAATAGTAAATATAAAATACATTTCAACATATTTTTATTTCCAGAACAATGAAAAAATTAATATAGATAATAAAAATCATAGAACTATCAACTATCTACTATCAACAAGATTCAAGATTGAAATTTGAAACATTCAAAAATTTAAAGTTGAAATTTGAAACTAAAACTAAATACTAAATTTAGAAATTATAAATTGATATCTAAAACAAAAAAAAAATAAAAAAAAAAACCTACCTTGAACTTGAGGAGACACTTGCCAAGTCAAATCTTCTTGCTTGTCTTGCTCTCCTTGATCTTGCAATCCCTTGCAAAATCAACCACGAAGCTCTCACAAACTCCTCTAAACTCTTTTGCTCACTTTGCTCCTTGCTGCTCCAAACAATGAAATGAAAATGACTCCTATTGGTCTTATTCAATGTTCAACTAAACCACATGGGACCCACACCCAATTAGGGTTAGCATGCATAAAAAACAAATAAAAAAAAAATTGCAAAAAACCTTTTTAAAAACTTTTTCGGGCATGCAGCCGGCCACACCCTACAAGCACCCTGAGAGCACCGCCGCACTTGAGCACTCACCATGCACCCGCATATCGCATCCCACCTGGGTGCTCGACTAGTACGGCTGAGGTGTGGCAGCGATTTTTCCGTTGGCGGGGGTACTCTGGTGTGTGACGCACCCGCACCAAGTGCATATGCGCACCAGGTGCTTGGGGATTTTGACTCGGGTGCGTGCACCTGGGTAACACTGATATTGACTATTACTGTATTTCGTGTGTAATTTTTGGAGCCCGTATGAATAGTTCCGCTTGCTTTATCGATAACATTGACCCTTTGGTAGTTCTTGGTTACAGGCTAACAACGTGATCCTCTTTATTAATTCTAATATGATGAAAGGATTATGATAATTCTTATTTGATTGCTTCCACAACTACTCTCGTTCCCCCATCCTCTCTTGCAATTTGCTTCTTCAAGCCTGAACAATTGGCTTCTATAGTGTCCGTGTTTACATTCAACTATAAAGAACACGAATTTTGAGAAATTAATAATTCCTTAGCTTCACCCGTTGCTTCCACTAGGTCAGAAAGGTTTTGATGAAAGGAAATATTTGGTTGCTACTTTCAGTTATCAAACTTGTTCCATTTCCATGATGATCCTTTACGAGATCAAACTGCTATTGAAATTTCTCCCTCTCCACCGAACTTGCATTTCTCCAACAAAAATTCTTGTAAGAGGATCTGATTATTTAATTAATAAACCTTGATAATTATTAATTAAATAATTATTTTATTTCCAACTTCATCAACTAATTATATAATATATGTTTGTTCGGAATATTTAAACAAATATTAAATAATTAATATATTCATTTTAATTAGAAAAGTTACTTTTAGGAGGGATATTACAAAAAGCTTTAAGACAAGGTTTCACACATACAAAGATCAAATAGAATCTTTTGCTAAAAGTGAGAAACAAATGCATTTACTGTTTTAGTTGTCTGAGGGATACAACATACCTTAAGTGGCACATTCTGTAGTGAAGCATTGATCCAAAACTCATTTGAAATAAGAAAGTGGCAGCACCAAAGAAAAGGGTAGAGGTACGCTTAGCAAGAAATGACAAGACTCTTTACCAAGAGCATTAAATACAACCAAGCAAACCTACTTATTTAAACTAACAAAATTTTGATGTTTGGTAAGAAAAACCATTAAATGGGTTAGGGAGTTAGTCTCCTTTGCGACCCAACTTTTTCTTCTTCTTTGGCGGTTTTGCAAATTCCCATAAGTGGATAAGAGGAAGAAGAGTCTTCTCTACAGGAAATGTATGGCAAGTAGCAGAGAAAACATAGTCCATTGTGAACCTCTGTGTTGACTCTTCAACACCATGTGCTTTAGTAGTCTCTTCGACCATTTCTTCATACTTTGGGGCTGGTGGGCCTCAGAGTGTGCTACTGCACTGCTGTGAAGCTAGATGCCGTAAGGGGCATCCCTTGTATAGCACCAAAGGTTGGTGGATCCTCTGGTAAGTGAGTGTTGTTGTAGGGACATTGTTGTTAGGCTGGTCCTTGACTGGATCGTCCCTTCGTGGGTTGATAGATGACTCATGTTTGCTGTTTCTGCCTTGTTTGGAGCAGTGCAAGGGGGTGCAAGGAGTTGTACTATTGTGATAGCTTGCCGTTTTTTGAGTTCCGTGCAGAAGACTATTTGTCCAAAGACAAATAGAAATCCTCCAGCTCGTCCCAAAATCGCTTGTTGTCATTAGAACCCATTGAGTCTTTTGTCCCTGAAGTAGCGTAGACACACTTCTTGTTTGAAATGGAACTTTTCACGGATGTGGATGGTTCCTCTATCTCAGAACTTTCAACTAAAGGGGGGAAATAAGCTACCTCATTATTAGCGTTCCCCCATAGGCTGGGCTCCATTTCTCCTTCAAAATCTTCTTCATTCCCCAAGCCTCCAATTTCTCCTTGGTCAGGGAGACCCCACCTCAACTAAGCAAGTATCTTCCAAGGGAATTTGGCTTTCCAGTTCCTATATCCTCCAGGGTATGAGTTCTATCATCGACTCCTTGACCACCTTTGCAACTAATTCTTCTTGGAAGCTCCTTTGTTGGACATCCATTTCACTTTCATAGGCGTATCCCCATGAATACTTGTTACACCTTGGAGGCTATACGATGCTCAGGCTCAATCAATCTTCACGCTTTGGATTTGGAGCTCCATCATTATGGACTACAGCTTGTTGATCCCATTAGAAATTAGCAGAGGGGGTAGGATGGTATGTAGGATATATTGCACCCATGGGTTTGAGGGTAAAATTGTGCGAAAGGGGTTTTTGGGCAAGAGGGAACAAAAAATTGGTTTCTTTTGGGTGAATCTATGACTATGGCTTTGGAAAACTAGCAAACATTTGCATTATGATGTGCTCAACTGCTTGAATCAACAAGTGTATTATGAAGTGTAATGTGTAGTCCCATTAGGCATGATAAAAAAAAATCTGGTGATGGTGGGAATTGCTTCCTAGCCTGAAGTTGCCTTTGGTGGAGTGTAACAGATCTATAGGAAGCAACTGGGGTGGTGGTGACGTGATTGCGTACCACTATGCAACCTCTGGGGTTTTTGAAGTCAACTCTTCGTGCTTGGGGTGGAGAAAAGATTGGAAAAAGATGAAATTGCAAGAGGTGATTCACCAAAGTTAAAGACACTCCAAGGCTTTGAAGTATAGGTGATTTCAGAGTAGAAACCACAAGCCCTGTGTGGACCAACCATCTCATACACCCATGTACTCATATATGACTACTGTGATAACATAAAGTAAAGCTTGTAATGATCATTTCATGAACACGTGGTGAGGTCTTTGATGGATATGTGGTGAGCAGACAAAGTATTTGTGGGGACCACCATTTTCCTTTGTGAGGCCTTCCATGAGTTGGCCATGTGTTAGGGTCAACTAAGACTGTGCTCCGTTGGCGAGGTCTAGGAGCAAGAGAGGGACATGAGGAAACCTGGCGTTGAAGGCTGGGCAACAAAGAAAAGGTGTGTAGAAAACGTCCCTCGTGGTGACGTGTTGTCTGCTAGTGAAGGTTCTCATGAAGGAATTGTCTTCAGTGGGAAGTCATTTTCTTCACAGAGGTGTAAATTTAAGTTTAGAGGGCCCTAGGCCTTCTATCTTACCTTGCCCTTGCCATTTCCCTTCTCTATCCCATATACTGAAAAAAGACTAAGTCTTCCTTAACATTATCTGGGAATAAGTTCTATTCAACATGCATGTCCATAACATCCTCTGGAATAACTACTGCTGCTCCAGTGTTTCCCACTTCTACTTCATCGTTATTCTCACTAAATATATGCATTAGGGGCCTATCCGTTGTCTGTGTAGGTGCTTTAATTCCTCATGGTGATCTAGCTGCACTACCACCTTGACTATGATGACTTTGAGGACTTCTTGGCCTTGTATTTAACTGATATATCGCCTCTATAAGCTGCTGTAATCTGTCAGCAACATGTTTTTGCCATTCTATGAGGTAAACCTTGCTTCTCTGTGTGCTTCATCTGCTATGCTTGCAGCCATTTTTGCATTCGATTCAACTCCCACAATATCTGAAACTGTCCTTCCTTTTGGTATTATTGGAGGTCTCCAAATCCTACGTGGCTCCCTGTTATACTGCTGCGAGGTAGCAGGTTCGCTGCTCTGATACCACTGTAAGATTCCTTAATGGGTTTTAAAACTGAAATTAAAACTAGGTCTATAGCCAAATCCAACCTGTGTATGTGTTAAAATTTGAAATTTGGTATTTAAATCTTGAAAATAAGTGCTTCCTGCAACTTCCTATGACTATAGAATAGTTTGCTGCCCTAACCAAAATGAGAATCGAACTCTTAAACATGATAGACCCAGTCAAAGGAATTAATGCCATAAGATTTCATACATCATGATACTCAGATTTTATCAATCAAATTCAACAATACACATGCAACTGAGACAAATAACCAAAACTAGTGATTCATAATCTGTTACTCATTCTATGGCAGTTTTATATCACAAGAAAATAGACCAAAGGATGGAATCATTAAATATGATTTGCTCCTGGAGTACTCTTGCCAGAATACAAAAGCTTGAGCAATGATGTCAAATAGGATGGCCCAAGTCTTGTAACTACTGTTGCGATTCCATTTCATTCTTGATGGTTTTTCGCAAAACATGCATTCTCTCCAATACTGCCGACAGATGATGACAGAGTTATTTGGCTTAGCTGGTGTGATGCTGGTACGAGTATGTTTGTGTTCACTAGAGCACTACAACAATGGTTGTGATTCTTGTCGGGTAACAATATGACAACCCAATGGCACTATTTTCACACAAACCATGCCTACTCTCCCTTCTGATGAAGTTATATCTAGCTGCGATGCCATAAAGAACTTGTTCAAACCTCCTTCAATTTGTTGTGGGCATTCATGATGTTGGATATGAGAGTGAAGGCTCTGTAATGTCCCCAATTTAGTATGTTCCAGGAGCCAGGGTTGGTCAGCTTATCATTGCAACCCTCGTGAGTCAACAGTAGGATTTGAGGGTCTCAGTTGTAGACTTCCTATTTATAGCAAGTCTAATTTTGGCCAGTTGTTATTTTGGTAGTGCAGAGCCGACACAATGGTGGTTGTCATTTATTCAGTCTTTTGCACAGGATGGAGTCATATTTATTGCATTAGTTATTCATGGCTTTATAATTATTAATGCACTTTATCTTATTATATGTTATAAAATGATGGTTTGAAGTTGAAGCCTCTCTAGTGAAAGGTGTAATGCTGAAGCTAAGTTGTACAATGATATTATAAATATGGCTTTTATTTTGAGGATTGGTATCCATTTGAATGTTATTTGCTTTTGATAGCTTGCTGAGGGTTTTGGCTGAGAGTCTCGGAAGATTGTTTAAGTTGGAGTTGCTCAACATTTTGTTGCTGGGGTAAAACAAATTGTCTAGATCTATCTCCTCTGCATTCACTGTAATTGAAAAGGTCAAATTTTGCAAGCAAGTTGCCTGTTGAGGTTCGCTTTGTGAGAAATTGATGGATTGTATGAAGAATTGCATGTTCTGGCATTTGCTGGCATAGGAGTTCGATCTGTTTTAAGTAGCTTCTGTCTCATTATAAGGAAGTGTTTCATATTCCCAGGGCTGCACAAAACCTCTAGAGGCCTGCATTTTGTTTTAGGAGCCCTGTGATCATGCTAAGGAGGACTGCGATCAAATTTGGGAGTCCAACATTTGATGTTTGAAGGCCAGATTGACTGCATTGGCAAACACATACAACTCTGGAAGCTGCAATCTTTTTCAGAAGCTGCGATCTTTTTTTGAGGCTGCAATTGACTATCGTGGGTGCTGGAGAGAATTGGTGGAGGCTTTCTGTAGCTGCACGTGGAGTCTGGGCAGATTTTTAGCACCAATGAGCTTCAATACTACATATCGAACAGGTTTCATGTATATAAGTTTCGAATTCAAGAAATTCATTTCAGTTGTTGCCATTTATTTCATCAATCAAATTTGTATAAGTAGTAGTTGTTATTGTTATTTCTTGGCATTGCATACATTGCACGTATTTTAAAATAAAATAAAAATCATATATATTAAAAAATACATAAAAACAAGAAAACTCACAAAAATCAAAATAGTATTCCGGCTTTCCAGCAGCATTGGCTGTTGAGACAGTTCAGGGTCTTTACAGGCTCTGAATAGGTGCGAATAACTTCCAGTCATTTTTGCTCAATACGTCAAAACCAATGCTTAATCCTGATATGTATTCACTCCAATCGATTGGGGCTACATCCAATCTGCTTCTCAGATGTCTCCAAGAAAGAATTCTGTCACAAGGACAATGTCATGAGTTCTTTGAAAATCTCTGCATATCCTCTCTACCGATTTTCCCCCACTTAAAACACCTGATGGCCATGCGAGGAGCGTCACCAAGCAGAGGATGATGTTACATGGAAATAACAACAATCAATGACAATGCCAATGCTGTCATTATTTTCAACCAAAGTCATTTGAAAAATCCAACAGGGCAAACAAGTTCGGCATGGCACCAATTAGGATGCATGCCCTTAATATCACTTACCACCTTCAGATAATACTGTCGACTGAATATTGAGTACGTAATGTGAAAATTTACTAAATAATGGAATGTACCTTTAACCAATGAAAATAATAATATCCATATTATGACTCCAACATTCCACTTATTGAAAACCCTTTAGCCTATCGGGATGCAAAAGGATATAGGCTAAGTATTGGCATTGAATGTTACTCAATGGGGAGGGACCTGACAGAACCACTTGGGTGAATCTTCACTCCAACAAATCTTATGAGTGGTTCTTGACCACATTTAACTCCAAGATAAATTGCCCATATAGCCTAAACTAGGGAATGGTGGATTGGACAGCAGTTACATTTCTTGCGCAAACTCTATTGGCTTTTGATACTCGTCGAATGGTTTTCTCCTTGTTTGTTCTTTATGAGTAGGACTTTCTTTTAATCGGGTTATCTTATTTGAAGGAAATTCTTACAAATGCAAGAACTTCCCTTAATTAAAATTAGAATAATTTGAAGGTAATTTAGTTTGTATCACTAACGCAGCCAGTTTTGTCTCTGCTAGTGTGTTAATTCAGATGTTAATTCATAGGAAGTGTGTTCATTGGGCTTAAGTTTTATGATGTTTTCTATTGCTGACACATGACAGCAGGATAACAAAAACAGATTATTCTGCTTAACTGAATGTATATAAACACGACTTTTCTAATATAATATGATTCTGTTTAAATAAATTTTAGAAAGACAAGGAAAGTGTTAGTTACTTTAGATTGTTAGAATCATGAGTTCCCATGGTATTTCAGGGCTGCATAAAAATATATTTTGTTTTGCAGTTAAATTTATCACCCAAGCATGTATCAGACTTGAGTATTCTACCTGACAGAGGAAGCCGACGTGGAAGGTAACAATTCAGTATTTATTTTGTGATTCATATTGTAGTATTTGTCTGTTGTGTCACACTGATTTCAACAAGTTAGATGCATCAAACTTTTAAATTTGGAGCATATATTATATTACTTTTAAGCAATAGCAAGTACTGGTAAGTATAACATTCCGATACATAAAGCTGAGGTATTAAAGATTGTCCTGATGCACATTACCTTTAAATCCAAACACATAGATAGATGTAATATAGACATATCTATATATAGACACATGCCCATATACATATACATGCACATTTATATGGGATATATTCTCAAGTCTTTAAACATGACAGATTTGTAAGACTCACAGCAAAGCCTTTAATCACGGACTCTCTCAGCATGAACTGTCATGGAATCACTCAACATGATATCCAACTCCCATCACTGAGTCTCTCAATGTGATGACATCATGAACTCTCTCAACATGATGTTCACTATCGCATAGTGAAAGAGTTATCATAGTTGATCTTACAATCTCATTTATTCACACAAGAATAGAAATAGGCATAAAAAAAGACAAGACTCAGTTAGTTCCATTTAAGTCTCAAATTCTACAAAAACCACAAGCATGAAAAGCATGTATAAGAAAAGAAGGGATACCATAAAGACTCCCTCTAAACCAAGAACAACTTACTCTGAAGCTGAACAACTCCCTCTGAATGTCATATCTGAACACAAACAGTGTCTTTAATTCAAGCAACATTCCCAGCTTATGATACTTTTTGCATCTTGCAGCCAAGAAAGATTTATAAAATCTATTTATCATATAGAAATAAATATTAAAAGGAAACACTATTATTAGATATAAAAACTCATGAACAATATAAAAAACTTTCTTTGATTGTCTTATTATTACGATAATAGAGAATCGTCTATTATTAGTTAATGGTAATCTATTGGTAATCTATTGTAAATACTAGAATGTTTCTAATATGTAGTTAGCTATAGCTTTTTTAGCTTTCTTTTAGCTAAAATAGAATGTTTCTATTCTTTACAATCGTTTCCTAAGGAAACATCGTTTTATTCTTTTGTATATATAGACGTCTTGTCTCTGTTAATAGCAAGCAAGTATATACCAATTACCTTTGTAATATGGTATTAGAGCATGGTTAAAATCTTTTGAAAATAATAATTTCTTAATTGAAATTCAAAGATCATTATTATCGAAATAATTTTTTTCCTCACAGAGTTGCTTCACAATTCCGTTAATTTTTTGGCTAAGGCTTTTTTGGAACAACAAAGTCTGCAAATCGCGAGCTAGGGTTTGAGGAGAAATTCCTCTGCTCGTCCTTAGAAATCATGTTTTTTTGCCCTGGTCTCGTTTTTTCTTTGCTTGCAAATTGGTGGCATTTTTTTGACGTTTTGCTTGCAAACTAGTTGCATTTATCTCTTCTCATAGTGTGATCACAAAGCTTGCGTCCAAGAAGAGCCGTTTGTCACAATTTTTGGTTGCTGTTTGAAATTTTTGGCCTCCATTTGATCAACTACGCACACTTTAGACACCATGTTTGGTATCGTTTTTGCTCTCCAAAGCCGGAAACAACCTCAAATCTGCTGCTTGCTACCACAAATCGACATTTTTTTAGCTTGCAAACTCCATTTTTCTGCAACTTCGATCTTTCATGGCTGCTGACTAGGGTTTTCTTTGAAACCCTAAGTTTTAAGCTCCAAAAAATGTTTTTGATTCCAAATTCTTGGGGGGTTTTTTTGAGAGCTCAACTGGGTTGTTGTCAGTTTTTTTGGGTGTATCGATTTTTGAGCCAGTGGATCCAAATGCTGAGAACATTTTCTTTCTGGGTTTTTTGAGCTCTCTTCTAGGTCATCCTTCAATTTTTTGGGTCTTTTGTTTTTTCCTCGAAGAGTGTGCCTTCACAGATTCTCATGTCATTTCATTGAAAAATGTGCCATGGCATCTCTGAAAAACATTCTGCTTGAGCACAACTCAAAATTGAATGGTCGAAATTATGGCACTTGGAAGCAACAGATCATAACAATTTTTGAATATCGGAATACCGATCAAATTGTTTTGGGTGTTACGAAGTGTCCGACTGCTCCTGGTAATGATCAAGATACTTGGGATCTGAATACTCGAGAGGTGGTGATGCTTCTCAAATTATCTGTAACTGATGATCAACTCTCTTAGATTCCATCCGGCAAGACAATTGCTGTAATATAGACACATCTCAAAGGTCTTCATGAGACTTCTGACAAAAGTAGTTTGAAGAACACTCTTTTTTCTATTATCATGGATGAGCGAACCTTGCTCCAGACACACCTGAATAGGATTCAGGAAATCCGTGATTAGTTGCTTGCCATCGGTCACAAGATGGAAGAAGAGGATATTGTGTGCTTATCACTCTTTGGAGTTTACCAAAGTCCTATGAGCATTTTATCGAGACTCTTAACATCATGTCTTCTGGTGTTGATATGAAGTTCATTGATCTCTGCACACTTCTGCTTTAGCAAGATTGGTGAAAAAAATAGTTCGGTAGCATTTCTAGCTCCACCTCCATAGAGCAAGCCTTTGTTGCTGAATCCTTTCAGAAGGATAAAGGCAAGCTTCAACAACAGTCTCAGTAGAAGTCTTTTGCTCTAGCATCAGATGGCGCCTGGAAGAACATTCAATGCAACTATTGCCACAAGTTTGGGCATATGAAGGTTGAATGTTGGAAATGCCTAGCTGCACAATCTAACCAATTAGGTTCGCAGCCCAAAGTGAGCAGTGTAGAGCACACTTAACAGACAAAATCTACCTTTTACGCCTTCATGGCTAAAAGACCTACAACTCATGTGAAGTGATCTGCCTGGTACATATGATTCAGGTGTCTCTCATTATTTCACTTACCGCAAAGATTGGTTTACTGACTTGCATCCTTATTCAGATTCTGTTATTCTTGGTGGCGTAGAAGAGTACACCATTGCTAGCAAAGGCAACATTCAGATTCAGTTTGTTGGGAGGAATCTCATTTTCTTCGATGGGTGCTATGTTCCAGGGATTGAACTAAATCTACTCTCAGTAAGTCAATTACTATGATATTCTCCACACTTTGATGTCACCTTCAGTTCACATCAGTGTACCATCATTGATCAGGCGACTCACTCTATTGTTGTAGTGGGTCTTGAGGATCATTGCCTTTTCCGACTTACTGATTCTAGTGATTCTCGGGACTTAGTTATGGCTGCTTAGCAATCTTCTGTTAGCACACTTTGGCATCAACGATATGGGCACTTAAATGTGCATTATCTCTCACAGCTTGCTCGAGATAAGCTTGTCATTGGATTGCCAGAGATTCAGACTCAACAACTTGGAGTTTGTGATGCATGCCAGGCTGGGAAGCAACATCGTACACTTTTCACAAGTGACGATTCATGGTGAGCTTCTTAGGTACTTTAGCTTGTTGATGTTGATATCTTCGGTCCTATGGCCACACCTTCTATTCTTGGGTCTAGGTATTTTTTGTTGTTTGTTGATGATTTCAGTAGAAAAATGTGGGCATATTTCCTTAAAAATAAATCAAATGCATTTTTGTATTTCAAAAGTTTAAACCTTTAGTCGAGAAAGAGTCTAGGAAATCTATTATTACTCTTAGATTAGACAATGGGGGGGAATTTTGTTCCAATGATTTTTCTAGCGTCTTGGATACTCATGGCATCAAACACCAGTTAACAACACCCCACACACCACAACAGAACAATGTAGTTGAATGTTGGAAAAAAACAATCTTTGAGATGGCTTGATCCATGGTCGAACATAAACATGTTCCGAAGAAGTTTTTGGCAGAAGCAGTCAACACTGTAGTTTATATTTTGAACTGTTCACCCACAGTGATGGTCAAAGGTACAACTCCAGAAGATGCCTCATCAGGTCGCAAGCCCAGAATCAGTCACTTGAAAGTTTTTGGCTCTCTTGCTTTTGTTTGGATCCCTGGTGCGTCATGCACCAAGAGTCAAAAACTCATGCTTGCTGGATACAGTAGTCTTCACAAAGCCTACCGCCTGATCGATGTTGAGACATCTCGTCTTATCTACAGTTGTGATGTAGTCTTTGATGAGCAGCGAGGACCATTCATGCCTGTTTCTTCTATTCCTGATCCAGCAGACCAGCCTCTGAAGGCTAATGATTTGGGAGTTAGGCTTCCATTAGGTCCACCTAATGGGAGGCCTCCAGTAGCTCCTGCTTCTCCAGTTATACCAGTGATCCTTGTATAGACACCTCCAACTTCTCTTGTAGGATCACGCCGATTTGTAGATGCTTCACCTGAGTTTGATCCAGATTCTTTGATGAGGAATTTGATCACCAAGCATCTCTTAATACTAATGTTGATCGTTCTTCTCTCGAGCCTAAGTGGTGGGCTAAGACACTTGCTGATCTTCATGATGATGAGCTCATTGATGGGAGAACTGCTCAGAAAAAGAGAAAACCTACAGACTGCTAACTTTTTTGAGATGGTCAATATTAATAGTATGTTTGAACCCCAAACATACTCCGAGGCTAAAGGAATTCTAGAGTTGGAACAAGCCATGACATCTGAACGCTAGAGCCTGCTAAAGAATAACACCTGAGTTCGTTCTGATCTTCCACCAGGGAAGAAATCCATTGGCTGCAAATGGGTTTTCAAAATCAAATACAAATCTGATGATGCTTTGGATAAGTACAAAGCTTGTTTAGTTGCGGAGGGATTTTCTCAACGTTAGGGCATTGATTATGAGGAAACCGTTGCTCCTACTGCAAAGATGAGCACCATCAGATGAAAGATCCCAAAAGAATCCTTCTATTGAATTTCTATAAATTTTAATTTTAATTAAAATAATAGATTTTTCTTGTGGTTTCCTTGTGGTCTTAGAGAATTAGACAAAAGTTACAGAAGGATTTAAATTTTTTTTTTTCCAGATATAAGTAAAAGAATAACTAGCAGCAACAACAAATATGAAATATTCTAGAAACAATGTGCAATGACATAATATTCAATCAACCAGAATAGCTATAAATCGTACCAGGCAAGATATGCAACCAGTATGCTAGCAAAGGTGTTTATAAACAAGGAATGATGACACCGGTTGCAAGAATAGAACAACCACGCATCGAAAGCATAGAGATGGTTAACGTAAGCCAACCAACAAATCACGTGCCAGGTGAAAGACAGCTGTACGACTGCTATAGTCACACCAAGGCAGTAAGAAGATCCCAATGTGCCAAACAAGACCCCCAACGTACAATGCACAAGCACTCCCAAATGCTGAACTTAACAATATTTGTCAATTTCTGAAACAATATTGTAGAATGTTGCAGAAACCATCTATTGAAGTTTGCATCCCCATAGCCAAGCTCTGTGGTTTGCATCCCAGTCCTCTACAATCACTCCTCAAAGCAAAATTGCAAATACCAAGAATGAAGATGTAAAAGATGCTGAAAGAATGAGCCAACATCTTCTTTTGTCTCCCTTTCAAAGCCAATCGAACCCTAAAGGGAGAAAATGTCTTTCCCTTTATTATAAAATGACATCTTCTCAATTAAAAGACCTTTATGTATAGGAAAAACACCCATTTCCTCAAATAACATAACTCTAGGTGCCCGAAGGTCTCCAAATGATGAAAATAAGTTATAATAATTCAAGACCTTTCCAACAGGCTATAACACATAGACTTGTCTAACTAGATGACGCCAAAATCCGCTTATTAGTGCAATTAGCTATATAAATAGCTTTATTTTAAATTATTTAAACGCAAACTTGGTAAATATAAAAAATATTTCCTTTTATTTAACTGGAAAGCCAAACCAACCAAATAACTAGTGAACTGGTCCCATCACCTACTTGTAACTGATGTCGAGCAATATGGGCCAACTGGCAATCCCATCCCTAAAAACTAGGGATGCTACTAGAAACAAGGGAATATACCTTGTCACCCTGAAACTGAAACTGTATACTGGTCCCAAGGAGCCTCAAATCTGATCATTACCACAACCTCCTAAATTTTAGGAGAATCCCTAAAATTAAGGAATTGCCCCGACTCGCTCTCAAACTATCTGTAGAACCAACTCTAGTCACTGAGTATCCAGTATGAGTTTGTATCCACCATTGCTAGGCTACAAGACTCCAATAATAGGCCAACTCTCATGATTCTGCTAGTTATACTAGAGAGGGGACATGACATTAGATTAGTCCTACCCATGGCAACACAGTTTGGGTGGAAGGTACATTAGATGGACGTCAAGATTGCTTTCCTAAATGGTGATCTCCATGAAGAGGTCTACATGACATAGCCTCTTGGTTTCAAGGTTGCTGGTAAAGACCATTAGGTGCTCAGATTGCTAAAAGCTCTTTATTGGTTGAAGCAGGCCCCTCAGGCATGGTACATAAAAATTGATAAGTACCTCAGTGATCAAGGCTTCAAGAGGAGTTCTTCAGATTCAAATTTGTACATCAAGACTACTGACAGTGACATCATCCTTCTGGTTATTTATGTGGATGATTTGATCATCACGGGCAGTTTGACATCTTTGATTTAGGGAATCAAATAGAGTTTATGCCAGTCTTTTGATATGACTGACCTTGGGCTCATGCATTATTGCTTAGGTGTTGAGGTTTGGCAACAGTCTTCTATAATAGGCATCTGATTTATCTAATCCATAAGATCGGTCTTGCATTTGATCCTGGGAATTATAGGACTATTATAATCGGGCACACATTTGCCAAACTATATGCTACAACACTCGATGCTATGTTATCTAGAGAGCTTGATAGGAAAGGTTGTAGAGCTAGAGGACATGCTGATTTTTGGGCTGATTACTAGACACAGATTGGAGAAAGTTTACCGCTACTTTGTTGATTTTCACAAGGCTTTTGATTCTCTTCCTAGGATGGCTTTATTTTAGAGGCTTCAAGAGATTGAGATTTTAGAGACGTTACTAACGACTATCATGAGACTATATGAAACTGTTGTGGGTAGATTCAGGACTTTTGATGGTTTCTCAGTCCCAATTCATAGCACCATTGGGGTTACACAAGGCAGTCGTCTCTCTCCCACTCTGTTTGGTTTGTATATTGATGAGCTGAGGACTTCCTTTTGAAGTCTTTGCTCCCAGGCAATGGTTGCTACTTACACCAGGTCTTGATATCCATTTTTTTTTCGTGGATGATGTGGTTCTTGCTTCTTCTCTAGAGAGTTTACAGAGGCTTCTGGATGGTTTGGCTTCCTTTTGTGTTCAGTGACAACTAACGGTAAACCTTGGTAAGGCTCTTGTTATGATCTTTTAATGCTTAAAGACTTTTCATCTTCATTTCTTTTTTCAGAGACATGAGATTGAGATCACTTCTTATATGTATTTGGGAGTTAAGTCTTCTGGGCTTCGCTTTAGTATCAGACCAGCGATCTAGTCCAGAGTTTGTAAGGGTATGGGTTCTCTTGCTATGCTTGAGAAACAGTGTTTCAGACACCATTTCTAGGATACCTCGTCCAAGTGATCCCTTTTGGACTCCCTTGTTCAACCGACTGTTCTTTATGGCTTTGTGGTTTGGGGGCCTTCTCTCCTTAGTTCTGACTAGGCCTCGATTGAGCGGGATCAGATATTGCTTTTAGGGCGCATCATTAGATGTCATAGATTCACTCCTCACAGTATTATTCTCGCCAAATTTGGTGCTCATCCCTTCAGTCTTGCGGCTATATTTGATCTGATTTGGTTCCTTCATCATTTGCATGATTTTGAGGATTCGGTTAGTGGCCGTGATAGATATTCCTACTTGGCTTATTGTTCTTCTATTGCCATTGCACGTTCCGATACTGACTTTCGTGTTCATTGCTGGTATGCACAGGCATCTTCTCTGTTGAGCTCGATTGAGATTCATATTGATCTTCTCCTTCCTTATCAGTTTTCATTGAATGCCCATGCTCATCTCCTCCCCTCTAGACAAGAGTTAAATGACCATGTCAGACTTGATATTTACAGATAGTATATTATTACTACCTGGACTAACCCACATGGTGGCTTACGTTCGAGGATGGCCTTTTATGCAAAACACGTTCTGGAGATTAGTGATGGGATTATTGTCCATTCTAGTTACCTTTCTTGACGATTGAGTCATGCCCTTCGTATCTCTTTGGGGTCTTTCAGAGTTGGTTCTCACCATCTTCATGCTTAGAGACACCATCATATTGACAGAGGAGAACGGATTTGTAAGTCGTGTACTTTAGCTAAGGTTGAGACGAAGACTCACTTTATTTTTCAATGCACTATCTTTCATGAGATCAGAGGGAGATTTTATTGCCTATTTTGGTACTGCTTTTCTCTTTCAACTTTCTTTAGTTATTGTGATCAGCGGTGTCTAGCGGCAGGGCTTTATCTTCAGGAGGCCACTCTGCCCCATGATGGTACTCTATAGTCACTATTTCCTCACCGACATAGTTCCGATCAGCCTATTGTTGTTTTGCATTTTGTCACCACAAAATGCAGATAACAACACAAAACTTTTTCAAGCTAGTTTCGCATTTCTCTAAGCTTGACTTTGATATTCAATTGCTTAGTGTTGATCAATCGATTCATTTCAATTCGAATATCAAATTGTTTTATTGAAGGCCTTTGTCAAGTCGTTTTTGTTTTACCTTCTGTCGAGCCTTTGCTTGATTTTTGAACCCTTTACAGTCCGTTGTTTGATTTTGAGTTTTTGTTTGCTTGTTTTTGGTCCTTTGGATTTGCTCATGTTGTGCCCTTCGATTTCCCCTTCGATTCGGTCTAACCTAAAGGTCGATCAGAGTTGTCAGTGAAGAGATATGGTCATTTTAGTGCTTCAAAAGTGGACATTTTAGGTGCAACAACACAAATTAAAAAAAATGATGTTATATTTTCATTTTGATTTTCACTTTTTCAAAAATATAACATTTACTCACTTTTTGTTATGTTTTGAAGTTACTTTTTATTTTAAATTTATCACTTAAAGTGACTATAGTGCACTGTATGTTATAATTTAAAGTTGAGTTACTTTTTAATTTTTCACTTAAAGTGACTATAGAACTATATAGTTACTTTTTAAATTTTTGATTTTTAAATCAAATATTTATATAAATGTCATTTTAACTTAATGTTTATGACTTATATTGATTAATATAATGCATAAATGTTATTTTTGACCCATATTGTTGACATTTTTATAAAAATAAGTGAAATGCATAATTTAAAAGCCTTAAAGTGGACATTTTATGTGCATATGCATGTAAAAAAACTATGAAAAGTGGATACTTTTCATGCTAATGATATAAAAACTCATTTTGAGGACTTTTTTCATGTCATTACATCAAATGCTTGTAAAAGTGGACCTTTTTGATGCAATGTCATGAAAATTTGAGTTTTTATGCTTGTGAGTAAAAAAGGTGAGACATTTTAAAATATATAAGTGACTCCAAAAAGTGAGATTTTAGAGTCTTACACATTTTAAAATATGCAATGAGTCTCAAAAAGTGAGATTATGTCTCAAAACATATTTTAAAACATGCAATGGACTCTAAAAGCTCCTCTTTTGCCTTCCAACATGTTTTAAAATATGTAACGAACATAAAAATGTCCTATTATGTGAAGAAAACATGTTCTTGCTCCAAAAACCTCCTATTTTGATCATAACTTTTGATTTTCTTCATGGATTTGGATGAAATCAGTTGCATTCGAAACGTTTTGGAGAGGTGATCATTTTGCCCTCATCAAAAATCAATTTATTGCACCCAAAAATGTGTTTGAAACTCCCAATCTAGTGCACGAATTTGCATAAAACTCCATAAATCTGTCAAGTTTGATCATGTTTTTGTATGGAATCAAGTCGTTTTACCTCATTAGGTGATTACGTTGCTTGAGGATCATTATTTTGGTGTTAAATCATCAAAACGTTTTACTTGGAAGATCACGTTTTTTGCTTGTTTTGGCAAAAACATCCCAAGAACATGCGATCTTTAAAACGTTGCAAGGGGGAGCTAATTTAGGGCACATTTTGACATTTTGCTAACTAATCTCCTTGTTTGCTGCCCTTCATAATTCGAATTTTGAAGATTTGAAAAGTTCTCACCATTTTAGAAGAAGATTATAAACAAAGAGCATCTTTTCCTTCATTTTTGGCACATATTTTTCATGTAAGTAGACCTCTTCTTTCTTGCATTTTAATTCATGCTTATCTTCGCTAATTTTATACATGAAATTGTTGAATGTATGCCATTTGTAAAAATCTTTGCCTTAGAATGTGCATTTTTCCTTTAAATATGAATTTCTTCTTCATTTTGATGTCTTTGGTTCTTACCCAAGTTTCAAATTCGAATTTCATCTTTGGAATGCTTTGCATCTTGCCATGTTTTGAGTTGTTTTCAAAGGTATGTTGTTTTTCCTTTTTGTTTTGGTTGTGGTTGTTTGCCGGTTTTTCTCCATTTGGAGAAATTGCAAGTTTTTTTTCCAAAAACTTGTTTTTCCTTCATTACATGCGAAAGCATTATCATTTTTGACATTTCATTTCCATGTCATTACATCTCACATCTCATCCGACAAATGCGATTACATGTTTTTCACTTCATTCGCCATCCACACACGCATGTAATCCCATTTTCTGTTTCCATTTTCATCCATCTCATTTTTCACTTCCATTTGCACAACACAATTACACGAAATGCCTTACGTGTAATTGTATCCAAAAGGTCCGATTTTGATTAAAAGTCACATTTTGAAAAGACAAAAAGATGTCATTTTCGCTTTCTATGTACTTTGACTTATTCCTTCTTCCAAAAGTGACCATATAATTCATTATCTCACCTCCATTGCTTCATTTCCATCTTCATATACGCATTCACACTTACATGAATAAATACATGTTTCTATACATGTTTCCACCTCATAACATATCTTACATGTTACCCTTCATTCGCATCCGCATATACATGTAAAATGTACCTTTCATTTGCACTTACATCTCATTTCACATTTCACTTTTCGTTACATATTGCATTTACATATACGCATGTCTCATTCGATAAAGCCTTGAAAACTTTAAGTCACTTGTGAAATCAGCAACTTTCACTTTGCATGCATTCCCATGCGTTTCACCTTCGCACATTTTCATTCCATTCCATTTCATTTCATTTTCCATATCCACAGTTCCATTTCATTTCGTACCAAATTCCGTTCATTCCATTTCACTTTTCATTCCATTGCATATGCATATGCTTTCTCTTCGAAAGTCAATCCTTTTCGAATCTTCAATGTTGCTTCGGTATTCACTTGCATGGAGATTTCTTTTGATGATGTATTTGTGCTTTGGGATTTTTGTGTTGCAGTACGAGCACAAGAAATGTCCTCGCTTTCCAAATCCAAGGGCAAGATGAAATACCAATATGACAAAGAATTGGCACGTGCAGTTTCTTCTTCAGTTACGTCTGTTCTTAATAACGTGCTAGACACCAAGATTGGTCACGTAGATGTAGCTGATTTTCTACAAAGGATTGAAGCTCTGGCTACACATGAGATGAAACGTATTAAAAGAAGCAACATCCATTTGGTTTCTACATTTCCCATGGCAGCCATAGAACCTGATTTTGTCTATGGATGTGCTCGGCGCTTCACTCCAAAAACAAGGAATATTAAAGACGCTAATGGCAAGGTTATCATTAGCCTTGATCCTGAAGTGATTCAACAAATCTTCAAAGTTCCTTGAAAATCAGAATGTGCTGACTTGACCAAAGAATCGTCATTAGCTTGCTGGAATGAACAAAAGGACAGTTATCAAAAGTATGTCAACCTTTACTGGTTAGACAAGAAGAGAAATAATTTTTCCAGGTGGCCAAAGACGCTTCATCGGTCAAATTTTAAACAAGAATACAAGGATCTTATCATCTTTCTCAACAGAATTTGTGGTCTTAAGGATTCTTTCGATTATGAGCCATGGATGTACAAATTTATGTTTCAAATCATAGAGAACAATGAACACATCTTTTGGGGAGAGCTTATTAGTATTGCGATCTGTCAACAGATATGCAATGTAGGACCATCAATACCTTTTTACATGAATTCATATCTGGTTTACATTGCAGCTGCTATGGGGTCTTTTTCAGGTCTTTCCACCAAAGGTGATCGTCTTCAAGTACCTGTTTGGGAGTACTATTACCAAATCACTTTGGCTAATAATAAATACCATTACAGAAGAGTCCAAGATGCCTTCTTTTTACATTACAGGTGTTTGTTCGACAAACAATTATGTATCAAAAGAGCATTTGATATAGCATGGGAAAAGGTAAACCAGTACGGCTGCATTTTTTTCCAATTTCCTACTTTCACATACTTGAGAGTTGGATATTTCGAAGGAGAGCCGTATACCTTACCTAGGTATGCTACAGATCGAATCATTCTAATGGAGTTAGCCAGGCAACTCATGGCTATGCAGAATGATCAGCATGCGTCACATAGGCCCAGATTTGGCATCACATTAGCTAGACCTTTAACTATTGGCAATTATTCAATTGTTTCTGTGCCTAAAGCGAAGAATATGGAAGTAAAGTTGCAATTGATTACATTGAAGAGGTTCAAGGTTAGATTTGATTTTGATTATCGAGAGATGAACTCTCAGATAAAGAGGGCCTATACTCATGTTCATCACATTGCAGATATTTGGATTGACATGAGAACAGAGCTTGATATTATGAAGATGGATTATTGCAGGTTAACCTTGCAACAAATAATCGATCTTAATATGTTGGAAATTCCTCCAGATTTTCAAGCTGAAGATGATGGCGACATTCTTGATCCAGAATTCCATCAAGCCGGTTTTGATAAAATATGCCCTTTTCCTATTCAATGGCAACAAAAAGAAGGTACATCTATTATGGATAGGTTTCAATCCATTTTTGCAAACACTAACAAGTGGTTGAAAAATAAAGGCCTAAAAAGAGTAAATCCTAAAATGGGTTTGGATTGTGGAAGCTTTGGTCCCCCTGGCAGGAAGTCACAATTGGAAATTACAGGGAAAGATGGGGCTTCATCTTCAAATGTCAAGAATACTTTCAAATTCAAATTAAAGGGCGGAAAAGGAACTAAATCATCTCAAGTTCTTGAACCAATTCAAGAATCAGTGACAGAATCAGAAGAAGAATTGGAAATAGAATCCGAGAAAGAAGATTCAGATGAAGAAGAAGAAATTAGAATCATATCTCCTCCCAGGCCTGCACGAGCTTGCATGTCTTCTCTACATGAAGAGCCCTTTTTGCATGAGGTTGATGATAATGTAGATTCATTTTCTGCTGTTTTCACTCACTCCATTCCAATCTCTGAAGTTAACACCATGGCTCTTTCGATTTCATCTGTTGCTCCTTGTGTTCCTGCACATGATCATTTTGAACACTTAGCAAATGTGTTTGAAGATTTTCCAACTCTTACTAGTGGTCAAGTTTCCCAACTTGATACATCTCTGACAGAATTTGAACTTTTCATGACAGAATCTTCACAACATGTTCCTATGCCTACAACAGTGCAAACTGAATCCTATTCAGTCACTACAGATATACAATCTGGATAAATGCAAATGGTCTCCACTGTGCCTGTTTCTACAGATGAAAGTTTCAGCCTACCTGCATGGTTGAGTAGAATAACAACAAAGAGAAGGAAGGTGGTTGTTCCTCCTGAAAATCTCCTTGTGAAGAAGACTAAATCCAAATCTCTAAAGGACAAGATTGTTTCTAAAATTTTGGTTGATTCTGACAAAACCAAGTATGTTGAGGTTGTTGAGCCCTTAGTAGATAAACTTGTTGAAGAACTCACTAGCTTTGATTATAAGTTTATTAAGATTGAAGTTGAAAAGCAATCTCATTTGAGTTCTTTACAAGATGCTCATGACGCATTGGCAAATGTATCAAAAAGCAGTCATGAGCTTTGGGAAAAGAAGAATCAGTTTAAACAAGAAATAGCTCGTTTGAATGAGGTCATCCAGAAGCAATCTTCTCAAAATGTTGTTGTTCCATCACAAACATCTAAAGAGAGAAGGTTGATTGAAGTTGCTAATTCCTGGATACAGGAAATCATTGCTGAAGGAGTTCGAGCTATCACAGAAACACTTGTAGTTCTAAGGCGTGTTAAAGAGATGAACAGAATGGAACTAAGCTTAGTTTCTTCTCTGACTCAAGAGGCAGATAACCTGAAGGAAATCCTTGACGATTGGGATGAAATGATTAAGTTTGATCTGAATGCTATGGTCTCATTTGACGTTCTTCCGTCATGTGAAATGTTTTTCAGATTTCAAGGACTCATTGGTTACAAGGAAGAGACCTTAAGAAAGTTGATCACAAAATTGCAAGTGGCTCTTGAAGATTGTCAAGTAGTTGAAACAAGCCTTACTAGTGATTTGGAGCAATTGGGATGCCGTGTTACTGATAATCTTGGTAATCTTTTGGCAACAGAAAGAGTGAATTCAGAATATACAGTTAGGATCAATGTTGATGTAGATTCCGAAGATTTTGTTTCGCACACAATGAACAAGTTCGTTTTGTACAAATCCTTGACAAAACACTTGTTAGATAATACAACAACAAATTCCAAAGTTGTGCAATCAGCACATGAAAATGCAGTGAGAATCGAAGCCATATGAAAGACTATGGAAATTGCTGATCTTCCTACAGTGCATGTCGTCATTGTGAAATTCAAGGCATTAAGAAGCAATCTTTAAGATTGTTGTGTAATTTCTATTTCATAGTTGTTTAGAATGCATTACAAGAAATAGTGTAATTGCATGTATGCAAAAGATGTAATGTGAGTTGCATGTCTAGTATCATGTAACCCTTTAGTTTCTGTAGTTAGACATGTTCAAAGTTGGTTGAGTTGCTCCCACTTTTTCCTCCGCTTTTTTCTCAACTTCTTTGCCTATATAAAGGAGTGCCACCCTTATTGTAAAGTCATCATTATCTTTATGCAAGAGAGCTCTAGAGAAATTGTGCCAGCAGAACTTTGTTTCTGTAACACTATTTTGAGAGAAAGTGAATACAAATGAGCATTTGAGACTTAACTTTGATTAAGTGAAATTGTTGCTTGTATGGATTGTAAGCTTTGTCTATAATTCATTCAAGTTATTTTTGATTCGTACTATCTTTTGTTATTGATATTGTATCTTGTGATTGATAGAAAAGAGTTAAGAAACAATTGAAGCCCGAGCTTTGACCAGGAGCAATTGTGAAAATCCATAGCTAGAAGCTTTGTCTATAGCTTGTATTTTCATCTTGATTCACAAAATGGTTAGATTGTTCTTACTTTTAGGAGTCTTTGTTCCCTAATTGTAGAGATTTTATCATATAGAAGTACAACATGACTTAGAGCCAAATTGGTACGTTTTGGCTAGCCTTTGAGTTAGTTAAAATTTATTTGTATCACTGTTTCCAGCTTGTGATAGAAGTGTAATTAGAGATTCACCTTGGCCATTATTCGCCTCACGAATAAGTGGATCCTTTCTTGAAAGTTAAGAAGAAAGGATAATAGTCACACCTTGTTATAAATCTCTCAATTTCTTGCTTACCTTGAGTTGCTTCAAGGAACGGTGAGAAGGGAGAGCCTTCCCTCTAAGGTAGGAGAGACTCTGTCTCAAATGCTGTGGCTGGTCACCCTATTTTGCGATTGAATTTTCACCCAAAATTGTTGGTTGCAAAATATCCACCCAACACCTATCACTGCTTTTTTTGTACCCTTATCTCCTTTACGAGGTGTGAAAAGGCTGGCTTGTTCTACCAGTTTTGTTGGTCATTCCAGATCTGTTATGTCTCACAGTGTTTTCTTATGCTAGCAGCACTCACTAGTTGACAGAGATAGTTCAGTGCTCCTGTCCATTCATAGTCTTATCCGTCTGTGACTGATTTCTTTTTGCCAAGGAAGGACTCATACTATTTTCCTTGTCCTCTCTCTTCTTGTTTCTTGTTATTTTTCTGTTGTTCGCTTTTCTCGGACATTGTTTGGTGATCTTGCTATTGTCAGCTGTCTGTTTGTAAACTCTTTGTCCTATAGACCTCTTGTGGTCTTTTGTTGAACACTAATAATTTTATCTTATCTAATCTTATCTTATTTGTTATATTCATCTCTCAGTCTAAATATGCCAAGGCTTTGTTAGACAAATTCCGTATATAGGATTGCAAGCCTTCATATACATCTATGGAGAAAGGCCTGAAGTTATCCGCAAAGTCTATTTCTCCTTCTGTTGATGGTACTACATACATGTAACTAGTAGGAAGCCTCATTTACCGCTTTGCTATTAGGCTTGACATTAATTTCATAGTCAACTACATCTCACACTTTATGACGACTCTTAAGGCTGATCATCGGATGGCAACAAAGCGTGTGCTTCATCATGTGAAGGGCACTTTAGAGTATGGACTTCTTTACTCTCAAAGTTCTAATCCTAGACTCAATGGGTTCATAGATTCAGATTGGGCAGGGTCTGTTGACGATAAAACGTCAATTTTTGGATATGTGTTCAGTTTGGGATCCGGTGTAGTCACATGGACCAGTAAGAAGCAGTAGGCAGTTTCTCTCTCCTCTGCAGAGGGACTGGTATGGCAGGATGTGACACTATTTGGCTTCATTGGATGCTTGGGGATATGCAGATGTCACCAGTAGGACAAACTACTTTGTTTGTTGATAATGAAGGCATTATCAAGTTAGCCCAAAATCCAGTCTTCCACGAACGAACCAAGCATGTGGATGTTCACTGTCACTACATACAACAGTTGGTTGAAGACGAGACAATAGATTTGTAGTATGTTCCTACCTCTTGGTCCTGATAAGTTTGTCAAATTCAGAGGACAACTTGGTGTTGTAGATAGATTAACCTATTAAGGGAGGGTATTACGATAATAGGTAATCGTCTATTATTATTTAATTGTAATTTATTTGTAATCTATTGTAAATATTAGAATGTTTCTAATATTTAGTTAGCTTTAGTTAGTTGTAGCTTTTTTAGCATTCTTTCAGCTAGAATGGGATCTTTCTGTTTTTTACAATTGTTTCCTAAGGAAACATTGTCTCGGTCTCTGTTAATAGCAAACAAGTATTTAACAACTACCTTCATAATACTTATTAGATTTGAATTTTATATCTTTCCTCCCATTTGTTGAAACTTTTACTTCACCTCTTTGAAGTCTAGCATTCCTGTGAAATTCAATTGCTATCAGCAACCTCCAGAATTTTATTAGCGACAACCTTTCACCTTCTGGTACACACTTTTCCCAGAAGACTACTTTTTAGAATTCTGTAGCAGACATATGAAACTTCTTTGTTAGGGATAAATTGTTAGATTTGATAATAACTCTCTTACATAACCTTTATCCTCAACATAAAACAATGTACAAAAATTGCCGCACAGAGATCAAAAGTGTTCAAACTGATCTCATTGAACTATCGGACACCAAAAGACTATGAATTGTTCCCAGCAACAGTTTACGAATAGTGTCATTTCTTGATAGATAAACAAGCCTCTCGAAGAAAATGATCAAATAACACTCGAGTTCATGATACCTAGTCATTAATAATCATAACACATTGTAATAGAGGAATGACTGATGAAGAGTGCATCTAAACAAATTTTGGGTGACATGTTGCCATCAAAGGAAGGAAATAGATGCTGATTGAACCAACTGGAAGTCCACTACCCACATTGCTTTTCATATGCCAACTCATACTAGAAATCAAGAAATGACAATAAAATTAAAATCAAATAGTCTTTGTCAGCAAAGATTCACTCTAAAGTAGGATTTCTTTCTCCAGAAAAGACGTTTGCATGGGCTTGCTAGAGAAACAAAAAAAATTGTCAACTTTTTTTCTCATACGACCCACCCCAAGAATCACTCAAACGGTGAGAACCTTTCAACGGGCCAAGAAAAAGAGTCATCCCGCGCGCCTTCAGATTTCAAGCATGAGGGGAGAGTTGAGTTGTCAATGATTGAATAATTTAATCCTGAGGGCTATCCAAAGACGAATCCCGCATGGGCATCAACGGATATAGATCCACACTGTGTGTTGAGTCATCACATCAGAGCCAATAGAGAAAATGCAGTAGATAATAAGATATTTCCTTACATGCTTTAAGGCTTCTGAAACTCCCGTGAATTTGCATCCAACCTAGGTGTAACTATAGTCTTCTCCAACTAAGGCCTATGTTTAGTTCCTTCTATTTTTATCTATTCATCGTACCATTCGTTGGTAGATGTCAGGGAGTAGTTTGCTTGGTTTATTTTTTAATTTGGTGTTTTTAATATATTTGTATATAATATTTGGTTGACAAATAATATACAGTATTTATATAGTTGCTGTATTCAGTGCATATTATAATATTTTTTAAAGTTATAATATAATATTTAATTAAATCATAATTTAATTACTTTTGTATTATATTATTCTTTATTTTATTATTATAATACTACTATAGTGATATTATATTTACTAATACGTCAATAATATGCTATTAATTTCCATGGTTCATAATATATTATTATTATTATATATATTTTTTTGATTGGTAAACGTCCGAAGCCTTGATTATATTATATTAAATAAAAAATTACAACAAAGTAACTCCGTTCAAACGGGCACTGATAGGAAATAATGGAGAAGAAAACCTCCAGTCTTGCCAGAGACCTTAGTCCTATTTTATTACATCTTTAAAAGGGGCATTCCCCAATTATTAGTTACAAAACTTTCTTGCTCAATACAAAGGTGGAATGCATAACTTCTAAATTCTAGCTTTAAATTACAATTATAACTTCCATTTAAACTATCAAAAATGAATGGATAGTCCAAAGCTTTGACACTCTTGGAATGATCCTTTACTAATCATTTTTTTAGAATGCTTAACTTTTAAAGCCTGCTGCTAAGATAAACAACTTGTAGCAAAATTAGGGAAATTCATAAACCAAACACTAAATATACATCCTAAGAGACAGATTTGCAGATGTCTAAGCTATCCCCGAAGGATATAATGCTGGAAAACACCATAAAAGATAAGATTTAATTATATTATCTAAGCCTAGATCAGAGATAAACAATGCGCTTTACAGTAGGATGGAGCTTACAAGAACATGTTAAAAGTATATTGAACAACTTCATCATATTAAATCTATGCTTATGCAAAAAGGATAACTAGAGCCAAATTACACCATAGGTAGCAGATTTGAACTGCTTATGATTGCTCTGTTACAGTAACCTGATTACTTTCTATGGTAATCTGGAGGCTTAATTTGTGTCCACACTCAATATATAATATTAATAGCTTGAGAATAAGTGCAAAGCTACAAGCTTATCATTGGTAATTAAAATGATTAAAGATCTTATTTTTATGCCTTTAGCCTTAGAGTATTTATTAATAATGGAATAGTATCAGAATTTCATTTTAACCGAGGTGGTCTACCCTTCTAAGGATCTGAAAAATCTACCTTGTCTACTTATTTTGATTAAAATCAATCTCTAAACAAACACCATTCAGTTCTGCGGTCGCTACCAATCACAAACCGATAGCATCCTGTGCAAATGTGTCTTTAAGAAGACCGAAAGAACCATAACAACCATAAAAAGAAAGCTGAGAACAAATCATACTTTAAACTAATATAAACTTTTTTATATTAATTGATGTCATAAGATTACATATATACAAAAGGAGGACTCAGAGCTGAAATATAGAAACACTACCTTACTAACCAACCTATGAGTTAATTGACATAAGAGGATTGCTACCATCTATGCATAATACAAAACTCCCCTTTAGGATCTATAATTTGAGTGCCATACTAATACTGTAGATGGCCATCAACACGACACTAGCCCTCATAGCCTACCTACAATAAAGAGATATAGAAAAAAAACACAAACTAGGGCACCAGACCAAGGGCAAAACAGGAGAAAACCCTCACCTTACTCCCAGAGGGCACGAACTAAGAAGCTAACACACCCTACTATTTCCAAAAACCCATGATGACCTCGGCAATGTCATTGGGATTTTCCAACTTGAAGTGAGGAGGGAATTCAAAGGAATTCTTTTCCTTACTTTACCTTTCGATGTTAGGGTTAGAAAACTCTAGAGCATCCAGATTTCCCAGTTCCACCCCCAGATGAATGTAGGAGTTGAATATATCGAAATATCTGTTGAGCCATTCCTTGCCATTGTCCGCCACTATCCCTCTCCATCTGAGGAGGAATTGTATGCTTGATTCCGTCTTTGGCCACACCTGGTTAAAGGCTACAAGATCCTGAATAACTAATGCAGGTCGCCTTGGTACAATAGCTAGGTCGAAGCTCCTCGGGAGACGATCCATATACATTTCAAGGAGGGGTACTCTGAGCTTCTCGTCTAGGCTCATGATAGCTTCTTTCAGGCCTTTGCACCAAACAGGATTGAATAAATTCAAGCAGAGTCTCACAATGTCCCATTTGTCTATTCTAGCTCTAGCCATACACCCAATAAAAGATCTTGTAATATTGCTGTTAGTCCTCCAAGTAAAATCATATTTGAAATAACCATCACCTAGGGCCCTATTAACCGCAATTCTTGTCATCCCATCTACTTGTCTAAGCACATGATTCCACCTTTTTGGCTTCACATTGCCTCGGAAAGCCATGGCATGAGTCTCCAAAGCATGAAAAATGCAGATAAAAATATCCATAGCTAAAGGGAAAGGCACAAAATGACAGAGATGGGTCCTAGGACGAATATAAAAGGGAAAGACATACCTGTGAAGGCTCTAGAAGGATCGAGACAAATGCCTACATCATCTAAATCATCACCTTGACATCACCTTGAAACATTCATGATGTTGGAAAAAGAGACCCCATTATTGGAAAGCAAGGATGAACCAACTTAGTGTAGTGGGAATCGAACCACTAACGATTATACGGGAGGTGAAAGACCACTCACTTATAAAGCTTTCCAATATAATCTTATGCCTATTCCACTTTGGAATTACCGATATGCATTCCAGCAATATCCTAATTGATTATTTTATGCAAAAACTATACTATATAACATCCAATAATAGTGGAATAAATTTTATAGGATATGTAACATACTGATCTAAAAGCGCGTTCTGCCATAGTGCAGAATTACTTAAAATAGAGACTGAAAGACCTATACTTCCTAAGGCTATGGATAACATAGAACTAGGTGATATACAAAACTTTATAGAGTTTATTTTAGAAGCTAATAAATAAATGATATGACTTGAAAAGACTAGAGCTCTATACATGATGAATGATCATTAAGAACCAAAAAATTCCCACCGTCAGCCCCCTCATTTGCCAACTGATCTGCCTTTTGATGACCTTCCTGAAAGATATGACAGATCCAGATATCTGCAAACCGGTCTAGAAAATTGAGGACTTCTTCTAGCTTTGTGTTTAGAACCCAGTTAGGCATTGCTCTTTTCCTTATTGCATTTAATACAATTAGAGAATGACCTTCGATGATGATGTTAGATAAACCTAAATTTAGGCAAAGCTGAAGTCCTTCTTCCAATGCTTCAAGCTTCGCCAAATTATTAGTTGTTGGATTGATGGATTTGGCTTTTTTAGCAATCCAATTACCTGATTCATTGGTAATAATGCAACCGATACCTACAACACCTGGATTGCCTTTAGCTGCTCCGTCAAAGTTTAGCTTAGCCCATCCCTTCGGAGGGGGGGTCCATCTACAACTTTCCCTTGCCTCTTTACTCCTCTTGATATAGGTAAGTGGAGGGTTAATCAGGTTAGTCTATTTCTTCTTAATGTATCAATCCCAGCTAGAGAAAGAACCTTCTTCTTTCTTAGAGTTCCTAAGGTGAGAGTTTAATGCCTCGACTATGCTTGCTTCTATTTTTTTGACAAGTTCTTCTGGTTGCAGATCCTGGTCACAAAATATTCTCCTATTCCTTTCTTTCCAAACTTCCCACATGAGGATAGATGGACAAATGTTCCAAAGGCTGCTGTATATATCTTCGTAGAGATATGTGGGCTAGCATTTGAGGAGATCAGTTAGAGATTTAGGCATGGGGGAGTGCCAGCCTAACATATGTTTGAGCCAATCCCAACAAAATTGAGAATAAGGACATCTATATAAGATGTGATTAGTGTCCTCACTGTTTTGTTTGCATAACACACATTTGGAATTGCCTTCAAACCCTAATTTACAGAATCTGTTGGCTGTCAGGATCCTATTTTGAAATGCTAACCATAAAAAGAAATTAGTGTTTTCACTGTTTTGTTTGCATAACACACATTTGGAAGGGCCTTCAAACCCTAATTTACGGAATTTGTCGGTTGTCAGGATCCTGTTTTGAAATGCCAACCATAAAAAGAATCCTGTCTTAGGCAGACAAGAGGGCTCCTAGCATAGTTTAAGTGGAATTTCCACTTCGTCCCATCTTTGAGAATGAATAAGAGCTTTGTATCCATTTTTCACGGTATACTTGTCATCATTAGACGCAACCCAAATGAGCTTGTCGTTCCTTTCAAGCTATTTAATTTTCCTATTCTGAATAATCTTTTCATAAACCTTTTTTGCTGCTGGTTTCACTTCTATGTTATTCAAAAATTTCCAAACTCATTTGGTTCTTCCATTCATATATATCTTGGTTTTGTAGTTGTTAACCTTGCTGCCCCATAGTTTGACAAATATCTCTTTGAGATCCCCACGGATCTCCATGCTATCTATTGGGGGATGCCCATCCTATGAATCTTCCCAATAAGGCTTCATTACCCTTGCCAATATCCCAAGTTAGATATTTGTTGACGAGGGAATGACATCTAACCATAAAATTCCAACTCTCCGATCCTTTGGGGAGGGTCTTCATTCTGAAAATTGAGAGAGGATCCTTTGCATTAAGATAGTTGTTATACATAATTTTAGCCCATTTGCTCTCTCTTTCAACAAAAAGACGCCATATTAATTTGGCCCCTAAAGCTTCATTTTGCCAAAATAAGTTTTTAATTCCTAATCCTCCAGAGTCCTTAGGTTTGTAGATGTTGTCCCATCTTATGAGAGCCAATTTTTTTGAGTCCTCACAATCATTCCAGAGGAAGTTTCTGAGTTTTGCCTCAAGCTTCTGATTGATATACTTGGCAAGGGGAAGATAGGACAATGGATAAGTTGGAATAGCAGACAAAACTGAACTTATCTTAGTGATTTTACTAGCTTTTGTGAGCCATTTATCTTTCCAACCGCCAATCCGGGTCTCCAATCTATCCAGAATATTCTGCCATGCCTTGCTAGATTTAGTACCTTTCTCTATCTCAATAGCAAGGTGTTTGCACGGAAATATCCCTTTCTTGTACCCCATGATATGGCAGATCTGCTTGTCCATCTCCGGTTTAGTATTGATAAAAAAGATCTCAGATTTGGATGCATTCACTTTTTGACCCAATGCTGCCATATATTGCTGGATGATAGCCCTAATATTTAGCGCCTCTTTAGCTGTACTTTCGCTAGGCAGAATAGTATCATCTGCGTAATAATATATTATTATTATTATATGTTGTTAATTACTATTTGATTGTTAATATAATATAATCCATAAATATATTATTATAAATTATATGATATTTGATATATATTATTCATTTATTATAGTGTTATTATTAATATTTTAATCTTATAGTCATTATTTATTATTACTAGGTTCTATTCGGGACGGGATGTGACAAAAAGAGTTTTCATTTTATGCTTGAGAAACACTTGTAATCAGGCTTTAGAAGCCCGATTGCAAGTAGGTGAATGACTTAGTCTTTTCTTGGCAAAATGTACTTACAATCAGGGTTTTGAAATCCAAATGCAAATGGGGAATAACATGCATTTTTGAAGATCTTGCTTTGGGGGGAAAACTTGCATCTTTCTAGCATCAATTTTTGGGTAGAACTTGTATTTGGTTCAGAACATGTTTCATCATTTCTTAGTCACAATCAAGGAATATCATGATAAATAAGTTTTTGGAGCTATGGAGAACTCTATGATCTTGTGTATTTAGGAGATGCTTGTCATATCCCCATCTATCTCATCCATGATATGGGCTGTTCAGCATGAATGTGTTCCTTCTTACCCTACATATGAGTTGGTCAATAACGTATTAAGCATTGTGAGGAAAAATCGAAGTCTCACTTGTACAAGGACGACAAAGTTGGTGTTAGAAATACACCCAATGACATCATAAGCCCTAAGGAAGGACGAAACACATTCACATGCTCATTTCTGCCACATAATGATGTGAACAAGCAAGAGGGAACTGTACCTTTAAGTGGAGAACACATCAGCTTAATTGCAGCCACAAGGATGAAGAAAATTCTTGCAGGAAGTTTGCCAAGCCAACATTGGTCGTTTAGCTTCATGGGGATGCGGATTCTACTAAGTATCCTTTCCATGAGCAATCCCTACAGTTGGTTGGTGAGAAATCAGTTGGTAATAATAATGTCTGGTCTTTTAGTGAGATTGATTTCACTTGTTTCATTCACATGTTTTCATTGGAAGAATACTTGATGAGGTCATTTGAGACAGTTTTCTTTAGAGAGCTGATTGTAGAGTTTCCTAACAATATGCTCCTACAATATGATAATATTTGGCTTCTCATGATTTCTTTTCCATGGACAAAGAACATAATAGAGATGCAGATTTGGATCAGTCCAAGGATAGCTTCGGCAGCATGTGACCTTCAACCTTATAGACCAGTTCTTGTCGAGGATCTGACAAGGAATGACAAAAGGGAACATAATTCTGATTTTCTGAATGCAACCAGCAGTTCCTTGTTTCCACATGAGCAGTGTATCGACGGGAACCAAGAGTGGGTGGATAAACACATGATTGAAGATATGGTTTCTGATTGCCCACAACTTAATTTCACTAGAATAATGGAATAGGAACTTGTGGTTCATAGACATGTTGATAACATTTTGATTAAACACAAGTCTAAGGAGAAAGGAGCTGTACATTTGTCTCAAATGTCACATTACTTAGAAGATCAATTAAGGCCAAATGAAGATATGATTTATGTATCTCTCAACCACATTGAGGATACTCATCGCATGATGTCAAGTCATTAGTGGAAAATGCAAGAGGGAGAGCTATCACTTGCAGATTTACATGCTCTTAGAGAGACTATGGTGGTGATGAAATCACATTCCTTCACCTCCTTGCTGATAGAGATCATCTCCTATAGCTCAATGAGATGGATTTCGATGCTTTGGAAAGAAAAGAGGATGTTATAGAAAAAGTCACTTATGAGCTAAAGACTATCCTTCAAAAATTTGAAAACGATGTTGATGGTCTTAATGCAAGAATGTTTGACAATAGACAAATGTTTGAGGGAATGAAATATACATTTCAGTTGGATGTTTCATGGGAGAGATCTCCTTGTGCTTTGACATCTTATCATGAGGAGGATAATGCTTGTTGTTGGGAAATAATAATAAATGTTGTTAAGGTGTCGTTGATATTGTTAATATTGTTGGTGTAATTGAGGGGTAGGTAGTTATAGGTTGCGATGGTTTGGCTCCCACACCTTCGGGTCTATATATGTACTTCTCTTGGGTGGAAAAGGATAACATATGACTGGAGTTGGTGTTATTGCTGTCATATTGTTGTATTTCTGTCATACAATGTAAACATTTGATGAATTAATACAAAAGTATTGGGTGTTCTTTGATATATCATGTTCCTTTATATTTCTATACTATTATTAGATGCATAAACCATTTACTTGATGGGGGTAAACATCTGGCACCATTGCCATTACAAACTTGGGAAGTGACAGTGTTGATGGCGAAGGAAAAATAATGGGCCAGCTAGTAGGCGACTGTGTGATTATATTACAATAATAGATAAGACGTCTATTATTAGTTAATGGTTATCTTGTAAATATCTTTAGCTTTAGTTTGCTTTCGTTTTTTGCTTTCTCTGGAATAGAATGTTTCTATTCTTTACGATCGTTTCCTAAGGAAACATCGTCTCATTCTTTTGTATAAATTGACCTTTCAGTCTCTGTTATTAATAAGGAAGTATTTACCAATTACCTCGTAATATGGTATTAGAGCCAAATGCTTAAATTTTTTTGTTAAAATTTATAATTTCTTCTTGAAATTATTTGTTTAAATTTTTCCAAAATTATTTCAGCTATTTTCTCCAAAAACCCGCCTAGGTTTTTCTGTCTAGAGAAATTCTGAACTCGGGTCTACAAATTGCATGAAAATCGTGGTTGTTTTGTACCATTCTCAGCTGGTATCTGAAAATCGCGATTTCTTTTGCCTAACATCCTCTGCAAATCGTGTTTTTTTTACACTCCATTTTCGCGTCTTCAGTTTGCGCATTTTTGGGGTGAAAATCTGCACGTTTCTGTATCAAATCTTCATGCTCGTAGCCGTCTCAGTCTGTCATCGTGCTCTGGGAAGTAGATTCGACCATTTTTTATCAAGAAATTTGAAGTTTTTTCAAGCTTTATTCAGCTAGGGCCGTTTTTTATCGAAACCCTAATTTTTGGGGTCGAAAAAATATTTTGTTTGCAGATTCTTGGTGGGTTTTTTGAGAGCTCAACTGGGTTGTCGTCTGTTTTTCTGGGTGCCTCGATTTTTGTGCCTCAATTTTCGAGCCAGCAGATTCAGAAAACGATAGCAAATTTCTTTTGGGTTTTTCGAGCTCTCTTTTGGGTCATTCTCTGATTCTTCTGGGTCTTCCGTATTTTTGCCTTGAAGAACGTGCCTTCACAGATTTTCACTGTTTTTCATTGAAAAACGTGCTATGGCATCTCTGACAAATATTCTGCTCGAGCATAATTCCAAATTCAATGGTCGCAATTATGGAACCTGGAAGCAGCGCATCATCGCAATCTTCGAATATTGAAACACCGATCAACTTGTTCTGGGTGTTAAGCAGCGTTTGACTTCTCCAGGTCCTGATCAAGATACATGGGATCTGAACAATCGAGAGGCAGTAATGCTTCTCAAACTCTCCGTAGTTGATGACCAGCTTTCTCAGATTCCATCCGGCAAGATAGCGGCCGAAATTTGGACACATCTCAAAGGTCTTCATGAGACTTCCGACAAGAGCAGAGCCTTCTTTCTCAAAAACACTCTGTTTTCTATTGTTATGGATGAGCGCACCTCGCTTCAGGCACACCTAAATCGGATTCAGGAAATTCGTGATCAGTTACTTGCCATTGGTTGCAAGATGGAGGAAGAGGATATTGTGGTAATCACTCTTCGGAGTTTACCAAATTCCTATGAGCATTTTATCGAGACTCTTAACATCACATCTACTGGTGTTGATCTGAAGTTCACTGATCTCTGCACCCTGCTCCTTCAGCAAGATCGGTGGAAACAACAGTTCGGTAGCAGCTCCAGTTCCACCTCCACTGAGCAAGCCTTTGCTGCGAAATCCTTTCAGAAGGATAAGGGCAAGTTTCAGCAACCATCTCAGCAGAAGTCTTCTGCTCCAGCATCTGATGGTACCAAAAAGAAGAACATTCAATGCAACTATTGCCACAAGTATGGTCACAAGTATGGTTTGATGAGGATCCTGCTGATCAAGCATCTCCTAGTACTACTGTTGGTCATTCTCCTCTCCGGCCTAAGTGGTGGGCTAAGACACTTGCTGATCTTCATGATGATGAGCTCATTGATGGGGGAATTGCTCGGAAAAAGAGCAAAACTACAGATTTTGTTAACTTTGCTCTTATGGCCAACATTCACAGTGTGTTTGAACCTCAAACATATTCCGAGGCTAAAGGAATTCCATAGTGGGAACATGCCATGCAATCTGAACACCAGAGCCTACTGAAGAACAACACTTGGGTCCTTTCTGATCTTCCCCCAGGGAAGAAATCCATTAGCTGCAAATGGGTCTACAAAATCAAATACAAATCAGATGGTACTTTGGATAAGTACAAAGCTCGTTTAGTGGCAAAGGGCTTTTCTCAGCGTTAGGGCATTGATTATGAGAAGACCTTTGCTCCTACTGCAAAGATGAGCACCATCAAATTAGTTCTAGCCATGGCAGCACAGTTTGGTTGGAAGGTCCATCAGATGGACGTAAAGAGTGCTTTCCTGAATGGTGATCTGCATGAAGAGGTCTACATGACGCAGCCTCCTGGTTTCAAGGTTGTTGGTAAAGACCATCAGGTTCTCAGATTGGTAAAAGCTCTGTATGGTTTGAAGCAGGCCCCTCGGGCATGGTACATCAAGATTGATACGTACCTCAGTGATCAAGGCTTCAAGAGGAGTTCTTCAGACTCAAATCTGTACATCAAGACTACTGACAGTGACATCATCCTTCTGGTTATCTATGTGGATGATCTGATCATCATTGGCAGTTCGGCATCTTTGATTCAGGGAATCAAACAACACTTATGCCAGTCCTTTGATATGACTGACCTTGGTCTCATGCATTATTGCTTAGGTGTTGAAGTTTGGCAACAGGCTTCTGGTATATTCATCTCTCAGTCCAAATATGCCAGGGCCTTGTTAGACAAATTTCGAATGCAGGATTGCAAACTTGCATCTACACCTATGGAGAAAGGTCTCAAGTTATCAGCCAAGTTTGATTCTCCTTCCGTTAATGATACTACGTATAGGCAACTAGTAGGCAGCCTCATCTACCTATCTACTACTAGGCCTGATATCAGCTTCGCAGTCAGCTATATTTCACGCTTTATGACAACTCCTAAGGCTGATCATTGGATGGCAGCAAAGCGTGTGCTTCGTTATGTGAAGGGCACTTCTGATTATGGACTTTTGTATTCTCGGAATTCTAATCCTAAACTCAGTGGGTTCACAGATTCAGATTGGGCAGGCTCTGTTGATGATAAAAAGTCAACATCTGGATATGTGTTCAGTTTGGGATTCGGTGCAGTCACATGGACCAGCAAGAAGCAGCAGGCAGTTTCTCTCTCTTCTACAGAGGCTGAATACAGAGGGACTGTTAAGGCAGGATGTGAAGCTATTTGGCTTCGTTGGATGCTTGGGGATAAGCAGATGTCACCAATAGGACCGACTACTCTGTTTGTTGATAACAAAGGCGTTATCAAGTTAACACGGAATCCAGTCTGCCATGAACGAACCAAGCATGGGGATGTTCATTGTCATTACATACGACAGCTGGTTGAAGACGGGACTATAGATCTGTAGTATGTTCCTACCACAGATCAGACTGCAGACATTCTCACCAAGCCTCTTGGTCCTGATAAGTTTGTCAAATTCAGAGGACAGCTTGGTGTGTTAGATAGATTAACCATTAAGGGAGGGTATTACAATAATAGATAAGATGTCTATTATTAGTTAATGGTTATCTTGTAAATATCTTTAGCTTTAGTTTGCTTTCGTTTTTTGCTTTCTCTGGAATAGAATGTTTCTATTCTTTACGATCGTTTCCTAAGGAAACATCGTCTCATTCTTTTGTATAAATTGACCTTTCGGTCTCTGTTATTAATAAGGAAGTATTTACCAATTACCTCGTAATAGAGTAGTAGGCTAGAGAAAGAGTACAAATTCCAAGAACTTTTTGAAGGCGAATGAGCATTGACTGCAGACTTAATGACACTGTTGTAGGCATCGATCAAAACTTATGTAAGGAGTCAAGCCACATGAGAATGAATGCTTTTTGACGTCCACGAGACCAGAGCAGTCTAAGGGACCGAAGAACAACCGTATTAGATAATTTTCAAATTCCTTTCCATTTCTAATCTTTTGGTATGTATCTTAACCAAAAAACCAGCAGTCTGCTTTATCTTATCCCCTTCAAATAAGCTATGCATGTTGTCCGCCTTAAAGATGACATCATAGAGAGATTGGATGTTGTCGTATGCTGCGCATTCTGAGAGAAAATGCCATTTCGTTTCAATCGCTTCAGACTTGCAAAATATGCGAATTCTTTGCTCCCAAGTCTCTTTGGGCCTCTTCCATCTTCTCGTCTTGCACCTAAGGTGATGAGATCCCGTCCTCAGTTGTGCCACTAATAACCTTGCCTTTCCTTTAATAGCAGCCCCAAGATACATTTTTTCGCCAAGTTCCCCGGTTGGATTAAATTCTTTAATATACTAGGCTCTTTTTCTACTCATATTATTGTTCCACATGGCATTGTGAAACTTCCCTTTGCCAAACTTTCTTATGTCCACATTTGTGTTCGGGCAATCTTGTAACTTGATGTTCCATTTAGCCAGCCATTAAATATTTTGTTTCATCCATGTTTTCTTCCTTCAGTTAAGAGCCTGTCCTTTCACAGTTTTTGGCCAATGATGATCCTGCATGTTTTCAATCTTCTTTAAGTAACTAAGTAATCGGATTACTGTTGAAGCCTCTAATAGAAAAGCCCTGGCCTTAGCCAAAAGAATTTCATAAGGCACAAAACTCTTGATTTTGAGATTACTTGTGATTAATTGTTTCTGAATTCTCTCTGTTTCTCTCCACTCGCATTTTGACATGCTGCCCCCCCACACCTTGCAGCCATAAAGAACCATCGGTGTGACTAACAAACCAAAGAGAGTCTTCTTGGTTTTCTAGTCCCATAATTCTGCTGGCCTACATCTATTTTGGAGTAAAAATGAAGCTTTCCAGCCCCCTTGAATCCTTATCACTCTACAAAGTCTCCCAGCTGAGTTTATAATGGAAGTCAATCCCAAGATATTTGTAGTCTTTCACAATTTCCATCGGTTTGCCTTTAAACAGGAATGTGATATGCTTTTCTCTTCTCGTTAAAGAAAAAATCAGGACTTTGGTTTTAGTAATACTCACCTACATCCCAACTTCCTGACATAATTCCTCTAATGCTCCTAAATGATCTCTTAGCCCCTGCGCCGTTTTTGATATTAAAATAAGATCATCAACATATAGAAGAAGCTTCACCATGTACCCTGCTAGGTGAACACCCTCCCCCTCGATTTTATCTAACCAAGCTTCTAGATTATCAACGTACAACCCAAACAAGGTAGGAGATAAAGGGCATCCTTGTTTATGTCAATGCCACTCCCAAAACATTCCTACATTCTTTCACTAGTTCTGATTTTGGCTCTAACTCTATCATATAATCTATGCACTACTGCTCTATACTCATCCAGAATCCCCAAATCTTTCATTCTATTCCATACTTGTCTCTAGGCATCGTGTTAGAAGCTTTCTTGAAGTCTACAAAACAATAATAGGCTTCTTCTCCCTGTTTGTCCCACACTTTCTCTATTATGTGTTGAAGAGTGATGCAATGATCAATTGTGGAGTGTCTGGATTTGCAACCGACTTGCCCTCTTGCTCTCTTACCTTCCTTTTCTGCCCATTTCCTAATCTGACATTTTCTACCATGCTCCCAAATTTTTTTCCCAAAAGTGGGTTAACCATAATAGTGCGGTAATTTGATGGATTGTTGATATCTCCACTCTTTAAGAGGGGGATAACCACACTAGTTGTTTAGTCTATGGGAAACCCTCACAAGCAACATGGTTGAAGATATCCTTTATATAAGGCGCAAGGATTTCCACTCCCCATTTTAAAAATTAATTTTGCAATCCATTAATGTCCCTAGCTTTACCATTTGCTAGATTCTTTGTCCCTATTTTGATATCTTCAACCGTGAAGATTTCCTTAATTATACTCACAAAAGGAGGGGTGTTCTATTCTTGTGGGCTCTCATAAAGTAGCTTAGCATACTTAAGCCATTGAGCATCCGTAATGCTGTTATTTATTTGTTTTTTCTCCTACTGCAGCTCTCTCCAAAACTTCTTGGGGTCATGTTTTCTGAGGGATATTAACTTTTGCCCTCTAGATGTGACATACTCTTCTTTCTTTGTGTGAATCAATTTTTTATACCATTTCTTGAGTTCTTTGTTTGTTTCATTCCCTTTCATAGATATCTTTGCCACTTTACATTCTTCGTCATACCATGGGTTGGTCGAAAAAGTATTAGTATCCCTCTTTTTGTTTTTTGATCTTTTACATGTGTCTAGAGCCTTATGTATACTAGAGGTCAACACGCTTCAATGAATCGGTTCACATTTCTCATTGAAATTGCCATCCACCAAAAGATTATTACTTTCACGGAGTTTCTGCTCCAGCACTGCCTTGAAAATAAGTTTTTCTCTTGATTTAAAATGATATTGCCTTTGCCTTTGCTGATTGTGGTCTTTTGTGCATGAGGGTCATGTTTATATTGTGGGTTGTTTGAGGCGAAGTCCATCTTAAAAAAAAGAGGCATGTGATCAAAGTTCAACTCTAAAGGGCAAACATCACTTTTAAAATCAAGCACTTTAGCTATAAGATTTTGTGAACAGATTACATAGTCAACTACACTTTTGCCATTATACGTTTTACACGTGATACATCTTGATTTTGGCCAACTATTCAACCCATTGCAAATCACCATATCAAGCACATTACACAACCCAAGTAATTCAGCTCCAAAGTGTGAGACACCTCCCCCGCCATCCTCAGAGGCTTTCTTCTAGAGCTGATCATTTTCTTCTTCTAGCTATATAGGGTTATTTGCCTCTTTTTCACTATCAGTTAGTTGCAGGGATTGATTGTTAGCTGTCCTAGCATTGAAGTCACCCACTAACATTATGTCTCTGGTGTTGTTGAACTTTAAAATGTCTTTTTTCAGTGATGCATAAGGATCTTTGTTGTCAAGTTTCCTCTTCTTGTAAAACATAGAGTTTTGAGGAGCAAAGTAACATGCAGCCAGCTTGAAATCATTGTGTTCCCTAATATTTGTAGCCAAATATACTATTTATTTGGGTCCTCCTTTTGAAATTTCATAGTGCCACACCACTCCTCTCGAATTAGCACCGTAATCTCCCCATGTCCTTTACCTGTCTCATTCCCTTTATTCCAAATTGAAATTTTTTTGTAACCTTCAAAATTCGGTAGTTTGCAACCATCATGCTTATGCGTTTCTACAAGGATGATAATATCCCTCTCTTCCGCTATGGGGCCTACCCCTGGACCTCTTCTCCATGGATAACCTCTGCAGTTCCAACTTACAATACTTAGGCGGTCTTGTGGGGTCCCTAATTGCTATTTCTCCCTTGAGAAACACTCCTTGATTTGGGCTTTCCCATTCTTCGATAAGGCCCATTTCCCTTGACTTCTTACTGTTTTCACTTTTTCCCACTCTTTTCTTTGATCTTCTTGTTGGGAAAAGGTAAGATCTTCATCCAAATAAAAATGTGTGCCTCAGAGCAGTCCTCTATTCCTAAAAATGTTGTTCTTATCTTCTATATTTTCAAGGTAACTCGTCTATGCCTATCCCTCCCTTTGTCTACCCATTTACCAATTTTGTTTGCTTGTTGAATGCTACCTGTCCACTTCAGCTGATGTCTAAGAAAATCTCTCATTAGCGTGTCCATTTTCTCATTTACTCTAAAATCTTTCACTTCTTTTACTATGATATTAGCCACTTTGCCTCGTCTATCTTGCTCTTCTTTCATTTGTATTTTGACTTGTTCAATATTCTCCTTTTGTTTGTCCATTGCTCCGCTAACTACCTGATCAAGATCTTGCTTCTTCTATGTGTGCTCTTAATTGACTCTTTGACTTCCATATCTACCATGGCTGTTTGAATTTCCTTTATTTGTGTTATGTCGGCTCCATTTGTTAGACCTGTTTGTTTGCTTCCAATTGATCTCCATTGCTCCAGTTCTTAATATGTTGAATGAATGAATGAATGAATGAATGAATGAATGAGTGAAGGATTTTAATAACATCCACGAGGCCAAAGCAGCCTATGGGACCCGCCTGTTAACAACTAGCCTAATCCAGCTGTAATTCTTTGACTACCTCTTCTCTTCTTTGGTGTATTTTGATGATCAAGTTTGCAGTCTTATCTAACTACTTTTCTTCGAAGAGGTGGTCCATACTGTTTCCTAACATCTCTGAATACTCAGATCTGATGTCGCTGTACGACGAGCAATCCATGACAAAGTGATGTTCTGTTTCAATTGCTCGTGTCATAGAATAGGCAGGTCCTATCTTCCCATTCCTCTTTTGGCACTTTCCATCTACCCGTCTTGCATCTCAACTTGTGCGAACTAGTTCTACGCTAGGCTATAAGCATTTTGGCTTAACACTTAATTGCCGTGCCTAGATACACTTTTAACTTGCGCCATGTGTTGGGCTTAAATTCCTTAATATAATGAAATTTTTTCCTCCCCACATGTCTTGTCCACATAATGTTATGAAATCTTTCACGAACAAACTTCTTAATTTCTTCAGTACTATCCGGGCAGCTATGAATGTTGACATCCCATTTTTGCATCCATTTGTTGTTTTGCTTCATCCATGTGTTTTTTGTCCTTTCTAGCTTTTCTTTAGTGACTAGCATAGGTGAGTGAAGATTTCCCATGCCCTGGGTTTTATTTAAGTAACATAACAACCGGACCATTGCAACAACTTCCCAAGGGAAGGCACACCCTTCAGCTAATAAAATCTCATAAGGCATCGAGGTTTTGATTTTAAGGCTGCTGGTTATAAGGTGTTTTTGTATTCTTTCTACCCATCTCCATTTCTGATCTGACAAGCTGCTGCCCCAAATTTCGCATCCATACAAAATCATAGGTGTGACAAGGAACCCAAATAACATTTTCTTTGTCTTCCAATTCTAGAGTTCTACTTTCCTGCACTTATTTTGTAAAGAATACAACACCTTCCAACCCCCTTGAATCCTCTTAGATCTCCACGTTTCCCAATTGAGTTTGTTCTGGAAGTCTATTCCATAGTAATGAGAATCGCCCAAAAATCACCTGAATCGGCAATTCCGCGACCAGATTCATGCTGGGCGATTTTTTTTGCATCGTGAATCGGTATCACCGATTTTTGGGCCATGAATCGCCTGAATCGCCGATTTAGGCGATTCATGTAAAAATTGCCAAAATCGCCTTGAAAAATCGGCCATGAATCGCCCACGGCTTGTAAAAAGAGAAGTTGAAATTTTTTAAAAAATCACTTATTTTTTTCACTTTGTTTTTGACCTATTCTCTTTGTTATAACCCTCTAGGACCTACCTTACACACCTTTCTCATAGGCAAACTGGATACTCAGAGGCTGAGGTTGAGGTTGCAGCAGAGCTAGAGGATGATGATGAGGATGATGAGGCTTGAGCTGGAGCCTTGTTTTTATATTTTGTTTACACTGTATAGATATTGATAGTGATACTGAATCACTGATACTGATAGACATATGTTTCAAACTTTCATGGATCTTCATCTTAGATTTATACATACATTTATGATTTGATGTCTTATAGATCTTCATGATTTCATCTTACTGATTCTATGATTTGAATCATTATGATCATTTGTTTTTTATTTACTTCAGCTAGCATACAATTTAGATTTTAGTACATCATGATAACATAGTTACGTATGTGATAGATTTTATGTTTCATGTTTATGTATGTTAGATTCTATTTGATGATGTTATAATGTTTTTAAGTTATATTCAATAAAGGGTGCATGAAATAAGTCTTAAATTGTTAAAATCTTTACATTTAAAAGGTTTTTTCAAATTTGCCGATTCATCGCTGATTCACCGACGATTCACCCCCGATTCACAATTCGATTCGGCCGTGCCGATTTCGATACGATTCCGATTCACGTTACTTTGGTCTATTCCCATGTACTTGTATTCACTCACAATCTCTAGAGGGTTACCCTTAAAGAGAAAAGTGTCTGGGGGTCTCTTGTTTCTTTTCTACGAGAAGATCATATGGTGTTAACTTCCATACCCACCTCTTGGCTATCTTGGCGATAATGATGAGGTCATCCGCATATAACAATAGTTTTATCACATAACTAGCCAACTGAACTCTCCCACCATTGGCACTATCTAACCATGCTTCCAACTTGTCAATGTAAACCCCAAACAACGTTGGAGATAGCGGTCACACTTGTTTGAACCCTATGTCGTTGCCAAAGCATTCCAATAGCCTATCCGTAGTTCTGATTTTGGCCTTAACCAGATCAAATAGTCTGTGTACTGCTATCCTTAGCATCATAGGGACTCCCAACTCTTCCATTATTTTCCAAAGTTTGTGATGAGGTACTATGTCGAAGGCATTTTTAAAGTCCACTAAACAACAAAAAGCCTCATCCCCTGGAGTGTCCCATATTTTCTCAACTATCTAAGAGTTGCTCCGTGATCAATAGTGGAGTGTTTCAGTCTAAAGGCCGCTTGTCCCTTTGCTCTTTCTTGCTCTGTTTCAACCCATTTACTGATTTTTCATTCTACCATGCTTCCACCACACTAGTTGTCCAGTTTTTGGGGAAACCCTCCTCATTGGCATTGTTAAAAATACGGTTGATATGAGGTGCAAGCAAATCAGCACCCCATTGTAGATATTCAGGTTGAAGCCCATCAATATCCATTGCTTTACCTGTTGCTAACCTCCTTATGCCTTGGGTGACATCATCAATGCTGAATAGATCTTCTATGTGCATAATTATTGGGGTATCATGTTCTTCTTGCTTGCGTTCATAGAGCACTTTGGCATATTCCAGCCATTGTGTTCCGGTTATATTATTCTCTGCTTACTTTTTATGTCTGAGTTCATTTCAAAAATTTTTGGGCCTGCTTTTCCTGAGATTGATCAGCTCAAGTCTTCTTAAGATCACATAATGTTCCTTCTTCTGTTTTAGCAACTTGATATACTCCTTATTTTTTTCATTATCCTTTTGTCCTCTCATATTGCTTTTTGCTCTCTTCCATTCATCATCAAACCACGGGTTAGCCGAGAATGTATTCTTAGTGCCTCTTTTGGGTTTAGATCTTTTACATTCCTCAAGAGCCTTGTTGATAATCGGAATAAGGTTATCTTTGTCCACATGATGCTGTTTGGCAGCTTTTGAGTTCTTTTGTTGATTGTTAGATATCCTACTAAGAGAGTTTGTGAAAATTTCCTGATTTTCTTGTGTCATTAGAATCCTGCCAGCCAAAGGACCTCTTCTGTCATTGTAGACCTGTCAAACATTTTGTTGATCTTTTATGTGAGTGGCCAGCTTGAGTGAAATCAGTCATGGTCTGAATTTAGGCCGATTGGGCATTCACCTATCTCAAACTCCAATATCTTTGAGGTGTAGTTTTGAGAGCAAATGATGTAATCCAGTACACTTTGTTTGTTGTAGGTTTTGCAAGTGATGTTTCTTGAGTTAGGCCATTTCCTCACCCCATTGCAAATGACCATGTTGTGAAGGCAACACACACCCAGTAATTCTGTCCCAAAATGATTGACCTTGCCTTTGTCATCTTGTGATGACCTCTCCCAATGTTGGGCCTCCTCTTTCTCTAGCTTGTCAGATCACTGTTTTCTTTGTACCCTCTTTCAAGATTGAGAGTTTGATTATTTGCTGTCCTAGCATTAAAGTCACCTATGAGCAGGATTTCAGCTAAGGCGCTAAATGTAGAAATGTCCTCTTTGAGCGAGGCAAACGGGTCTTCACAGTCTAGGTGCTTCTTCTTATAGAAATGTGGTCCTTTAGGAGTGAAGTAGCATGCCGCCACTTGAACAGAAACTTGATTCTCTGCTATTTTTATCTATATGTATTAGTTGTTTGCACCTTTTTTCTTTGTATTAATAAATCTGCCCCATGTTTCTTTAATCGAAGTGGTGATGCCTCTGTGCCCTTTGCCACTTTCTGTCCTTTCATTCAACATCGAGATTTTTCGGTAACCCTCAACCTCCAAGACCTTGTAACCATCGTGTTCATGTGTCTTTGTAAGCAAGATAATGTCTTTGTCCCCTACAATGGGCCCTAACCTAGGTTCTTTGCTTTACGGCTAGCCTCTACAATTCCAACTAACTACAGTTAAGAATTCCTGGGTGGGCCCGAGTCTCTATTTATTATATGTTATTTTGTCATTAATATGGGCCTTCCCGTTTTGCAGCCATGGCCATTTTCCATTTGCTCTTGCTGTTTTAACTTTTTTCCATTCTTTTCTCCTTTCCTCTTGTTGGGCTATGGTAAGATCATCGTCAAGGTATATATGTGTTCCTTTGAGAGATCTCTTATTTCTCATAATATTGTTTTTGTTTTCCGCATTCTTTATCGTCACCCTTACGTGTCTATCCTTGCAGCCCTTTGTCCACCTTCCGATTCTTTGTGTTTGCATAACCGCTCCATTCCACTTGAATTGGTCTTTAAGGAGGTCCTTTACTAGCTCTTTTGTAGTTTCTTGTTTCCCGAAGTCTTGATGAGGTTTTTTGCCCTCTCGTTAATCTCTTTTTCTTCTCTAATCTAGCTCCTTATTTGTTTTCCTATGACTTCACTGGGCGTGTTCGCTGTCCCCCTTACTATGCTGGTCCATGAGTTGAATTCTTCCATTTGTTCTCTTATTTGATTCTCTTTTTGTTCCATGACAGCCATGGCAGATTGTATTTCTTTAATTTGCAGATTCTCATCTTTGCCTCTAGTGTTTCCTCCTACTTTTTCTCCTGCGGTAGATTTTATCTCCTAATTCTGTTCTCAATAGGATCAGCTCGTACTCCCCTTTTTCCAAGTTGAACTACAGTTTTTGAACTTGCTCTCTAAGTATATTGACTTCTTTCGTTAACTTCTAATTACTTTCGCTGATCTGTCTCACTTTAATGTCTTCCATATGACTCTTCCCTTCTAATGCTGGCAATCTTTCTTTCATAAGCACTAGATCATTGATGTACATGTCTGGGGTGTTTTTGTGGGGCTGTAGATGTTTGACATCTCATTGTCTATTGCCTTTGGTGGGTGAGATATTTCTACTATACTCTTGTTATTTTCAATTTGTTTCCTTTGTCTCATTTGTGGGATCTCAGTAACTATTTTTTTCTATGTTGCCGGATTCATCCCCTGTTGCCCGGATTCGGGTCCGGGTCCACATGGGTCCAGATTCATCCCTGGGGTTGCTGCGGGTCAGGGCAGGGTCCTTAGTTTTGACTGTGGATTCATCCAGGTCCTTGCTGGAGTGAACCCAGACGAACCCGGGGCTAAAACAACTTTAAAGAGTGTGTTTTTTAAATTGTTTTCTTATGTAACTCTCAAAGGAACTTAATAAAAAACATTTCACTCATCTAATCCCTTATGTCAAGGAGGAGGATGATGATATAGCAACATATGGGACTAGTGGAACCAGTTTGGGTTCCAGTGATGAAGATCTAGATATAGTTGCTGTTGGGGATGAAGCCATTGATCCCTCATTTTATGATGATCCATTTGACCCTTGAAGGGCATTTGATACTATGATTATTGATAAACTACTAAACATTTGTCATCTATCATCATGTTTCAAACTTTATTATTTGATGAGCTAGTCTTTCTTTTGCAATTTAGTAATTCTATGTATGATTTGATGAACTAGTCTATGTTTTGCAATTTAATAATTCAATGTACAATTTTCTTTACAATCACGAAGATAGATTAATTAGCGAGTATTTAATGTTTTTAGATTTAGGTAAAAACAAGTTTTAAAGGGACCCAAAACCCTTTGGCATTTGGCATTGATCAATGATCAAGCAACAATTGTTCCTATTGTGAAATGACTTTGTTTTTCAACTATGCATGTTTCTCTTTTGTGTGTGTGTCTATATATATATATACACATACTCACGAACCCACCCCCGAACCCAAATGAGGAAAAAAAAATTTGCTCGAACCCACAAACCCGAACCCGAACCCGAACTCGTCCTCGAACTCGAATCAGTAACTTAGGTTTTTTTTAGTACCAGTTTTGACAAAATAACCGTCAGCTCGCCCTTCTTTGCATACTTGACCTTTTTTGGCATTCCTTTTTCTGATTATGCCTCTGTATTGTTTTGCATTCACATAGATATAGTTTCCCCTTCAGGTCAGTACATCGAGTTAAGGGAAGCCCAACATGCCTTGTAACAGATTACTTGTTGTTCCAAAGTCGAAAGAGTTCCCAAATCCAGCTGAGGAGAACATTCTTGGGAGTATCACAAAGCCCCCCCTGGTTGGGAGATGTGCATTGTGTGTATGACTAGTTGTGATACTTTTATCTCTAATTGATCACTTGGTGTGATATGACTAGGAACTTGTTCATTTGTCTGAGATTCCTTAGTTTCCATCCCACCCTTCCTATCTTTTCCCTCCATATCGGTACCCTCCATATCGGTACCCTCCATATCCTGCAATATACTGTTTACTACTTTTGTAAGTTTTGGTTTTTGTGTAAAGAAGCACACATAGAGTGTAGAGAGTTTATGTGGTTGTGTGTTTTTACAGTTGAAAATTTTCACAACAAGAAATAGGAAATGAAAGGGCAAAGAACAAGCAAAGGAGGTAGGTCAGGAAAACTTGTGAATCACACCTTGTTGCTCTAGCAAACCCTAGAGCCTTGAGGATTAGGTTGATGCATTTTTCGTCCAGACTGCTCGCTGTGTTTACCCTACCATGGAGAGTGCCAAAAAGTGCTGTGTAGAGTGCCCTCGGATTGAGTCTTGTAGTTGACCAGTAAATGTGCCATCTCCCTTGACTGCTTGCAATTTTTTTTCTTACTGTTAGTTAATCGTGAAAACTGATAGCAACAAATGCTTGAAGCCTGAAAAGAGAGCAACAGGTAACGAAACAACCGTAGGGAAGAAGGTGAACAAGGTGAAGCCAGACAGAGGTAATACTATAATTAATGTCCAACCTCCTGAACAAATATAGGAATAAAAGAGAACACATAGACGATTGAGAGGCCATCTAGAGTGCTTTATACCCCAATAACAGGCAAAATGTAAGAAAATATAAGGAGACTCGTTGAATGAGTACTAGAAAAAGTGCTGACAGAAGGGAACCAAGCTAGTGTTGTGGTGGGTGAAGAAGCCAAGAGAGAAGGGTATGGTAGGGAGGAATACATCGAGGAATATGATGGCGAAGAAGAGAACAGAAGCAAACAGAAAAGTTGTAGGGAAGAAGAGGAATGGGACAAAACTAGATAGAGGCAAAACTATAATTAATGCTCATTTTCTTGAACAAAGATAGGAATAGAAGAGAACCTATGTTCCCTGGAGTTTGTGAGACGAGGACGATAGGGGCTGTCGGGACGGGTTTCCAGGACAATAATATTTTTGCCAATTTTGAGGACGGGAGGGGACAACTATATAAATATAGGGAAATTTTAAAATATGCACTAAAATTTGCAAATAGACATGTCATTCATATGAAACTAAGCACAAAGCTTGTCATTTAAACATTATAGAACCTTAACATACACCATTTGAATGCCATATAGGAAATAATAACCGATTCAGTACTCAATTGTGAATATGCATATCAATATGTAAGCACAAATATAATTTTAGTAGTGAAAAACAATATGCTAGAGAGCTGCCATAAAGTTTCATTATCATGTTCAAGTTCAACATAAAAAAAATAAAAAAAATGAAGAAGACTGTTGCTTCTGTTCTCCTTCTGCCACCATGGGAAGGTCTGCATAGTATGGTGGTTGAAGGGATGAAAAAGGGGGAATTGGCCAAGAGGAGAAGACTTAGTAGTGCAACCAAAAGATAATAACTTTCACTTGAACAAATTGCAAAGGGACCTCATAGATGGAAAAAAAAGCCAAGTGGTGTGGTCATTGGCCAAAAGAGGCATCGACCAAGTAGAAGAGGAGAGGAAAAATTGGGGTAGAGGAAACCAAGAAAAACTGTGTGACTGGATAAACAAAAAACACAGAGCTTGAGAGAAGGGAAGATACATTGAGCAGTAGTAAAGGATTGTGTAGAATAGAGAAATATGAGAGAGAGCAGAAGGCCATTTTTTCTAGTATGGTATTGTTATGTGTTGAGAGTTGAATTAAAATGAGTGTATTCCAGTATGCTGCAGTCTTACTGTGTGACTGCAAGTTCTAATAGAAAGCAGAGTGCCTTTGCACTGTCAACTGAGATTGTGTTTGAGTTTCATGTTTTGGAAGCAAGAGAAGTTTTGTATTGCATCAACAAGACTTTGAAGGTTAACTTTAATAAAAAGGTCTGTTTCATGTCACTGACATGTAAAATGTAACAAATCAATCTTAAATGAGTAACCTCAAGAAAATATTAGAATTGATTACATGATGGTAGATATAAAATGCAACATAAGTGTTGACATTCTCAAGAAGACTGAAAAGAAATGCTTTACCACCTCTACCTATAAGAAGGAAAATAGATTTTTGAGGCAAAACAAACTGAATTTGAGGTTATTATTAACTATTGCACTTCATTTTCTGTGCTTGTGAGACAACACATTAATAAGAGGTTACTGTAAAGATAGACATAATACATGCAAAACCTTGGGAACAGATGCCCGACCTCGGGACAGTCAAGGGATGTTTGTGATGTTTGTTAATTGTTTTGGATCTCTGCAAATATAATAATATTGCTGTTATAGTTTATATTATTCAAATGCAGATCCCAAATTCTTATAAATAAAAGAGTAGGAGCCTTGTCTCATGAACAGACATGTCTTTATGATTAATCATTATTAGTTAATATATATTAACAATATAAACCACAATATAACATATGATTTATATATATATGTATGTATGTATAATATATTATATATATTTATAATATATTATATTATATTTTATATGTATTAATATTGCATCTTAAGATTAAATCAATCAGAATATAGCTATAATCTTAATACTCCCTCTTAGCTAGGGAGGATTTGTTATGGAACACAATATGCTCTCAAGCATATGGAGATATATCATCTCAATGTGATATTTACGGATATCAACGAAAATCTACCAACTCACACATATATTAACATATATTACATATGGAATTTGCTTCAATTCACTATGAGGCTAAATTTCTCAACACTCCCTCTTTAACAAAGAGAGGATTAAAGCAATTTGATTACAAGATTTGAACACCACCTTAAGCGTGGTCTATGATAGATTTAAGTTATTGTGTCTAGCAAGATCTGGTGTGAAGAACCATAACAACTTTCATGTTGTCTGACAAAATCTAGCTTGAAGAACCATGATAAGTTGGTTATCAAGGTGTTTGGCGAAATCCGGACCGAAGAACTAAGATAACACTTGCAAGAACACATTTTGGTGTTAGGAGATAGGTCAACTATTGATAAGATCGTCACCTTACAATAGTTACCTTCTATTCGTTTCATAACTTCCGGCACTCCAGGACAACAACTTAATGTAGTCTGTTATGATAACAGGTTTAACTATTGATAAGATTATCACCTTTCAATAGCTCCCCACTAAATATATACACCAATGAAATATCGTCACCTTTCATGACATAATCACAACAACATCATGTAGTAACTCGCATGATATCCACCATGAACCAAGTTAGAGAGTGGACCCACCATAGTTGCTACTAGAGGGTGGAACAAGGGTTTTCACCTCATACTTCTCTCTCATAGAGGAGAGCACATTACAAAAAAATTCACTTAGAACTTCTCATAGAGAAGATATCATTTACAAATGATTGCACCTCAAAATTCTCCCTCTAAACAATGATCCTAGGAAGTTAGGTCCTCTAGTTACTCACTTAGAGGCTCTCTTCCCCCAAGGATTCTTGTGAAATTCACTCTGAATCTGATATCAATTTTATGATTTTCTGGTGATAAGTCATCACTTCCTCATGATATACATAGGAGTAAGCCGATCAACATCACGTAGTCACACACATGTACTTCTAGACTCCCTCTGAGTATCAACTTTCTAAGCTCCTGCATTGTCTTAGAAAAAGTGTTATACTCCCACTTAATGTAGAAGGATCTCATAATCTCAATCATCAAAGATGTTTGCTTCAAGAGCCTCACTTTATCCATCTTGATCATCATGGTCTTTGGAGCTCCTATCATTAGATTAAGTCTGCACAATATTTGATAGCATGTGTAAAGTACCAACTTTCTTTTCCTGTAAGAACATCCTCAAACATAAAGGGAAAGATCAAGGAAAATAACCCTTATAGTACGTATAGAATTACAAATAAGAGAGAGACTGAGTAGGTAAATGTAAAAGATAAGAATACTTATCTACGTATGAAGATTTAGGAATTGTCTTCTTAGATTATTTGAGAATGAAACATCTCCCTTGTAAAGAAGTTTCAAGTGGGAGAATAGAACATTGACTTTTTTCTCCCTCGCACAATGTGAAATTCTCTTTTATTACATTGTCAAGAGAGAATACTTATCTTACTATTCTGGAGAAAAATCTCATCAACTCCTTGTAGATGTAATTTTCTTCTTTCTTCTTTCAAGTTCCAATTTGGCCCTTTCATTCAATCAAGGTCAAAACATTCATAAAGTTTACCAATAGCAGGATGGTATGCGAATGTAAGAATGCTCGTGCCACAAGAATGAGTCTACAACTCATACTCTGAGCTTCATTCATCAAAGAGAGACCAATAGATGGTTCAAATGAATTCCCAAAAAATTCATCAACTTCTCACAACAACTCTACGCTTCTTTGATCATGCAAATTTATATGTTCAACCTTCTAAAATAGAGTTGATAATATTAAATTCCTTCTTAGAATATCACCAGCTTCTTGATAATGTTGATGACTTCAATTATGATGTCCAAAATAGTCTAGATGTCTAGATACTAAGATTTGTATTGTTAGAGCGATGGGATTGAAATTCATATCTCTACAATCCTCGATTTTGTATAATCCCTTACATAACCTAATATGCATCCCACGCAATATTGATAAAGGTCGATCTTCCTCATAGACCCAGAGTTCATCATTAGACATTGATATAATCCTATAAAATTTGCTGCATTCACCATTCTTAGTCAATGTGAACTTTACCTATAGTTGGTACAGGTTCTTATGAACTCCAATTACATCAGCTTCTTGGTCAAGTTCACTGATCAATTTCTCGAGCCACTAAAAACAATGTCATATTGTGTGTTGTTTGGGATGCCACTATATTTGCTAGTCCATAGATCCTTTTAAGCCATTGTCTTGATATATTTTATCACCATCTAGAGGAACACTTCACTATAACATATATGATTATCTTGATGACATGTAAGTTTGAATTTATTCAATATATTTTACTTGACCAGTAAGAGAAGTGTTGATCCATTCACATCCTCCGCTTGCTCTCTGTTTTATTTATTTATTTTAAACTCTCTTGATTAATTTATAATTTTCGTGATTGATTCAACTATTTTAATAACAAAACTCTTATTAGACTCCCATCTGTCATATTGGATCTCAGTTATTATTTGTGGGCAACAGACCTGAATGCAGATCATGGTTCCTTGCTTGCTTTCTTATTTTATTGATATACTGATTTTGATATAGATGCTTTTCTTTGATAGATTCCCATCTTACCTCATCCATGCGGATGTCCACGTGACAATATTCTTTCCCAATTTCTCATAATGGGTCCTATGGGGAATGAGATGCAATCATGTAGAGGAGTTTATTTATTTAATCTCACCTTCAATCCACATGATTTATAACTCTTGCTCACGTGTCATTGATATTTCTCTTTGTCTTCCATTTGGGGGTATTCACGTGGGTGGTCTTGTAAGGTGACCCTTTCTTCTAAGTGGAATCAAAATGATCCTTGGCATTTGGTTGTGGGTCCATCTTCTTCTAGGAACTTATAAAAGGTCTATATCAAAGTACTTGGCGTTTTGCTATTCCTGACAATAATACGGTTTCTCAATTGTAATCAAGACATGACCATACAACCAATAATAGTAATATGGTTTCTTTTTAATGATAATATCATTTGATTGGTCGTTGCTCCGTGTCTTTTTCATTTGATCGATGAATGGTGCCATTTGTTTGAAGCACTTCCAAGGTCAATAAATAACCATAAAATTGCATTTAATATCTTTCATATCCACATTATTTGTTTTCAATTTTCTCGCTGCGTCCCTTGTAAGTTTATTTGCATTATATATCCCTTTATTCAATTTCTCTTCCTTTGTTATGTAATATGGGTCGACCCCTTCTGAAAATTATTTCCTTTCATATTCTTTTGTTCCCTTATATCTCCCACTTAGATCATCTACTTTCAAGAATATTTTCATAATTTTATGTAGACTACAAGTACAAAATTATGTTCAATCTTTAGCACTGAGTACAGGTACACTTGAAACATACCCAACAACGTGAGCTCCTCCAGTCAATAATTTCAAGAAATAGATGCACCAATAGGAGACACAAATTTTTATGAATATTTGATACCAAGTATTGAGCTTTCCTTCAGGATACTATATTCCATATAGTATTTGCCACTCAAATATCTCCCTGTGTAACTTAGTTCTAAGTGGTCCTTCAATGAAATGGCTCCTCTGCTTAATACAATCGCTCGAAAATATGTGCTTGGATGGAATGGATATAATACCTCTTTACCTTCGTGTCATATCCTTTAAAGATTGTTATGTTTGAATTTCCTTTAGAACTTTGATTCTTGATATCAAACTAGTAGTATTCTTTTTATATGTTCTTCGTTTGTGGCCTTGAGTGTATGTATATATATATATGTGTGTGTGTGTGTGTGTATGTATATATGTATACACACACACACACACACACACACACACATATATATAAAACATATATGTATATATATATATATGTTATATATATGTATATATATAACATATATATATGTATATATATATACACATATATACATATATGTGTGTGTGTATATATATGTATATACACATACACATATATATAACAGATATATATACATATATACATATATACATATATATACTATATATGTGTGTGTGTATATATGTACACACACACACACACACACACATATATATATAACATATATATGTATATATGTATATACATACATACATATAAATATGTATATATGTATATACATATATACATATATATATGTTATATATATGTGTGTGTATATATATGTATATATATATACACTCAGGGCCACAAACGAAGAACATATAAAAAGAATAATACTAGTTTGATATATATATATATAATGGATGTCGTGATGCACTTTCTCTGTTTTGTATTCTAATATCTTTTCTCTTAATTCTTCTACAACATTTCTATTTTCTGCATTTGCAGCCTGCCGCTCTGATACCATGTTAATTGTTTTGGATCTCCGCAAATGTAATAATATTTCTGTTATACTTGATATTTTTCAAATGTAGATCCCAAAATCTTACAAATATAAGAGTAGAAGACATGTCTCATCAAGAGACATGTCTTTATGAGTAATCACTATTAGTTAATATATATTAACAATATAAATCACAATATAACATATGATATATATATGTGTGTGTGTGTGTATAATATATTATATATATAATATTATAATTATACTACATATACATGATATTATAAATATATATTATATTATATTATATTATATATATACATACATATATATACATATACATATATATTATATTATATTATATTATATTATAATACATATATATTATATTATATATATGTATTAACATTGCATCTTAAGTTTAAATTAATCCAACTATAGCTATAATCTTAACAACGTTCCCTTCCGTCCTAGGGACGTCTATACGTCTCCCAAAATTTACTCATATGTCTCTATGTCTTTGGGACATTTCCTGTCAATTTTGGAAATTTGGGGACGGCTGGGGGACGTCCCACACTTGTCCCCCCAGCCCGGGGATGTCCCCATTTCCGAATTTGGTGTTTTTGGGCATGGACACATCCCTGCGGAATGCTGAAGAAAACACATAGATGATTGTGAGGCCATCCAAAGGGCCTGAATAGGAGAAAGTTGAGGAGATTCACCAAAGGACTACCTGAAAAAGGGTTGGCAGAAGGGAGCCAAGCTAGTGTTGCAGTGTTAAAGGAGGCAAGAGAGAATGATATGGCAGGGAGGAATACCGGGAGGAAGGGAACATCAACGACTTGATAGAAGAAACTAGGTATTGGTTTGGGAACTTAACCTTACACTGTGCACAGAGGCAAGGGAAGCTCGAAGGAATGAAGTAGAGTAGACTAGGGTTAGGGCCGCCGAGGATACTAGCGCAGCCAAGAGTGTCAGAGTGACTTAGGGGTATGATGCTCAGGACAATCCGTTAGGCTCTAAACCATCCAGCTCGAGAACTCAACCAATCACGAGTAAAAAAACACAACCATGTCGTAATAGAAGCACAAGCTGCCATAATTCGTAGATGATGAGAAGGAGAATCCCATGAGACATTTTCGTACTTGTGAGACAATTTGATATGAAAATGGAGTAACAAGCAAGGATGAATGGGTACAATAGTTCTTAGCAACTTTGCGCAGAGTCACTATTTGTTGGTACTCCAATATGGACAAAGCAAAGAGAAATACATGAGATAATCCAATTAAAATTTTTTAGATTGAATTCCACTTGCTTTGGGATGACAATGAAATAGTAGTAAAAATTTATAGCATGAAGCAAGGAACAAAGGGAACAGCGAGAGTGTACAATTGGTGGCTCATTGGGGAAGATGGACAACCAACCAATTGATGGTTTGAAGAAGAGATGGGTTGTTGAACAACTGAAGCCTTCCCTGAGGAAAAAGATGAAAATATTACCCCATACATCATATGTTGATGACTTTACGTTATATGTTGATGACTATGAAAGGGACATAGATTTGAAGAGTGTAGATGAATTCCAAGAAGAAGGACAAGTGCTTTGCAGGTAGTGATAATTCGTCCGATAAGAGCGACAATGACAAAGAGTTGAGTGAGAAGGTACAAGCTCTCTAGAAAGATATTGAGCGAATGATAAAGCAGTTTAAGGCAATGAAGGGGAGTTCAAATAGAACCAACGAAGGAGAGCTGTGTTTCACTAATTACAAGGAGAAGGGGCATTGATTGCGACAATTTGCTTTACACCCCCTCGGATCCATATATGTACTTCTTTTCGATGGAATGGAATATCATATGACTGGAGTTCTTATTGTTATGTCATATTGCTTTATTGCTGTCATATATTGTAAACAATTGATGAATTAATACAAAAGCATTGGGTGTTCTTTGGCATATCATGTTCCTTTACATTTGATACTATTATTATGTACTTTAAATCTGTTACCCCACAGGGCAGACAATGCCTTGCTGGGGATTGATGCTGCCCCAAAATTTTGATATGTTGATTGATGACTGCAATTCTTTGATGAAGCTTTATGCCATCTCACACACAAAAGGTTTAGATTTTCTTGTTAACAATTTCTTGGTTGGAGCCGGTGCTGCCTGACACTTGGGTAGCTCTGATTTTCTGATCGGTGATAGTGGTTCCTTGATCAGATTTGAGACTTAGATTTTGAACAATGATTACTTAATGGATTTTGATGCTGCCTTAAAAAAAAAATGATTTTCTCATTTTGGACTGGCATTTCAGTTGGGATCCATGGTGTTTGGGGAAGTGCACTTCTTGGGATCACAACAATTGATGAGACACCTATGGAGATGACAACCAAATGCATGGAGACTCAAATTGAGTTAGAAGCATGCTATTCGATTGCATGCATGTCTTGGAGCAGTACTTGTTGACGAACCTTCAATGAAGAAGGAAGGAGGGTTTGAGGTTCTTCAAGGCAGTATGGGCATATATCATTGCTATTCTATTTTATTTCATGGAAACAATAGTATATTCCCTTTACATCCAGGTTTGTATGAGCATCACGAGACTTATGTGTTTTCTTTCTTGGAGGAGCTTGGGAAAGTTTTATCACGAGGCTCAACCAGCCACTAGTTTTATACATATAAATGTTGAGGGAGGCAAGCACTTTTGAATTGATTGGCTCCTTGGCTTCTAGTCTAGAGGTTTAGGAGTTGTTTCTTCTAGGAGCTCTTGTGGCAAAATTCATGAGGTTTTTTTTTCGTTTTTTGATGGCATGATTGGTTTATCTTAGTTTGAGGACATTTTTGAAGGATCTATTGGTATACATCTTCACTATGATACATAATTTGAACTTTTCACTTTGTGGATCATGTGGCACACATGGTCAAGGTCCTTTAGGATGAGTGACATTTTCTTGGAGAGTGCAAGTTGTGGTTGAGCCTTGAGATTTCAGATTGTCTCTTTGGGACAACAAGTAATGAGTATGATACTATGAGGAATTGGAGGCTTGCCTTCTGGAGGTTTGCTGAAGGAATGAATTAAATCTTTTAATAACGTCCTTGAGGCCAAAGAACCTATGGCACCCATGGATAGCCAGCAAATAAAACAAGCAATGATAGCTTGATTTTAGTGGGGATTTGACGATTTGCTCCACAACTCTGTGCATGGTATTGTTTTTCTCAGAGTAGAGAAGTGGAAGTTTTTTGAAGGTATGCACAAATTGAAGGAGTCTTCGAGCCTATATCCAAAAGGTTTGACCTTGCGGTCATAATGTGGCATCAAGATTCCAGCGGATATCATTGTCGGAGTCCATGCTGGGGTTTGGGATCTTGGAGCTTGTTTGATGGTGACTAGTTTGATCATGGATTTGCTTCAGGGCAAACAATCTATTAGGCCAATAGGACTGTAATGTCCCCACTCAATGGGAAGAGAATTTGTTAATTAAGTGGTCCTATTTATTATGTAAATTATATATCACACTAATGTGACATCCTTCAAACTACAAAAAAATTGTCATCTATTTATTGTATCATTTTTCTTTAGTGGTTTTTTACTCAAAACAATTTTGCTGGTTTTTTGTGTAAATAGAATTATTCAACAATATTAAGTTTCAAGCAGTTAATTGGGATGTATATTTGATTTGAAAATAGTCAAGGTGTTTGCAATGACCAATATTAACTTTTGTACATTTCTATTGTCTCCATTTTATATCTTTTTAGGGACTGGATATCAAGCCTTGAATTTGATTCTAAGGTAATTTATATTCACAATTTTAATCCCGTGTTTCTGTTAATTATGTATTGAAGGCAGGTGTGGGAGTTGAAATGAAATATTCCAAAAATATCTATTTGGCTATGGGGAAAAATGATTTTGTGCTTCAAAAAATCTTTTTCTTGATTTCTAATGTAACATTATTAAATTTCTCAATTGAATGAATATTATCAATGTTGAACATATGATAAATAATATTTTATTTTGATGCTGATACACAATTTATGGGCATGTGGCTGAGACATCAAAAAAATATTCATGATTGAAACTGGTTTTTTTTTTTTACTTATAATATTTAAAAAAAAAATCTAATGTTGAAAATAAATATAACCAAAATAAAATTGTAAGTTGAAAACAATATTCATATTTAAAAAAATGCAATCTAGTTCCTCTGAAATATCATTAGAATTTTTTTTTAGTTGCATTGAATAAGTCTGATTATGATAAATAACCTTTCCTGTTGATGGTGAGAATCAATTTCTCGCATTTATAAAACTAATGGGTGTGTGTTGTTAAGAGATATTCAAATTAAAAAAAGAGAGAATATAGTTACGTTGAAAAGTCATTAGAAAGTTTTCCCTCTTCCCAAGCACATTAAGGAAAGTGGATCCAACTGAGTCGAACTCAAATCTGATAAAGAAGGATTAGGCACAAGGCAGATTCAACAGTCCATGTTTGAGTTGGGATTGACTATGGAAAATATGGGAGTTGGTGAAGAGCACACGATTATAATGAGAGCGAGGGGGTGAATCAGTAGAATAACAACTTTTCCAATTTATAACTTTTTATCCAAACAATTGCTTTAATAAATTTTAATGCTGAAATCAACGATTATGCACATGAACACAATAAATGCGGGAGAAAAGCACGGTAAATTTATTGCTTTTTATATAAACTTGATCTTTTACAATGTTTTGTAGGCTCTAACCTACTAGAGGCTCCAACCCCTATGTTTATGAGCATTGACTTAGTGGAAGCTCCCACTCCCACACTTCGCAGGGACCGACCTATTGGAAGCACCAACCCCACTGCTGTCTTCGTGAGCATCAACCCATTGCGCTCAAACTATTCTTCCACCTTGAAAATGTTGCATGCTTCAATTGATGATGGATACTTTATATCTATATGAATATATACATTCTTCTCCCTTGAAGTCGGCTTTTAATGAATATATAGAATTTTTATCTTCACCACATATATATGCATATATAAATCAGATTATATATATATTCTTTTTACTCTTCTTATGCTTTATATATATAATTTCTTATATCACACGTTTCACATCCTTATGCAATTGAATGATTTGAAATTTTGATTAAATATATATCCCATGTCCTCTTCTTTCTTGCCACTTACTTTTATTTTTATTCAATATCCTTCTATTCCTTATATTTTTTCATTTTAAAGTTTGTGACTTTTCAAATAAAAGAGTCATGTCCCTTTTTTTGATGAATAGTCCTATTCTATTAAAAAAATATACTCAGATTACAATTCAGAAAAAAAGGGTCGGGGGTTACAAGATCACCCCGCTAATGAGTTCACACGGCCACAGGTGGAAACATAAACTATTCATCAAAAAAAAACATATAAGGCAACCTTAGGCTGCCAAAGCAGTGCCAGCTGAGGGTGGTGAATCATCTTTGTCATGAAAACCCCAATCATCTTTGGGATTTGGGGGCCGGCTGGGAACAGTCCAACCATCATCAGCAGCAGCAGTAAAAGTGGCAACCTCCGCATCTTTAACCTCTGGCCGCGACGGAGAGATCGCCAAGTCCAGGCGAGAGGCCACTTCCCAGAATGTGCACGATAAGTACTAGGAGGAGGAGTCGAGGACCAACTAGAACTACCACTGGGTGGGGAAGCTGAGCGGCGCCTCCATCCGCCATCACCACCAGTGGGAGAGCGATGGCGGGAAGCCTGGGAGCACGGGGTGTGTGAGTGGCGGCCACGAGGCGTCGAGGTATTTGCTGAGGCATCAGGAGGAACTCTGGGAATAGTGCAGGGAGCATTGACCCAGTGGTTCAACAGCTCCTGTAGGTGAGCTACCTCAAGGGCAACTTTGTTAACTTGCACCTGAATCTGCATAATTAAATTATTACAAATGCATGCCTTAGTGTACATAGCAATGTTAACATCCAAAAAACTGTGTGTGAAAAGAACAACATTCCCATCTTTCCACAGAGAAAACAAAATTTCCAACTTGAAGGTATGCCAAATCTGGGCGAACTTCCGAGGAAGTCTGGGAGAGTCACCTCGTAAGATCATGTGCCAAGAAAAAGACTCAAGCCTGAATGGCTTAAAAAAATCATGAATTTAGTGCCAATAATTTTGAGCACGCATACAAAACTAGAAAA